>OW240914.1:111380195-111739203 GCA_933207985.1 Pelobates cultripes
AGTAGAGGGACAGGAACAAAAAATAGGCCTTTTTGCAGACAACATCATATTATGCTTAAAAACCCAATGACTTCACTTACTCCGTTGATGTCGATTCTGTAAGAATTCTGCTAAATTTTCTTCTACAAATTGAATACAGCCAAAACTCAAGCTCTCTCTTTCTTCATACCTTGGTATGACCTAGACAATTTGAAAGGTCGGTTTGACTTTGATTGGAGGTACTCCTATATCTCTTACCTGGGCATTAACCTATGCAAGAACCTGGTATGACATTAGGAACAATCTTGAGAGGTGGTGTAGTCTAGAAATTTCATGGTTAGCTAGGGTTAACTCAGTGAAAATTACTTTCCTTCCCAAAATTTTATATCCTCTTAGAGCCATCATCTTTTTGATACCTTTAACTTTTTTTCAAAAAGTACATTCGGCTCTCTTGCAACTTATCTGGAATTGAAAACCTTCTAGGATTAAATTATCCATACTTCAAAATCTCAGGGTTAGCAGGGGTGTGAGTTTGACAGATTTTATTCATTATTATCATGCAACTTATGCAGTGATGGTGCTGAAATTCAATCAAGGGCATGACTTGGCTTGAGAAGAAGCTAGCAAACTCTCTCCGCATTCGATTAAAGACATTTTATGGTTGCTTCCATCTCAGTGCACGAGGTTGGCGGATATGTTTCTTACAACCAAGACCACTTTTAAGGCTTTGAATATACTATATCGAAAAAGTCATTCTTCTGCTGTCTGGTCTATAGCCACTCCTCTGTCAGTATTAAAATTAACTATGCAAGAATTAGACGTAGACTATTGGTCCTCCCATTCGATTTATTATGTTAGTGATTTTTTTTTATCTTCTAATTTTTTTACATTTGAACAACTACAAAAGAAATTCCAGCACATGCAAATGTGGTTCAAAAAATTGGTGAGCATTTTGAGAATTCCGACCAGGGTCTGAATGCTAGAAAATTGCAATTGTCAAATTTAGAAAAGATTTATATATCAGACCCTGGCCGAAAAATCCATTCCCATGTGTTATGCTTTTTTTTGCAGGATAAATAGGCATGAAATAACCAAACATGACAAAGTGGGAGAGTGATTTGGGTGAGGTATTCACGGTGGAGGAATGGCATGAATCATTACTTGCATTGAAAGGCATTACACATTGTATTTCCCACAGAGAATCTCATTTTAAATTAATTTATCGCTGGTATTTCTCCCATTTAAAATGTTCCGACTACACCTCTTCAGATCTAATTTATGTTGGAGAGGCTGTGGACAGACAGGTACTTTACACCACATTTTCTGGTCATGCCCCAAATTATCCAACTCTTGGCAAAAAATATTAGAAATCATCATATCTTTGTTCCCTGTCGCTTTAACTCCTGGATTATGCTTACTTAAACGTCTCCCTGAGGATTTATCAACTCAAAAAAAATAATGTTAGGCCACCTCCTTATCTTGGCTACAATAATCATTCCTACATAATGGAAATTTGCTACAATTCCCCCGGTTAAATATGTTTTACTGTTTCTATTTGAAATAAAGGATGTGAACTTGCTCTCAGAGTACCATAGGCTACCAATGCACTCCTTAGACATGACTGGTCTGAGTGGGAGAGGGCAATGAGGAGTAAAAATAAGCTTGACGATGTTACCACCTGACTGAAAACTGATTCATCACTTATGTTTGACTCCCTATTTACCGCGTTTCTCATTCATTTTACGATAGCTATATAAATATATATATATATATACGACGCAAGAAAGTTTATTCCTTTTTTCTTCCTTTTTTAACTTTAATTATTTCATATCATAAATATGGATGTGCAATTTATTCATTTTCCCCCAGTTTTTATTGTTTAAAACCAGGAGTGATGGGAGTTTAAGCACAGGATTTGTTTTTTTTATATTTGTATTCACTTTTGTATCACACAGCTATGTTACAAGGTTGCTGCCCACCCCATGTGTTCCTTATTAGGGGTTCATAAGCATGTAGGGGTGTATATAAAAAATACCCCTTTCTGTCTCATCAGAGATATCTTTGCCAGAAGCTCAAGGAAGCAAGGGGAAAGGTTAGTGTAGGACCCACCTTAGAGGTTTGCCTTGACGTGGCAAGCGGTCTTGACTAGGGTACCATGTCCCCATTTTGCAGGAAGGACAATGTTTTCACTACATAGTTAACCTGCCTCTAGAGGCTGTCATACTGACATCCACTAGAGGAGCTTTTGTTAAATAGTGGAGAAAAATGTCACTATTTCTATAAGATTGTGTGACAAAACCCCTGTTTTATGAATGCCAAGACTTTTGTATTTCGTCTGCTGTTCGTGTAGTTATCACTATTTCGTTATTTTCTTAAAAACCCGAACAAACTACCAAACAGCCAGACCACCCACGATGGGAGTGTACAGCTCATTAATCGCCCAGAAGCTGCGGTTAACCACAGCTATTTGACGAATGGCTGGATGGTCGCCGTTCGTTTGAGCGAACACGCGGCGGTGGCCATTTTAAACTGCCGAGCGGTGTTTGGTCATCGACCAAGTGAAACTATTTTCAGCCACAATTTCACACGAACACCGCTGGGACTATCTAACTTTCACCTCGTTCGTTTCTATTTACACAAACGCCTTGCTGTTCGGTACATTCAACACACAAATGAGACTGACTCCAGGTAGCTCAATCCATGGAGCTAAGTTTGGACATATTTCTAGCGAACAGTTGGGGAACAGAATCTTTAGCTCCATGGTGATTTGACTGTGTTCGTGGGATCTGAGCACTGTTCGGCTATATTGAGTGCTCAGACCCAAGCTATCTGGGGATATGTCAAATGTGGGGGTTTCGTTCGGGAAAAGCAGAGTTATATATTTTATTGTATTTTTGTTACTTTTGTAAAATGGAAATATTTTCTCTACCTGAAGATAATTAAGTTTGCTCTGGCCACTTAACCCAATTATCTCCAGGATAGAGAGGAGGGATTTCACTGTTCATGTGGGAGTGTGTTATATTTTATTGTAAAATGATTGGCAACTGTAAGTTGTGTTACAGTCCTCCACAAGGTCCCTGTGGGAGTACGCATTGCTGGAGGACCTGCATAAAAGGCCGAGCTGTGGCCATCAATAAACCAGATCGTTTTACCCCTTCATGAAGTCTTGGCTCATGTTTGGGGGATTGGGAGCTATAATTCACTACACCTTCTGCTTTATTTGGATTTCAGGATACGCTGCAGTGTAAGAGATCCGTAACAGATTTTCTCAAGGATTCCTTCTCCCCCACACCATAGCGTTTCTTCCCCCCCACATTAGTGCTCCTTCTCACCCCGCCTCCATAGTGCTCCCTCTCCCACCCATAGTGTTCCTTCTCCCCCTCATAGTTTTCCTTCCCCAATGGTGTTCCTTCTCCCCCTCCCCATAGTGTTCCATCTCCCTCCATAGTGCTCCTTCTCCCCATAGTGTTCCTTCTCCCCCCATAGTGTTCCATCTCCCCCACCATAGTGTTCCTTCTCCACCCCTTCCATTGTCCTCCTCTTCCCCCAATAGTGTTCCTCCCCCCTATTGTTTTCCTCCACCCCCATGCTGTTCCTTCTCCCCACCCCCACTTAGTGCCCCTCTCTCTTACTCCATTTGTCCCCGGTGTGTCTCCTACCTTGTAGCGTGGCTGGGCGGCTCGGACCACGGTACAGGAACTCCTATTTCTTGTACCCAGTCAGACTGGCAGGAAGTGCTCTCTTAGTGAGCACTTTCTTTCAGTCTGGCCGGGTACAGGATTCAGAAATTCCTGTACCATGGCGCACACTTCTCTACTCAGCCCCACTATACAGAGTGCCTGGCAGGAGGGAGCACTGTGCGCCCACCTCCTGCCGATCACTCCATCCTAGCGCCCCCCGCCTTTTGGACACGTCGGCCCTGCATAGAGATCATCTGCTTGGCATAATATGGCCTTTTACTGTGCATACTCACTATTGTCCAAATACTTTCCCATAGGAAAGCATTGGATTTATTGAAATCATCAATCTCAATGATCTCAGTCAATAAGGTGGAGCTGATCTCAGTCAATAAGGTGGAGCTGCGAAGAAGAAAAGGTAAGTAAAACTTTTAATCATTGCAACGGGGGCCCAGTAACCTAAACTGTGTCAAGGGCACTACAGCATTAGGAATACACATTTGTATTCCTAATGCTATGGTGATCCTTTAAAGGAAACTATAGTCACCCACACTACTTCATCTCATCGAAGTGGTCTGGGTGCATTGCCCCAGTCCCACTTAGTCCTGCACTGTAAATCATTGCAGTTTTTTTAGAAACTGCAATAATTACATTGCAGGTCTAAGACATGTACAGGGACAGTAAAATCCCCATAGGAAAACACTGAAGCACCTAATGCGCTTGCGGAGTTCACAGCGAATGCACATTAGCCCCCCTATCGGATAATGTCAGAGAAGGCTGACCCAGTGCCAAGGGATATTGGTGCTGGAATCGGGTGAGTAAATAAAGGATATTAACTCTTTAATTGCCGGTGTGGAGGAGGAGACCAGAGGGCTCTATAGTGTTTGGAATACAGATTTGAATTACTAACACTATAGAATCCCTTTAACTTTTGTGTTTTGGGGGGATAATGTCCCTTTAGGATTTTAAGTAAGTTTGGAATTCTCTTTCAATGTGGCAATATGCTATTCTAGACAAAATGCGTAGACCTGTGTGTCTTCTGAATACCATGCTGTCAAAAGGACACCTACAGCAGTGGGTGATATGTCCACTGACACTTTGCATTTCTGTGCAAACCTATTTGTGAAAAAGGCAACAATATATTAAAAATAAAACACAGAAGCTAACTGACCAGATTATCAATCGGTCTGAGCATAAATGAATAATCAAATAACAAAGATATAATCAATTGAATAGACAAACTAAATGGTGCTAAACTGATGGCCTACTCTAGAACATTACAGAGAATTATGTATGCAGTATCTGCCCGATAGTGAGAAAGAAATAATTAGAAGAGTCACACTTCATTCACTAAATAGATAAAACCAAGGCAGTGTCTTACGATTAAAATTCATAAATTGGAAAAAGATACTGTCCTTGCTGTATTCGACTTTTTCTTTCTAACTTGGATGTTTAGACTTACAATAATCTTATTCATTAGACTTACATTAATCTTATTCATGTTAAACTAATACTCATTGACTAAAACCTCAAACTTTCTGTAAAGAAATTTTACATTTGCAACATGTTTTATTGCGTGTAAAAATCACATTTTCCTTTTACACCAAAAACTAGAAATCCTAACTGATAATAGTAACGACTGCACATTTGAGTGAGCATAAACCAATATTATTTTTTCTCTGTGTTCGCAGCAGAACAAACTCTGCAGAAATCCCCATCTGGAGTCATCTGTAAAAGCAGGCTTTGAGTCCTTGCACATTATTCCCCGGAATGAGCCTTGCTGGGTGTAGTGTACATTCAGCCTTGGGTCCTGTTCAGAACATTAGCAGAGCTCTGCGTTGTTCACTGTGATTAAACCCAACGCATCTGATTAACCTGTTCCATAAAGGGCTCTAGTGGCTCCAGGGGGAAAAAACTTAAAAATGGAGCATGCGGATACAATTTGGCCTCTATTAACTTATCTTCTGCTAGTTCTATTAATTAGCACATTTGCATACACATAAGCCTCAAGAAAAGACGTCAGGCATGCAAGGCCAAGAAAGATATGATTTTTCTTTTCTTTTTTTTTGTATATTATCTGTCTTTTATTATTTATATAGCACCATCAGATTCCGTAGCTCTGTACAAATCTGAAAGAGCAAGCCTTGCTACCTTATATTTCACCCAGTGACAGCAGCATCTGTTGTATTGAGCAAGGCGTTAATATGTGTGCATTTACACCATCATTTGCATCAATATATCTCTTCATTAAACAGTAAGTGACATTCTGTTAACATTACAGAGAGCAGGATTTCTATCTAAATAGGCAAAATGATAGCATATATAAACTCAGCTGGCTTGGAGATTTTTAAAAAATATTTTTTATAGCCTAACGAGGAGATTTATCAGGACAAAAACAGGTGCTATTTTTGAACAAAGTGCTAAATAACGAGAAATCAGTCATCATAGGAGCTGATTGAATGTCCAAGACAATTTAGCATTTTGCATCCAGAAGAGACCCTGTTTTGCCTTGATAAAACTCCCATATACATGCTCTTATTCAGTTGTCATCTCACTAGAACTCACAATTGGGTGTATGGGTTGCAAATTAAACAAACACATCTGTCCAAGTTTCTTCCTTCCAGGATCCTGAAAATCACAAACACATTTTTGTCTTTGAATATAACTTTACATAGCAGAGGCAAACTGTATCATAAGGGGTTAAAATAACATCAAATATTGTATTATAATTCACAATGAGACCTTCCAAACAAATTAAAGCTTGAATAAAAATTCACAGAGTAAAATGGCATTTGACAACTGTGACTGAAGCTGATTACATAACCCGGAATGGAAAAATGTCTTGTGATAGCCTATCCTTAAAGGGACACTCCAGGCACCCAGACAACTTCTGCCCATTGGAGTGGTCTGGGTGCAAACTACCACTACTCTTAACCCTGCAAGTGTAATTATTGCAATTTTTATAAACTGAAATAATTACCTTGCAGGGTTAACTCCTCCTCTAGTGGCTGCTACAGCGTCGCTGGACATTTTCACGCTATGTGAGGACCTCCAGCGTTGCTAAAGTCCCCATAGGGAAGCATTGAAAGCATTTTCAATGCTTTCCTATGGGGAGGTCTAATGCTCGTGCGCCGCATTGCCGCACATGCGCATTAGGTCTCATCCCGCCGGCGGCCACGCATGCGCAATCGGTCTCCCCCGCCGGCTGACGTCGGCAGGGGAGGAGCGTGGGAGGACCCTAAACCACCACCGAGTTTTCACCCCTTCAGCAACATGGGATTGGGGGTGGGAGGGAGAGGGGACCTGCAGTGCCAGGAAAACTGTTTGTTTTCATGGCACTCGAGTGTCCCTTTAATATATGTGCGAGCCTAATGAAAGCTCCAAATGGGAGCTGAAACTTCAATTTGTTTTTTAACTCTAAGAATTAAAAGCTGCGTTTTATATTTTTGTATAAAGTCTTTGGAGTGCGGTCATTTTGTGGGTTTTTGTAATTTTTGCCTGACCTGCGCCTGCACCGAGCATAATATCATCCAGGAGGTCAAGCCCAATGTTCATTATATATATATATATATATATATATATATATATTTATAAATATATATTAGGGAAACGTAGCATACAAATTATGCAAATAAGGATTATAATTAGATTGCACTAGCATCTTCATACTTGGCAACTTGGAGAAGCGATCAAACAAGTCCTATACTCAAGTTAAAGTATTTTGTCTCATGGTTCCTTAGGAAGCGCACCTCGTGCCTCCATTTAAACACCACCGTCTCAGCCAGCTCCTAATCATGTAGACACTGTATCAGCATTAAAATCTTACCAATGTGCTATTTACTAGACAACACTAGTAAGAACTTTTGCTATTCTTGATTGATCAAGAAAAGATTAAAAAGAAATAGTTGTAAAAGGTTTGCTTGTTTATTTTTTTTTTAAAAACACATGCTTATTTCAAAAAGCTTGTGTACTTTAATGACTCCCATCCAGTACTTTGTGAAACGGAATGTTCCGGGGATCTAACGTGATTAACTGAAGTCAACGCTGTATACAAGTCAACGCTGTATACAAACACACTTTTCAGTTCCTCCTGTTTCGTGTAAAGCAAGACACGTGACTTGAGTCAATCCTACCTCTCTGATCTGTCAGGATTTGAGGTCAGGCAGCTCCATGGCACATAGAATCCTTTCTAAAGCTGAAATGACTTTGTTTTATCTGCGGGGCCTTAAAAAGACGGCAGGAAATGGATTTGCTGGAGATTTCTTTGTATGTTTTCCTCTCCATCCTGTCAGGATAACTCGACAAGTTTCTGCTAAAGAGATATTTGTCCATCGTTAAAGAGATCTGGGTTTTCAGGGCTTTTAGTACTGGGGGAAATATATGGGCTCATTTATATTGCGCTGTATGCGGACGATGAGCTTGGGGCTGATAGAACACAGAGAATTGATTGCTTTGCACTCTCCATTCTATTTTCAGCCTAGAGCTGTAGAAGACCGGATATTTTTTTATTAACCTGATCAGTACCATAGCTTGACCAGGGCAGGCATGTATCAACAAGTCACTTCAGAAAAAA
The DNA here is from genome assembly GCA_933207985.1 of Pelobates cultripes. NCBI lineage: Eukaryota > Metazoa > Chordata > Amphibia > Anura > Pelobatidae > Pelobates > Pelobates cultripes. The sequence continues at coordinate 111,388,425 of OW240914.1, forward strand.
AAAATATTGTAAAATGAAAAGTCAACCTTCCCTCCCTGCAACACATGAAAATAGTGATTGTAGCCCTGCTGCCTTTAAAAATAACGAATGGGAAATATCACTTGCAAGAAATTGTGTGAAAAAACAACAACACATTAGCTTGAATTTCTATTACTTGACCAGCCACAGAGCTAATCCAACTGTTAGCACAGTCATTTTAATCATCTTACATAAGAACAACACGTTTTACATGCACATATATCAATAATTTATAGCATAACATTTACATAGTTTACAGATGATAAATATTCCCTTATAGATAACATTTTAACATCTGTATGTATTTCTGCATTTTTGGTGATGCTAAAGATGAATGCACGTTTCAGCTACCGTTTTGAGCTTTCATCAGGACACATAATGCTCCGAACGGGAGCTGAAACGTTGACCTTCTGGATTGACAGAAAATAAAAGAGCAACCTTTGGAAAAGCCCAGAGTGCCGGGATTTTTTCCTATTTTTATACTATGATTGTGACTTGGCACCAGGGTATATCATTTTGACAGTTGGAGTGCAGGAGTAATATTTTTTCATTTTATTTATTTATATATATATATATATATATATATATGAGTGGCACAGAGCACAGTTAAAGGGAATTTGCTCATTTAAGTGTTTATTTTTCAGTAAAATGTGGCAAAAAGAAGAGCTACCCATCTTGCAATTTCATGTCATTCTTCATGGGTGATGTCTAATGCATCTTCTCCCACAATGTCCAACAACAGCATGTGAACGTTCGCCAATTGAGGATCTCATGGCCTAATGGGATCATTACCCCTGCTTTGACCTCTCACATGTGTGTGAGTACATCAGTAACATGGGCTCCTGCCAGGAGCTGAACATGGAGCCAAAGAAGAACATGATAGTCTGAGGAGAGAGTGATAGATAAATTCCTTATTCCCTGGGTCACATGGGCAGATCTGGGGGGGGGGGGGGGGCGGCACAAGGACAAATGTCCCACAAGACCCCAGACAAAATACCAGATGTGGGCATTTTTATTATTTATTTAATAGTGTGTGCACACTGCAAGCTGTGCAACTGAGAGGCATGGGAGTGAGAGCCCTGTCAACGTGCACACTGCCAGGTATCTTCACTTTGGTGCTTTGACTGCATTAGAGAGTAGGATACACTTTAGGTTTTATAACTGCTCTCTCCTCACAGCAGGTGCGCTGTTCTAGGTTCATGCTAATTGGCCATGCTTCCATTGCATCACTGTAGTATAAAGGAAGGGGACAGACAGGGAGAAAAATGGATAGAAGGTGTTTGGAGAATATAGGAGATAGACAAAGATGTGTGGTAAAATATGTGCAGAAGGATAGAAAGTGGGGGAGAGATTCTGGAGTTTCTTTTTCAATCTTTATCAATACTCTCCTAGAGTCCTCTCCAGATTCACTCCTCACTTTATGTCCTTCTTTACATATTTTACCACAATTGTTGGTCTCTCTCCTCCTATTCTGCCCCACATCTTCAACTTTCTCCTTATTCTTCCAACACCTTCTCCACTTCTTTCTTCCTGTATGTCCATTTTACCTTAACAGATCTGTTAGGCAAAGCAGGAAAGCAAGATGATAGATATTCCAGATAGCACTCCCAGGACTTATCAAAAAGTAAAACTTAGCTTTTAATTAGCTTCACTAAAAAAATAAATTAAAAAAATTCAATGTTTCAGTTTGTTATACACAAACTTTCATCAGGACTAATGAAAGTTTGTGTATAACAAACTGAAACATAGATTTTTTTTGTTTTATGTGAAGCTAATTAAAAGCTAAGTTTTACTTTTTGACAAGTCCTGGGAGTGCTTTTTTATAATATCTTCTATGTATTTGGCTTGACAAGCACCGGGCAAGTACTTGGATACATGGAGTACAAGATTATTTTTCTATTATATATATATATATATATATATATATATATATATATATATATGTCTAGCCAGCATCTTGGTTTTGCACTCCTCCATGTCACAGGTGCCTCATTCCAGGGCCTATTTAGCCTTGTACTGCAGAGAGCCCCAGATGGAATTTTCCCCCCAAGTAAGTGGTTAATCTCATAAGAGCAGACATTAGCTGTTAGTGTAGGACCTGCCAAAGATGGGGTACATTGACGTTGTGGCAGGCCTATGCAATGTATGATCATATAATTTAACTAAACAACCATTATTTTTGCCTAGATTTGGTGTTTAAAAAAAAATTAAAAAAAAAAAACATCTGTCAGCATTGAAGTTGCTGTTTAGTGGATAAGTGAGTGAACTGAATCTTGTGTATTGTATAAATTGGCCTCCAACAGCACCCCATTTATGCATGTTCAGGTGAGTGCAGCCCCCTGGTTTCATATATAGGTCTGCCACTTCAAGCTTTGTTTATTTAAACAAAAATGCCCCCAATTCTTACCTTTGCAATATATAAGCAAATCCAGTAGATGCAAGCACTCAAGGGACTTGTGCGAAAATATATATTTAAAAATTCTATGCATATCACGTGTCAACAATTGGCAACATTGTTTTCTCCAAGACATAACATATTTAACCATTACAATGTAATAAAATGCCTCAATGTATAGTACCGATGTCGCATCAGCAATCCCACATATAGATCTGTTATTATTTAGATAAAGCTACAGAGCAAGTTGGTATGCAGGAATGATTTCCCTCCATCAACTTGTACATGTCAATGAGAAAATGCATGTCTGTATGGCTGTTAATGTATGCTTGCAATGTTTGTATATGAGACTTTCTGTTTGTAATCACGGATATGTGAGTGTGATTGTGTGTGTGTGTTTATGTGGATGTCTCACTCGGCATGTATGTGTATCTGAATCTCTGATTCTTTTGTGTATATGTGATGTCTCTGTATGATTATATGCAGTGTCTGTATAAGTGTGCCTATATGTGAGTGTTTCTGTGTTAGTTTGTCTCTTTGTGGAGGGCAAAGAGAGGAGGGGGGGAAACATCAATGGGAATGTAAATTGAGTACTTTAGAGGGGGTTAAGTTCCATGAGAAGGTGAAGATCTAGTTTGGGAAGGGAAGAGGTTAATTTGCAGAAAGAATTAGAAGCTATATTGGGTAGTGTAATGGTAGTCACCATCACTGGAAGCATAAGACAGACACTTCTTTTAGGTCCCCAGGTACATTTTTTGTTTAAGTCACCCTGTGCCCATTATAGATGCAGGGTGTGTATTATTGTTATTTGATAAAAGTTTTCTCTGCTCTCCTGTCCTGCCGATGCTTTCTACCAACTAGGTGGATTTGACTGTGAAGCATGTTCAGTGCTATCTGTTGGTTGTGAAGATATTGAGACAGCAATATGCAATACTTAAATAGCAAGGCTTGCTAATTTTCATATTCAGGTGAATTTGAATATTATGTTTTCTGCAGGCACAAGACATATTTCATGTTAGTTATAGTCTTCCCAACTCCATTATAAATATGCTTTTGTGTTTTTATGATTTCCTGTATGTTTCCAAATATGATAGATATAATGCAGATAGTGCCTAGTCCTAAGTGAAAATAAAGCATGGTGTGTTAGTTTCATTGAGTATTGTGTGTCTTTTGTAGTTTGTTCAGGGATCTCAGTAACAGAGTATTTGAACAGGTTGGTTGGCTGCTTTGGTCCCTGATTCCCAGGACAAGTTAATAAAGAGCTAGGCCTGGGCCTTGGGATATAAAACAAATGGTAAAACAGGGGGCGTGGCCTGGCGCTTGGACGGAATGGATGCTTTCTAGTGATGCTTCTGACCCACAAGTGCCATAGGGCGACAATAACTGGACTAAATAGCGGCAATGATCAAGCAACCAAAACAACATACCAACGAAATGTCCCAGAGACAAAAGACGAAGGCGGATAAAACCGATCCATCGTCATTCTTCCTAGCCAAGACGGCCGCACAGTCACAGCGAGAAGGTCGCAGCCCGCCTAAAGATGGCGGCGGCTCACGCTCAGAGGAAGGGCCGCATCTGCCATCCATCCCCTCGGAGCTAGGATCGGAGAACGGCCCCCTCACAACAGCAAGTATGAAAATACTTATGGCCGAACTTCTGACAATATTCAGCGCAACATGTCTGCCCAAGTCCATACTCTCAAGGCAGACTTGCGCAAAGAACTCCTGGAGGTGGGACAACGTACAGCGCAGATGGAGAAAAGGATGGATGATTTTACAGAAGCGCACAACAGCCTGGCTGACAAGATGGAGGATATGGAGACTATCCTGAAAAACCAAGCGCTGAAAATGGCCGACATGGAGGACAGATCGAGGAGCAACAATCTGCGGATCCACGGCATCCCGGAGTCAATCCTGAATCCGGCCCTTAACAATTACCTGCTGGACTTGTTTCAAGCACTGACACCGGAGACCCATCCTGATCAGCTCATCATTGACAGAGCACACCGCCTGCGAAAGAGAGGTTGATCCGTGCCTCCCGCTCCCCAGGCATGCCTGAACCCTACCAAGACCTAAAAATCTTCACAGACCTTTCCACTGCGACCCTCCATTTTCGCAAGACTTTGACACCTATCACAACTACACTAAGAGCACAAGGCATAGCATACTGTTGGGGATACCCAGCGAAGCTGTTGATCCACTACAAAGGAGCGCTACACGGGGTGGACACTTTAGCAGCAAGCAAAGAAAAATTCAGAAGCTGGGGCCTGGAGTTAAACGAGACACAGAAAGCAACATTAGCGAAAATACCGAGACTGTCCCCAGAGTGGACACCGGCATGAATATGAGGAAGATTACCTACCTGCACATCTTCCATATATTTCGCAGCCGTTAAGTATGCTGTAACACACCAAATGTTGTTGTCTGATTGAATAGACATTGGTTTTTGTTTCGATTTTCTCTTCTCCATTAGATGAATAGTTATTTTGCATTGTTTAAAGCTATAACACTCTTTATGCTTATCTAAATGCATACCTGCCCCATAAATGGGGTAACAGAAATACTAGAGCACACCCCTAACATAAAACAACAATTAGAGCCCCAGAAGAGTCGATAATGCCCTAGGTACCACGGATGAGCCGCTACCTATATCCGGGCTCATCGGAATACCCCCCCCCCTCACACGCGACCAAGGTAGACTTGGCGCAACCGGGCTCTCTGAGATAGAGTCCACTTCTTGTCTATAATCCTGTTCCAACCTTTCCCAAGTTATCTCTCCCCCCCTCCATACCAAGCCCACCCTCAACAGATTCCTCCTCAACCAACAGCACAACGCTGTGTACCTGAGTACTAGTACAGCCTGGAATAAATATCCCTCCACTACTAAACAGAATACAATGCCATTAACCATAATTAGTGGTCGAGCCTCTATCAGGAGGAACATCTTGACCTTATTGCAACCTGGCGAGGAAATCACATCACTTAGCGATCCCCGCTTTCACCCAACATTAGAGTAGTGACCTACAATGTGAAAGGGCTGAATGCCCCGAGTAAAAGACTGCTACTTAAAGACCTTACAAAACAGAAAATTGATGTAGCGTGTGTCCAAGAGACTCACTTTAAAAAAGGGTACTCCCCTAGGATCCTAACCAAATACTTCCCCACACAATATCATGCACTGTCCGACACCAAAACCAAAGGGGTGTCAATACTTTTACATAAAGATGTGGCCTTCACAATGCAGAGGCACTATATAGACCCACAAGGGAGATTCATAATTCTCATAGGCCTTTTTAACTCCAATCTATACACTCTGGTCACAGCATACTTTCCCAACGACAGTTCCAAGCAATATCTCCAGTCCCTGTTGACCAAAATCGGCCAGTACAGACAAGGGAACTTACTCTTATGTGGCGATTTTAACTTCACACAAGGCCCGGAAGATAGAGCATCCCCAATAGGAGGTATGCGGAAAGACCCACATAAAACCCACAAACATATTTCAAAGCTTATTTCCCAACATGACATATATGATATATGGAGGACCCTCAACCCTGAATGCAGAGATTATACATTCTGTTCGAGAGTACACAATACCTACTCACGCATAGACACCTTCTTCGTAGATAGACTAACCCTACCTCACGTATCTGAGTGCAGGATTGGGGAAATCACCTGGTCAGATCACAACCCAGTTATCCTAGACCTACAGGATGAGTTCCAATTTAAAGGGAAAGGAACATGGAGACTGAATGACTCCGTCTCGACAGACAGTACTTTTACCACCAAAATACAAGAAGAATTAACACATTACTTCACGTCTAACTCTAGCACAGAGGTTTCTGACTCCACCGTGTGGTCCGCACACAAAGTGGTACTAAGAAGTATTTTTATTAGACAAGCCACAAACATTAAAAGGAGACATAACTCTGAATTACTAGACTGCCATACACAAATAGCCCAAACCTCAGCATTAAACAAAACACGGCCCTCAGCCGAAGCAGCATCCAAACTCTCCCAGCTATATAATAAACTCAGGGACCCTTAATACCGAAAAAACTAGAACTCTCCTACAAAAACTGAAGGCTGGACTGAGAAACAAGTGCAACTCACAAAAAATTGCCCATATAATAGACGACAAGGATAGTAAACTCCTGAATCCCAACGACATAACACAGGCCTTTGCAAGCTTCTATGCCAAATTGTATAACTAACACCTCACACCAGGAATAAATAACCCGACAGTAAAGAGTATTTCAGAATACTTATCCAATATTCAACTACCCAAGGTTACCCATACACAAGCGGAAACACTCAGTCAACCTATAACACTTGAAGAAGTCGTAACAGCCATTAAAAACCTCCCGCAAGTGAAATCCCCGGGCGCAGACGGGTTCACAAACACATACTATAAGACATTTGCAAACACTCTAGCCCCACACCTGCTGAAGGTTGTTTTCTTGCTCCCTCCCACAAGAGATGCTTATGGCTACTGTTATTAGGATCCTAGCAAACCGTATGAGCCCAATACTGCCACATCTGATACGAGATGACCAAACGCGGCTTGTTAAGGGGATACAAGGCTCGGACAACACCTATAAACTTATGCATGTGTTTGAGCAGTTCCGGAGACCCGGCCGACTCAGCTGGGCCTTCTTGAGGCAAGTTCCTCAACAGGTGATTGCCCAAATTTTTGCTCTGTACTCCTCCCCAAGTGCTAGAGTTCTTCAGGCGGATTTTCTCTCTGACCCGTTTGAACTTAAAAATGGAACCCGCCAGGGATGCCCGCTGTCTCCCTTATTATATGTACTTGCGCTGGAACCCCTCCTCACCTCAATTCGGGCCCACCCTGACGGAAAAGGTATCCAGAAAGAGGGACAGGAGGTAAAGTTCAGTGCCTTTGCTGATGATATCCTACTATACATATCACAACCGACGAGCTTCCTCCCTTGTATTATGTCACTCATTCAGGCCTATGGGACACAATCTTACTACTCCCTTAATACCTCTAAAACTCAGGCACTTAGTGTCGGCCTACAAACACAGGATTTACAGGGACTTAGAGACAAGTACCTCTTTGACTGGAGAAAGCACGACATCACATACCTAGGCCTCCTTTTTACAAAGAACCCAGTGGAACTTTATACAGGGAATCACGTAAAGATATGGAAAGAGTGTACCCTACAGCTTTAGCGCTGGAGCCCTCTGTATCTGACATGGACCGAGAGAACTGTGGCATTTAAAATGTCTGTCCTCCTCAAGCTACAATATATATTTCTTACTCTACCAATCACAGTCCCAAACTCTTTTTTTCTTATGGTACAAAGAGACACGGACAGGTTTATCTGGGTGGGGGCCAGACCAAGGGTGGGTAGGAGGCTATTGCAAGCGCCAAAGAAATTGGGAGGACTAGGGCTTCCAGATACGAAGGCCTACTATCATGCTTCTATCCTGGCCTCTCTCCTGCCCCACATCATAAACGATGCACCTCCTCAGTGGGTGGAGATGAAAAGACACCTACTGAAACTTTTTAACTTAGCTCATCTCATATGGCTACCAAAACAATATCGCCCTCCCCTACTAAAGACCTCAAATCTGGTTACACTTAAATTCCATATCTGGGACAAACTTAGGGAAAAGCTCAGTTCCGAAGGCCCACTTTCACCAGCTACCCCGATAGCAGTATTACCATACTGCATTCCTACTTTTCACACCAAACCATGGATAGGTGGAAACCTGACTCATGTCCAACATATCCTGTCACGAGGAACACTATTAGATTTTACAAAAATACAGGACTCATACAAACTACCCCAGACTTCTCATTACTCACACTTACAACTAAGATCGTTCTTACACAAACACCCACATACCGAGTCAAATTTAGACCCAGAAAAGAGTCCACTTATGAAGTGGGAATGAATAAGTATTAAAGGGGTGGTACCACCCGCGTGTCAACCTATCTCCATGTGCTACCAACTCCTAGCGAACTACCTCCCCTTCCCTGCCACTAGAATAGCACAACAGTGGAATGCAGACCTGGACGTAGAGGTTACACCTCAACAATGGCACACTTTGTTCCGTGACATTATTATTATTATTATTATGATATTTATAGAGCGCCGTCAAATTCCGCAGCGCTTTACAATGGGTGGACGAACAGACATGTAGTTGTAACCAGACAAGTTGGACACACAGGAACAGAGGGGTTGAGGGCCCTGCTCAATGAGCTTACATGCTAGAGGGAGTGGGGTAAAATGACACAAAAAGGTAAGGATAGTATTAGACTAGTGACAGTTGCAGAAGAGGAATCAGTCAGGAGCTATTAACAGTTTAATTGATACGCTTTTATGAAGAAGTGGGTTTTTAATGATTTTTTGAAGGAGTGGAGACTGGGTGAGCATCTAACGGAGGAGGGAAGCAAGTTCCACAGGAACGGTGCAGCCCTCGAGAAATCTTGAAGACGAGCATCAGAGGTGGGAGTACGGACAGAAGATAGACGTAAGTCTTCAGCAGATCGTAAGGGCCTAGACGGGACATACTTGTGTATAAGGGAGGATAGATAGGTGGGAGCAGCATTATGTAGAGATTTGAAGGCAAGAACCAGAATTTTAAATTGAGCTCTATATTTTATAGGAAGCCAATGTAGGGACTGACAGAAGGGTGAGGCATCAATCCTCTTCTTAAATTCTCCACTCTAGTAGAACAACAATGGAAAGCAATATACAGGTGGTACATGGTACCCACAAGACTGCACAAATTCTACCCGAATAGCCCTCCCACCTGCTGGAGATGTAATGACATGAAGGGAGATGTCCTTCATATATGGTGGCACTGCCCAGCTATTCGACTATTGTAGTCCTCTGTCCGAGAACTTCTGTGTGACATGACAAACCTACAACTAGCTTTCAATCCCCAGATATTCATAGCCCTACTCCTTTCCAAAGCTATGAGGAAACTCGTGTTCCATGTTATTCTCTCAGCCCAGAAACTAATTGCGAGAATGTGGAAAACAATGCCCGTCCATCTCCAAACTACTCGCAGAGATACAAACCCAGAGGACTTACGAAGGAACATACAGTAAATTGTGGCCCCCATCCACGATAGCCCAAAGCGCGTGGGAGCTATGGGACCCATGGAGATTGGTAAACCAGGTATCTATAGGAACTACTGAGGTAGAACCAACATGAGACCACAATAAGAGAGGTAATCTTACAGTGGCAGTGTAGTACAGAACCCACTTGCAAAGGGTCACAATATGGATATTGCTTACTTGAAAGGGCACCAATATGTACAATATGTATGTTTATGTTTCTGGTGAAATCCCCTACCCCCCTTTTTATTCTGTAGCCCCCACTTGTTGATCGCTGTCCGGCCGACAAAAAATAAATTTTTAGTCGGGTGAGCTAATTTAATTGGTTAGCCAGCCTGGTGGTTTGTAGCAAACACAGCAAATTAAAATGTGTCTTTTATTTTTTGACATTATTAAATGAACACTGTAGCATTATAAATACAAAACTGTATTACTAACGCTAAGGTAAGCCCCTGTCCCTATTACTTTAGTTCCCCTGCGCCAGCATAAAAAGGTTAAAAATCCTGTTTTTACTTACCTTAATTGCAGCACCAAAGTCCCTCAGTGCTTGTAATGTCTTCCCTTCTAGTTCATAGAAAAGTATTGAGTCACTTATGCAAAGCATGCGGACGTCCAAGTAGCGCATCTAGTGGCAGTCTGGAAATTAGCCAGTAGAGATCGTCTTAACCCTGCAATCTAAACTTGTAGTTTCTCTGAAGGATTAAGGTGTCAGGAACACTGCACCCACAATACGTCAATGTGACAAAGTGGTCTGGGTGCCTATAGGGTCCCTTTAACTTGTTGTTTTTGGATATATTTTATAATGCCTTATCTATATAATGCATTTGAAAATAGACCAACCCCAGCCTGAAGTGTCCATGTAATCATTCCCTACACTGAAGCAATATGCAAAACAAATGTTTATAATATTATGCAAATATTTCATTTTTCTGGAGTTTTGTTTTTGTTTTGGGTAGATTTTGCAGGGTGAGCAAGTAAAATGATTCTTTTGTCAGACATTAATCACAATAACAATTAGGGCAACCTGTTAAATGCACAAGTCTTGTGGAATATGAGATGCACTGCACTGGCTTTTATCTGGACATATGGAGCAATAAGTACATCATGCAAATGCTCATGGGACAGCCACAGGTCTAGGCGCCATCACCATAAATACATATTTCATAAAGGGCAGATCATAAGGACTTTTTCATACTTGTTGTCCTTACCTTAAACATAGTTGTCCAATGATGCACACCAGTCAATGCATATCCAGTATATTTCTCTCTTTAAACCTCTCTTCCTGTACCTCTCCCTCACTGAAGGCACTCATACTCAAAACCTGCTTAGATTTTCCCTGTGAATCATTCTACTTCTGCCTACCATTTACAGAACCAGACAAAAAGCATATATAAGAAATGGTCACCATCTACAATGTCTATCTTAATTCAGCGTCAGTATTTTAGTTTAGTTTTTAAGCTTGGTTCACTCCTTACTCCTCTACTCATACATACATACATACCTACATATATCTACATATACCATGTATCAATTTCATTTTCAGTCTGACATAGTTTGAATTATCGATTACTTTAATTCCACATTTATGTACAGATCTATATCCTTTATATTTGTGGCTTGCTGCAGGTTTCTCTATTTTTTGATATTTATGAAAGCTTATATTTTATATATGTAAATGTCCATGTGATAGTATACCACATTGCTCTTACATTGTATTTACTAATAAATTGTCTTTATTTATTTTAAAGCTCATGCACATGTGAATAATACACACACTAACCTTTGAGGGTTCTGGAATATTAGGGTATTTAGCATTGAGGGACTTTGGTTAGGAGATGCAAATGCTAAAGTACAAAAAAGTATTTACAAACAAATATCCCTTTTCAATTCAGTACACGTATAACTGTATAAATGAACTTGTGAGTTGTTAGTACTGTTCATATCCAGGTCAATATATGAGAAAATAATTTTACATTGCAGACTGATCGTGTTATATTATATAGCAATATTTCAAACACACTGTTTGTTGAGAGTGATATTTGATTTTTATAGGGGTACATTTCTTCATTCTACAGGTATACATAGTAAGATTACCTTCGCCATACTGATTTCAGGGAGATAAAGCACAAATAAGAAAAATCAAGTATGATATAAGTTACTGTGACTTTTTTCAGACTATTCATTTTACAATTATTTTTTTTCACTTGCGGCTGGCTAGTACATGCTTCCTATGGTGCAGATTATGTACTGTCTGGACTTGTCTGTGAGACGAAGGCCCTCCTACATATCAATGCAGGCAACAGGTCTTCCATCACATTTAACATTCAGTACTCCAGATGTTGTGGACTGCATCTCCCCTCATGCCATGCCAACAGTATGGTTGTAACAGCATTATGGGAGATGTAGTCCACAACATTTGGAGTGCTGAACCATGCATACTTTAAACTGTCTGCACCCATGGTAACTATTAACCCCCCAAATGACATGGCGCTATATATATATGTTTTAGCAATGTCCACACTTTCCTAATAATTTTACTTTCGTTAATTTAAATATATATATATATATATATATATAGAGAGAGAGAGAGAGAGAGAGAGAGAGAGAGAGAGAGTTTTTTTACAGTTTTTTAAAACTGTAATGTGGTGGATTCTTACAATGTTTTGTTTTTTTTAAGATACAATACGATGATGAGATGTGTAATAAGATATCGTTATGTGCAGAACAAGAAAAATTACATTAATTAATTTAAACCTATTCTATGTCTTTTGTTTACTGCCCTCCACAACGCATGTTTGTCTATCACTATGCCCTCAACCTCCTATAGCTTGTGAGATTTTGCAGAGGTTTCTTGTACTAACTGAAGCCTGTAGGGTATTCCATATGGTTGCCGCCTGCTGCTCCAGATTGCAAGAGGAGAGATGCTGAGATGCTCAAATGTTTCAGGATACTGAAATGAGATGTGATTCAGCATGTTGGTCTAATAGCTAAATACTATTAACCCATATTGTACCTGACAATACGCAGCGCAGGAGTGGGGTTTTTTGTATTTGGAATTATCTGTTTGAACAAAGACTATCACAGACAACGCATGAACTGATCAAGCTGAATTGCCTGATGGTCAGAAAAATGTTATACCTGTAATAAGAGATGATGCGTTAGTAAAAAAATTTTAACAGCAGGATTTAATCACCAAAAGCATTTCTTTTTGGAAACTGCACTTCCGGCTTGTGTCAAACCACTTGAGTGGTTTGACATAAAAAGCTCTTCGAGTTCTTTTCCATGTAGACTTCCACTTTGGAGGGAGGAAGTTCTTTGAATAATGTGATGAAGTACCTGCTTGTATCTCTTATAAAATACATTCTGTAGAAAGTTATTGTCTCTGAATATAGGGAATGGATGCATTGAAAACGAGACCCATGGACAAGAAATAGACCCCACGACTGAGAAAGAGGCAAGAGTACTGAGGTAGTTTTGAAGACTAAGAAATGAAGCACAAAACTAGTACATTCTCTGGCTTAGAGTGATAGTATTTAAAGTCAACAGCATCCAAAAAGCAGGTTACAAAAAACACCTTAGAAAAAAAGCAATTAACATTGAGAAGCATTGTGGATATGTGGTAAACACCACAATCCGTGAAAACAATTCTAGTTCCTGTCTAAATGATGTCAACTAGAGACGTGTGTTCGGCAAAAATATAAACATTCTTATTTCTCAAAAATGCCAATATTTTAGATTATCAAACAAAAGGGGCTACATCTATATGTAAAAACCCTTACATTAAGACATAATGGTCTTGGTGCTTATAGTCTAGTCCTAGACTCTCACTATCACAGCTCTAACTTTTTTTAACGCCAAAGACCCTCTAACCAGAACTCCCCAATCTCCCCTCTAACTCTAAACATACTCTTTTGGCTTTGTAAAAGAACTGTGTTCTTATTAATGGAGCTTTATTAAGTATATTATTGACATTTGGATGAACACAAGAGAAACATGTTGTTCACTGGCAGTCAGCATTTAAAATTAACTTTCTTGATGGCACCACTGTAAGCGAATGATGTTTTTAACATAGCAAGGCATAAGAACTAGCACTTCATGCATTGACTGTAAAATGTCCAGTAGCCTTACACATAGAAAACTTGGCCAAACTTAGTCATATCAATTTTCAACGAATGCCGCTCCCTCTCAATCAGTACTTGATAAGTAATATTCAATGCCCACTGTGTCTAACTTTTTCCCATAATAATTGTAACATTTTACATCTTCTGAGATGATCATTAATAATATTAGAAATATCACAAGGATCTAACATTTTGCAACATTGATACCATTAAATATTACATTTTACCTTTTTCATCTTATTTTATCTACACTAAAATGTCAAATGTAAAAAGAGGTTCTAATAATTTTAAGAGTCCCTTATGTCTGCCAAATCTTGCATTAATTTTTCCCTGAGTAACTACTAAAATTGGGATTTAAAAAAACAGCTTTTATGCAAAATGTGAGGGTGTACGTGTTCGACCATTTGGCCTCTCTGGTCTTATTATGCAAGTTTATAATTAGTGATACACATAATGTAAGCAGTAATTTATATAAACTGACAAACCATGTCGAGAAGGAAGAGGCTAATCACACTGCAATTATGTCCTTTACACTTATTCGTTTTGAATCAATCTTTGAAAACCAAGAAGTGGTCCTTAAAAAAACGGAATAATCTTATACACTATTAGTAATGCTCACGTTTTTATTTTTTTCTCGTGTTTCATCACTTGGTTTTAAAGGAACACTATAGTCACCAGAACTACAGCTTAATGTTGTTGTTCTGGTGAGTATAGCCAGTCCTTGCAGGCCTTTTGCAATAAACACTGTCTTTTCAGAGAAAATGCAGTGTTTACATTACAGCCTAGTGACCATTCCAGTGGCCACTCCTCAGATGGCTACTAGAGGGGCTTCCTCTGCATGGAGACATTGAACTTTCTTCATAGAGATGCAGTGATTCAATGCATCTCTATGATGAGATTCTAATTGACCAGGGGGGCATCTGGCCCCTCCCCTCAACCTGCCTCCTTGGCTGAGATCATCAGAATTGACAATTTTAGCGCATCCAATGGCAAAGCATTGTGATTGGCTGAGATCATCACTACTGATGGTGTCAGACAAAGAGATAGATCAGGGGCAGAGCCACCTCCAGCAGACAAGAATAAAGGTAAGATTTAACCATATTTAGGGGGGCAAGTTGGGAGGCAGGGAAGCTAATTAGAGTTTTTAACACTATAGAGTCAGAAATACTTGAAGAAGCCCCTTGTGGCGAAATGCGTTGTGGACTTTTAATTTGTTTTACTACTGTGTTAATAAAGGTATTTTGGCTACTTTTACATTGAGTGTGCCACTTTACTCTTTTTACTCCGTTATTTATTATTTTATTGCCTGGTATCCTGATTTTACTCCCCGCAAGAACTACTCAAGAAATCCTTGGGTGGGGATTATTCCACCTGTACCCTATCCACAGAGAAGTTTGTCTGCTCTGGCAAATGTAAGTAATATTCTCTTATTTATTCTTTTGGTTGATTTTATACAGTGAGCACTATTGTTATTTCTTTTTAATTTTTGGTCTACACATCATTGAAACCATTCTTCACATATCCTATAAGTGGGGATTGTACTAATGTACGCCTTTCATACTGGAGCTGGTTTAAAGCTTTAAAAAATGTGAGTAGGACCATATATACTTTTATTATTATATTTTCTGGACATACTGCACCATTATCCTCTTCTTCTTTCCACATACGGACAGCATCTGATATCCCAACAAGAACATTTTCCTTGAACAAGTTTGTGATTGCTCCTCCGGAAAGTATATACCATCATCTTTTATTGGACTCTCTATCTTGGACATATATTCAATAATTTATATTTTATTTTTAATTATTCTATTTATCTTATTTTATATTTATTTGTATTTTAGGTCTTTTATTCTATTTCGTTTTTTAACTGTATCTATCTATTGTAGACCTGTTTAAGGCATCTTATGTTGGTTATAATAATCACCAGTATCTTTTTAGAGTGGTGCTAATCCTTTACACTTTTTTATATTTTACCTCACTGCTATATGGATAGAGGGATTCCCTTCATTTTGGAGGAACCCTGTTCCCCTTACTCAGCTCCTGCCCCCCCTCTCAGCCACTGTCCCCCTTACTCAGCTCCTGCCCCCCCTCTCAGCTCCTGTCCCCCTCAGCTTCTGCCCCCTCAGCTCCTGTCCTCCCCCCTCTCAGCTCCTTTTCCCCTTCCTAAGCCCCATGCCCCCCAACCACAGCCCCATAACATCCCCACTACAGCCCTGCTCCCCCAATTTTAACCCATATCACCCACACCACAGCTCCTTTCCCAAATTTGAATCATCAACATACTTCAGCCCCTATCCCCCACAACATTTCCGAACCCCCCAATTACAGCTCATACCTCCCACTACAGCCCCTAGGCCCCTACTACAGCCCTGTCCTCTAACTCAGTCCCTGTCTACCATCTTTAAAAGTGTAAAGTTTGCGTGTGTCAGTATGTGTGTGTCAGTATGTCTGTGTGTGTGTGCCAGTATGTCTGTGTGTGTGTGTGTGTGTGTGTCAGTATGTCTGTCTGTGTGTGTGTCAGTGTGTGTGTGTGTGTATGTGTGTGAGCCAGCCAGTATGCCTGTGTGTGTGTGTGTGTGTCAGTCACTATGCCTGTAACAGTGTGTCTGTGTGTGTGTGCTGGTGCCTGTCAGTGAGTGTGTGTTTGTTAGTGTTTGTCAAATCAGAAAGTGTGTTTGTGTTCCTGTCATTGAGTGTGTCTGTTTAGGTCACCACCCTCCCCTTCCAATCACATGGGAAAGGTGTTTTTACTCTCCTCTTCGTGCAATGGGCCACTTGACTGGGTTTGCCCCCCAGGTCTAAGGCTGCCAGGCCTCCCCTGCATGTTTGTGATCCTGACCCTATAGTGTTCCTTTAAGATAGGATGTCTATAAAGAGGCAGAAGGGAATAATTTGCAAGCCAAGAGCATACAATTTATGCATCACATGAACACCTATATTTACATTGTGTCTAATTCTAAAATGCAGAAAAATTAAATGAACTTTTCCAATAGTTCTGACATTGTTTTATACCCAGAACATAGAAAATAGGATGAAACAGAAAGTTTATATTAATTAATTAATTGATTAATTAATTAATTAATATATTTTGAGAGGGCGATACCACACCCCTACCCATTTTAACAAATCTACATTGATCCACCTGTTTAGCTCATCTCTTCCAGCAGTTTATATGTATCACATTTTCATGACTTATATCCTTCCTGCCTGTCACATGCCGTCTCTGTCTCCTGATTCTGGTTAACAAATGCTGCCATTACATCAAAAAGACTCTAATTGAAGCTTCTTCAATACAAAATAAACCAATAGATTTGACAACATGAAATTACTCCTTGCAATGCTTAAGAAAGATGTCCTGTTTCTACATTGTCTGTAAAGAAACTGCTTTTTAGCTTGTTACAGCAGTTGTACTTTTTTTTTCTGGTGGAATTCATTTTATTGCTTTGTACAGCAGGACTTTATGGGATAATTACAGCTGTATGTATTCCTTTAGTAATATCACTGCAAATGCATGTCAGTAGGAGCTGAATAGAAAGTGTTTTTGCTAGTAGCTCTCATTATTGGAAATAAATTCACAATAATTTATTGCATCCTAGGTTTTTTTTAATGTCCTACGAACCCCTTTACTTCTAAAAATGAGTATACATAAGCAAAATCGTGTTTCACTTTGCAAAGTAATAAAAAAAAAAATATATATAGACATTTTTCTATAAAGACCAAGTTACAATGACTTGTGCTCCAGTGTTGGTGGAGAATTCACAAAAAACAACACGTTTTTCTGCATCTCTTCAGCAAATAGTGTTCCCCTTATTCAACAGTCTGCAGCTACAAAAGCATGCTGCTACGGAGACCATAAGATACAATTCCCATATTCCAGCACACTCCATACTAAACCACATCCAAAGCTTATAAATATTCACAAATATGAAACATATGGATTTGTTTAATTTATAAAGCATATAATGCTTTTGTCAGACCTATTTGGTCAGGTTCTAATCTTGTGATTGTTCTGATGCAATTAGCCACTCTCATGAGGACTTGTCCGCAACCTAAGGTTCTCTTAGGGCTCTAAAATTAAATGTCTGTTTCATGGATGTATTTTATGACTGAAAGGTACTGCCACAGATGTCTCATTGTAGAAATCTGAGAGGACCATCTCATTACATCCGACAGGACACCATGAGAAGAGATTACATAATGGCAGTTACAAAGTGAGCAAATACAAGAGTCCTAATTTGAGCAAACATCTAGGCATAGATTACATAGTTACATAGTTACATAGCTGAAAAGAGACTTGCGTCCATCAAGTTCAGCCTACCTCACATATTTTTTTGCTGTTGATCCAAAAGAAGGCAAGAAAACCTAGTATGTAACGCTTCCAATTTTGCAACAAACTATGAAAAAATTCCTTCTTGACCCCAAAATAGCAGTCAGATGTCTCCTTGGATCAAGCAGCTATTACCCCACTAATTAGAAACGATAGTTAAGCTCACAGGTCTGTAATTTCCAGGCAAGGATTTTGAACCCTTTTTTAAAATCTAGGAACGACATCTGCCTTCCTCCAATCCTCTGGTACAATACCTGAAACAAAAGAATCTTGAAAGATTAAATAAAGTGGTTCACTTTTTTCCCTACTCAGCTCTTTAAGTACTCATGGGTGAATACCGTTAGGCCCCAGAGCTTTATTTACATTAATTTTCTCTTACAGCTGTAACACCTTGTCTCGAGTTATCCAACACAACTTATCTGCAAGTTTTTTGCAGCAATCATTTGCATATCGCTTGCCATAGGATCCTCATTAATATATATGGAAGAAAAATAGTTATTTAAAATTTCTGCCTTTTCCTGGTCTTCATTAACTAACAGACCCATCTCTTTTTCCAGTGTTCCTACACTTTCAATTTTTGTTTTTTTAGAACCGATGTACGTGAAAAATATTTTTGGGTTGGTTTTGCATTCTTTGGCTATCAATTTCTCATTTTCTAGTTTTCCCTTTTTGCAGGCATTATTGGCTTCTTATATCTTATATAGGATGCCTCTGATTTGTCCAATTTAAATGCTTTAAATGCCCTTTTCTTATTAAGTGTTCTTGCATAGCCGATTGGATTGTAATTACTTACTGGAAAGTTTCGCCGAATGGTTCATGGAATATCGTCGTTCTTGTAGTGAAATTGGTCCCATAGGAATGAATGGCAAAATGTTAAAAACTAGAGTGGGAGCTGGCAAAAGCTGAAAAATCAGGACATGATTTCTAAACTGCCACCTCATTTTCAAGCCCACCTACACAAATCTTACATCAAAACGTTTAGCTATCCCTGCTGCCACTAAAAATGTCCACGGCTATGCCAGAGTCCTGATAGTTTTCATGATATGACCATTTGTTTGCAACTCCCTACGTCCATTGACATTCATTGAAACTCCATTCTAGCCAGCTTAAATTTGAAGGGAAATTTCTAAACTGAGACTGTGCCTTCATTTCTAATACTTCAGATACATACTATGCATCATAATGTAGGTCTGGGTGTTGTGATTCTCACAATATAAAGCTCTTCACTGTAGGATGTATAATTTTTAAAATACGACCGTTTGAAGATGGCAACCGCCAAAATACTCTGACCTGTGCCAGGCTGGAGCAGCAAGTGATGTCATAGACAGGGCCTTCTGTACACCTGCTAATGTTTTTATAAATATGTGTTTTAATGTAACTGTGAAGCACTTTGGGCAACAACGTTGCAATTAACCCCTTCAGGACGGAGTCAATAGTGCACGTTCTGATCAAAACAAAACATAAACAAAAACTGGAATTTGCGCTATATGTCTGTTCACCCGTAGTTCCCCTCTTTCATATTATATGCACACACACTTATTATATATCATTTTGTTCAGGAGAAACAGGGCTTTAATATATCATTACCTATTCATATATGGAACATAATTTATTATGAATAAAATGTTAAAAAATTTGAGAAAATAAGATTTTTTTTAAATTTGTATTTCCGTCTGACATTTTAGCTGTCAATGTCATAATACTGTTAGGTTTTACTGCAAAAAATGCACATATTTGTAATCAGCGATGTATCACAAGTAAAACAGTACCCCCCCATTTACAGGTTTTATGGTGTTTTGGAAAGTTACAGGGTCAAATATAGAACGTTCCAATTTCAAATTGAAATTTGCCAGATTAGTAATGTTACCTTTGAGACGGTGTGGTAGCCCAGGAATGAAAATTACCCCCATAATGGCATACCATTTGAAAAAGTAGACAACCCAAGGTATTGCAAGTGGGGTATGTTTAGTCTTTTTTAGTAGCCACTTAGTCACCAGTGATGCCGATCGGCCTTTATTGACAATATGACATGTAGCCAGGTTATCTGAGTAGCACCTGACCGTGTGGCCAGACCAATATGGTCCCCAAGCAATGGCTGCCGCCACGATTGGGTACAACTCGAATAAAGCCGAGGTGTCAGAGAATTTGGGTAGTGATTCGACTTCGGTCGGCCAAGGGCCCCAAAGCCATTGATCACCCCAGATGGCGGCAAAGCCTGTGTTAGCTGCAGCATCCGTCCATAGTGTAGGTGATGTGTCGGAGGGGGGTGGTATAAACATGGTTCGCCCGTTCCAGGAGGTGAGAAAAACCCGCCACATGCGTAAATCTGAAGTTGCGTGTACATCTAATGTGATATGTGAAGTGTCCAAGGAAAACAGTGGAAACAAGGATAACAGGTGGGATATAAAAGATCTACCTTGGGGTATGATCCTCATGGCAAAGTTGAGCGATCCAAGCAGGGATTGAAGTTCTTTGTGATTGCAATGACCTTGTAGCAGGTAATGTTCAATACTTGCCAGGGTACGCTCAATCTTATCCTGAGGTAGACTGGCCTGCATGTTTATCGTGTCTAGTTGGATCCCCAAAAATTGCATGTAGGTATCTGGACCCAAAGTTTTGTGAGGAGAGACAGGAAAGTTAAGAGATTCAAACAGTGCCAACAAGTGATTCAAACTACTGGGTGGAAGAGTGTTATTCTCAATCAAGAGGAATTCGTCCAGATAGTGGATAACCGAAGGGCACTTGCACAAATTTAGTAACAACCAACATAAAGCCTCTGCAAATGTGTCAAATATACGTGGACTGCTTTTGGAGCCAAAAGTTAGTCAGGTGATGAAATAATATCTCCCTTGCCACTTAATGCTGTGTAGGTGCCACAGGGAAGGATGTATGGGTAGTAGCTTAAAGGCATTTACCACGTCGGTTTTACTCAGCCATGCTCCAGTACCCGCTTGAAGAATGGCCCCTACGGCATGGTCGATAGTGGCATAGTGTAGTGAAAATTCTTCAGACGGTATTAAAGAGTTAAGGCTGGGACAGTGGAGGAGTGTGGTGCCGATAAATCAATTATCAGTCTGGGTTTGCGTGAGGTCTTCCCTGTGACCACCCCTATAGGATTGGTTCTCCAAGACGTGAAGGGTGGGGAAAAGAATGGTCCCAACAGAAACCCTTGTTCCAACTCAGTTGAGATCAGAGTGTTTACCAACTGTGGATCGTCTAATGTGGATTGTAGGTTGTCGCATTCCAGTGTACCGGAGGGTAAATGGACCAACCCAGTGTGAAATCCCTCAGTCATGCCCAAAATAATATAGTCAGTGAAATGACGTGAAGGATGTAGCTGTAAAAGTGAGTCAGTAATGTGACGCTCACACACGTGTGATACGGTTTAAGGAATGCTTTATTTGGGCACATAGTTTTGGCATGGGCTCTAAAACAGTGTGAACATACATGCATCAGCCTACAAGAACTGAAACCACAATTGCCCGCATTAAAGTTATTGCATACTTGGGATTTACCCAGGAATACAATGTCTCTCCCTAGTTGTATAGTTTTTAAATTGAACTGAGCCAGAGCTGCAGCCACCTTTGCAGAAAAGGAACGGTGGTAATCGTAAAAAGCGGTACCACCATATTTGTGCCCCAGGTCCACCATCTTGTGCATGTATACATCCAGCACTGCTCTTTTCCCTGGGTATACTGAGCAGTAAACATCCCTATAAATCCCAAAACCCAGTACAAATTCAGGGATTGACAGTTTTTTGTTCAGCCTCGGGTCTCTTGCCCTTAGTACAACTGATATATCCCCATATGCAAATGTCCTATTCTCTAGGACATCTGGGAGGCTATAAGCAATGACACCAGGTTGACATCCTTGCCTTCCAGAATGTCCTTTTTAAGGTGAGATGGGACCATGTGCGAAGGATTAATAGCTTCAATAATTGATACTGATTCCAATGAATTAACAGTTATGTCAGCCAGAGGGTGACTGGCAACAATAGGGTTCGTAGCGGTCTGTTTAATACCACTTGTTTCCAATTTATCCAGCCTATTGTTAATTGTGCTGATGGATGACATGAGAGAAGTCATCATGGCATGAAACGTTGGCAATTGTGTGCCACCAGGGCCTTCCCCTGCATCAGAGTTGTCAGTGGCCGTATTTAAAAGTCTGAACAACTCGGCCTTCCTCGCAGTAGCTGGGAAAGGGATGCAGCGTCTTCTAAGTTCTGCAGTGACACGTGGGATGGTCCATGATCTGAGAGATGAAGGACTAGCAACGTCTGTTCCAGGAACAGGGGTACCAGGCCTAGCGGGTGTGCAGGGTAGCGCAGGGTAGCAGGGTAGCGAGAGTTTCTCAGGGATATCAGGATTATTTGACATAACTGAAAAATATAAGGTAGCTTTAATCAATCACTCTGTAATGTTTGATTGGGTGAGTACTGGTAAGGCTATCTAAATACCAAGCGGCGAAACAATTACACTTCTTGATGGTGACAGATGAGTCCCTGCTAATAGCCAAGCGGCTTGAGAGGCGCTACCTATGCGTGGGCCCGAGAGGAACGTATGAGGCCACCGAATGTTGTGGCAGGGTGTTGGCCTCTCGGTGGCAGTTAAAGCATAAGATAGATTGGGAGTGATAGGTGAGGCCCTCTCTATGCAACAATGCGAGACGGCTAGCTATGATTTGGCCCGAGGGGTGTATTCCTCCGAGTATGAGGAAAGGGGTGTTGGTCTCGCAGGACCACTAGCCTATGGATTAAGACCAGAAAGTTTACCTAATTGGGTCACGTAACCTAGGACCACTACCCCTCAGAACATAGAGGTAGAGAGGGAGAAAAAAATTGGGTTCTGGCGTAGTACCTGATATGTGAGTCAGGTTGCGCTGTCGACGTAAAAGTAACCAGTGACTGTAAGAGTCTCGAGATGATTACCTGTGGACATGAGATTTGATATATGAACGTCTGACTGAAACACAGTGGTATGGCCAGATCGTGGGCCCTAAAAACAAGAACCTACCCGACACTGCAGAGGGTAGATTTAACGACAATGATGACGGTTTTTCGTGCTTGTAAAAGCTACCGTTCAATGGAAAATAACCTAAAAGAGTAAAATACATGCTTAACCAATTTAATGTGTGTCATTGGTCTTTATAATAAAAAGCATAATTAAATAACGACCAACCAATAAGAAATAATTGATACAAGTTGCAGAATTCACAATTCCCAGTACGAACCACTGGTATGACTCTGTGGGGTAAAAAAATCAGGAAATCAGGACCCATCATCCGGTTTAAAACATTTCTATTTAATTAATAGATTTTATAAAAGTGACTGCAATAACGTTTGTAACCAGTAGGGGCAAAATCCCCATTGAGTACCGGCTAAATTCGTGTTTATACGGGAGTTAGTGTAGTTACCGAAAGAACTACGTAGAGTGTAGCAACAAATGAATAGATACACCATAAATTACATTCGAAAACCAAACCGATTGATGTTATGCATATCTGACTGAATGATATCGTTCGTTAGTTTTAGAACAGGTGAACGTGCGATTAGCTGAGGGAATTTTAAGGTGAATGCCATAATGATTAAAAGAAATGAACCGAATGCCGGTTTGAACCGAACGGGGCTCCGCCGTGTAAAGCCAGGGAATTGCAGCGGTTGCTTTACGGCGGGCCTGACTTACGGTTTTCGTGAAGGAGGAGTAACGAGTGAGCTGTGCAGATGCCCGCAACGGGAAGGAGAGCCAGGGAAGCGCCGGACCAGGAGACCACGAGGGAACAGGTAAGGAAAATTCCAAGATGGCAGTCTGAACCGGAAGTAAACGTTTCAGACTCGCCAGTCCAGCAAAGGTTAGGTGGGAGTGGATTGGCAGCCCTTTTAAAGGTGAACCAAGCCCCTCCCACAACTCCAGGCCAAGCCTTCAAATATATAATATATGTGTATATATCTATTATATATACATATATATATATATATATATATATATATACAGGGAGTGCAGAATTATTAGGCAAGTTGTATTTTTGAGGATTAATTTTATTATTGAGCAACAACCATGTTCTCAATGAACCCAAAAAACTCATTAATATCAAAGCTGAATATTTTTGGAAGTAGTTTTTAGTTTGTTTTTAGTTATAGCTATGTTAGGGGGATATCTGTGTGTGCAGGTGACTATTACTGTGCATAATTATTAGGCAACTTAACAAAAAACAAATATATACCCATTTCAATTATTTATTATTACCAGTGAAACCAATATAACATCTCAACATTCACAAATATACATTTCTGACATTCAAAAACAAAACAAAAACAAA
This sequence comes from Pelobates cultripes, assembly GCA_933207985.1. NCBI lineage: Eukaryota > Metazoa > Chordata > Amphibia > Anura > Pelobatidae > Pelobates > Pelobates cultripes. The sequence continues at coordinate 111,412,696 of OW240914.1, forward strand.
TCAGTGACCAATATAGCCACCTTTCTTTGCAAGGACATTCAAAAGCCTGCCATCCATGGATTCTGTCAGTGTTTTGATCTGTTCACCATCAACATTGCGTGCAGCAGCAACCACAGCCTCCCAGACACTGTTCAGAGAGGTGTACTGTTTTCCCTCCTTGTAAATCTCACATTTGATGATGGACCACAGGTTCTCAATGGGGTTCAGATCAGGTGAACAAGGAGGCCATGTCATTAGATTTTCTTCTTTTATACCCTTTCTTGCCAGCCACGCTGTGGAGTACTTGGACGCGTGTGATGGAGCATTGTCCTGCATGAAAATCATGTTTTTCTTGAAGGATGCAGACTTCTTCCTGTACCACTGCTTGAAGAAGGTGTCTTCCAGGAACTGGCAGTAGGACTGGGAGTTGAGCTTGACTCCATCCTCAACCCGAAAAGGCCCCACAAGCTCATCTTTGATGATACCAGCCCAAACCAGTACTCCACCTCCACCTTGCTGGCGTCTGAGTCGGACTGGAGCTCTCTGCCCTTTACCAATCCAGCCACGGTGGTGTTGGTGCAGTTTAAAATGGAGTAATGTATTTGATGTGTAAATACTGAAATACTATATCAACCATACATGCATGCAGATATAGTTATTCAGGCACAAATAAATATACAGATACAGTCGTAAATGGTGCACAATCATACTCAGTCACAAAGATATATAGATACAGTCATAAGGGGAACAAAATCAAACAGTCATAGAGAGACACCCAGAGACATACAGACACAAACATACAGAGACATACAGAGACAGTTATATATAAGAGATATAGACACAGACATGCAAAGACATACAAAGACATAGTCATACAGTGACATACAGAAAAGGCATACAGACACATACAGACATAGTCATATAGTGTGACATATAGATATGGAGACATATAGACACAGTCATACATAGACATACAGACATAGAGAGTCATACAGATATACAGACACAGTCATACAGACAGAGATATAGACAGACATACAGACAGTCATACAGAGTGACACAGAGATACAGAGACATACAGATGTAGACACACAGACACAGTCATATATGCAGTCACAATGACATAGTTTTCAGTCCTGTAAAATCCGGTGCTTCCAACTCTGTGGAGTTGAAGCACCACAGCATGGCCCCATCATTAAAGTGCTGCCACGCCATCTGTGCTGTGCAGTATACAAGGAGCAGGGATATGACATGATTTATAACTCCACACCTCCCCTACACACACACACACAGCCTGTGGCTTTAACCAGAGCAGGATAAAGGGGTGTACTTCCCTCCTTCTGGTCACCTGGACATTGCACCCTCTGGGCTGGTGCTCCCTAACTTAGCAGCCTGTAAAGCCTGATGGTAATGCCAGCCTTGTGTCTGTGTTCAATAAACTGAAATTGTCTTTTCTCTGCATTCAGACTTGTGAACTTAGTGCTACACGGTGGGAAGACCTATTCATTACTTTATCCAGTATCAACAATATCACTGAAGTAGATTAGACTGCTAGGCGAGTAGTCATAAGGCACCAGGTTTCATTGGTAGCTCCTGGAGGCCCTTTGGTTGCATGAAGAAGCGACAGGCACATTAGCAGGCTTATGTCTGGATACATAGTCAGGGACCAGGCAACCATTTCCACATCGCAGGAAGCTTTCATGTTTCTCCTTCCTACCTCTTACATGCTATGATCTCATCCAGGAACACTTTGTCAAATGGCAAAAATCTTTACCAGCTAAACTATTAGCCAAAGGTTTATACGTATTGGTAAGTAAATTCCAAGATTACACTAATATGAAATGCCACAGGTTACATTTAATAACCAATGTAGGTGACAAAGTATCATCTATTTTATCTGGACCAAATAGAACAACATTAAGACAGAAATCAAACACCAATATATGATGCTCTAAATTGAAACTATGTAATTATATCAACATGGGAATTAACACTTTGGCAAAGGGGAATTTTATTATTGAATACAAAATCTGCAAACACAGGATGTTCATTGAGTTTACTATTTGATTTGCTTTGTTGATCAATTTTAAAGATACTTGAATACTAAATAGCTTGATAGAAAACACTGTATTAATTTCAGCAGCAATATTTTCCATCTGCAGGAGAGAGACTGATTTAGGGCTCTTCTTTCCAGGCACTTAATCACTTGGCTTGATATATCACTACCAATCAATAAAAGGTCCCTTTTCCTCTCTTTGCCAGACAGTTGAGTGATTTAAACCAAAAGAATTAAGAAAAGTGATGTTATTATATCTGCACCTTCATAATACAACCAAAAGGTAAAACCATTAACACATCTCATGCATAGAATGTAGAAGAGATGTCTCCTATAAATGTGGAAGTAAATCTCTAGATCTACAGTTTGGCAATAAAACATGCCTTCTATTCCAATTTAATGAGCTAGTTATATATCCTAAAGCTGCTAAGAAATCCTTTATCCTTTTTGTTCCTGACGGATTTTATTTCCCTTTTATAATGTGAACAGCGCCGAAACTGGAATTCAATTTGGCAAGCTGGAGAACTGTTCAGAAAACAAAAATCACTGCTTATAAAATGACTGTATTTAAAATACTTGTATTTTTAGATTTGCATTAATTTAGATGGGCATATTTTACACACAAGTATTGTAAACGTATTCATTCACAGAATTGTATTGAATTGAAACCTGAATTGCAAAATTAGGCCAATATATTAAAAAAAATCATCTAACATTTAACTTATCTTGATTATTTTTGTATTTCAAAATTTGGGTTTCAAATCACTGTTGTTTCCTTAAACCTGGAAGATGCTTTTTTCAGTAGAGACCAACATTTATATAAAATACAAGGGGCACACCCGGAAGATGCTCTTCTCAGTAGAGACCAACATTTATGTAAAATGCAAATTAAGGAACAGCACACACACAAAAATACGGTTTTCAATTTTCCAAGGTAACTTAAAATAACCTATCGTGGCAAACAAATATGGGGATTCGGTTCCACTATATGGCCATATTGGATTAAGCCAACCACTATGCCACAGTACACCAATATTGGTTGTCCTACACTAATTCCAACGTGGGAGACAAATTAAATAGTGCTAGTGCTAAATAAACTACAGTGTAGTCAATTAATCTGACTGCTCGCTGTTTAGTATAAATGCACCTACTTATGAAGCGGCAAGTAGGAGCATGATGGAAGACTTAAGCTAACTGGAGATCATATTGATCCCCTACAGAGTGGGGAGGGAGAGGAGAGAGCAGCGAGCCAAAAGCTCCCTCTTTGTTATAATCTAAACAAAATTAAGAATGAATAGTACAAAATAAATTTAGTCCAACAAGCAATTCATTCTTTACTTCATTCTTTATTATTTCTATTTGTTTATTCTGCTATCGAATGTTCAGGTCTTATGATTGTAAATCATTTTTGACTATCTTCCTAGCTTGGGTATTTGTAATGTCCAAGTGGAATGGGGCTGGCAGACTTTTGGTAGCTGAACATGGCATAGATAGTCATATTATTATTTAATGGTAGAAAGACTGAATTATTATAAATTGATCAACAAAGTATAAGACGAATATAAGCTACTGATGTATTGTTCAATTTTGTTAATTTTTTGAAAGAAAACCTTAAATAATGGTTAAAAAAATAAAGCATTTAATAAACATAAAAAAAAGAAATAAAGCAAAAAATATAAAAAGGACTAACATTCTCCCACCCTCTAAATGCATTGCAATAGCTTTCATTGGTTAGATGACAAAGTGTTAATATTCCCTGTATAGGGACATCCAAAGTGAAATTATGTGTCAATCTTCCTGCCATGTTCAGTATGTTTAAAGCATTGTCCGTGTTTCAGCAAAGCCTCTTCCTCTTATGGATTATTCATTACAGCCTCTACGGAGAAAGCTGGAAAACTGCAGAATCAGTGCATTACGTGTTTGATTAAGGCTCAGATGTTCCTCTAATACTCCTAGAACAAACACCACTCATCCAATTAGCAAACAACAGGGCTCATTTATAATAGAAATTTGATTTTTAAAGTTGAAGGCCAGGAAGCAGATAAACAATTTTCCAGGGAAATAAGAGGACGACCCCTGGCCTGTACCTTATAGTTTTTGTACAAACTGATGACCAATACATTTGCTAAACAATGACTCATGTTGAGTAGACAACTGACAGTATGTAGGCAACATATCCAAAAATATTTTTTAAAAAGTCTTGGACATGGCTTACAGAATTGGTGCAAGTAATTTTGACCTTATTAGTAAGGTGATTTCCTACATTATAGACCATTTCCAGACAGTTTCCTTATGCAGTCTTTACCTTTTGGCTGGGAGCAATCAGCTGAGGAACTTCTCGGGAGATTATAGTGAAGGTGGGTTCTAGGTAAGAAGTCAAACCGTTCACCAAAAAAATGAGGCCTTACAATTGTGGGCTCCCAGGCACTCCTAGCATCATATCCCTACAGCGAGCAGCAGATGATGATCATACATCAAACCAAGATTTTTCTCAAGTTCGACTGTGTACATTTCTATTTGGTCTAGATTTTTCTTAATTCAGACCATCAATGTTTGTCATGTTTCATTATTTTGTCATCCTTGATCATGAACATTTACGTTGCCTTAAAAAAATAGGAAGCTATATAACAAGTGTTAAAACACACACCATCTTAGCAGAATGAAAATTGACAGCTGTCATTTGCAACATCTTCTGTGATCTGATATAATTATTTATTTGTATATTTGCAATTTATTCAGTGATGACATATGGTAGGTGTTGGTGCTTATCCTGTCATGGTCAGGAATGATTCATGATTTGCCCATTTTTAAAGATAATATTTTAGAATCTTTAAAACATTCAGATTTCATAAAGTAGGAATTATAAAATAACTATGTGCATCCCATATTAGAAATGCATCCCATATTAGAAATAAAGTTGGGATCTCAGTATATATTGTCAGTAAGTTAACTATAGTCTAGAACTTTGTTTGTAGCATTGAAGTATTTTATACCAAAAAAAGATTTACTAGATTGTGTATCACAGTTAATATAGCAAAAAGAAAGTGTAGCTTATGGGGCATGAGGTGTATTGTTTAAATTAACCCTTTCAGTGCCACCTCCAGTTGAGAGCAATTAAATGTGTTGCTTTCTTTTGTGGTGCCAAAAGTGCTAAATATTTTTTAACAATGCATAAGGTCTATGATAGCCTGTGACCCTGAGCAGGGGCATAACTAGGAATCACAGGGTCCTGGAGCAAGAATCAAAGTAGGGCCCCCTTACGCTCCCACTGATACACATACACTGATATACACTCATGGACACGACAGGCGATCATTGGCACGCACACTTTTTAACCAAAACACACTCTCACTGGTGCACATACACTGACATTCACTCACTGATATGACACATAGTCTGTAGCACACACATTATTTACCCAACACACACTTTCACTGATAAATGCATGCTCTCAGTGATATACACACATTTATTAACAGACACACAGTCATTGGTACACATACTGTTTAACCAACACACACATTCTCATTGACAGACACACAGTCTCACATACACAAACACTGACAGAAACACACACACTGTCATACACTCATTGACAGACATACACCCTCAGATACACATACACAGACAGACACACTCCTACTGATTTGACACTCACTGACAGACACACTCATTGATACTGACAGTGTCCTCTCCATGGTTTCTAGAGGTGCTGCACTGATCTTTATGATCTACCTCACTGCTCCCTCGATTGTTATTTAGTGATTCTGGAGTAAGGTCATTTCCCAGCTCCCGGAATCACCACATTACGTTGTCCAAAAAGCAGATTCATCAGTGCTCCCTCGCCACCACCTCTATCTTCCCTCTGAATTCTACATTTTGGCAGAGTAGGCACCTGCCGTCCAGTTAAGTAGTTGACTACTTTCCATTAGTGGGTATTTGCCTGCCTCACTGAGCCCTAAGGTGATTGGTGGAACGCAAGGGGCCCAGTCGTCCTTGTGACCTCAGCAACTCCTTTAGTTCCACCACTTAGCAGAGGTTGACAGGTCATCCGGGCCCTGTGGGGTGATGGGTCCGATCACAGATGTGAACTCTGTGACCATGAAAACTTCACCACTAACGCTGAGTAAGTTGATAATCTCTCTCACAACCAACTGCTGAGGATGTAAACATTAAATCGTTGGTCCTTAAGATACCATAATTAACCAGAGCCCAACAAATGCCACTCCTTTTCGTGGGGTTAGGTATTTTTATTATCTGGGACTAGGGAAATTATCATCTCATAAATCCTATTTAGGAGTGTAAGTATGAGGGAGGATATATTGGGTGTATTTCTAAATTTGTCCAAAGGGATTAGGCACACTGTAGCTCTGCACACTGTAGCTCTATTGGTATTATAATCAGGACACCTAATGATCAAGTTATTATTGGCCAAGGAGTCTTGGGTATTATATAATACTCATCCCATCACAGAATGGGATGGACAAGGACGAAATAATGTATTTATTTCTATCTGTCCATTCATCTCTCCATCTGTATGTCTGTCTATCTATCCATATGTCTGTCTGTCTGTCTATATATGAATCTATCTACACATTTACGTTAATGGCTGGGAAAATATTTTCTTTTAATAAGACATTCTAGGTCCAGCTGCTAACATTAGTCAAAAGTTTGATTTGGTATAAAATACAACTATTTTCTTCTTCTAGACTTTCTGGCTAGTTTAGCACACCTACTACTTAGTTTATTTAACTAGTTTTATAACTATTTCAAAACCAACAAATAACTAGACTTTTCAAGCTCTTCTTCAGCACAGATAGAATATTATAGCTCTTTTGAGTATTCGTATTGTAACCAATGCTAAGGTGCAGTGACAATGTCCCGAGGGCACTTCATATTTTAATCATGACACCATTAGCCATCTAGTTCTGTATCCTATATTTGTACCAGAGCTTAAAACAGCCCCATTGTCTTTGGTGACTATTTTTAAATTGAGCACAACACACTTCACAAGCCTACAGTGATCAAAAGGATAGGTAGCCAAGAATTCTAGAATTAATTTGGACAGAGAAGGTAGTGAGGAGCACATTAAATACAAAGGTGATAGGGAAGGCATCACATGAGTTTCAGGAAGTCTGAGGAGAATATCCAATAAAGCTATGAGAAAAGAATATTGATATATGATAAAATGCCCCATATTTTAAGAAGACACCAGTTGTGAAATACTATATTTTCTTCCTAGATGTCGGCTGGCAAAAAAAGACCTTTCTAAAATACCCTGCAGCAATCCTAGAATTATTCTGAAAATTCCTACAAGGCCAGATAATATGGAATAATTATGCAGTTTACTAGATTATTAAGATTTATATTTAATATGCTGTTTACTAAAAGAAGTGCAACTAAAGTAGATATGTCCATGTGTACCACGTAACATAGACAAGACTAAAATAAATGCCCCGTAGTTTCCCTAATGCCGAGAGTGTCCTCATAATAGAAAAAATATAAGACCTATTCAACTAAACATGGTGACTACATGAATGGCAAGTATAATTATTTGTTTTTTGCAACTTGAATAAACTCTACTCAGATAATACAAAAGTAAAATATTAACAACACACTCTATTGGAAAATAAACATCCCTATTTAGTAGGTAAACCCCTAACAAAAGCATGCATTTAATTCAGAATTTCTTTGGGGTTAATTAAAAAAAATGTTTTCAAAATCTGCAGACCTAATGCAGTAAGTGGAAGCATACCTGCTAAAAGCTTAAAACTAGTGACTCGGCAGCTATTGCTACCTGTGGGCATCTGGTTGAAAAAAATGAATGAAGGATGGACAGATCACTGTCCACTCCCTGTCCCTATGTGTGGCCAGAGTGTGGAAGATATTAATAAAAGAAAAGGACATTAGGATGTGATATAGATCCAATGTGATCTTTGTATTGCTGTATTATTGCCAGATGTAGAAAAGACCCCCTTAGCTCTAGTCCAGTCTCTATCCACTATTCAAGCTACTAAGCAGTGTACTTGGATAGATTTAAAACAGATTGTCGCCTTAAAAGCTGTCCCCATTTAGGGTAGGATAATTGCTAAATATCCTGATGCCCATGAAGATAACCTCGGAATCAAAGTAAATTCTTTCACAGATGTCCCCACCTGTGGTCAGCAGGTTGGGCATGATTGTATAACCAAAGGGAACAGAATCTAGTGCCCAACCCTAACCCTCATACATTCACGGCAGGTGGTTGCCCTAGATATAACATCAAAGGAGTAGGACCTAGTTTCTTCCCTGGCCTTCACCCATTGGCAGCAGGTAGGGGCTAATTATATTATTAAATTGGGGAGGACATGATAACATTTGTAATATATCAGGTAAGAGGTAGTCACAGGTTCTGTTCCTGTGTCAAACAACATGTATAAGAAAACTGGGCTTGAACAAAAAAAAGGCACTTCATCAGCTTTAAAAAAGTAAAACATTCCTATGTTTATTTCTTTATACAAAAACATAATCTTGAACTAAGCAGTGCAATTTATCAGAGACCCTGAAAAAGAGGTGAAAGGCTTCTCTGATGCCACTATGGTATAAAATATGTGCCTTAGTTAGTGGCATTTCATCAGAGAACTATTTTTTTTTTTTTATCAGAAAGATTTAAGCCAGTGGTGTATGAAGTTGATAGACTATCGTAGCATGACACTGTGAAACTGAACTATTTAGGCATGTATTGTGCTACAAAGCAGAGACAGAGGTACGAGTCTCATATAATTCTACACAATTTCTGCTGGACAACCTGGGAATATTAAACCACCATAACCCAAATCACAAGTAAACAGTTTGGGTAGGTCTTGGAGATGTTAGTATCAACATATGATGGTTGAGTGTGTTGTGTACTTCTAAAAGGATTAAAGTGTTGTTGTGAACTGGAACAGAAGGATGTCATATTAAAATGTATAATATGAAATATAATTACATAAGGGACAAGAAAATAAATGACATGGCATATGGAATCACTTCCACACTTAATATAAAATTACATGCAAATGAGATCAGAGGTAACATATGAAACTCCATGACATATGGAATCATGAAGTCAAATAGGAAATGTCATGAATTATGAAATGAAATATGATATTGTGCAGATGATATCAAGGCATAAAATGACTTGGCATATTAGATCATGAAATGAAATATGAAATTACATTGAGCATGAGGTTATGGGATACAGTATGAAATTATATAGAATGTGGAGTGAAATTCGATATTGCATGTCTTAAATGATGAAATATAGAATCATATGGCATGGATCATTGCCTAAAACATGAAATGACCCAGAATACAGAATCATGGAATGAAATGCGAATTTGCATGTAATAAGGGTGAAATATGGCAAGAAAGGAGAAATATAACATGGAATAAAATAATATAAAACTGATATTTGGGATAAAAAAAATTGAAAAAGAAACATAGAAACATAGAATGAGATGGCAGATAAGAACCATTTGGTCCATCTAAGCTGCCCAATTTTCAAAATACTTTTAATTAGTCCCTGGCCCTATACTAAGTCTAGGATAGCCTAATGCCTATCCCACGGATGCTTAAACCCTCACTGTGTTTACCTCTACCACTTCAGCTGGAAGGCTATTCCATGTGTCCACTACCCTCTTTGTAAAGTAATACTTCCAGAAATGATTTTTAAATTATTTTTGCCCCTCTAATTTAAGACGATGTCCTCTTGTTGTGGACATATTTTCTTCTTTTAAATATAGTCTCTTCCTTTACTGTGTTGATTCTCTTTGTGTATTTAAATGTTTCTATCATATGCCCCCTGTCTCATCTTTCCTCCAAGCTATACATGTTAAGATCCTTTAACCTTTCCTGGTAAGTTTTATCCTGCAATCCATGAACCAGTTTAAGAGACAGGAGAATGTGCTAAAGATAGAAAAAAGGACAAGGAAAAAGATAAGTGTATATTTAACTGTACAGTGAATGATTAGTCTCTGTTGCCTAGAACATTCTATTGAATTAGGGGCCTGTTTCATGGTTTTACTGTCCTGCCTTTTTCAAATTTAGACTTTGTTTTTAATAACACTAATCTGATAAATTTGTCATTTGCTAACTCTTAAATGTAAAATTAAAAGATCTAATTGCAACATACTTATGCATTTACCAAGAGGTTATTTTTGTACATGTTTGCATATATTCATATCTCATTCCCTCTCTTATTGTTTTTTTCTTCTCTTTCTCATTCCCTTTTACTTATGTATTTACTTTTGAATCTGTGTTAAGCGCATGGAATTGCCTGCTAAAGCATCAACATTTTATAGTTTCATAATCTATATCAGATATGAGAGAATTATGACTCACTGTATTGGTCGTAGAATGTTGACGGAGGATAGCTAGCGTGTTCTGCAAGAAGATATATGTTTGGGGAACATATTGTTCTAAACAAGATTTATCCACTAAAAAGTTAACTGGAAGGATATGAAACTCAGATTTGCAAATTGTAAACCAAAAATAAATTTAGAGTCGAAGAACTTCCCTGTCAGCTGTTTTAACCTAGATTTTAAAAATGCAGTTATTTATTTTGTCTCTATACTTTGTTTAGTCCTTTCTAAGTCCTTTATTTTAGCTCCTTCTCCAATTAGCAACTCGCAGTCTCTTTAATACACCGTTCTCCTGTACTGTGCACTCATACAAAAGTTTATCTTTATACGTCTCACATGGGGGCATTTAAGAACACAGTTATGTTTTCTGCTTTTCTTAGGTGTGGCCTACTTTTTGTCGCCATCAGGTATTCCACCAATCATTCAAGACATTCCGTGCTTGTTTGATGTAAAGCCAGGTTTTCTTAGGCAAGTTTTACAGTAGTAAGCAGTTTCTCATCTATGACCTTTGATTTTTCTATTGCTACACACTGCACACTCTTTGGTACTGTTTTTTTCACTTTTCATCACGACATGGGGTTTACCATTTAGCCTGTATTCGGTGTCTTATGTTAATGGCCTTCCCCATTTTCATGAATTGACATTTCGGACTTGCCCAATGAGCTGCTTAATCAATGCCATTCAAAATGTTTTGTGTATAAACAACTTTCTGTGCTTTTGGTATAGATTGTATAGCATAAAGCTGTTTACTATTGCGACTTCAAGCAGCAAAAAGAACATTTTTCTCCACCATTTCACTGACTTTTGCAGAAAGGCATTACTTCTGCAGTAGGGGCCTGCTCTGTCCACAGCACCCATGTATTTGGTGCATTCAGAAATAACTACTGGCTTTTTAAGAAGAAATAACTAATTTGCCTTTGGCAACTATTCACTGAACTTCTTCTGTGTTTGCAGTGTACGCCATTGAACCCATGGATACAATTGTCTTCCCTTTGCAGGGCCATGATTTTATTATCCTTCTGGTATGCAATGTCCTTTGGCACTTTTATTGTCTTGCTCTTCATTTCCTGTGGCAAACATATGTGGTTAGTCTTAACAGTGCCGGTGGTGTGGATCCAAAGGCGCAATAGTTCTTCGCAAAGTTGAGGTCCTGTGTAAAATTGGTCTGTATAAAATGGTAACCTGTTCCTTGAGACACTGAAAGTAACATATCACAATGAAGGACAATTCTACTGGTACATGGAAGGTCAGGGTGAACTAAACTCTTCATAGTAGTTTTGCTGTGATATGGAAAAGCTTGACGTGGTAACCAGTTTCACTATCACATAAGCAGTAAACTCAAAGTCCCCATTGAGTGTGCTTCTGTGGATTTTTACATTTCCACAAAACTCTGCCCTTGAATTAAACAGTGCTTTCATCTACTGCTATAAAAACCACAGGTATTAATAGTTCACTGCACTTTGTCAGTATATTTATATCGGCAGACAATTTGTGCTAAGATTAAAATTAAAAGTGTATATTACCAGTCACACTTAAAACAAAGCTGACTCCATTTTTTTATCTTCAGGCTAAGAAAGACACATAATTTGTTGCTTCTGTAACTCCAGCCATTCAAGCCTGAGCTAAGAAATGCGTAAAAAAGGCAATGCAGTCTCACAGCAAGAAGGGGGATGGAATGGTCTTTTTAAATGTTAATGGAATATAAATAATTTTAAACACAGACACCAGTGACAGAGAACACTTACTAATTAATTTTACTTTCTATATCTTACAAAGTCCCATTGTAAGCAAGAGGTAAAGGAAAGTTTAGACATGTCAAAAAGTAGATTTAAAGGTATATGCCCGGTGCTCTGTCTAGGGTAAATCCTTTGAACTGGCAGCAAATTTGATCATGCAGTCATAAAATAGATAAAGAAATGACGTCAAAATTATCATAATTTTTAGTTAACTCTTTCCAGGACAAGAAATTTTGGTGATGTAAGGGCACCATCTACTGACCAAAAACTAGATAATACTAGACTAAAGGTGGACACACCTTCAGTTTCCTTTTCATCAGATCATCTAATGACGTACAGAAAGTTTGGCCCTTTAAAAAGTAAGGACAAAGGAGAAATCAAGAGAGATTCAGGACACACATTGAGGAAACACTCTGGGACTGACACTCAAATCTGACATTCAAAGACTTATAGTCTTTGAAAACTCTCAAACTCTCTTGGACACAACTCAAGAAACACTTCCTGGACACTTAAAATTTTACTATCTTTCTAACCAACACCACTTTTCTATAACATACAATGCTATACAATCATAAATCGTACTTGCATTCAATTTCCTGGGACTATCTATTCATCTGAATTCATCTGATAAGAGCATCTGATAAGAGCATCTACAACATAACTGGTAATTATGTTGGTTTTATTTCATTAATTTAAACTAATTTAAATTTCACTAATAGCAGGAATATATGCCTGGATAAATCTCGGTCAGATTTCAATCATTAGAAATCTTAGTTAACTAAAGAATATATGGTTATCAAAATTCCATTACTGCAGGTGGAACAGAGATAACGAGATATTAATGATAAATTTGTCACAAGTTAGCATACCGATGTTTTTATCCAGATGTATTGATTTGCTCTTTAATAAAATAATGTATCTTCTGTAGGGAAATTAAAATTTGGCTAATGTAAAATTTGGTAGATTATTCTTATTGGATGGTTCCAGGAATGATTAATGATCTGGTATGAACATTGTTTTATTGAAAATTGCAACATAATAGGATATATGGGTAACACTTTAATTATTGGAGATTTTAATTACCTGGACATAAATTGGGACAGAGGGACTAGTAGCTCAGCAAAGGGAATTAGGTTTTTAAACTTGTTAAATGACACCTTCATGTCACAACTTGTACAAGCACCAACTAGAATGGACGCTTGTCTGGACCTGGTTTTAACAAACAACGTTGATCTTTTGACCAACATGCACTTGGGAAATAGTGATCACAAGATAGTGTCCTTTGAAATAAACTCAAAAAAACAAAAGCACATGGGGTATACTAAAACATAAAATTTTAAAAAGGTCAATTTCAATAAGCTAAGGGCAGCTTTACAATATATTGACTGGCTTAACACTGAGGATAAGTGGATCATCTTCCAACAATTATTAGAAAGGTACATTTCTCAGTATGTACCATTGGGAAATAAATATAAAAGAAACAAATTAAAACCAATGTGGCTTAGTAGAGAAGAAAACAAGAGATTAAAAATAAGAAAAGGGCATTTAAAGCATTTAAATCGGACAAATCAGATGCATCTTATTAAAGATATTATTAAAGATAATACGTGCAAAAAGGCAATTAGATTTGCTAAACTTCAAAATGAAAAAATGATAGCTAAAGAGAGCAAAACCAACCCCAAAGCATTTTTTAAGTACAAAAATTCTAAAAATTAAAGTGTAGGTACACTAAAAACTGAAACGGGGGTGTTAGTTAATGAAGACCAGGAAAAGGCAGGAATTTTAAATAACTATTTCTCCTCAATATATATTAAGGAAGAACCCATGGCAATAGATGTGCAAATGATTGCTACTAAAAACTTGCAGAATACTTGTAATTGGTTAACTCAAGACAAGGTGCTGCAGCAACTAAAGAAAGTTAATATAAACAAAGCTCCAAGGCCTGACGGTATCCATCCACGAGTACTTAAGGAACTAAGTGTAGAAATAAGTGAACCTCTGTTTTTAATCTTTCAAGTTTCTTTCCTTTCAGGAAGTGTTCCGGAGGATTGGAGGAAGGCAGTTGTGGTTCCTATATTCAAAAAGGGTTCAAAATACTTGCCTGGAAATTATAGACCTGTGAGCTTAACCTCTGTGGCTGGGAAAATATTTGAAAGGTTATTAAGGGATAATATTCAAGAATTCCTTGAGAAGAACATGGTTATTAGCAAAAATCAGCACGGTTTTATGAAGCACAGGTCATGTCAAACTAACTTGATTGCGTTCTACGAAGAAGTAAGTAGAAGTATAGATCAGGGCGTTGCAGTGGATGTGATCTATTTGGATTTTGCCAAGGCATTTGATACAGTTCCACACAATAGATTAGTGTTCAAACTCAAGGAAATCAGTCTAGATGAAAATGCTTGTTCTTGGGTAGAACATTGGCTTAAAAACAGAGTACAAAGAGTTGTCATTAATGGTAAATTTTCAAGCTGGACAGAGGTGGCAAGTGGTGTCCCTCAGGGGTCTGTTCTGGGACCCCTTCTATTTAACATGTTTATAAATGATCTTGAAGACAGCATTGAAAGTCATGTTTCAGTGTTCAATAATACAATGTGAGCAAGATATTACTTTGCTGCAGAGGGATTTAGATAGACTGGGGGACTGGGCACTCAAATGGCAGATGAAATTTAATGTTGAAAAATTATGAAAATTATGAAAAGTTATGCACTTCGGCGTAAAGAATATACAAGCAACGTATACCCTTAATGGAAGCGAATTAGGGATAAAAATACACGAAAAGGACTTGAGAATTGTTATAGACAACAAACTATGCAACAATGTGCAATGTCAATCAGCAGTGGCCAAGGCCAGTAAGGTATTGTCATGCATGAAAAAGGGCATTCATTCTCAGGACGAGAATATCTTTTTGCCTCTTTATAAATCACTCTTAAGACCCCATATTGAATATGCTGTGCAATTTTGGGCACCTGTTTTAAAGAAGGATATTATGGCACTAGAAAAAGTGCAGAGGCGGGCTACAAAATTAATAAAAGGAATGGAACATATCAGCTATGAAGAAAGGTTAACAAATTTAAACCTATTTAGTTTAGAAAAACGTCACCTGAGAAGGGGATTTGATAACATTATACAAATATATTCGGGCCAATACAAACCATTGTGTGGAAATCTATTCATAAAGCTGACTTTATATAGGACACAAGGTCATGCGTTTAGACTGGAAGAAAGAAGATTTCGTCTAAGGCAAATTAAAGGTTTTTTTACTGTAAGAACAATAAGGATGTCGAATTCTCTGCCTGAAGAAGTGGTTTAATCAGAGTCCATACAGATGTTCAAACAGCTACTAGATGCATACTTGCAAAAACAGAATATTCAAGGATATAATCTTTCAATGTGCAAAATTGTGCTTCAAACTGGGTTTTTTGCCTTCTTTTGGATCAACAGCAAAAAACAAATGTGAGAAAGGCTGAACTTGATGGACGCAAGTCTTTTTTCAGCTATGTAACTATGTAACTATATATTGCTTATGAGGATTGCAACCAGCATTGGAAGAGTTAATCAGTGTGCTCTAACTGTCAGCCAAAGTTTGTATTGCTTCTCGCTACACTGTTGTGTTCTGTGGAATTCTGTGTTCTATGTAAAGTTGGTTTCTAAGCTATCATAAATCTTGTACGTCTTGACAGTTGGAGCTGTAGCCATTGAATTGTGTTTAATCCACTGCCATATTGTATGCCTATGTTATACAAAATATTCACTGATTATCATCACGCATGTTATATATTATTATTTTTATTATTATTGTCACAATAAATTATATTTTTATAAAGAAATTGTGGCTTTACTGTGTTGAGTTAAATCCTCATAATGAACGTTCTCCAGGATCTAAGAGAATTAAATAGTGGGAAATTCTCAGCTTTATTATATTATTTATTTGGGGACAGTGCCATTATATCAATTTTTTATATTTATCACACCATAAATATCTCCACAACTTTTAGTTTATGTAGTCTGCTGTGGTAGTCTAGGGCACAAATGGAGCATCCAGAAAATTTGTAAGAATCTATTTCTAGAAAACACATCAGTAAAGAAGGATATGCAATTTAGCCAATTTTGGAAGAAACACTCTATCAACTCTGATATTTAGTTTAGAGCCATATTCATTAGAAAGCCCAGAAAGGCTTTTATCTCAGTCAAATGCACCTCCCTCCAATTTTTTTGCAAATATGTTCGTGTAGGCGACAAATTGATTCAGCAGCTGTTCAGTAAAAAACTGATTTAAAAAAAAGACAATTCACATTTTACAGGTACCATTTAAGACTTGAATTCCTGGTTTGGGGACTGTAAAAGGGAGACTTGGAAAATTATGATCATTTGTGAGATATCCTTTCCAATTATTTATTTTATTTGCCACATTTTCAATGGGTACATCTTTATCCTCACTGTTTTTATTTTCATGCACAACATTTTCATCACTGAAATTAAAATTTTCTGTGTAACTTGAACCCGAATTACTGGGGTTATAATAATCTTCATCCCTAAAATCATAGTCAGAATCGGTGGCATACTCACAATCCATGGGGCCCAACTGCGAAACTGATCCATGGGTCCCCATCCCCGCCCCTGACACACACACAGACACATACATACAGACACACATACATACAGAGACACATACACAGACACATACATACAGACACACACACACACATACAGAGAGACACACATACATGCAGAGACACACACACACACAGACAGAAACATACACACATACAGAGATGCACACACAGACACACACATACACAGACAGACAGACACACAGACACATGCAGACACATACACACACACAGACACACAAACACATACACACATACATACAAACAAAAACAGGCATATACAAAATGTTTAAATTACTCTCCTGTTTCTTACCTTTTAGGTGCGGGAGGGTGACTTTCTCTGGGGTCCACTGGTGGCTCAGGCTGGTGGGAGTCAGAGTTCCTACTCTGACTTCCTCTCCTTCCTCTCGCGCGGGCTCTCTCTGTTAGCTGGGAGGAGTGACCAGGGCAGTCACTTCCTCCCAGCTGTGATGTCACACACAGGCGGCCCGGTCGCACTGTTAAAGCATTGCAGTGCTGGAAATTCATCTCCATCAGATGGCCATAACCGCATGGTGGTTTGCCGTCCTGGAGCAACGGGCCCAGTCGCAGCTGCGACCCCTGTAACTGCGGTATGTACGCCAATGGTCAGAATCACTCTTTTCAAATATCATTTTCTTCCTCAGAAAAAAAATTTGGAGGCACCATTTCTTTGAATTTTATATATATAAATTCAGGTTTGCATTGTGCATGTGTGCTGTTCACCTCACTCGCATTTGCACTAATGCGAAAGCGAGCAAATGCGAGTGAAACAGGCAAACAGGCACATTTGCGCATATTTGGCACCCGGCATTAAGCATGTTCTAGCACATTTTGGAGATACTTTTCAGGGAAAACCTATTGTTAGACCGCAAGAGATGAAGTATTTTGTTGGATATATTCTGACATCGGACCTGAAAGGGTTAAGATAAAATGATTTGGTGCTTAGACTGTACCATTAAGCTTTTATTCCACATCTTTTATCTTCTATTACTATGGATCAGAGTAATAATACTTTCTTCTGACTGTACCAATAAACTAATGACTGTTATCATTTTACCATCAACTCATCTTTCTTCATCCCTCAGATCCTTCAGGCAAATGTAAAACTGCCTTCACTTCTGAGAAAATCAAACAGAACCATATTGAGACTAAAAGTAACCTATTTGAAAGAAATAAACCATCATGGATTTGCATATCTTAACCTACCGTCTGGGGAAAGTAATTAGAAATTGCCTGTTTTGAAAACTAAGGCTGTTTTTCCAGGTCCTTGCCAGTAAAGCTGACACAGATTTACCTAATCAACATGGACGGTCTCTCGCTGTGCTTAAAGAAAGGTTATTAGTTGTTCTGCTTTGTTATTTTTTTACCAAATCTCCTGCGATGCTTTCACTCACTGCTTTGTTGTCTTAAAGCAAAGTTGCTGTATACAAAGACATTTATTATAACAACTCTTCCTTCTACAAAGTTTCAAAATCATATTAAAATGGTTATAGTATGTCTCTGCCTTGTGGTCTGTGTGTGTGTCTGTGCATGTATAAAACTTCATCTGCTTATTATTAATGGGCAGATCCCATTTTGAAACCCTGTACTGTATGGTTGGTGACATCATCTGTGCTTTACTCATGCATGGTTTGACTTATACTGTGAAGTTTGGGGGGATTCTAATATCAGGACCATACTGTGAAAAACATATTTGAGCTAACTTGTGGAATATCCACAAATAGTATTGGACAATCTGGGACATCTGTGCACCAGTGTTGCCATGTGAAAAAAGTATCTCAAAATTTGATTATTAAAAGCATGGTCATCAATCTTTTTGATCTCAAGTATGTCTACATATTTTAAGCTCTGATGAGCACTATACACTGCTATTCAGCTACATTAGTTGGAGTGTTCCATTAGTCTTGGAGATTTATTTCACTGCAAAAATTGGCTGATTGGTAGAATTCACAAACTCAGAGCTAAATAGAGCAAAATCCCAATCCAAATAAAAGGAGAAAGAGACAAGCAGATTCATTTTGATTTGTGATTCTGAATTCTGCCCATGGAGTCCAAAAAAAGAGATGATTAAAAAAAAAAAGTTGATGGCTCTGGAAGAGTCATAAATGTTGATTTTATTCACAGCCAACAGAGGGGAGAAGGAGGAGCATTAAAAAAATAATCTATATTTATATATTTAATAAATATATTGTATATAAATATAGATTATTTTTTCCCCTCTATTGGTTTCTTTTGCAAATTAGTTCAACAAAGAATCAAATCTTTTCCTTATTATTTCATTTTAAACATGGATTCCTCGGAGTTTGTGTTTACTGTATACAACAGCTTTGAAACACAACTCTAGAAGAAATGCTAAGCCAGTGAAGCTCGCCTGGACAGCTGTTTCATTGTTAATGCACATCATATTAATGAGGCAAAAATATGATTCTTTGTTAAACTAATTTGCATATACCCACCCAGAACCCTTTGCGGTACTAAAATCACTGCAAATTTAAGATTCCTCTAGGAAAAGCAAGGCTTGACTGGTGTGCAGGTCTTTGTTTAACAGTGTTTTGACTATATATATATTGAGAGTAAATGTATATATATATATATATATATATATATATATGTATGTATATATAAAGCAAAAAGGAAAGAGATGCACTCTCAGGTCTTTGTAGAAAAAAACTCGATATTATTTAATAACAGGTAACATACATCTGATCGACGTTTCGACCTCTTCAGGTCTTCCTCAAGATGTACATATATATATATATATAACATAATGAAAAAAGGGTAAAACATATATGAACAGATTATATGAACAGATTCTTCTGTTGATCTAAAATATGTTTTTTCTATATTTTGCCATTTTGGTTTCAAATTAAGCACATTTACTGAGTAATTTATAGCCGACATATTTTCCTATTTTTCTTTCTCCTGTACTATGCTGTTGCCGACTGGATATATATAATCTCTATTGTATTTATATTCTATCCATGCGCTAGTACTGAGAAAAAAACAAAAAGAAAAATGCTACAAAAAATTCTCATAAAATAATGTTTATTATTTGCTGATCCCTAGCTAAATTCACAATGTAATTCTTTATTTATCCAGTGCCCTGTGAACATTGGGAAAACAATTCCTCCTAGAAGTAATTCGTTTTAGGTACTAGTAAATGAAAGGGTGATATAAGTGAGTGAAATGTATTTAAAGCATAACGAGGAATTTGTACTATATAGCGAATAATTCTATCTTTGAAGTGGATTAACCAAACATGCTTAATATAGTTGCCTAAAGTGTATTTACCACAAAAAGATTCGGAATGGAAAGCCAAGAGGCTTTCATCCTTCCTATATAGTTAGTATCAACGTGGTATTATAGCGGTTGACAGTTGGGAGAATCTATATTTTCAAACATAAAGCAGTACATTGATCTAAGGAATTGATGTCTAAATAATTTCTGGCAAAAATATGTCTAACCAATTACAGGTCATAATTCACACACATAACACATCCACACCACAAGATCATCCTAAGGTGGCCATGTACTGCAACGTAACAAGATAAGAGAACTTGAGCCACCAAGCTTTGTGGTGGAAATATATTAGAAAATCGAGAGCAGGAAGAAACATCCAAAAATTCTTATGCAGGAAAATATGGCCAATGGTGGTTGTTGCATAAACGGGGTGTAGTGGAGCGGTAGTGGGAATATCAATGCTGATGTGTCAGCCGATCAGGTATAAAGGGGGCTGAGACCAATTACAGGCAGTGATTCACACACATAACACCACAAGATCATCCTAATGTAGCCATGTACTGCAAAATAACAAGATAAGAGAACTTGTGTCTCCTAGGCTAGCCGGACCCAAAATAACTTGTTTTGATCTAATATAGATGATTATAGATCTTTTCCTTATTAGGCATTCAAGTGACTGCTGTTGTGGCTAGAAATACCCTAAGACACCTTTGAGGGTATCAGTTGGGCTAAAAGTCCCTATAGCTGTAGATGGATAAAATACTGCAATATCCTGCCGCCCTATCTAGATTTTCTAAGTACCCACACCCCCCATAGATATCTTTCTCTTTAAGGTACACACAACATGTACAAAGTGCAACAAGAGGTGATAAATTCAGTGCATGCAAAGTGCTGAAGTAAAATGAGTGATCCCAACGCGCCTTTCGGTGCTTTGTCAGGCATGAAAGTTTGAAACTGACAGTTTTCTGGTTTAAACAGGTGGTAGAACCTGCCCTCATTTCAGTTGTAGCCTATTACGTTTCAGCGTATTTAAAAGCCCATCTGGGCGGTATCAGGCTATCAGAATTCCCTGTTGAAGTCATCATCAGACATATCTTTGGAATGCCCCACTCGTGAATGGATTCATGCCCCGGTAGTATCGAAACAATATAACAGGTTGTGGAAGAATATAGAATCATTGTAACTTTGTGGTTAGATATGTTCATATTCCCCCTTAATGTATTATATATTGCCTAGGTAGAATAGAGTGGAATAAGGATAATCATGTCTTATTATAATATTTTTCAACAACATAACAGTTCTCTTTATTTTCTAGTAAATAGTGATGAGGATAGTTGTATTTTCCAAAATATCAGTTCTCTAGGAGATACAATTTCTATATACCTTCACCTTAAGTAAGACTCTTCACCTTAAGTAGTTTTTTATGTGGTCAGGTTTATTTTATCATAGTGTATGTGGTTCTTTATAGTCACAAATTTCTGATTATATTTATATTTATAATGTCTATAATATTGCTTCAGAGTCTGTAATGTAGAAAGACTTAATTGAGTGTTTTAACTTATTACAGGTTGGAGAACCTGGATACTATTATAGGCCTGTAAGAGCCTATATAGCAAATAATTCTATCTGTCAAGTGGTGAGTTATGGTGAATTATATAGTTTAGAGTTTGCTTTTGTTTATGCAGAATTTATCTGAACCAATTATTCTGTGTACTATGTTCCCTTTTCACTGGAGTGGGGGTTTCTTTGAGGTAGGAGGTGTTGGGGCTGTATAGTAAGATTATTTTGCTCGGGGTAAAAATATTGGCCGATAGCCAGATATTTTAAAGAATATATACATTATGAAGGTTATAGTCAGCCAAAGACTATATATATATATATATTAGAGATCATTTATGTATGCAGATTAAGTGAACCCCTCATTTAGCCCAAGTGGAGAGAATGTTCCTAGACGGTATATCCAGAAGCACTCTCTCTTCAGAAGGCATTTGTCAAGGTTGCCCTTTCTTTGATCGGTGGTTACCAATTCAATGCCTTGGAATTCCAGTCCATTAGGATTGCCTTGATGTGCGCATTTAACATGTCTAGATATTGGGGTTTCAATATTTTTGTGGGTCTTAACTGAATTTACATGTTCAAGGATACGTCATCTGAAGGGGCGAAAAGTTTTGCCAATGTACATTAAGTCACACTGGCAAATTAAAAAGTATATTAATCCCTTTGTGCTGCAGTTGAAGAAAGACTTCACTGTGAATTTTTCATTATGGTTGCTATTTTCAAAATGTTTGGAGTCTTTTTGCAGCGTCCACACTTGTATCTCTCTTTCAATTTATTGGACAGCCAGTGTGGTGGAGTGCTTGCTCTTTAAAAGTGGTTATGTACTAATAGGTCTGTTATATTTTGCCCCTCCTTGCCGTTATAGATGCATGTGGGGATATAAAACTTTTGAGATGTTCATCCTGCCTCAAAATGGGCCAAAATCTGTCCATGATGCCTTTTACATTTTCCCATCCAGGGTCATAGGTCGCTATACATTTTAGTTGTGGTGCATCTACATTTCCGAGTTTTCTCAGATTAGGTTCTTCTCCTAGGAGACTGTTCCTATCTACAAGGAGGGTCCGGTGATATGTGTTTTTAAGGCATTTATTTGGTTATCCTTTGCCCTCATTTTAGAACCCTCAATTTTGGAACAGTTCCGTCTGAGATGTAGATTTTGGCCTGTGGGAATACAACGTTTTTGTGAGGTGGGATGATAGCTCTGCCAGTTTAATAGGCCATTGGTGGCCATACCTCTCCTCTATAGGTCTGTTTTGATGGTTCCCATGGACTCTGGAATGAGTGTGACGCAAGAAAGTTCAAAGATGAATTTCCAACCTCTGTCACGAATTTCAGATTCAATTCATTGTTATTTTGTAATTGGACAAAGGTTAAAAATAATCATCAGATCCCAGCCAGAAAACCAGGTCATCATCTATGTACCTTTCCAGGTGTGTATTTTTGGCACATTGATGAATTGGTCAGAGAAGACAATCTTTTCTTCCCACCATCCCAGGTGCAGGTTGGCATATGAGGGAGCACAAGCTGTCCCCATAGCCATACCCTGCACCTGGTGGTAGTATTTCCCATCAAACATAAAATAGTTGTGCGTCAGCACAAACTTTAGCAAGTCGATAAAAAATTGATTATGCTTGTCTTGGTGTATGCCTCTCTTGGAGTGGAAGTACTGTACATGTTTCAAGCCTAGATGATGTGGGATGGAGCTATAGAGTGCCTCTACATCAAGACTGAATAATATAGATCCTTGTGGTAGTTGTTTGTCCGCCAACACTGTCAGGGTCTGCTTCACATGCTCGGATGAGATGGCAACCTGACTGCTAAGGGTCCTAGGACACGATCAATGTAGACACTTATGTCTTGTGTCAGGTTGCCATTCCCTGACACTATTGGTCAGCCAGACAAGATATGTGATTTTTTTATGTATCTTGGGCAGGCTGTAGGATGTGGCCCTTCCTGGGTGTTGATTGAGCATGAAGTCATACTCCCCTTTAGAAATAAGTTTGTTGTTAAAGCCCTTCTGCAGAATCAATTTCAGCCTGCCCAAGAAACATGTGGTTGGGTCGGTTTCAAGGATTTTGGATGTGGAGTTATCAGAGAGAATCCTGTTGATATAGTATTGCTAGGTACTCAATATCACGATATTGCCACCTTTGTCAGATAGTTTTATCGTTATTTATTTTCTCTGTTGTAGACCTTTTAGAGCCTTAATCTCTGGTTGTGATAAATTGGAATTCTGTTTTAAGGATAGTTCTTGGTAGGAGATAGAGCCATTTTCTTTACAGACCAATTCTAGAAAACATTCAATGAACTTGAAGTCCCTTAAATGGGGACAGTACTCACTTTTTCTTTTTAGATCTGTAAAGGGGCCCTTGCCTTTCCTCCAATAGGTCAGCTAGAGTTAGTGTTAGTTGGTAATCTCTCCTGTTTCCTGTGGGAAAGGCATAAGGCATGTGCAGCACTCACCGCACATCCACATTAGGTCACCCCTATCGAATGACGTTGGAGCAGGTTGACTGTTACCCAGAGCTGATGAACCATTCAAGCTGAAACTGGGTTAGTGAATACAGGGATATTTAACCCTTTATATCCTTTGCCTTGCTGGTGGGAGGAGGGGGTTCTTAGGGGACATGGGATGAGATACATGTTTGTATTCCTAACACTAAAGTGTTCTTTTAAAGCTGGCATAGCTTGCCTATGTGACAGTAATTAATCATCACAATACATTATTAAAACAGAGAATTGAGAGGAATATCTACATGTAGTACAACTCTGTGGGCTAAAATACAGACTTTGGGTAACACAAATAGAACCCTCCAGAACTCTATTGGAGACTCTAATAATGGGAAGCAAAAAATTAGAATTCAGAATATATCAACATAAGAGAACGAGCTCACAGAGCTTTTACATAGATATTTTGGCTTTAGATATTCTACTGGAAGCCCCATGAGTTATCTGCCAACATAGGGTGGTATGTAAATTGGGACAAGGGTGGAATGTAAATCGGAGCATGGTGGGGGTGCTCAAAAAGGTGCATATAAGCCTGGCATGAATGCACACTGAGTTGACTGAAAATCATTCAGAGGGTGCTGTTACAATGCTCTCATCTTTGTCCTAGTGCCCTTAGCATAGTGCAAGACCATCTAATCATGTGCTTGTGCTACACCTTCTGGAAGAAGGACACCAGGGAACAATCCCAGGTCACTGAGTCAGGAGCCTAAAATAGGACATTGGCATTAAGGCTTACACATGTGGACATACACCCACCCTAGGAGAAGACTCTTTACGTAGTATAAGATCTAAAATCAAGACTCTAAAATAAATAGGATCACCTGACAATTTTACAATGATTTGGTGTGCACAACACCTCAGAAATGGAATGTCTTGAAACAGTAATTGTTTTTTCTCAGGTTGCAAATCATCTCCTACTCCAGTGATGATGGCAACAGGGATTCTCCTCCAGGTTCATTTCTTTTCAGAGCTGCTCTGTCATCTTCCTAAAGTAAAAGGTGTCCATGCCCAGACATTCAGAATATGATGCCTTTCTGCCTCGTTATGGCATATTTTAAATTTAATTGTGTGTTTTTTTTTTTTACTTAAGTTAGATTTATTTCATGTGAAGTAGAGCAAAAACATGGGGGCACTTCTGGCACCAGCAATCTCAACTTGCAATTCTGACTAGTCTTGAAGCTACTTTCAATATATGTTTGAAACATTCACCTATAACACATGTCGAGGTTATGATTATTTTAAAATATAGTCTGCACTATGATGTTTGGGATTCAGTCTTTTTTTCTAAAGAGAATTGCAATAAACAATGTATAAGGAAGGATCTGTCATTTGTGCACCAATAAAATATACATTGTTTGAATACTATGGTTTGCTTGAGTTTATCTTACAGTGCTCATAAAAAGAATTTGGGTTAATTAATAGCCAAATAACAAAGCCGCACGAGTAATCTCCCAATCTCCCAATCTCAGCAAATGGTGCTGCTATCACTTCATAGCATATGTTTATACAGAGCCCAGCACCAAGGAGATTCCCAATGGATTACAAAGAGAGCAAAAATAATTATCATTTTAATTGTGTTGTCAAAAAATTCTCTTGGTTCTTATTGACCTGTTTATGAAAATATAAGTTCTACAGTGATTTATTCTACAGTTTTAAAATCTTTAGTGTCCTTGATATCTTTTCATGAGATGGGGATCATTCTTCAAGCATTTTGCTGAAGTGACCTGAATCTCCTTGCTTAAGGTAAAACACACAATCTAGAACTATTGGTACTGCTAGAATGGGGCCCCCAAGGAGTTTGAACTATTTTTATAACATATGATAAACATGAGTGCAAAAATATAAATAATCTTAAAAAGGGGAGTTAAGTGCTCTGATAGATTGATTTAGTGAAATATTCATTCTAACAGAGCAAAGCATATGTTGTTTCTGGCTACAGAGTTTTAATAAATAATACATGTCTCTGCTCTCAGGATCCAATCAATTTACCCTGATTGAGTTGTATAGATTTATAAGACTAAGCTAGTTATCATTTTATCATGTTGTCAACTAGTGTGGTGAATAAATATATATTTTTCTATTATAAGAACATTTGGCATGCATATATAAGAGATCCTTCATCTTTAGTGCCTTATCAGCTTCAGGAGTACACCAAATATAAAGGCAAACCCACTTCTTGTACACACAACACACAATCTCTGAAAGCTTTATAACATAGTGGTAATATATTTCCAGCTGGCATAATAAAATATATCCTAAGGATACAACTCCTAAAAAACATGAAATACCATGGTGTTGAATTCCGCTAATGGTAGGCACAGCTTGGATTTAATAAATGGGCATTGAAATAAATGGTAAAAAATGAACCATTCTGCTGTGGGTAGCATCACTTAATTATCTACTTTCTGTCATCTGATAACAGTGAGATGAGGTTTCTAATTATAAAGTACATAGTTTGTGTACAGGGATGGAATCATAAATCACTCATGAGGCAGCTCTTTTGATCTGCTAAACAAAATATTTTCGGTACACTTTGTCTAATGCATGTACATTTTAAATAATGTCAAAGTAAAAAGAAACAATAAATAGATTTTGGCTCTGAATAATTTGTGATTTTAATGATTAAACAATTGTAATCTTATCTCTAGATATGACTGTTAAGCATCTCTTTTACATAGGGAATACAAAAAAAAGTCTCCCTTCCCTAAATGCTATATCTAACAATTACCACAACAAACTTCTAAGCAACATTGAAAAATATAACATGTAGGGCATGACACAATATGTAAATAAATAATTAGGCATAATACAAGTACCTCTTAATTCAGTTACACTGTACAATTAGAAGTCTGCACATTTAGAAGTTAAAATATATTCTCATCCACTCTGAATCCAAGTAGTGAGCAAACTTTATTGATGCAATATTTCAACTCAAGAATAGAGCCTTTATTATGATTGGTAAGGTCTCTGTTGTTGAGCCAAAATGTTGCTTCAATAAAGTCTGCTCACTATTTGGAATAAATGTGTGCATGAAAATTTGTTTGTGATAGCTATTACTTGGGATTCGCCTCCCCTGCTTGGTTGCACCTGAACACTTTTTTTTATGTGTGTGACCTCGGCTGGTTTAAAAAAACTTTTTTACCAAATCATAGTGTGTACAGATTTAGTCAGCTGGATAACAAAGTATGAAAAAAGGTAATTTTCCAGGCAAAGGCACATCTCTTTTTTAGGGCCTGCATTGGGATGTAAATGGGTAGAACATTTTGCTAAAGTTACTTTTATAAAATAAAACTTTACCATAATCATCCAGGAGCTTCATCAACTCTTGAAGAGCCTGGATATGGTTAGTTATACTTAGTATAATGTTGTCTGCGAAGAGAGGTAATTAATTTACAGTTTTGGTTTTATTATAACCATAAACAAGTTCAGAATGTTTAATCCCATATACCAGAGGTTCTAGGGCAAAAATGAAAATAAAAGAGAATAAAGGGCATCCATGCCTAGTACCATTGTGTAATGGGAAGGAGAGTGATAGAAAACCTGAATTAGAAATTTTACTGGAAGGTGCTTAATATAAGACACCAATCGATTTAAGGTTTCTTGAAAATTAAATTTTTTAAACATAGTGTACATGTAATTCCAATTTTTCTACATCCATTGCTCATAGCAATATAGAAATGTGTATACTTTGTGCTTGTTAAGGTAATATTATATATTGCCATATGGGATTCAGTCTAACAGCTAGCAATTTGGAGTATATTTTTAAGTCGGCATTGAGGAGCGAGATTGGAATTAAGTTAAAACTAAAATGTGGGATTTTTCCTGGTTTGGACAAGGTAATGATGTTAGCGTCTAACATTTCCAGCGGAGTTGTACCTGTATCCTTGATATAATTAAAAAGTATTGTTAAATATGTGGTTATATTGGGAAACCCATCTCTAAAATGTGATTTATATTTGGGTAAATTACAAGTAGCAGTACAAAGATACTCTTTTGTGAAAGGAACAGTAAGCAATTCTTTTTGGACTGCTGCTAATTCTAAAAAGGTGACCCTGCCAGGAACTCAGTTATGATTTGACTAGTAGGCTGAGCCGAATCCGGGTCCATATGATGCCAGTTTGTTTACTATGTCTGTGGAACTAGTCAGTTTTCTATTGTATGTGTAGTATAAGAAAGGAGTCTTAATGCCAAAGGCCATAAGCTTAACTGATAATAATTTCCCTGCTTTAATACCCTGATTAAAGAATGTGTGCCCTAATTTTCTCATGTGGCGTTCAGTTACAGATTGTTGAGCTAAATGTATTTACAAATTTACCATTACAATTTGAGGGTAGATTTATTTGGCTGTCACGTATTTGTTAGCCGCTTCTGGGTGTCTCAATTGACAGTGTAGCTCTGCCATTTTGTTCCCAAGAAGGCATTTTTGTATTGAGCCCTGATTAATTATCAGGCCTCATATTACTGTCTTGTGTGTTAACCGAATTATGTAAATATTAGAAGTATTCTGAGTGACATAGTTCTGTAGAGCTATGTGTAATTTTTGGTGAATCTGTCACTATGTATCCTGACCTTTTGTGGAGTATTCTACTACAACAGATATAGTCGTTGGTGTATGATCCAACCAATCTAGCAAACCAAAGTCAGGTTTTTTTTTTGCTTTCTGCAAATAAGCTCTGTCTATCATGCACATGTTTATTCTGGAGTATCTTGGCATAGGATGGATAACTATCTATAACTTCTTGCGCCAGGATTAACGATGGACCAGGAGTCGTAATAGCTATAATTCCAGATTAGTTCGGTTTAAGGACGAGTTCCTGTAGCTTTAAGGAATACAATATGAAGATAGTTTGAAGAGTTCCTGTAGCTTTAAGGAATACAATATAGAGATAGTTTGATGAGAAGAGTTCATGTAGCTTTAAGGAACACGACATGCAGAATAATGTGATGAGGAGAGTTCCTGTAGCTTTAAGGATTGCAATATGAAGCTAGTTCGATGAGACAAGTTCCTGTAGTTTTAAGGAATACAATAAGAAGGTAGTTCCTTAAGATGAGTTCCTGTAGCTTTAAGGAATGAATTAGGAAGGTAGTTCTTTGAGACGAGTTCCTGTAGCTTTAAGGAATACAATAGAAGGTAGTTCGTTGCGACGGGCTCCTGTAGCTTTAAGGAATACAATAGAAGGTAGTTCGTTGAGACGAGTTCCTGTAGCTTTAAGGAATGCAATAAGAAGGTAGTTCGTTGAGAAGGGTTCCTGTAGCTTTAAGGAATGCAATAAGAGGGTAGTTTGTTGAGACCAGTTCCTCTAGCTTTAAGGAAAGCAATAAGAAGGTGGTTCATTGAAACGAGTTCCTGTAGCTTTAAGGAATACAATAAGAAGGTAGTTCGTTGAGACAAGTTCCTGTAGCTTTAAGGAACCCGAGTGGGAATTACCGTCTTGTATTATAATACAGAGAGGATGCAGATGAGTAATCTGCGAGGATAAGTTCATATATGACTTACAGAGATAGCTTTTCCATTAATAGTACTCAGATGGCACGGAAAGACATTGAGGTGCCAGTCGAAAGGGATAGTCAAATATTTACTTGCTGTAAGTTGGCGGTTTAAACAAGAAGAGTATTCCAAAGGTAATCTGAGTCAAGGTAAGGAGAATGGAGATCAGCAGTTTAAACAGTCCAGGTTCGGTGCACGTAGTCAGTAGATTAGTGTGTTAGTTTGTAGCCAGTCAGAAGACAGGAAGCTTCAAAATAATCAAGCACTTTGAATCTGGCGTGGTTCCTTTAAGTAGGGTGAGGAAGCCGCTGTGTCATTGGTCCATGAACCCGGAAGGGTCGGATATTGGCAAGACCGCTAGTTAAGTTCTGACACGCATATTGTGACTGGGGCATATTTGGCTAAACCATATGTGTCCCATTTTACACTATTAAAGCTTCTATTTTTTTCAAGGCATTTCTCAAAAAAATTGATTTGGTGCATGTTGAGTGTGAATATGTTCGCAATGGTGATCATCTCATTATTGAGAGTGGCCACCAGTATGATAAATTTTCCTTCTTTATCCGAGTACTCATTTTTTTTATTTTGAATGTCAAGTCCCTATGGAACAGGGTGGTCACACCTTTAGATTTTGAATTGGCATAAGCATTAAAGACCAAAGGACATTTACTTGATTTAAGAACAGGGGAATTTCTCTTGCAAAAATGGTACTCCCATATACAAACTATGGATGGGTTAGCTATTATGAGATTGTGGAACAAAAGCCTTTGTGAGTGTAGACATTTCAAATTATGAGAGTAAACAGTAGGAATCATGTGCATAGCACTTTTTACTGGTGGTATTGAATCTTATCTGCCACTTGCCTGCCCAGTCCCACAATTTATCCAAATCCCTGTGTAGAGAAATTATATCATGTTCAGATCGTATTTTCTTACCTAGTTTTGTGTCCTATACAAGCACTTACAAATGAGTTTTAATGCCCACTTTAAGATTATTTGTAAAAAGATTAAAGAGAATTGGACCCAGGACAGAACTTCGAGGCACTACACTTACCACTTTTGTTCAATTTGAATTTTTTTTACTTATATTATTAATTTCTGATATAACAGAGTGCAGGATAAAACTGTGAAAAACAAAGACATATTTTCTATTTTTTTTATTTTTTTTCTATATTTGTTTTATTATTTAAATTCAGCATTCTGAGTAAAACCATAGGTACTCTTTCAGACAAATGTTAAAAAGCTTGTGTTAGTCTTGAATATAAGTTCTTGTTGCTTGTATATTTATAACCATGACCAAAATTATTTTTGCCTAATTCAAGTAATATAATGTAATAGGCACACAGCTTGATTGAGATGTAGACCTATATTTATCCTACTGGTAGATGACTGTTCATTAGATTTAGAAGATGCAACAATGTTCTGCATTCTTCTGGAGGTATATACCATTCACTGTTCCATTTTGCAATGCAAAGGAGCTTGTTATCTTTCTGTGTCTGTTCACTAAACTTCAAACCTAATGATAAGGAAGACTGGAACAGATTTGCAAAAGAGCAAACCCGATGCCAGTCCAAATACCTTCCCACATTGCCCCTTTAGATGTATATATATATATGTATATGTTCAAGTTCTCATATAGAATTAGAGATACCCATGCACTATATATCTCATAATTTTATTTGCAGGGTATTCTCTATCATATTGATACCTCATGCTACATTATATCTCTTTAACAGTATCCAATCTGTATAAAATTCCGACCTAGACCTATAGCTTTTGGTAACAATATATCAGATTCACAAAAACCTACACTTTTATTAGAAGTAGAGGTCTATTCTATTTATTTATTCCTGTTTGTTGGATACCTTAAGCTAAGCTTCAGCAGTCGGTCCTATTTTAATATATTTCGCTTTTTACTACACTTTGTACTTACATTGTCTTTTATGTTGTTTTCTTATTTATCCAGTTAGGGATCTAAATAAAGTTATTTAATAGTTTTTCTTGCTTTCTTGAACACTAAAGCAATTTACGCCTACTACTGGACTTTAAGGCTGTAATTAGGGTATTTGGAATGGCATCGGGCTTGCTCTTTTGCAAATCCGTTCCAGTCTTCCTTATCATTTCTGCATTGGGTTATGCCCTTAGTACTCTACAACCACTACAACTCTTTCTTTCTTTGACTGTCATTGTACATTTCTTTATTGCAAACATAGATTATGAAAGCAAGTAAGCCCATACATGTCATTATTTGGAACACCACAGCTAACTTTTGTTTTACTTGTCTGACTTTATTTGGGCAAACAAACTTTTACAAACTTGTTATATATGCTTTCCAGTAACTGCATGTGATGTCTTTTTTCAGACAATTTCTGTGTGTAAAATTCCATTTAAAGGCACTTAAAGGAAAACAAATTAAAATTTTAGCAAGTTTTTGGTGCAATTTATTAAATCTGTCAGATTTTTAGATAACATTATTTTTCCTGCCACTGTAAATCTGTCAGTCTTCAAAAATGAAAACTGCCACCTTTTAGACCACTTTAATAAATAGGATCAACATAATGACAGATTTTAAACTTACTTAAAACATTTTAAAAGGTATTTTCCTTTGACTCTTCGTGTTTCAGACTAAAATGTCTTGTTATGCATCTCTGGCATTGAATAGAGCATATACTCATAGACATTGTGATTGCTGGGGTTTTTTCTGCAGAATGTAAAGTTCAGGAGAAACTCATATCTATATACCTCTCTAAGGTACACATTGGTCACATTTTCGCATATTCACATTCTTGTTGAAAACAGCTTTGTCATTTTAACTTGGTACTTTTAGCAACCCTTGATGCTCAGAATAGACATTCCTTGTTGCTAAAATAAATACATAAATAAACTCTTTTTAGAGGTCATAGGGATGACATTTTTATGAAGAAAGAAGTAAAGAAAGAAAGAAAGAAGGAAGAAAGAAAAAAGAAAATTAAAGAAATAAACTTTTGTACATATATGCAAAATTACTAAGTTAATGTTTTATGTTTCTAGAAAGAAATTCCAATTTCTGTGCCTGTTTGAGTGTGTGAGTACTGCACATTGTGTCTTAACATAAAATACAATAACATTACAACCTGGGATGGCATTTGCCTTGGGCAGCACTTTCCAGGGGGCGGCAAAAAATTCTGCCCCCAAATGCCCAGGCTAATGCCTAGTTTGCCTCATTTTATGGGGGCCCATGAGCTGACCGGCTGGCAGGGGCAGACAGCAATTTGTTTTCCGAGCGGGCGGCGAGGGAGCACTTTCCCTGCTCAGCTCCCTCGCGCAACCTGCAGTGATGCCGGGAGCCGGAATATGATGTCAGTCCGGCTACCGTCATCACTCTATGTGTGTCATTGTGTGAGTGTGTGTCTGTCAGTGAGTTTGTGTCTGTCTGTCAGTGAATGTGTGTGTCTGAGTGATTGTGCGTGTCTGTCAGTAAGTGGGTGCGTCTGTCAGTGCTTATGTTTGCGTGTCAGTGAGTGTATGCGTCTGTCAGTGTGTGTCTGAATGATTGTATGTGTCTGTCAGATTGTGTCAAATCAGTGCGTGTATGTGTGTGCATATGTTAGTGTATCTGACAGTGTGTGCTGGTCCGTCTGTCTGTCAGTCAAGATGTGTGTTAATTAACAGGAAGAGGTGTGGCCTTGGCAGGAAGGGGCAGGTAAGTTTAAATTAGTGGGTGCCTGAGATCTGTCAAGCCTAGGGCAGCAGCATTTCAAAATACACCACTAACTACAACAGTAAATCCAACAAACACTAGCCATTTGCAACACATACACCTGTTTCTTTACAATACACAATCATACATATATCTTACCTAATTTATAAAACTAAGAAAATATACTAACCATCATCAATCTCATGCTAAAAATGTAGGAGGAGAAGGGAGGGATCCTGTTCCCCAATCTGCTGTACACAGTGGTGCCATGAATTCTGAGAGCAGGAACACCTCTTCATTGACCATTATGATCGCTATTGCCTCCAACCACTGCTTCTCCCACTGCCACTAAAGCCTCCACCACCATCATTGGCAATTAGATTTAGCATAATGGGATTAGCATCATGTCCATTACATATGATTCAACACTCAGAAGGCAATTGTTTTTTATTCTTTTTCATTCAGCAGCAACTTCTGCTGCTTCTTCAACTGGCGTTGCAGCTTTTTCCACCACAGGTAGTTCAAGTGTTAAACCTTCTTGGTGCACCCCACATCAAACAACTAAGTGAGAGCACTGCAGAGTTTACTTTGTAGAAGTCATCACAGCTACACTTTAGTGAGGACTTAGCAGAGAATACCACAGTATTGTCCCCAAGCTCTGGTTTTGGTGGTGGTAGTGTTGAAAAAATCCAGTGATGATAATTCTGTTTTCCCAACCACTGCAGCATACATAGCACTTTTACCTTTGACCCAGGAGCTACTCAACTATCAATATAATGTGCCAGAGGAATTAGAGAAGCAAAGTCTGGAGAGGAATGACAACTCCAGCAGCTAGTGTGCAGGCTATTGTTCCAACAACTTCTACAGCCACCACCTAAAATGTTGAGGGTGCTATATTGTGCCAACAAACAAACTTTAAGATCACTTTAAGAGCCTCCAAGAAGGCAGACTTGCAAAGTGTAAATGTATGGCAAATGAATGAGTAAGGAGAGAGAGAAGGTACATCTCACTAGTGCCAGTTTGAAGCAATATCTACCACAAATTTGTAATTCTAAGGTAATAAGCTGAGAAAGAGAGTGCTAGGGCATGCAGCAGGTCCAGTGGTGCTGTATCCTATTCTGTGTAGTTGTTCCAAACTACCACCAACAAAATATCCTACACTACTACTACTAACACCCTTAGGCAAAGCAGGGGTGTATGGTGAGGATAGGCCAGTAGTTTACAGTGAAAGGTTGGATGGTATCAGTTGAATACCTAATCATCTGATGAAATAAAACAATAAAAGTTCATCTTGTCTAGCTGCCTCTGCCAGTGTCACTCACAACCACTTTGTTTCATGGATTTAGAATTGTTTTATTGATTTGTATTTTTTGTTTTATTATATCTAGTCAGAGACTGATTTCAGTGTGCTTCTGTGCCACGACCTGTCCTTTGAAAATTGGAAGCTTCTTACCTCAGTGATATAAACAGTGGGTGGCTGCTGTTTACTTCACTGTGTGTGGCAGGTCTTTTTAACACTTTATAGTAAAAAAGTATTCTAAAATGTGGTGGTGGTCATTCAATTAAATTATTCCTGCCCTGCCCAAATGAGTTCTGGAGTGCCAGTTACCTCTGTAGACGCTGTTGGGAAAAGCCCATAGAGCACTGTTTTTTTCCCCTTCAATACTGAAGTTATGCACTGCTTTTTCCAAGGAAACAATGTGTGGGCATGGCCAGTTGACAACCCACTCACCCTTTCCCCACTTAGAAGAACAGAGCTCATCTGCACATTCAGTCTGTAGTATGATTGGTCGTCAGTGCCTTACCATCAGCTTCTACCAACGCGTCTGCGTAGGTAGCAGGCACCGCAAGACTCATACAGGTCATACAGGATGAAACCACTTTAATAAAAGACATTTGAAAAAAAGTGAACAGCTGCAACATTAGTAATTTAATTTGCACACAGGGGATTTTTCAAAAATAATTAAAGTAAGAATTGAGTGGACAGTTGATGACCCAAAAAATTGTTCTGCTGAAATGTTTCTGAAGAACCACATTTTTTTTGCCCTGTACATTTATTTTCTATGTTGAAAAAGAGATTCATTATTTTTTTTGCAATTAGCCAGGATGTTATTCTGTGACTCCAGATATTTTGTAAACTTCATGGGATTTTTTAAAGCAATTTATCCCTCTCCAAGTAAGGAGAAATAAATCATTTTTCTCAGTATCTTAGCAATGGATGTCATTCATCATATAATATGGGAGAAAGGATAAAGGATGAGACAAGCGCAACTCAACATTGCTATATCATTTTGTTACATCTTTTTTAGTATGGGAGGTCCATTCCAGAATTAAAATAATTTCTGTGACGTCTTAATTGTTGGATATTGGGCAATATAACTAACTGTATGCATACTAGGGAGAAAAAAATCTCAGCAATAAGTCATGGGCTTTTGTACAATATGTTTGAGTGTTACTGATAGTGTGGTTTAATTTTACTGTATTTTACTAATGAAACAAGTGTTTTGATACTATACTGTTGCCTTTTTGCAAATGTTTACTATCTTCCTGATGGTTTTTATTGATGTGACACTTTCACCACCTTGACCTAATGCCTGTTTGATCTTATTTTCAGAGATTGAGACTTGTTATACAATATTTATGGATCTCATTGAATACCAAGATCTTGTGGATGCAAGCCATAGGTGCCAACAGTCCAAAAATAGCAGGGACATTCTGACATTTTGGGTTACTTCAATGTAAAAATAGGTCCTGTATTTTGAAATCAGGTGGGAAAATATAAAGATGCAGGAATGGACTGGGCACTAGGAGCATGCAAAGAGCGATTGAGCAGTGCCCCGAGCATGATCTGCCTTAAAGGAGGCAGATCCGCCTCTTTGATGGGTGAACCCTCTTTTTCGATGGGTGGACTTACTCCTTTGATGGGCGGACTTACCCTTTGAACTGTGCCCTTGGCAGCCTGCTTTCTTGCCTGCCCATTTCTGTCCAAGAAGGTGTACAGACAAGACTGGCTGAGATCAGGTTAGACAAATACTATGTCAGTCCTATGTCATTCCAAAGTGAACATGTCTATCTTTGTTGTTTTTGAACGTACCTACATCAGCCACATGTCTTTTCAGCACTTTGGTAATAAAGAAGACGATTCGATTACTAATTTTAGAAGTTTCCAGTGTAGTAAGGGAAAGTCAGTGAGGGTTGTGAAAAATAGTCTGAAGTGATAGGGGGAAAAAAAACAGCACACACTTTGACCGAAGCAATCAATAAAAGACCTTTTAATAGTAAAACAAGTAATATGCAAGAATTGACTCCTGTACATTTATTCTGAAAAGGCAGCAGCCATACATGTTTTGCAAACTCTACAGAAAAAAAAAACATCCAAATTGCAGAATGATTTAAAATTCTTTTTTTAAAACAATATAACACAGCTGTTTGGCATTACCAAATATATTCATATATCTTCATATATGTATATATTATATATATATATATTTATAGAATTATGTACATGTGCTGAAAAAAAGTTGCAAGTGCAGACTTTTCACTGTAAGTTTTTTTTTATTTTTTATTTTATTTAAGGATTCCATCCATGAGATCACTTATAACATTCTGGATTTTCGCTGATTGGGCAAGGCACAGAGAGTTCGGTTTACATCCAATTGCAACTTCTGCTAATTAGACATGAGGCTGAGTTAACCAGTTCAATGCCAGTGAGGCTAAATACTGCATTGTGACATTGAAAAGTTTAAATCTACTATTCCCCAAATACATGAACCCAATGAATCTTCGTTGCTCACATTGCTCTGTGTTTTACAGGCCAAAAACTCCACAGAGTCCATTTTTATATTGTCCATAATGTTCACTCAACCATGGTAGATAAATCTTTATCAGCTGAATACAGATGTCAGTCTCCAAGGGCCAGAGTGAAATTTTCATGTGTACTAGACCAAAAATTATTTTTTTAATGTGCAATGATTTAATTCTGTTGTAAAGAAAGTGAGACTCCAGTGAAGAATCAATGCATTGCTTAAAATGACTCTGCCAAGATCTGTCCAATAAAACATTGGTCCATATACCTATTGGGCTCATCAAAGCAACTATAAAATTCCTGGTGGCTTAAGTTGGTTTGTGTCAAATAATAAAAAAGGCAATTATGAACTAGTAAATTATTTTCTGCTAGAGAATACAGATAGAATTTTTTTTTTAATAATGACTGATTTGTACATATACCAGGAAGATGCTTATTACTGTATTTGCTAATATGCTTTCAGTGGCATAAATTCAATATAATATTGTGTGATTGTCAGTTAACTGCACAAACATCTTCAACTCCCTCCACGATACCTTAATCCCTCATTTTACAATATTTTTTTATTATAAGCTCATAACAGCTCTAGTCCCTTAAACATCTGTATGATCTATACATCCATACGTCTTTCCCTTGCAAGACCAAGGAGTTCGAAATAAACATTATATCACCATTTACCTATTTCTACTACATATCTGGACTCTACAATTCCCACTAATTCTAATTAAAAGCTGTAGTTAGATGTTTTCACAGTAATGCAATGAATTCAGCTCAACAGAAAGTCCAGCCTTCTTTTTTGTAAGACATGCCGAGAAAAAAATAAAATAGAAAGCAAGAAAAAAAATGTGTTTTAGCAGCATGTGCAGTATATTAGTGCCTTTTTTTTTTAAGATGAGTATTGGTTCACAGGACTTACACAAGCTAAGACAGAAAGAAACTCAGCACAGGTGTCAAAAACTTGGTCAAGAAGACACAAAACTAATCATCAAAATCACTTAATCAGTAAATGAGTCCAGACAGAACATCTGCTCATGATCTATCACTAAAGGAATAGAGAGCAGTGGGGTGGAGTAAATTGATTTACAAGACCTGTATATTGTATTTTCATATACACCCATCAGCGCAGACACCTGTTTTTTTCATATTTAAGACCTCTAGATATGCTTATTTGCAATTTTTGCACAACTTGCTTGCATATCGCCTGGGATAATATGGCAAGCTCCTCTTCCAGTTGTAGATTTAATGTTGTTGGAGATTATGACAGATGCCTACATGTTTTATACTTGAGTAATATTGCACCATCTTAGAAGAGAAAATGTTTGACAAAGACGTTACCACCTGAACCAGATGTAGTCTAAGTATTTTCCCATTACAATGCACTTTCCGTAGGCCTGGGATAATGTTATGAACTTCGGAGATATTTGGTTTATCAAGTAGATTTCAAAAACATACATCAACTATATGATAGAGATTAACCTAACCTACCAGAGTATCTAGCAAGATAGGCAACCAATGAAATGATTGATAGTAATAATCATTGGATGTCCTGCAGATATAAACAAGAAACAGCCCAATAATAATACGTTTTAGTCACTTTGCATGTAAAACTTTCCAGTAAATGCCTGTTATATATGTTTGATGTTTTGTATTTCTGTAATTCTTTAAATACTTAGCAACTTCATATTATTTTAAAGCATAAGCCAACTACAGTGATCCTAAACCAAGCTGTCATTTTACCTAGAATACAGGTTATAGAAACATCCTAATATAAGCTCATATGAGTCTTCAAGTACTCTGACATATTGTCAGGTGTAGAAAGGAGTCACGCCATTACTAGCCCAATCAAATTCACAAACATAGAAAAAAATATCAATTAGTCAATCAAATGTATTTATTGCAAAAACTGCTAAAGTAGTAAAAATAAAAATGCAAGTACTACAGGTCACAAATGTCTACATATGTGTTAACATAATAGCGTGGAAATTGTTATTTTCTTTTTTTTAAGATGTTACCAAAGTAATTTACGTCTTGTTAATGATTTTATGTATCCTTTTTTAATTTTTTTATTTTACTGTAGTTGGTTTGGCTGACTAGCCCAGGACGCAGATATCTCTTTTATTTTTTTTTATTTTTTTGATCGTACATTTTTGATTTTGTGGAAATTATTCCACATGTTCTAGCCTTGGTACAAGCTGTCACATTGTCGCACAACTCAATATATATTCATTTAGGAAATCATTATTTTACCACCAGCAATCTTTATATTCTGATGTAACAATAAGTATTGTACTCTCATATAACAATAATATGTATAAAATGCTCAGGCACACACTGGGACATACTGACAGCAATCTAGGCCCATGGGCAAACCTTGAGGTCCAATACATACACAAATACACATGGTTTATTCACTAAAGAGCGTACTACAGTAAATTGAAAGCTAAATTACCAATTTTGAAAAATTGACCACTATGGTTACTATTTGGCTAGTTTAGTCTGAATTTTGCTGTTCTGTTTTCAGTTAACTTTTTAGCGATTAGTTGGTTAGCAATAAATATTGGAGGATTGACAAGGAACAGAAACATTTAATCCAAAATAGCCAAGCTGGGAAAATACATGAGTTGCAAATTTTTCCAATTTGGATAATTTAGTCTACACTGTGTGATCCCCATGTCAGACTTCCACAATTGCCTGTTCAGTAAATAAACCTATAAGTGTTTTTGTATATGTGTACATATTGTGGTGATATATGTCTTAATAGGCATTTGAGTGGGTAACATATTTGTGGAGGCATGTGTTTATTTTCATATAGTGTCAGTGTGAATGTATATGTGAATGTGTAGTGCCAATGTGTGTGAATTCATTTGAATGTGCAAATGCATGGATGTTTTGTGTATTGGGAAGTATAAAAATGCTATGTATTTGTGGATATCTTCAACATGCATCTCAAAATGTACAGTCAAAGATTATGAATGCAGGGTTGTGTTTAGTGAGTAGTAACAGTATGTGTTTAAGCAGTGTGCATGTGTGTGAATGTAGAGTTCTACATCTTAGTCCAGATGTTCATTTGCGTGGAGCATTAATGCATGAATGCAAGTGTATTTGTGTGCAGGGTTGGAATATAGCAGTGCTTTTGTATTCAGTGTGTGGATGCAGATATTTTTGTGTTAATGTATTGCTAATGCGGGAAGTTATTTGTAGATATCTTGAATTCAAATGCATATATGTGTGTAATCGTATTGCGTGTAAATGCAGAGTTTCAGTAAATATTTGTGTGAAGTGTGTGTGAATGCATAAAAGTATTTGTAAAATATGCTAGTGTGTACATTGGTGTGTATACTGGAGTGTATTTTACTGTATGTCCTTGTGTATGCATTGTTGTATTTGAGCGGGATGTGTTTTACTAAAATATTTCTAAATTTCAAAGTATCTTCTCAGTCCCCAGTATCTTACAAACCAACTCTTCTTACATCTGCATCCAAGAGCCCCCACTTTTTTCTGTCCTCCGTACATTTTCTGTCTCTCCTCATCGTCCTTTTTGTCTCCTCATATATTCCACTCCGACCTGCTATCTCTTGTTCTATGCAATCTCCCCACTTTCAACTCTTAGCTTAACCCTCTCCCTTTCATTCTTACTTTAAGCTTTTGGTTGTCTCCCCTTCATAGAAACATAGAAACATGGAATGTGACAGCAGGTTAGAATCACCCGGCTCATCTAGTCTGCCCAATTTTTTTAAATACTTTCATTAGTCCCTGACCTTATCTTTTAGCTAGGATAGCCTTATGTCTATCCCACGCATGCTTAAACTCCTTTACTGTGTTAACCTCTACCACTTCAGCTGGAAGGCTATTCCATGCATCCACTAACCTCTCAGTAAAGTAATACTTCCTGATATTATTTTAAAACCTTTGCCCCTCTACTTTAAGACAATGTCCTCTTGATGTGGTAGTTTTACTTATTTTTCTTCATATCAGCTTGCTTCCTGTGCGGCTAGGGCTCTGCGTGTTGAGGGGCAAGTATATGAAGCAAGATCCTATCCCTGACCCTCTCTGCATATGGAGTGTATCAGCCCTATCTAATGAAGATTTCAATTGAAGCTGTGGGATCACTCATGTGAAGTACTTAATTCCTAGGGATGGAAAATTACAAAAAAATATATATGAAAGGCCAGTATTGGAGAAATGCTGATCTCCACAACTGATCCATAACTTCTTCTGCAACTGGATCCCTGACTGGAACAGGCCCTAGGTCCATGACCAAAGTGCCTTAGTAGTAATATATTTATGTGTTTAGTACCTCCAAAGACTAACACAAAAGGTTTCATTGATATGTTAATTTCTTTCATTCAGCACACAATGCCCATTTTGTTTACCCACCTGTATTTTAATGACTTTCGAAGAATGAAAGGGTTGACTGGAAACAGAACCTGTGGTTTTAGAAGGTTTCACAGCTGTAACATTAACTAATCTATCTTATTTATATTATATTTATTACCTGTTATGTATTAAATTATATGTGTGTGTGTATATATATATATATATATATATATATATATATATTTATATGTACCAGACCTCTAGTCCAAGTACTCCAACGGGATAGCCAAACACAGTAAAATAATCCAGGAATATTCCATCTCCTCCCCAGCAACTGGACGACACTCTGCTCTGGGGGTATAACTGGTTTTAATGGAGCCACACATGGCCTTTTATGTGAATCCCCATGCAAGGGGTTTCCTGATACACATTCCAGGGGCATTAAAATACACAACATAATTATATTAACTCTCAGGTCCAGGACATATACAGTAATAACACCCCAAAACATACAGTCAATATCAAGGTACCCCCTCAAGTCCTATATCCCCGGATAGACTGGATCTGAGCACCCAACATATCCGAAAAGCGCTCAGATCCCACGAACGCAGCATAAACGCCACCGGGGTATATTTTAGACCAACCGCACACGAGGAGCCTGCCCAAAAAGGTTCCATGAAGGTTCCATGAAATCAGGCTGTGCAGTCAGTCTCTTTCTGGAGTACAAAACATATGAAAACTAACAAATAAACTGTTCGTGCATAAGCTCATCCCATG
Organism: Pelobates cultripes; assembly: GCA_933207985.1. Taxonomy (NCBI): domain Eukaryota; kingdom Metazoa; phylum Chordata; class Amphibia; order Anura; family Pelobatidae; genus Pelobates; species Pelobates cultripes. The sequence continues at coordinate 111,454,852 of OW240914.1, forward strand.
TATCTTGTCTGGGAGTTTGTTCCCCTTGAACGCCACTCAGTTCATATGAATTATGACAAACATAACCAGAGGTGGAAGTCCCAGCAGTGTTCGCGCAGCCGAGTGTCTGATTTTAGTTCCATACACTCGATGACCAAACACCGCTGTCTCTGTTTGTGGTTAAAGATGGCCGCAGCCAGGTGTTCGCACATACGAACGATGGCCAGCTAGCCGTTAGAATGTTATTGCGGCTTGTGGAGGTGTGAATGAAGGTTACTGGGGTTAACAAGCACTCCACATGTGGGTGGTCTGGCATTCGGTGATTTGTCCAGGGACAAGGTGATCCCTCCCACACACGAAATCTGAGTAAAAACATCCGAAATAACAGGGGAGAGGATACAGACAGCCCATAGAGGGAATAAAGGGTAATTTCCACAGGTTCATTCTGCTACAATATATATATATATATATATATATATATATATATAGTCCAAAATATTGTTATATCCTTGCACACACACTCTCCAATAATATTGTGCCTGGTGCTATTAAGCCAATGCCAAAAATATACAAAAATATACAAAAGGCAAGCACTCACGGTCTTTTCTGGTCTCTTTAAAAGGTTGTTCTTTATTTCATTGGTTAAAACTTGATGTGATCGACGTTTCAGCCAAACTTCATGGCTTTCATCAGGATCTTAACAGCTCAAAATACATCTTACAAATAACACACTTATATAGTAAAACAAATAATACAATCAATAATTAAAACACTTACCACCTGAGGCTGCACTGCTTCCACGGCGTTCTATCGCCGTCTCTGCGCATGCGTCACCCTCCCGTTACCCGGAAGTAGCGTGTTGACGTCATCGTTGCCGTGGATACCCGGTATGTTTACCTGGCTCCACGGCAACGCAGCGAGCAATATCCTCGCTCTTTTCACAGTCAGCCTAGGCGATCTAACTCTAACTCTGCATCTAATCAAAACATTAAAAGCATATTAAACAAACAATATTTAACTATTTAGAGGGATCTTATTCATTTATGACTCACATTCCATTGTTTATAAAGGCTATTCCATATCTAGTATCTAGACATAATTATACAGTTAGGATCTTATCTGCATCCTACCATGCACCACTTATTAGATGTTTTAAAAGTTACAATTACAGATTATTTACAATAAACTATATTTCAATAGTCTCAAAGTGCTAAATATATCATTTCTATACAATAAAGTGCTAACATTTGTATATTAAAGTGAGACATAGTAAATTAAAGTGATACTTGTGCTATTTATATACATCAAGGTGCTAACATATGTATGATAAAGTGAGACATAGTATATTAAAGTGATACTTGTGCTATTTATATACATCAAAGTGCTAAACATGCTGTATATGTACATTAAAGTGCTAACATATTACCTAAAGTGCAACTAATTTATTAAAGTGATACACGTGTAGTTTATATACATCAAAGTGCTACATGTGCTATTATTATGTACTATTTATTGGTCACCGAAGTATTACTCTCTTTGTTGCTGCTATCAACTACCTAGTTACTGTGCTTCAGTGATCTTTCAACATATTATATACTTTCAAAGGGCTAAAAGAATATATATTATACTATTATGTACAAAAATAAAGGGATAATAGATCTACTAGTGTCTTATATATACATTATTTACATAAAGCCTCATTGCAAATTCTATTGTATATCGTACCTATATATTAACTTAATTTATCCTATCAATGAGTCATATTCAATATAGTAATGCTCTTTGCTCAAAGAGGTATTATTTAAGATAGATAATTGATAATTGGGTACAGTCCTTTATCTGAGCAAATAGGATAAGATCTACAACTTTATATTTTAAATTTTAATTCGTTATATTATATCTCCATATAACCTTTTTATTGATATAAATTCTTCCTCTAATTCTAGTTAAAATATATGTATTTTAATAACTCAAAGGAGGCAAACAATTATTTCAACATTACTCATATATATGGATGGTATGATATCATCTCGTTCAATCCTCTTGGAGCCACAGTTTCCAATTCTTGTATCCAGAATGTCTCTCTTCTCAGTAGGGCATTACCCCTATCTCCACCTCTTCTAGAACAAGGTATCCAATCAATTGCCACGAATTTTAACATAGTCAAAGAATGTTTGTATTCTAAAAAATGCTTCGCCACAGGTTTGTCTGTGTATCCGTCTCTGTAGGCAGTTCTTATATTGGATCTATGACCCCTAATTCTGTCACAGAGCTGCGTTTCAGTTTTCCCTATGTAAACCAAGCCACAAGGGCACGATATTTTATATATTACATGGGTCATCTTACACGTAATGGTGTGGCGGATTTTATACATCTTATTTTTATGTGGATGGTTAAACTTACGTGCTGGCACCATATGACTACACGTCACACATCCTAGGCAGCGCACACTGCCTCTTACTTGTGTTATCTTCTGTTCAGTGTAGCTCTCCACAGGGTCTGTTTTCATTAATATATCTTTTAAATTTCTGTTTCTTCGATAGCAAATACGTGGTGATTGCTTAAATTCTTTTGGCAAACTATTGTCACATGCCAACATATTCCAATTACGTTTTACAATGCTGTTTATTTTCTGTGATTTGCTGTGGAATGTCATGGGAAAAATCAATTTGGGGACTTCTGTGATGTCTTGTAGCGTGGTCGCATTCTCTTCTGCTTCTTCCAACGCTTTGTCTAAGACTCTTTCACTATACCCTCTATCTAGAAATTTCATTTTCATTTCTTGTAATTGTATTCGTTTAGTTGTTTCCTTTGAATTATTTCTCATGACCCTAAGAAACTGAGCTTTAGGTATAGACTTGATCAGATTTTTTGGATGTGCACTGTTATAATGTAGTATGGTGTTTCTATCGGTAGGTTTAGAGTAGAGACAATAGACCATTCTGTGATCTTCCACGGATAATTCCACATCTAGAAATTGTACTCTTTCCGTACTCACATTGGCCGTCATCCGTATCGGTGTTGGAAGTTGATTTATGAACTCAACCATTTCTTGCGCTTGCAATTTCGTACCACGCCATATTATCAGAATATCATCTATAAAGCGAAAGTACTTTATGATGTTCCTTTTAAATGGCTCTAATATATATTCTGTCTCAAAGGTGTACATATAAGAATTGGCGTACATAGGCGCCATAGCCGCTCCCATGGATGTCCCTGATATTTGCATGTACCACTGTTCTTCGAACCGGAAATAGTTATTTTTCAATGCAACCTCCAATAATTCCAAGGTATATTCAATAGGGGGACCTTTATATTTTAATGAAGCACATAGGACTTGTCTCATAGCCTCTATACCACCATCAAGCGGGATGATGGTATAGAGGCTACTAACGTCCATCGTAATAAGTACGGGTGATTCTTCTTCTATATATAGATTTTGAAGTGCCACCAATAATGAAGGTGTATCTCTAATGCATGTATGTAGATCATGTACTGTGTCTTTAAACATAGCATCTAGCCATTTCCCTATAGGTTGTAGTACCCCGCCTATTGCTGATACTATAGGTCGTCCCGGGGGGTCTGTTCGACTCTTATGTATCTTGGGAATTGTGTACATGATGGGTGTCCTCGGATGCTTTTGTATCAAATATAAATAGAGATTTTGATCTATATAATTAGCTCTCAGTCCTATATCAAGGATCTCTTCCACCCTTCTTTGTACTTCTCTAGTTGGATCACCCTTAAGTAACTTATAGGTTTTTTCATCCATTAATTGTCTTCTTACTTCCATTGCATATTTATCATAGTCCATGATGACTATACCCCCGCCTTTAACGGCGGGGCGTATTACGATGGAAGGATCTTTCGCTAGGTTTTCCAAAAGGTGTCTTTGTGCTTTATTCAAGTTATTTCCCATGTGGTTAGGTTGTTTCAATTCTTCCGTTGTTTCTATTTGTACCGTAGATAGAAATGTTTTAATGTTGGCTTTAGAGTTAGGTGGATCAAAGTGTGATTTTGGTTTAAATTGAATCTCAGTCGCTTTATGGTATTGATTTGCTGGTTGCTGTGTTTTCCCTTTATTAAAGTAATCTTTAAGTCGTAGATTTCTTCAAAAATTAAATAATTCTACGTTCCATGCGAATATATTTGGTCTAGCCGTAGGTACAAATGAGAGTCCTAATTTTAGGATCTCTATTTCTTTCTCATCCAACTTACGTTGAGAGAGATTGAAAACTGGCACTACCTTTTCAGTGGTGGTTTCCCACGGGCTATGTATTTTCCCCTTATGGCCTCTTCTTGTCCTGTGCCGGTTCCGCCTCTGCCTCTGCTTCTCGTCAAAGTGCCCATTTGTGTTGTATCTAAAAAAGTTTCATCATTTTGTTGCTCTGCATCGGATGCTGACTCAGCCGATGTGACATCTATTGTGTGTTGCTTTGGGCGTATAATTTTCTTGCGTGGCCTTCTTGGTCTCCTTTGATGTTCCCCACTTAACCACTTATAGACGCGATGCTCTACGTAGTCCTGTTGAACATATTCAAATTTTTGCTTTTTAAATCTAATAAGATCATTTTTGTATTTCAATAATTCTTCCTTTAATTTATCCAGCAATTTCATACCTTTTGGCGACGCCAATAATACAGCATGTTCCATTTCAACTTCTATTATTTTCCGTGTAATATTCTCAAACTCCGTTTTCACATCCTGGATTATAATCAACATAAGATCTAGAGATGCTTTGTTTAAAACTGAAATCCAATCTCGGCAAACTTTGGCTTTCATCCTCCCAATTGTAGGGATATTCATGATACGAAACCCTCGTGGGATCCTTTTAGCCTTATAGTAGTCCGAGAGAAATAATCCGTGAAGATCTAGATCAATCCTTTTCCTCTGTAGCTTTAAGAGTTGAAAGTATATATCCTTACTAGTAGTATTATATGGCAAATCCGTGCTAGATTGCACCCAAAGTATTGCTTGTGCCTCCTCCTGAGTAAAGTGGAGGGTTTCAGCTTGTTCAGCGTAGCCCCCCGCTTGTAATAAAAATTCATCTGTTAGATCCATAGTAAGCGCTTACTGATTAAATATCAATGAATTACTACTGCCTAATTTGAAGCTGAGTCGGCATCCGATGCAGAGCAACAAAATGATGAAACTTTTTTAGATACAACACAAATGGGCACTATGACGAGAAGCAGAGGCAGAGGCGGAACCGGCACAGGACAAGAAGAGGCCATAAGGGGAAAATACATAGCCCGTGGGAAACCACCACTGAAAAGGTAGTGCCAGTTTTCAATCTCTCTCAACGTAAGTTGGATGAGAAAGAAATAGAGATCCTAAAATTAGGACTCTCATTTGTACCTACGGCTAGACCAAATATATTCGCATGGAACGTAGAATTATTTAATTTTGGAAGAAATCTACGACTTAAAGATTACTTTAATAAAGGGAAAACACAGCAACCAGCAAATCAATACCATAAAGCGACTGAGATTCAATTTAAACCAAAATCACACTTTGATCCACCTAACTCTAAAGCCAACATTAAAACATTTCTATCTACGGTACAAATAGAAACAACGGAAGAATTGAAACAACCTAACCACATGGGAAATAACTTGAATAAAGCACAAAGACACCTTTTGGAAAACCTAGCGAAAGATCCTTCCATCGTAATACGCCCCGCCGATAAAGGCGGGGGTATAGTCATCATGGACTATGATAAATATGCAATGGAAGTAAGAAGACAATTAATGGATGAAAAAAACCTATAAGTTACTTAAGGGTGATCCAACTAGAGAAGTACAAAGAAGGGTGGAAGAGATCCTTGATATAGGACTGAGAGCTAATTATATAGATCAAAATCTCTATTTATATTTGATACAAAAGCATCCGAGGACACCCATCATGTACACAATTCCCAAGATACATAAGAGTCGAACAGACCCCCCGGGACGACCTATAGTATCAGCAATAGGCGGGGTACTACAACCTATAGGGAAATGGCTAGATGCTATGTTTAAAGACACAGTACATGATCTACATACATGCATTAGAGATACACCTTCATTATTGGTGGCACTTCAAAATCTATATATAGAAGAAGAATCACCCGTACTTATTACGATGGACGTTAGTAGCCTCTATACCATCATCCCGCTTGATGGTGGTATAGAGGCTATGAGACAAGTCCTATGTGCTTCATTAAAATATAAAGGTCCCCCTATTGAATATACCTTGGAATTATTGGAGGTTGCATTGAAAAATAACTATTTCCGGTTCGAAGAACAGTGGTACATGCAAATATCAGGGACATCCATGGGAGCGGCTATGGCGCCTATGTACGCCAATTCTTATATGTACACCTTTGAGACAGAATATATATTAGAGCCATTTAAAAGGAACATCATAAAGTACTTTCGCTTTATAGATGATATTCTGATAATTTGGCGTGGTACGAAATTGCAAGCGCAAGAAATGGTTGAGTTCATAAATCAACTTCCAACACCGATACGGATGACGGCCAATGTGAGTACGGAAAGAGTACAATTTCTAGATGTGGAATTATCCGTGGAAGATCACAGAATGGTCTATTGTCTCTACTCTAAACCTACCGATAGAAACACCATACTACATTATAACAGTGCACATCCAAAAAATCTGATCAAGTCTATACCTAAAGCTCAGTTTCTTAGGGTCATGAGAAATAATTCAAAGGAAACAACTAAACGAATACAATTACAAGAAATGAAAATGAAATTTCTAGATAGAGGGTATAGTGAAAGAGTCTTAGACAAAGCGTTGGAAGAAGCAGAAGAGAATGCGACCACGCTACAAGACATCACAGAAGTCCCCAAATTGATTTTTCCCATGACATTCCACAGCAAATCACAGAAAATAAACAGCATTGTAAAACGTAATTGGAATATGTTGGCATGTGACAATAGTTTGCCAAAAGAATTTAAGCAATCACCACGTATTTGCTATCGAAGAAACAGAAATTTAAAAGATATATTAATGAAAACAGACCCTGTGGAGAGCTACACTGAACAGAAGATAACACAAGTAAGAGGCAGTGTGCGCTGCCTAGGATGTGTGATGTGTAGTCATATGGTGCCAGCACGTAAGTTTAACCATCCACATAAAAATAAGATGTATAAAATCCGCCACACCATTACGTGTAAGATGACCCATGTAATATATAAAATATTGTGCCCTTGTGGCTTGGTTTACATAGGGAAAACTGAAACGCAGCTCTGTGACAGAATTAGGGGTCATAGATCCAATATAAGAACTGCCTACAGAGACGGATACACAGACAAACCTGTGGCGAAGCATTTTTTAGAATACAAACATTCTTTGACTATGTTAAAATTCGTGGCAATTGATTGGATACCTTGTTCTAGAAGAGGTGGAGATAGGGGTAATGCCCTACTGAGAAGAGAGACATTCTGGATACAAGAATTGGAAACTGTGGCTCCAAGAGGATTGAACGAGATGATATCATACCATCCATATATATGAGTAATGTTGAAATAATTGTTTGCCTCCTTTGAGTTATTAAAATACATATATTTTAACTAGAATTAGAGGAAGAATTTATATCAATAAAAAGGTTATATGGAGATATAATATAACGAATTAAAATTTAAAATATAAAGTTGTAGATCTTATCCTATTTGCTCAGATAAAGGACTGTACCCAATTATCAATTATCTATCTTAAATAATACCTCTTTGAGCAAAGAGCATTACTATATTGAATATGACTCATTGATAGGATAAATTAAGTTAATATATAGGTACGATATACAATAGAATTTGCAATGAGGCTTTATGTAAATAATGTATATATAAGACACTAGTAGATCTATTATCCCTTTATTTTTGTACATAATAGTATAATATATATTCTTTTAGCCCTTTGAAAGTATATAATATGTTGAAAGATCACTGAAGCACAGTAACTAGGTAGTTGATAGCAGCAACAAAGAGAGTAATACTTCGGTGACCAATAAATAGTACATAATAATAGCACATGTAGCACTTTGATGTATATAAACTACACGTGTATCACTTTAATAAATTAGTTGCACTTTAGGTAATATGTTAGCACTTTAATGTACATATACAGCATGTTTAGCACTTTGATGTATATAAATAGCACAAGTATCACTTTAATATACTATGTCTCACTTTATCATACATATGTTAGCACCTTGATGTATATAAATAGCACAAGTATCACTTTAATTTACTATGTCTCACTTTAATATACAAATGTTAGCACTTTATTGTATAGAAATGATATATTTAGCACTTTGAGACTATTGAAATATAGTTTATTGTAAATAATCTGTAATTGTAACTTTTAAAACATCTAATAAGTGGTGCATGGTAGGATGCAGATAAGATCCTAACTGTATAATTATGTCTAGATACTAGATATGGAATAGCCTTTATAAACAATGGAATGTGAGTCATAAATGAATAAGATCCCTCTAAATAGTTAAATATTGTTTGTTTAATATGCTTTTAATGTTTTGATTAGATGCAGAGTTAGAGTTAGATCGCCTAGGCTGACTGTGAAAAGAGCGAGGATATTGCTCGCTGCGTTGCCGTGGAGCCAGGTAAACATACCGGGTATCCACGGCAACGATGACGTCAACACGCTACTTCCGGGTAACGGGAGGGTGACGCATGCGCAGAGACGGCGATAGAACGCCGTGGAAGCAGTGCAGCCTCAGGTGGTAAGTGTTTTAATTATTGATTGTATTATTTGTTTTACTATATAAGTGTGTTATTTGTAAGATGTATTTTGAGCTGTTAAGATCCTGATGAAAGCCATGAAGTTTGGCTGAAACGTCGATCACATCAAGTTTTAACCAATGAAATAAAGAACAACCTTTTAAAGAGACCAGAAAAGACCGTGAGTGCTTGCCTTTTGTACCTTATATTTTTGTATATATATATATATATATATATCCACAAAACATTACAATAGGATACAATATTACAAATATGCAATATACAAACTATATATATATAGTTTGTATATTGCATATTTGTAATATTGTATCCTATTGTAACAATGCAATGTTTTGTGGACCAGGACATACTTGAAAACGAGAGAAATCTCAAAGTATTCATCCTTGTAAAATATTTTATAAATAAATAAATAATTTATATTTACTTTTAAAATAAATCTCTAATGGGGTAATCTTGCTCAGTTTTAGGAGGTAACAGTGCTAAAACATGGACCAGATACTTGTCTGAGTCCCTGTTGACACTTTCAATGGGAGGCCAGATTTAGTGTTGATCTCTTTAGGGGCATGAAAACAATTGTACTACCCAGATACTGGACTTTAAAACTCTAACGAGTATATAAATAAGTGAATAACTTGTATTTCCAGTTAGTGACAGTTTCTGTGCATAACTATCATTGAGGATATGTTGGAGAAAACCTTAGTAGCATCATACTTGCAAGTCAGTGTTGTCCTAATTAGCCATTTGTGCTTACAGCATGGTGGCAATCATGAAGGACACAGCAAATGGATTTAACTAATATTCTGTACGGAGCTTTTTTTAGTAAGTGTTTGGTTCTTGGCTCTTTATGGTGTGCATCATTTCCTGGCATGTGAAAATTATTTGTACTTTTTTCCCCTAAGAGTGTATGTTCTGTGCATGTTACTTATTTCACAAAGGTTACACTGAATTATGCATTAATGGCTGAACACGACCAAAGCTCGGGCCACAAAGAAACTGTAGCATTTGCTAAATGATGGGGGAGACATTCCAGTTAAAGAGGAACGTACTACATTCTGTGCCTGAGACATCCTAGATTTGATTCTCTTCTTGGATTCCAATGCCACACTCAAATAATCTGATATTCTCTGCAAACATATCCAGTTCTAGCAAGCTAATCACCTTATCTAAAGACACGTTTCTCCTGTTTAATCATGAGCTAAAACCATAATTGCTACCTCTAGACATATGTATTGTTTTTTATTACAAAACTCCTCACTGTTCTTCTTTCCACCCTCCTAAGTGTCAAATGAATTAACTTACTTTAAATATTTAGCACATAATACTTTTAGTTAAAACAGACAATTTTTATTGAGGACTTTGGAAGATATTTATTAAGGGACGACTTTACCAACTGTTGTTGACTGTTGTTGGACCTCATCCACTTTATAGCTGCCATTCAACAAGAGCAATGAGAAGGGAGCAGGTTGCCCTACATGGCACTACGTTGTGACAAAACTTTTCAGATGTTGTGTTACTTTATCTTTAAGTTGAACTGGATTGAATTCAGATTTAGATTCACCTGCTGATGTCCTGAATTACCCTTTGTTATGATATAATCCCACTATGCACTACATGTTGTTTCTCTAAAATTTTGCCTAACATGATCTAAGTAATACATTGGCATATAATATCTTTCCTGTTTTGGGGATTTGTTTTCTGTCAGTCCCGTGCTCTGTATGGTACACTGCACAACACATGTCCGGTTGTCTCAAAGTTTCCTTCTAACAGGGTGAAAACCAATGGATATAAAAATATGAAAACTGTTTCCATCAGCTGCTGACCCACAACCAACAACTCTTACACCTCCACAGACCATCTGAGCAGCTCGTACTGGAAACAGAAGTGCAGTTGGGTTGCATGATGGGTCTCAGTCCAGCAGGGACACCACACAAAATCAACATGCCAAAGATTAACTAGTGTGTTGGCATTTGCATTCTAAATTTCTCTAAGGCAAAGCAGCTTGGGGAAGCTGAATACAAAGTGAGCTACTTAGCATCATTTTACAGTATAACATGTCCTTTCAATGTGGAAAATGATGTTTTCCCTGACCTTCAATTGCTGATTTAGATAAACAGAGACAACATTTTTTTTATAAAAAAAATGTATGTCTTACAAACCACAGAGAAAAATGAAGCCTTTTTGAGTCTAAGCAAATAGACATCCAAATTCCCCCGCTGGTGGATGGCTTTTTCAAAAAAACCTTTGAGCACAAATAAGGTTTCTTTAATGAATGTTGCACTGTTGATTCCTAGAGAAGGAAAGTCTCAAAAATCCTTGTCTTTATATTCAGTAAAGCCTTATCTGTTCTCTAAATTGGGGAACAAAGGTATATTGATCTTTCCTCCTGCACCTTAACCCTCAGAAAAAGGGATGGAATTCATAGTTGAACACTGGCCTCAACAAGCCAGAGCAATGCTATTGTCTCAAAGGCCATTCTGCCGACTGTAGCTGAAGTCTGGGTCATCTGTGTGAGTCTCTGTTACCAGTGATAGTTTGCTTTGTGTCCTTCCTATCTCTTCCAGTGCACATGCCAAAGAATCCAGATTCCCATCGTAAGGATGTCGTGCTTCCCAAAGGTCTAGGATGACTGCAGATGGGCTGTTCTTGGTAGCAAAGTAGCTCAAATTCCTAAAGAAACAAAAGAAGGAGTGAACAAATATACAAATACAGTACAAAATCTATGGCTGTCACTGATTCACAATCATTCAATCACTGGGGCACCATGAGCATCCCATATAGTTTTATGAAATATCACAGTTTAGGACCGGATAAGGGGAGGGAATATGATAATGTTACCAAGATGTGTATAACTAACGGACAATCCAAGTATAAAACATTGCTTAATGGGCAACAACACATTTAAAATATAAAATTTCCCAGGTAAGCCCAATGCTCTCAACTTACCACTGGTGCAATGATGCATCCAGCTTTTATGATGAGGGTACCAGAAATGTATGCAAGTCTGCCACCCTTTTGCACACTTTTTGGGCTCAGATATGAGGGAATATGAGTATGTTAAAACGTTCTGTCCTAAATGGTGGTCTAAAGTACTAAAAGTGGGGCAATCACCATGGAAACAAATGGAACTGCCAGGCACATTCCACTAGCGAATCCTCCTTGTTTAAATTTTTGCACCACTTTTTAGAACAGAACACTTTGATAAGTTTCTCCTAATGTTTCATTGGCCACTACTTCTGTTTAGACATATGCAAATTACCCAGCTTTGTGGCTTACATTGTACTTGTGTCTGAGTTCCCAAACAATAAATACTACTTGATATTCGGTATAAACTTTTCAGGGATGAGTCATTGTATCTAGTAGCATGGTACCAATGATCTGTTTTATTAGCCTTTCTTTTTTTTTTAGACTCTTCTTTTATCATATGTACATCAAACTGTAGAAATAAGCGAGGTAATCTTAAAACAGGAACATTTGCAATAGTAAAACGACTGTACAGAAATAGATTTATCACAACCTGAGCTCCACCTTTCTTTGTGAAGAATAAAAAGGTAAGCATTTAAAAAGTATTGTGCAAATATAAATAATATAGTTGTAAGAACATCTGGACAGAGTTTAGTTCTCATACTGCAAATTTCTATAGGACATTTTGAGGATTTTGTAGAAATACTTTATACTTATAAAAGATGTATCTAAATATTTTTTCCCCTATATTTCAATATGTAATCGGTATATAACAGTGTTTCTAGGAATGCCCTTACCCCAAATTGTGGTAAATGCTTAGCTAAATTCCTTCCGATATATTCTCCACTGTAAACCCAAGGTCATCCTAAAGGTCAGATACCTGCCAGTAGCTAGACTAATATATGCAATCCCATGATCTAGTTTTGTTGTATTTAAAGCAGCAGGTATTTGCAGGAAATACCCGTAATAATGCTGGCTGAAATGTACAAGTAACAAGTTAGCTTATTTGACCTTTGCTGTATGACTTGTATTTTGAGCAAAACATCATTTTCTTTAAATTGCCTAATCATAAAGATGGTCTTTTTATCTCTCTCACTAGCTGTCTTCCCTGTAAAAATCATTCTAGTCAATATTTTTCACAACTGCTCTGACAAATTGTCCCCACCAGTCATACTCTCTCAAACACACACTAATCCCAGACACACATACAAGACTAACAGGCACATAGACACACTCCCAAGAACACACAATCCAACAAATCTCCTAAATACATTCAACTTGTAGATACTCAACTGCACTGTTTTATAGACCTGTGAGTCTATGGCACAATATATGCTCTTCCTAATTCTAAGCTTGCCGCTCTCCTTTTTGCTTATTTTTTGCTGCAGGAAGGTGGCTTCTTTTAGTGTCTATGGGAGTGAGACATGGTCTGCACTGTTTTATAGACCTGTGAGTTTCTGTTTAAACTGTTTTATTTTATGCTTATGGTATGTTAAATCTCCCCTCCTTTAACTCTTTTATGCTTTATTCTTTTTTCTTACATTTTCTCTCTTCCATTCACACACTTTGCAATTGTTCGGTAACTCCTACAATTTTTATGTCCAGATCTGTGCACTAGCCAAATCTGGTTTAATTCAAATAATCCATGTTTATGTGATTTGCAAATCTACAGGTAATTTAAAGAAAGTTTTATATAACTTATGAACTATGGTTTATTGGTGCCACTGCTATTCATTCTAAAAGTAAATCCGTCTGCTGACTTAAGCAACACAAAAATCAGGTTATCAGGGGATGGGTGCTATAAAGCAATGGGTTATAGTTGTCTCTTCTTACCCTGCGCTGTGACTGTCAATTGGAAACAGTAACACAATACCATATGTTTTATTTATACAGAACACTTAGAGTTCCTTGTTCAAGTGATTTTTATGGAATAAAGATGGAAGCCCGCAAATTAGTTTCCTTCCTTCCATCTGGTAACCCTGATGAATCACATAACCCTTTCATATTATGTAGACAGTCTCCTGTCTCAGTAACAAAGCCAAGTGTCATGTTTGAAAGCAATGTTCTTCTTTACAAAGCATGCAATTTACAAGGTTCTCTTCCCATTCCAACAAGTGTTATACAATAGACTTATGCATTTGAAAAAATTGGAAAAATAAAATAAATTGTTTCAGGTAGTCAGATATTTGCTAATGTGATTGTTGGGCCTGTCAATATCGTTTATGCAAAATATTCAGGAAAACGATTTGGATGAACCAAAATGTGGGCAAAAATTAGCCAACCAGTGTACTGCAAAATGTAAACATGTTTATGTTTCGACCATTTGGCTGAAGTGAAAAAAATGATGAATAAAGGGTAAAAAAGGAGAAGTAGTAAAAAAAATCTGTATTAAATATATAATATATATATAATAAAATAAAACTTGTAAAGTAGCTATGGAGATATTATATTTATATAATAAAATAAAACTCGTAAAGTAGCTATAGAGATATTCTATTTATATAATAAAATAAAACTCGTAAAGTAGCTATAGAGATCCGAATGAAAGAAATAACAGTTCCGATACTGTTGTGACATCCTATTATATACAGAAGCACAAAGTAAAAGTGATAACACAGGCAGAATGATTAACAAGCTAGGTCCAACTGGGAAAATATACAGAAAATGTCTAATGGATGCAAATTTCAGAGGACACAAAGAAGTCCCCATATGGATACTGTGTATTATTCAATATGACTTTAAAAAAATCTGTTTATTAGATAATAATTAAAAATATATAGCAAAGCCACAATAGAAAAGGAAAAAGGAAACATATAAATACACACAGAGTAGAGAACCGATGCTAATAAGCTCTGCAATGTAAGAGGGGTAGAAGGAGTTCTGTAGCAATGAAGGCTACTTAACATTTCTGTAATTAGAGTTAAGAGGAACAAAAGTTAAATAGATCAAAATCACTCTTGCTAATAGTGGTATATTGTTCACAGAGGGTTAACCAACTTTTGTAATTGCTAAGCACTATAGAACCTATGAAAAAAAAGGGACAATATGTTGAAATCAGTAACCCCCCACCAAATATGATTTTTAATCATATTGAATAATATATAGTATCCATATAGGGACTTCTTTGTGTTCTCTGGACTTTGTATCCATTGTACATTTTCTGTATACAATTTATCTAATTCTTAGGGTTACCTCCTTCAAAGTCACTTTACACACTCCAGGCCCCCTTTTGGAGGTCTTCTCCTTTTCTTGTTTCCCATCTAGAACAGTCACACATATTTTAAAACATTTATATAGAGAAAATTAATGTTGTAAAGAAGATACTGATATTGCATATGTGCTATTATAAATAAAACGCTATGCAATGGATGATGGTGTTAGATCTCGTTTTCCTTATTAAATAAAATAAATTAAAACTAAATATTATTAACTCTGGTTCTCTTTGTCTTATATTACAATTTGAAGATTAAAAAAAAAAAAAAGAGGAAAACAGGAGAGTGACTTTTTCACAATACTATTTATCAGGGGTTCCCAACCCGGTCCTCAAGTACCCTCAGGGCCAGATTAAGAGTCCAGTGGGCCTGGTGCTGACAATTATGATGGGCCCTAATTACAGAATCTTATCGACCAAAACACTAAAACAGTCATACCTCCCAAGCGTCATGTTTCTGATGGAAATGGTGTTGGAGAGAAACTCAAAGGATGCAGCTATAAGAATACACATACTCTATGCTAATCTCCCTCTAATTTATGCTTTCATCTTTCACGTAAATCCATACCCCCTAACAGCAGTGTCCAGTGAAGTAGGAAGTCAATGGGTGGGGTAAAAGGGTGGGCCACTGAAGCGAATCACGTGACCAGAACTGCCAAAAGGGGTGAACATGCCCAAAAGGGGGGCATGTCTGTCCAAAGAATCCAGTGTCTCAGTGTCCTAATTTCTCCCCGTGTCCCCATGTCTCAGTGTTTCCCTTGTCACTAGGATACTAGGGGACACTGAGAGACATGTGGACACAGTGAGACATGTGCACACAGTGAGACATGGGGACACTGAGACACCAAAGGACACTGAGACACTTGGGGACACTGGGACACTTGGGACATTGGCTGGGAGACATGGAGACACTGGGAGACATGGAGACACTGTGTCCCCAGTGTCTCCCAATGTCCATATGTCTCACAGTGTCCCCTAGTGTCTCAGTGTCCCCAAGTGTCTCAGGTTCCCCTAGTGTCTCAGTGTCCCCATGTTTCCCTGCTGCCTTTCCCCCCCATCCTTCACTTTCCTGAGCTGTTGTCTGTCTGCAGACTGGGAGCTGCTGTCTGAACTCTCTGTGCTGTGTAGCTGCTCCCCCGCGGATCAGTGAGTAGAGAGAGGCAGGGAGGCATTTGCTGTAACTTCCTATCCTTGCCCCTCTCCACACACAGTGACCCCTACTGGCTGGTGCTGGTATTACAGAGTAATCTCCATTTATACTGAGAAAAATATCTGCATTTGTATTGCCGGTATTACTGCAATATCGGCACAGCCAGGCAGCCCCAAATACCGGCTGTGCTGGTAAAATACCAGTCAGGTGGCAAACCTAAGAGTAGTGTGTTAAAAAAAAAAAAGTATTTTTTTTTTTTTTTAAATGGGCCTATTCCAT
The DNA here is from genome assembly GCA_933207985.1 of Pelobates cultripes. Classification (NCBI taxonomy): domain Eukaryota; kingdom Metazoa; phylum Chordata; class Amphibia; order Anura; family Pelobatidae; genus Pelobates; species Pelobates cultripes. The sequence continues at coordinate 111,471,197 of OW240914.1, forward strand.
GGGCCTGGGCCTTGAGCTGCAGCTCCATCCACCCCTATGTTAATCCGGCCCTGAGTACCCTCTACCGGTCCAGGATTTAGGGATTACACTCTTGTGTCTAAAGTGTTTTTTTTTCTTCTAAAAAACACCTTAGACACAACTGGGTAATCCCTAAATCCTGGACTGGATAATTAAAGAACTGGGTTGGGAACCATTGCAAGAAAGACATGCACATATAACACCAATTATCCCCCAAAAATCTTACACAAGATATGGAAAAGAAACTCATTATGGAATGTGTAAGCATTGACACTGGATAGAAAGTTCCTTGTACTCCTTCACCTGCCTTTTCTGGCCTATCTCTGGACAAGTACTGAAAACTGAGTTTTTTCTGGGAGCAGAGCAAGTTAACGGATTATGCTGAGAATCCTTTCAGCATTGCTTTAGCTACCTTTAACCCCAAGCCACCTCTAACCATCATTTTCAGTAAAGTTTCTATAGTTCATAATATCTTACTCCTCACCTCTTAAATATGCGTTTAAAGGAAAATTATAGGATCAGGAAAACTATAGGGTCAGGAATGCAAAGGGTCAGTATGTTACTACTCACCTCTTAAAGATGCGCTTAAAGGAAAACTATAGGGTCAGCAGGAAAACTATAGGGTCAGGAATGCAAACACATTGCATTGCACATGGAGATAAATGCCACGCTGGCACGCTTGAATCAATGCATCTCTATGGGGAAAGTTCAACTTCTACATGCAGAGCCCTGTGGGTAGAACTCAATAAGAGTGACATTCACAATTGCTACATGAAGACTATTGAACCCACAAGTGTTCTTTACTCACAGGACTGTAGTAGGCAATGATTTTTGCACCAAAAATATGTCAAAGACATAAAATTTAGTAAATAATTATTTCTCGGCAGAATGTGAGCATAGGTAATTAATAGAGCAAATTTCCCTAATGCTATATTTATTATAACACTCGTACATTCACCAGAGAAGGTGAAACAACATACAATTTTTTTAAGCTAATAAAATAAACAAACGTGCTAATTAATTCACTTAGTTGCCAGCTGGTCTGCTAGTTATTGAGTTTAATATAGAATTTTTTCATTTCCACTTTTTCCAGTACTAGGGTTGGTTATCTGGGAATATCTTCCCAGGATAGAAAATAGAGATAATTGACTCTATAGTTGTGAAAAACAACAATATTTTATATTTAATTTGATTAGTGTTATTATTATTATTATTGTTAGTAATATTATTATTATTATTATTATTATTATTATTATTATTATTATTATTATAAGAATGTGCCTTCTGCATCCTGTGAACTATTTTGCAATTAGGTAACCAAAGTTTTTGGAAGTGAAAAATTATTTTCTGAGTTGAAAACAACGAGCTGAAAATTAGTTGTTTCATTTTTGATTTGTTATTCAATAATTAAAATTTCAAAAAAAAAAAAAATTAGTCACTCTATTTACATAATGCAAAAAAATAAACAATGCTTGGTAAGCCACAACAGCTTCCACAAACATAAAGAAAACATGCTGTATAAATAAGTATTATGGCATTCAGCTAAGCCGCACATCTGTTTGTTTTATAGTATGCTTAGATAAACTTGTCTATTACATGAGTATCTCTAAAGGCATGTAAAGTATACAAGACTGGAAGACATGTTTCATATCAGAGTAAATGGTTGTTAGCTCTAGACTTAAGATGTCTGCCCTGATGGTATAGCCACCATTTGTGGTGTAATAGGAGTGTAACGAGATAAAAGGCAGACCCATGAGGGTGGCAAGCTTGTATCCACCTAGGACAGCGGTTCCCAACCCAGTCCTCAAGTACCCCCTAACAGTCCAGGATTCAGGGATTGCCCAGTTGTGTCTAAGGTGTTTTTAGAAAAAGAAAAAAAAAACACTTTAAACACAACAGGGTAATCCCTAAATCCTGGACTGGTGGGGGGTACTTGAGGACTGGGTTGGGAACCACTGACCTAGGAGACACACGTATAGCCAAGTTGTGGCGACTGAGTGAATGGAGATTTCAAAATAAATGTGAAAAATAAACATATTTACAGTAAAAGTAAAAGATACACGAGGGAAGAAGGCCTGTGGAGTAGGAACTGTGGGCACCAGCAACATATAGTCATAACAGAGATACTATATGTCCTGCATATTAACTGCATGTTGGGCTAGTGAATTAGTGTACTAAGCATGAAGTGTGCACGTGAATAGCAGGAATATTTAGATAGCTATCACTTTAAATTATGCTCATTTGAATTCCCTGCACCATCACTAGCAGCCCGTAACAAGGAGTCTTGCAGTTTACACTAACTGAATCTGGCAGAGGTAATATAGAATGAACAGATCAGGCAATGCAGTTTTTTATTACATGGCCAATGTTACCTCATTTTCCTGTTCTTAAATAACTGCAGGAGAATCAGGTGAGAGTTTTGGTTCAAGGCTGTGAGGGGAGTCGCTCACTTATGTTCAGCTTTATATATTATATAAATAATTATTTGTAATTAAATATCTTCACAGCACAGTGAATCCTAAACATAAAATGGTTTAACCCCTTCTTGACCTCGGAAGTACCAGGTACGTCTGACAAAAAATGATCGTTAACGACCTCGGACATATCGAGTACATCCGATAATAAATCGCAACTTACCCGATCGCTGGCGATCCCCCGAAGGCAATCACGATCCTGTGGTCTGCCTGGGAGCAGAGTCAGTTTCTCACATACATAAATCATTATTAAAGTGTATTTTAATATTAATCTATATAATTACAGTGTTATAGTATAATTATATATATATATATATATATATATATATATTTTAATATTAATCTATATAATTACAGTGTTATAGTATAATTATATATATATATATATATATATATATATATTTTAATTTTTAATTTAATTTAAACTGGTATATATTTTTTTTAAATTTCAATTTATTTTTAAATTACATTTTTTCAATTTTTTTTATTGATTATTTATATATATATATATATATATAAATAATCAATAAAAAAAAATGAAAAAATGTAATTTAAAAATAAAATGAAATTTAAAAAAAAATATATACCAGTTTAAATTTGTTCTAACTGTATTTTGATATTAATATACATATATATTTAAAATACATTTAGAATGACGTTATAAATACATATCCCCTTAACGACCGTAGATGTACTAGGTACGTCTGACAAAAAACAGTTAAGGACCGCGGACGTACTAGGCCAGCAAATAGGAGCCCTGGACTTACCTAGGCCAGCGATCCGTAGTGATCACAGTTGGGTTGGACTGCCGGAGACCCCAGCAGGGACATTTGGGAGGTATGTGATGGTGATAAGGACATTTTACCTTCAGTAGCTCAGACACTGTAAGTTAAATTTGTGATCAGGGATGCCAAAATAATTTTCTTCATCTGTACATCTTAAGAGTTAATGCTGTTTTACTGCAGTACACATTATAATTTGTAATGTATCACTCAGAAAAAAATGTGAATTCCACCTCTGAATTCAATACTTTGCCTGTCTGCCAATTATATTAGGCATCCAAATGAATTCTGGAGGTGTGTAAACCACATACAGACAGTTAAAGGGCACCCCGGATTATTATTACTGCAGCAGGTGCAATACTTAAACATTTAAAACCCACCTGCAGATTAGGAATTCTGAATAATTCTAAAGAAATAAAATAATAAATCGCTGCAGGCTGTGCCGCGCTGTCTGCTGCTGGCACTTTTGAAATACACAAACGAATATCATCTTGTAAAGCATTCATTGACATTTTAGATCTGTTAGTGTTTTTTCCCTTTCTGGGGTTACAAGGGTTAAGAAACTTGCAGGATTTGGCTTTCTATTAGATATGCTCACATTATGACAAACAAATACAGGAAATAATCAAACTGCAGAGTAAAATGTCAAACTGGCTGCAGGGCTACATGAGCTGGAAGCTATATGCATCACTCACATCTCGAAATTGTTATTTTTCAAAGCGAGCACTTCTCGTATGGAAACAAGCTGTACCAGGCTACGGTACCTGTAAACACAGGCCAAATCGAAGCTAGCTCAAAAATAGTTTTTTTATAAAACTGCAGAGTACCAAGAGAGGTGGGTGGAGGTGGGGGTAGATGCAGGGTGATAGTGTTCACTAGCCCTAAGGCTCCCAATGCTAAATTTGCCTTCGCAATTTGCATGTTTTCTTCAGCTATATCATCGACTTGGAAAATAAGCAAATTCAACTATAAAACACCGCCGCTTTGCAAGAGTTGTTGCTTTTGCAAAGTCATGCATGGAATAAATCTATGTGAAGTTAACAGATGGCAGATTATTTATAATCCATTGTACTGTGCTGTGGAATATCGGCTTTTTATAAATAGATTTATAGCAATTATAATGGTATGCAGAATTCTATAGGTTATAAAAAATCAATGCTCGCCTACTGCAGTTCAGGATACAAACTACTATTTAGCCCTGCAGTAATACAGCGGCAAAGAACTTTCTAAAATTTAGTTCTTGTGCAATTTCGGTTTAAGTCAGCAGAAATGAAATATCCCAACAAGTAACAGAGCATCAAAAAATCTATAGATTATTGATGATTATCATTGACATAATATATGTGTCTGGATTATTTGGGATTATTATTTGATCAAAAGTCATATTACTTTCCTGCAAGATATTCTAACTGCTGAAAAAAGGTTTCCCCATTTCTTTAAACTATTGGATTCCCATAAAGGGAAATAGTGGATCTCCAGGACAGAGCACCATGGCTGTGAAACCTTGCCAAAGCTTTGTGTGCTGTAAATTTCTTTGTTTATTTTACATAATGCTCAGACAGTCTATAGTTTACATCTTAAACTGGATGGCTTAATGGCAAATGTGGTCTATGAATATTTGCAGTGCCAGATTTAGCTATCAATTGATAGATGTTGGTGGTAACAAGATGGAGATTTACTCGACTTAGAGACTATGGCTAATTTATCTTAAAGAAATACTCTGGTCACCATCATAACTTGATATTAAACTTTTTTGATCCCCTGTAAGCTTTCTTACCTCTAGGGGGTTAAACCCCACTGATTGGATAGAGCATACAGCTGACGCTCTAAAACAATCCGTAGCTCCCCATTCGTAAAAAAGGTACATACCAGCACAAACTCATGGGTACCGAATATAAAACATAACCTTTATTAACATATTAACATAGTAAAAATAATGAATTAACAAGGCAGCAATGACATGACAATAGTAAAAATTAGACGGCAAAAATTGCTGTTTGTCCAAATGTAATTATTATTATTATGCTACTATTCTGCATATATTTCTCAGTACACTTATCGGTGCATTTTCACGTTACTTGGTTCTCGGATTGAGTGAAAGTAACTAATAGAGGGTAAATGGTCAGAACAAAAACGAACATTTATATATTAAATATAGAATATATACATATAGGTCGCTGACTTTTCTAAAAATAGAGATATACGGTGGAAAACTGGCCCAAACTACCCCACAAACAACCCAGGCACAGGCAGAAAGAAAATGGGCAGAAAATCTAAAAAGGCAAAAGCCGAAAAAAGCCTCCAGGGGAGGTACATTGGCGAAATGCTGGCATTTCACACAGCACCCTCACAGCACACTTACACACAGCACCCTCACACACACACAGCACCTTTACACACACACAGCACACACTAACACCACCCCTACACACACACACTAACAGCACCCTCACACTAACAACACCCTTACACACACAGCACCCTCACACAAACATACACACAGCACACACTAACAGCACCCTTACACACAGCACCCTCACACACACAGCACACACTAACAGCACCCTTACACACACAGCACCCTTGCACATACACACACAGCACACACTAACAGCACCCTTACACACACAGCACCCTCACCCACACACACAAAGCACACACTAACAGCACCCTTACACACACAGCACCCTCACACACACACACTAACAGCACCCTTACACACACATACTAACAGCACCCTTACACATACACACACACACAGCACCCTTACACACACAGCACCTTCACACACACTGCGTCATCACACACACAGCACCTTCACACACACACACACAGCGCCTTCACACACACACAGCACCTACACACAGCACCCTCACACACACAGCAGTGTGTGTGAGTGTGTATGTATGTGTATATATGTGTGTATATATATATATATATATATATATTTGTGTTCGGGGCAAATAGCCGTATATGGAGTAAGGTTCCAGCATAAGCGTAGGATAGTCTAAAGGGAGCAAGTCGGTTGTGGTGTGCCGAGACCGACGATACGGTAGGCCTGTAAATAAAGAGGGCCCACCAAGGAGTAAGTAAGTAAAGTAAATGGAAAGAAAAGAGAAAGTGTTGAAATGAGGAGTGGGTGGGAGGGTCATTCTGATGCTGACCTCAAGCGATATGAGTCAGGTAAGGGGTGTCCCTTATATAGGGGAGTGAATTAATTTAAGCCCCTCCAACAAATACAGGCCAAATGGCCTTAAAACTTGTGTTCGGGGCAAATAGCCGTATATGGAGTAAGGTTCCAGCATAAGCGTAGGATAGTCTAAAGGGAGCAAGTCGGTTGTGGTGTGCCGAGACCGACGATACGGTAGGCCTGTAAATAAAGAGGGCAAAAAGAATAATCAAAGATTTAATACAGTCAACAATATATACAAATTAACCAGACATTTCCTTAAATGCATTATGGTATTTAATTCCTGGAAGGATTTTTGAAGGTAGGAATCTAGGACCGCAAATGGACACCATTTGTTGTGGGTAGGATAGTATGTTATCTCTACTATTGGTGCGTGTTGTCTCGTTTCGGAATGTGGTAGTGCCAATAGGTAATGATATATGTGTTTACATACGTGGGATCGTTGAAGACAATGATCTGTCTGAGTGGTGGTTATGGTAGTGGATTCTCTGGCCTGAGAAAGGCATAAAAGGCAGTGTGCATGGTGGTAATGGCCAACTTGGTAGTATAATTGAATGGTTGTGGCTCTAATAGGTCCGATAAGGATGGAAAAGGTGGATGGCTATTGGTAATATCTGAGAGGAACGTGGGGGGATGGATTCCTGAAAACCTCTGAGTATATTCTTGTCTGGTATGATAGCATGAAGTTATGGTAGTTTTGGCCATAGGTTATCCTGTGTTGTTGAATGCCTGTAAAATATATAATTAATGGTGTGTGAGATGGTTTTAGTTTAAGGTGGCAAAAAATGAAGCAAAACCTAGGAGAAATGTTATGACACAGGTTGAGCTATGTCGTGTTCCAATGAGATTCTTTAAAGGCAGGTGAATAGGTGTTATGCGTTCTACAAGTATGGGATGAAAGTGCTAGGTGGGATAGTGCATGCTATGCTACATGAGTATGTCTAATCCATGATTTTGTCTCTGGAACGAAAGAGTGGCCGTGACTGTATGGGCGGCTGTAGGAAGCGTATGATGAACGTGCCTGGAATATAAATGAGACAATTGTCGGCAAGGATGTATACCCCCGCCTGGTACATGAAAGTAAAAGAAATGTGGTGAGTTCCCCAGCAATACCATGATCGTGTGGATGATGAGTGGCATTTGTTGATGATATGACATGTGCTTAGTTGTCTGAGTAACAACGGATTGATGACCCTGACCATGATTTACCCCATGCCACAGCAGCTGCTTTTAGCGGGGATAGGATTGCCCATTTTATGCCATGTAAGTGCCAGTTTGTAGGGTAGATGGTAGCAGTTTACTGTGTTGATGATATTGGTCTTACTTAACGAAGCTTCAACCCATGCTTGAGTGATAGCTGTAAAGGTAGATCAATGGTGTGTATAGTAAGGAAACTCCTCGGAGGGTATGAGGGAGTTGAGACTTGGGGTAGCGAAGGTGTGTGGTGCCAATAAGTCTATGGTAAGTCTTTGTTTAAGGGAAGATTCCCTTGTGACAATACCAATGTGTTTATGTTTGGTGCCATGCTGTAAATGGTGGAGATTGGAAAACCCAAGTAAAAACCCCTCTGCAAATCTTGGCTATGAGTGTGTTTACAGCCGACGGTTCTGTTGTGCTGACTGTAAGTGAGGGCATACTATATTCCTTGAGGGTTTATTTATTATACATGTATGGGAGCCCTTTGAATCTCCAGAGCCTTAGTAAATCTACTACAAGTCTGGAAGGGTGATGAGTCAGTAGTGTTGAAAATGCATTGGTGTGTACAGATGGTGAGTACGTTATTTGTAAGTTGTATTGGGACACATGGTTTGTCATGTGCCCTGAATGATTTGAACATATATGCAACAGTCTATATGCAATGCAACTACTAATACTAATTGTCTCTGGTAGTTCAGAGGTGCTGGTACCTGGAGCCTGAGAGTGCTCGCCCGTTTGTTTGGGAGAAAATCCCTTCTGGATGGGTACCTGCACAAATAAGCATCTCTACATATTCCAAATGCCAGCACAACCAAGGGATGGTCAGTTCCCGATTTACCTAGAATCCCTGGGTCTGACCATCATAGATACATCATCATACATATATATGCCTTGTTTCCCCAATGTGCCGGGATCATATGTGCTGCAGGGTTAACGTCTTGAACCAAGTAACCGAGTTTCGGTTGGTGCTGGTTGTACAGTAGCGTGAGGCCCAGCCTTGTGAGGGCTGTGACTGACTCGAGATTGCCAGTCTGTCGTAAATTTTTTGGCTCATGAGTTTATGAGTGAGGCTAGCATGGCCTGGGTGTCACCTGAGTTGGTGTTGCTGGGCCTTCCCCTGCTTCCGTGTTGTCCGTTGATGTATGGAGGAGTTTGAATAACTCTGCTTTCCTTGCTGTGGCAGGGTAGGGGATTTGTCGCCTCCTTAGGTCGGAGCCACATCTCCTCTGCTTGAAGGTGTATCACTTCTAGCCGGGGTGCCAGGAAGAGGTGATTCTTCACCAGCTTTTTGAGAAATACTTAAATAACAATAAAGATTGCAATTATTATTTGTACCCATGGGTCTTGTACTGGCTTGCTAGCTAAGCCGTAAGGCGAAACGATTAGGCTTGGTGTTTTTTGGTGACTGGTGAGGCCCTGCTAGTTGCCAAGTGGCTTGAGAGGCTCTATCTATGCTTGGCGCGAGGGGATTTTTTGTGGCCACCGAACGTTGTGGCAGGATGTTGGCCTCTCGGTGACAGTAACCAGAAAATAGGAAGGGGAGTGACAGGTGAGGCCCTCTCTATGATACAATGCGAGGCGGCTAGCTCACGAGTGGCCCGAGGGGTGTATGCCTCCGAGTGTGAGGCGGGGTGTTGGCCTCGCGGGACCACTAACCAAAGCGTAAAGCAGAGAAAACAGGAGGTAATACCTATTGGGCCATAGAACCCTAATTGCCAGTACACTATTACTATTCCAGGGAAGGTAAGAGATGGATAACTACATGAGCAGGTGTACGTACCTGGTAGTTGGTATTGAACCTGACAATCTGTATAGGTTTTTTAGTAGTAACTGTAACCTGAATGGATAAAATCGTATGGCATAAGGAAATATGGCATAGACCAAACTTATCTTAAAACATACAGTATATGTGAAAGTAAAGTGCCGTGATATGTAAATATTAAACATCATATCCATACTGGTTAAATATGTATCAATCGTAACCCATTAAGTGCCGTATGTAAGTGAACCATATTACCAGTTACGTATATACAGATGCATGTGCTACTGTGTAATAATATGTGTATTTATAACAGATATTGATATACTGCTTGCTATGTGAATTGTTGTATGCCTTATTGAATGGCAAGTGAACATGGAGTTGCAAAATGCAAGTGCACTGGAGATCTGCCGAGTGCCCTATAGGTGGCAGTGTAGTTGATACTGATTGGTATGTGAAATGTTGTTTGTCTGTTGACCTATAGGGGTCAGTGTTTTGGTGTTTGTAAAACCCCATGAAAATTGTCAATGTACTTGACAGACCTGTAGGTGGCAGTGTTGATAGAACCACTGTTAGTCTTAATGTGAAATGTAAATTATTGTGAATTAAACCTGAAGTTGAGCCTGTGTTGGAGTTTAATTTATGGTTTATGGTTATGTTTAAAACAATCTTATGTGTAATTTATATTGGCTGGTAATTGTATATGACATGTGAAGACAGTTTGCTGTTGACCAGTAGGGGTCAGAAATGCTGATTGTATGGTAAAATACCCTTTAACCCCTGAAGGATACATGACATGTGTGACATATCATTATTCCCTTTATTCCAGAGTTTGGTCCTTAAGGGGTTAATCCAAATGCAAGGTTAACATGAGATTTTGAGAGTGACCTGTAGGGGTCAGTGTGGTTTATGTGAAACATTGTTTGTGAGCTATGCCCCAGCATTATAGTTGTGTGACTGGGAAACAAAGTGCCCGTTTGACAATATACAATAAGTGAACATAATAGCTTAATAACAGTCATTGTAACAAACCAAAGTTCTGTTCGTGGGTTGTAAACGCACGAAGCGTGTGTGTAGTACAATAGTAAATGCATGAACTAGTACCCGTTTGGTAGAAAATTGCACGAACCGTGAGCCTGGTATGTCAGGGAAACAAAACGAAACGAGCAGTGATATTCGAAATGCACGCACAGAATTGCCTAGTATGTTTAGGCAATTGAAACAGAATGTGTTCCCGTTTGGAAGTATGCTAATGCTCGAAATGAGCCAGTGACAGATATAAACAAGTGAATTTAAACGAATGATATGCATGAACATCCAATGGTTTTAGGACAGATTTAGACAAAATGCAGCCGTAAAGTGAGGACCTGACCCGTGCATGGTGCCGTGGGACTGATGCCTGGCGTAACGGGTAGGTCGACTTACGGTTTGTGAGTCACTTGGACACCATCCACAGCGATAGATTGAAGAAAGAAGGTGGTAGGCCGGAAAAGCCTGTGGCTGGATTCCTGACACAGCTCAGCTTAGAAAACCTCATGGAGTAATCAGGTAAAATGGCCTCTGGATGACCCGGAAGTGGAAATCATTCTGATGCTGACCTCAAGCGATATGAGTCAGGTAAGGGGTGTCCCTTATATAGGGGAGTGAATTAATTTAAGCCCCTCCCACAAATACAGGCCAAATGGCCTTAAAACATATATATATATGCGGTGTGTGTGTTTCTGCATTAGGGTGCACACCCTTATACAATAGGCTGTGCACGTCTATGACCTGCTGTATTTGTACGTTACGGTTTCTCTTTAAGTATACAATGTGTATTTGATACTGGCAATAACATAACCAGAGATATCTGTATTGCATAGAGATGGAGAGTATTTAATGAAATCTGTAGATTATTTTTGTGATTTTTTTTGTAATGATGTTGCTAATGTTCCTGATGGTATAAGTAGTGGTGTGATCAAACGAGCCTCAAATAATTTAGTCTTTTAATGCCAAACCTGAGCTTGATATGAACTTAATAACTACTTTACATTGCCCCCCTCCCCTTATTTTAGAAATAATTGGTTCTACATAAAATAAGATTTTAAAATAAGATACTTGTAAAGTTAGAAGTCAGAGCCTTGTTTCTATGAACATTAATTCTAAAATGTGATACAAAAATAAAAACAACAATTTATAAAAATAAAAAAAACATCAATTTAAAAATGTTCTGCTTTTAACATTCTGCTAACCTTTAGTAATCCTACTGCATTTTTAAGAACCTCCGTTATAACTTACTTAGGTGGCATACCTTCAATATTAAAATGTTAGTTTAATAATATAAATATTTAAGTTTGCAAACTCTATTCCATACCCCAATCACAGCACACAAAAAAAACATTCCAAGTCTTGAAAGCAGCTGGCAATGTTTAAAAAGTAAGTGCCAACACACATACATATATATATAAACAGAATTGGAAAAAAAGTAATTATAAGTGTGTCTCAAACTATTCCATTTCCTTACTCGAAATCCTACCACCAACAGCCCTAAGGAGCTTATGAGCTGATTGTGGCTGTAGAACTCAGATTTGTTATGTATTATTTCAATTCAAATTACAGTCGGCAGGCATTTCTGCCCATGACTTAATTATTAATACTCTATGTCCTAGAGGTCAGCAACTTTCACCCAGTTTAGGACTCCTGGGTAAATTAGTCCTAGAGGTCTGGATTACACCTTATCCATCATCAGCCGTGATCCATATATTTGCTTGTATGAAAGAATGCTTATATTATGTATGTATTCAAAAGCTGGGAGGCAGAATAAATCTAATTTTTTTTTCCAGCAACAGGATGTGTTCATTAGAATCCCCCATAGGGAAGCTTAGTAATAAAGCTTTGCCATTAATATTGCCTTTATCAGGATTGGCCTCAGGGTATGAATATATATATAAGTGTTTGGGAGGTGTTTGGGGGTACAAAATGTCTTTATTATGATTTGTATAGATTAAAATCCAAGCCTTGAAAAATGATTGCCATTAAAAAAGATTGCAAGCTCCTGCCGGCGGGTATTCCCTTTTGGTCATAGAAGTCTGTACGAATAAAGAAAACAAAAATAAAATCACAACTTAATTATTTTTCTGATATCTGGAAGTCATTTGCTCTTGTGCAAATCAGAAAGGCTTCTCTTAATGGCTCAAAGCCTAAGCCTCTTCACCTGGAAGGGAATAAGGATTGTCACTGGGTGAAGAATTCACTCTGTCATCTTAATAATGCGTAACATGATGGATTTAGGATGACATTATCTAAGCAGTGCTACATATGTTCCATCTATAAAGTATGTTTCTCTGCAAGACATACAAATGCATTAAATGTTTTCAGTGTTATGTTTAGTACATATTCCATTACTTCACAATTTTCTACTCGTAGACAGTTTAATTTGAGTGTGCTTTCTAAAACTGAGTCTGTTACTTACTTGGTGATGGAAAATTTAAAATACTCACTGTTTAGTTAGATGACCTTCTAATATAAATTCCAAAATGAGTTGATTGTATAAGTATGTCACTTGGAACCAATTGTGACACGATTAGAAATTATATGCAAAATTACTACTGAACTATATAAAAAAGTGAAGGGCTTTCTTTAAATGACCACTGAAGGCACTCTGACCACTTCATCTCATTGAAGTGGTCTGAGTGAAGTGACCCTTTAGTTCTAACTCTGAATTGTAAAACATTGGTATTTTATAGAAACTGCAATATTCCCATTGAAGCGCTAAACAGTCTCTTCCAGGCAGCCAATAGAAGCTCTTCTACATTGAGTACTGATCCAAACTCCTAGAGCAGAATTTGATTGGTGCAGTGTGCTGCTCTGCCCAAGCATGCACACTTGTCTCCAAATGTTTTGCTAGGGGAAAACATTGCATTAGCTGAAATCATCAATATTGGTAATCTCAGCCAAGGAGGCTGAGTGGCAGGACTTAGACCAGCATGGCTGGGGCTAAAATGTAAGAAAATCTTACCATTCAAACTCTCACCAAAATATGTAGATGAAAACTATAGTGATAGGAATACATGTTTGTATTCCTAACGATATAGTGTTCCTCCAATGCACTTATTACATATTAGGTACTGAATAGATTGGCCCACCTTTGCACATTCCGTAAACTCTTCCAGTACACAAAAGCAGAGACAACAGATGTTTCATAAGAGTTTGGGTCCTATAAATCTCTGAAACAAAAGCTGTGTCTGCCATCACTTGTCCATTCTAGAAATAAATGATTGCATATGTATGTAAATACAGACCAAACATAGCTTATAATAACTAATATATCACAGAATGCTGCAGTTTCTCATTGCATGATATATAGGTATATAGGTACTTCTATAATTTTCACCCCATATATCACTGCACATTGCTGCCTATGCTGTGAAGGATTAGGATATTCCAGCTTCTTTGTGGTTTGTAGGAGGTATTAAAGGAACACCTTAGTTCAAGGAATACAAAGATGTATTCCTAACACTTAAGTGTCTGTTTATCCCCGTGGCCCCAACTAGCCCCCTTATTTCATGAATGGGTTAAAAACCCTTTCGTTCAATGACCTGATTCCATGTCCCTCGGCGCTGGGTTGTACTGCACACACATTATGCCTTCCCCATAGGAAAGCATTGACTCAGTAAATTTAGAATACACTGGATGTTCTCATGTAAAGCTTCAGGATCTCCAGCATCATTTCACAGAGTCAAACTCTGTGAAACTGCATGGAACCTTTAGTGACTGTCTGGTAGACAGTAAATAGAGGCAGTCTTAGTGCTGCAATGTAAGCATTGTAGTTTCTGTAAACCTGCAGGGTTAATGGGACAGGCACACTGCTCCCAGACCAATTCAATGAAATTAAGTGGTCTGGGTGCCGATAGTGTCCTTCTAAACAGATCAATTTGTTTTCTTTGATTAAACTATATGTTTGCTGACTGCATGAGCTGCCTGGGGGATAATGTTGACAATTTTTGGTGAAGGTGAATGAAAATCTGAAAAGATGTCCTGTCACCAAGTCATTATTTAATATTTTTCTCTATTTATATTATATCAGACAAAGTCCTAAATATAGTCATTTTATATATAAGGATGACATTAATAAGTTGAAAAGTTTTGTTTCCATAAGAACACAAAAGTTGATACATTTTATTTGTGTGTTTACAAATAATGTCTAAAATAATTAAAATGATAGATCTACTTTATTATTTTCTTTAATCATACAAGGAAAGTCATATAGTATATTGTCTATGAGGTACGATACCTTTAAAAAGATAAGCGCTTTGCCCAGCTACAACAAACAAATTGCTTTAAATCAAAAAATGTTAATCATATTTCGCTTCTTGACCTTATTTGGTTGTGATCTTTAATATTTGTGCAGCATACAGCAATATTTTAATAATTATCTGTGATTCAGATATTATTTTAATTAATATTCAACAAATAAATGTTCCTTTAAAATGTGTTTATGTTCTTGCAGCATGCTGGTACCATCCAAAATCAGCAGCTAAGACTTAAAAATGTCAAGGACCTTTCTTTGTTCAGCTCCCAAAGGGAACTTTCTTTATTGATCAGTAAAAATTCTACTGTGGCAAGCTATTGCTGAGTTCAGCTCAATAATGTCAAACATCATTGACATAACAATGAGCTTTGTTGGTGATTCTGGGTGTAAGAGCCTGTGTGTTTGAACAACTGAACACAACTCAGCAGGGTTCTTAAATGTATTCCAAGTTTCAGGCATCAACAAAGTTTAAAGAACGTATCACGCATCATCACAGAGCACAAATTGTCATCTTACCTGTTAATAGAGAGTTTCTGTGCTAACAGCTGCCAGTCTTTTCCTTTGGAGTTAGGTGTATCAAACGTCGCACATATCCTCTGCCTGATCGAGTGCGGGATTTTAAAGGCTTTAGGACCAGGGTGTGCCAGAAAATTGTTATCCTCCGGTGAGAAGAAAGCTATTGTTTCTCTGTCATTCTGTGTGAAAATGTATAAAACTAATTTATCTACAATTAATCCCGAAATAGAAATTATATTAGAAACACTTAAAGACACACAATAGGCATACAAAATCAACACTTTTTCTTAATAAAGCAGTTTTGGTGTACAGATCATGCCCCTGAAGTCTCAGTGCTCAATTTTCTGCCCTTTAGGAGTTATATCACTTTGTTTATGCAGCACTAGTCACACCTCATTTCATGTGACTTACACATCATTCTTAAAAACTTCCTATAAAGAGAGATATAATGTTTAAACTTCCTTTATTGCACATTCTGTTTAATTTAGAATTTCTTATCTCCTACTCAGTCAATAGCATTCTAGACCCTGCAGGAACCTCCTGTGTGTAATTAAAGTTCAACTAATAGAGCAAGATATAAAAACTTATAAAGTAAGTTAAGTTCTTATTGAAACTATTTTTTTATTTTAGTTTTGCAGGCTGTGCAGTGTGGCTAGGTCTACATAAACAGAAACAAAAGTGATTTAACTGGTAAATGGAAGAGCATTGAGCAGTGAGACTGCAGGGGCATATCGATATGTATATTAAATATGTATATTATATGCAAAAACAGTTTTGCTATATACCAAAACAGTTTAATTAAGCTAAAATTGTCTTGGTGCCTATAGTATCCCTTTAATGCAATGACTATTGTAATATGTACAATTAATGGTTAGAAAATATAATCTGGTATTATCAATTAATTTTATATTAATTTATATTATAACACCAAAATTAATCATGTAATCCTTTGTTAAAAAAAAGATTAGTGAGAGTAAAAGCTAACATTATTATAATGCATTGCTTTTTGCTATTAATTTAATTAAAAAATTTTTGTCTCTCTCTTTGCCTTCATTCCAATGCCCATATTAATAACTTCTCAATCAAAAAATGCATAAGTGCTATTCAAGACGATCCTACTAAAGCATGTGATACTGTGCATCCAGTACACCTGGGTTGGCTCTTCTCTGGTGTAAGGGATAAATGTCCTATCCACTTAGGTCTCTGTGGGCACTTGAGTTTGGGTTGGCTGCTTCTTATTTTTTTTTAAGACAATAAAAGCATACATGTCTATCTTTACATACGGTCAATAACGGAGAAATGCATGTTCTCATATTTTTTCATTCGTAAATTCATACTACTTAAACAAAGTTTAGCTGCTATTTTTATCATAGTTTAGTGTAATGTGCCATGCAGACCTATGGGAGCTCTATAAAATATGTAATCCCGGTTTGTGCAGGCCAAGGAATATCTCACCAATCAGTCATTTGTGATGAACTGCAAAGGTTAGATCAGAATATCCAGGTTAGAAAATTACCCCAGTTAGCTAGTTAACCAAAATTTGCCAATTTGGAAATAAATTAACCATAAAAATGCACTTTGTAGTGAAACGAATACCAAGACACCCATGACTCTAGAGTGATCAAGCATTATTGGAAGGGTAGTCTACAAAATCTAGAATACTAGAATGCTAGACGTTGGACATTGGCTGTGTCTGGTAGAAAATGATAATCATATTTTATGACTTTATCGCTATGATTCGTGCATTCTCTAAGTCTCTGGATGAACAACAAAAAAGTTCTAAAGGCTGGCATAAAAAGCAATAATAGCACATCACATATCTTGGTGGCTTAAATAAAATCTGCAGGGAAAAGGTAGGTTTTATAATCTAAACATCTAAGATAAGACACTCTGAATACCTAAGGGAATTGTACAGCATGCAAGCTGTTCTCTTTTGACAGAGAATAACACCTCCTCTCTGGCGTACTTTCTCTCATCACCTCCTGAGATAAGGAGAGAAGCATTTCAGTATTAACGAATATGTTTGAAATGAAGGCTGACATTCTTACCTCTAGGAGCCCATTTATGACAATACAACTCTTTTATGCATTTCAGAAAAAAGCTGCAGTGATCAAAATTCATGCAAAAAGCACATATACACCTTCTTCCTAAAATATCAAGTATTTTAAGGATACGGAAATAAAGAAGACATTTAGGGGATAATTTACAAAATAGTGAATTGTGATGCCCTAGGTGGAAAATTGAGAGAATATGTGTTCTGATGGGTGACAGCTTTGTACTAAGAATTTTGAGATTATGAAGTTTGTTAAAAAAAAAAAAGAAAAAAAAAAAGAAAGGGGGTGCAATTCAGTGAAGCCCAAATAAAAGTAGCAAACTGTTTATACATTCAGTGGAATAAAACCAGACCACTCCATTATTATCCCATGTAAAGAATAAAAAAAAAAAAACATATAATAGTGTAGAACTTCCAAAACAATTTCTATTTGTATGTGAAAAACAGGGCCGGACTGGCCCACCGGGATACCGGGAAATTTCCCGGTGGGCCGTCGGCACCTGGGGCCGGGCAGACACCTGGGTCTGCTGGCAGCCACTGGGGAGGTCTTCTGGAGGCTTCTGGCGGCCGCTGGGGGACTTGTCCTGGTGACCGCTGGGGGAGATGCTCTGGCTCTGCTCTCCAGCGCGCAGCTGAATGAGACCGGTGCCGGAATATGACGTCAGCTCCCCCAGCGTCCGCCAGGACAAGTCCCCCAGTGGCTGCCAGAAGCCCCCAGAAGACCTCCCCAGCGGCCTCTTGAAGACCTCCCCCTAGCAGGTATTAGTAATCTGTCTGTCTGCGTTATGGTGTCTGTCTGTCTGTTTGTGTCATGGTGTCTGTATGGTGTGTGTGTGTGTCTGTCTGTCTGTGTCATGGTGTCTGTCTGTCTGTATGGTGTGTATGTGTGTGTCTGTCTGTGTCATGGTGTCTGTCTGTATGGTATGTGTATGTGTGTGTGTGTCTGTCTGTGTCATGGTGTCTGTCTGTATGGTGTGTGTGTGTGTCTATGTCATGGTGTCTGTCTGTATGGTGTGTGTGTCTGTCTGTCTGTGTCATGGTGTCTGTCTGTATGGTGTGTGTCTGTCTGTCCGTCATGGTGTGTGTGTGTGTGTCTGTCCGTCATGGGGTGTGTGTGCGTGTGTGTCTGTCCGTCATGGGGTGTGTGTGTCTGTCTGTCCATCATGGGGTGTGTGTGTGTCTATCTGTCCATCATGGGGTGTGTGTGTGTCTGTCTGTCCGTCATGGGGTGTGTGTGTGTCTGTCTGTCTGTCATGGTGTGTGTCTGTCTGTGTCATGGTCTGTCATGTGTGTGTGTGTGTGTCTGTCATGGGGTGTGTATCTGTCATGGTATATGTGTGTTTCTGTGTCTGTCATGGTGTAAATGTGTGTTTAAAAATAGTGTTTTTGCTCACCTTTTTTTTCCCCCATGCAGTGTGCTGGTCTCCCCTCGACTGGCCCTGCCTCTATAGCTGAGATCATCAAGCTTGATGATCTCAGCCAATCCAATGCTTTGCCATAGGATTGGCTGCAAAACGCCACTCCAATCAGCATCTCCTCATAGAGATGCATTGAATCAATGTATCTCTATGGGGAACGTTCAGCACCTACAGAGTGTGGAGGCCCTGAATGTAGGTGCACTAACACAGGAAGCACCTCTAGTGACCGTCTGAGTGACTGTCACTAGCAGTGTCACTTTGAAGCAATGTAAACACTGCCTTTTCTCTGAAAAGTCAGTGTTTACGTTGAAAAGCCTGTAGGACATGCTATAGACACCAGTACCACCACATTAAGCTGTGTGTGTGCGTCTGCTAGTGAGTGAGCTTGCTTGCATGCGTGTGCCTGCTAGTGAGTGAGCTTGTGTTTTTATGTCAATGAGCTGATGTATATCAGTAAGATTGTTTGTCTATGAGGCTGTGTATCAATGAGCTTGTGTGTGTCATTGAGATGTCAGTGAAATTGCCTGTGTCTGCATGTGAGTATGCTTACTGTATAATTAAACGTTTTACCCTGAAAGGACCAATATTTTATATTAGAAAAAGCAATATATATATATATATATATATATATATATATATATATATTACTCAATCACCTGTCCTGGCAAGACATAGCCTTACATATTACACGCGACAATATATGGCGCAGTGACTTATGGGGCTGGCACAAATTTTTTTTCCAGGGCTGCTTTGTATCCCCAGTGAGAAAAGTAAACACTATGATACACGGTTCTGATGTAATATGTAAAGGTTATATAGCGTTCCACTCTTCAAACATCCCAGAGACATCAACAGTTGTAAAAAGTGCACCACTGAATATTATGTGTAAAGTTTGCTAACACTTTTATTTGGGATTTATTTAAGTGCACCCCTTTTCTTTTTGTGTTTGATTATTTGCACTATATGGTCTACCTATGGAAAAGAAGAGCAGAGGGTTGTGAGGTTGTCCTGTAGCCATGTGTGTTTTTTTGGGGGGGTGGAGGGGGTTTGAGTGACATATTTTTCACACATTTTGATTGTTCTATTTGGACAACCCCCAAAATCAGCTCATGCTAAACAAAAGGATACCTTAGCGATACTCATTGACAAACACTGTCTCCATTGAAGTCACCTGAGACTTAAGGCAAGTAAACTCAGGATAGCTGGATGTCTCCAAAATTAAAACAGCAGAAAGCTGTCTCTAGTATTTAGATCCCCGTGTTACACTGCTAGTTCTTCTGTTGTGTCTTGGCAGCTAAAAAATTATTATCTCCACACATTTTAATTTTATTTAAAATGATGTTAGACACAACTACATGGATTCGTTTTCATATTCTGATATGTTTACTGTTGCTTAACCTCAATGTATTATGAACCAATATTGATATGATTTATATTGCTTTTGTTTTGTGAATATCAAAACATAAGCCAATGAGATGGGTATGTGTAAGAAATCACTAATCCCATTATGAGCACTTCATTAAAAATGTCTTTCTGTAAATCACAATGAAATAACCAAATTCCAGACTTGCCAGTCCTTGCATAAAAGTCTGTTTGTCAAAGGTTAAAGTAAGATAACTGTAGAAAGCAAACGTCAAGGCAGAAAGCAAAACACTAAGATTGTTTAATACAGGAAAGTTTAAAAAAAATAAAATAAAAGTATAGTCATTGATAAACTGTCTTAAAATAAGGATGAGGATTGATAAATTGAGGTATATTGCTCTGATATGATGGGACCTCAGTAACAAGACATAACAATGTATTCAGAGTCTTCACAATTTATCACAACATGACAAAGCCCAATGTTGTATATATTGCATTTATCTGTATTATTAATCCTCTACTGAACCTATTCATATTGGGATATAAAATGGTCTCTTGGTAGCTTTCGCATTCAATATGTATCAGTGTTCTGAGTCCTGGGATATAACAGGCAGATGGAACTTTGGGCTAATGTAAAAGAAAATGACAGTTAATAATGCTGATATCTTGACTGGAGACAGCTCACATCAATTTCAGGTCCTGTCTCCATCTCTCTTTCTCTATGTAGCCTGTGCTTTAAATGCCACGATGATGAATATGAATTTTGGTGAAGTTAAAATTATAGATTCTCTTTCACTTACAATCCAGAATGCTTTTTTTTCTCACATTTAAAGGCTGATGCCTATTCTGAGATATTGCAAAGCCGGTCATCAATGCAAAAGGTGATATAAATGCATATGAATCTGTATGTATGTATATATACAAATATATATAGACATACCGAATTAAGCCCTGTGTTCAAACTCCCACTACTCCTGGGCAGCAGCAATAACTGTAGTACACATAATAAAAACTAAAGAAAAAAAGTTAATTGCGCACTGTCTGAACTGGAGGATTTTTAATATCACTCCAAAGGCCATTGAAGTGTCATATCAAGGCAACACGTTTCAGGTGAGAACTACACTAACAATTCACTGTGATTCTTTAAGCTAAAAGGTAAAATTTCTAATGAGAAAGAAGGGGATGTTTTTCTAACCCCTATACACTTATTAAGCTTAATAGCAATGTTTAAGCACAGGGCTTAATTTTGTATATTCGTATTTGTTTTTGCATTGCACAGCCATGCTACAGTGCTGCTGTCCACCCCATGTGTTCCCTATTAAGGGTTAATAACATGGCAGGTGAATTTACGCTTTAATGGCCATTGGAGTGATACCAAAAAAACATCAGTTTAGTATCGCAAATAATGTACTCGCCAGCTTGGCATCAAAGTGTCATCATGACCGTAATAAATGTCAAAATGTCACTTATGTAATCATAAAATAATATATAAGTTTAGAGACAATTATGTTAAATTAGGGAAATAGGAAAAAAGGAAAAAAATACATATCCTATGTAACATCTCTGCTATTTTTCAATTCAATAATATGCTTGTGGACCAAAAATAGACTAATGGACTAATGGTCTGGATAAAAAGTCTATTTAATGTAACACCCTACACTACACTGACAATAACCACTAATTCATATTCTTTACCAACTCTAAACAGTAAACCCCGCACTAACCTAGCAGTAAAAACACCATTGCAAGCACTACCTCAAAACTAACTCCTAATATACTAACCTACCGTAACACTGAACCTTAACCCCTACACTATACTAATACTAACCATTAACCAATACTACCTAATTAGCTAGACTCACCCTAACATGAAAATATCACAAAATATAAGCTATATAGATATTTGTGCATTAGAAGAAATTAAAGGACCACTCTAGGCACCCAGACCACTTCAGCTTAATGTCCCTCTAGGATTAACCCATTTTTTATAAACATAGCAGTTTCAGAGAAACTGCTATGTTTATAAATGGGTTAATGCAGCCCTCAAATCCTCTAGTGGTTGTCTCATTTACAGCCACTCGAGGCGCTTGCGTATAGTGCCAGGAAAACGAGTATGTTTTCCTGGCACTATAGTGGTCCTTTAATGTACACTCAGGGTTCTGAAGCCTTTTATTGTGTTTATTTATTGCCTACATTTCAAAACTCAAATATATGGTATGATCTACTGTTATTTCAATGGACAGATTATGTTTTCAATTTACTATCATACTGCTTAGAGAGTGATGTCATGACACATGGTAAAAAACGCTTCTCATGGAGTGAATGCCACTGTGAAATGCAGGACCTCTAATCCCTAGCTATATAGTAGTAGGTGCTGCTTGCATTTGCTGCCCTGAATCCGGTCCTCTATTTTAACAATATTTCTTCAGAGCTCCGCTCCCACTATGTCAGTAATTGTAAAAGGATAAAATAAAGATAGCAAGTGAAAATAGCATCTGGTGCCCAGGAGTGCAACTCTTACTAATAGTGTCCAGGTTAAAACAATTATAGAAACACTCAAAGCACCATGA
This sequence comes from Pelobates cultripes, assembly GCA_933207985.1. Lineage (NCBI taxonomy): Eukaryota > Metazoa > Chordata > Amphibia > Anura > Pelobatidae > Pelobates > Pelobates cultripes. The sequence continues at coordinate 111,493,826 of OW240914.1, forward strand.
TCACTACAGCACATACTCAGGGGTACTCAGGTGTACCCACATCATGCAGTGCCTTTCTTGTGTCCCTCAATTGAAAATGAAGTCGGGCGAGCACTCCTTTCACAAGCCGCAGCAGCTTTCCAGACACAAAGACCCGCCCCCACACGGAAGGCATTCCCCCTCACACGCACGCTCCACCCCCACTCTCTCGCAGGGGACCTTGCTGCGGGAAAAGAGCTGAAAATTGCCTTCCAGTTCTCCCACAGCCACAGCCTCCAGTGCCAGGTAGGCTTCCAATACTTAGCTTAAATGTGATGTGCCTGCTAGTGAGTGAGCTTGTGTGTGTATCAGTGAGCTTGTCTGTAGTGAGTTTGTTTGTGTCAGTGAGTTTGTCTGTAGTGAGTTTGTGTGTGTGTCAGTGAACTTGTCTTGTCATTAATAATCTCAGCCATTGAGGCAGGCCCAGCCATGACAAAACTGACACGGCGTAGGAAAAAAGGTGGATCTCTAAGTGGATCTTTCCCTGGCGTCTGGTGGGGCTCCTATCTAATCTTCTGTGCACTCTCTGCAGGGATGCTGTTGCCTGAGTGACTTCTTGTCACTAAACAGTGCGCAAAGGAGCAGAGAGGAACCGCAGGAGAGTTACTGCTCCCTCGAGTGCCACCTCCATGTTCCACGTGGTGGCCAGCTTCAAAGCTCCCTGTGGCAGCTGGCTTCAGTGTTTCCTGCGCGGCTTAGCTAAAGGACTGATGAGTATATATAGTATGGAGTTTGAGCAATAAAGCTGAAAATACTTGGAAATCCTTGGAGTGCTTTTATTTATGTGAAACTATGTGTATATATATATATATATATATATATATAATAGATAAGTAGCTTGGCACTCTCCTTCATGGACTTCCTTATATCCGCCTGGGTGCAAATGGTGTGCGTTCCATATATAGCTGAAGAATAATCCAAAATGCACACTCAGGACTTGTGCAAAAAATCCGTTTTTATTTTAAATCATGTGCTAAAGAAAAAATCGAAAACCAACGTTTCGACCTCTACAGGTCTTTTTCAAGGTATATATATGCAGTGGGCGGGATTTCGTATGGCTGCGCAAGGGTTACAGGTCGAGGGATCAGCTTGCCCGGACGAAATGTGGTGGACTCATAAGGGAGTCTTTGGCACCTGGTACCTAGGCGACTTATGTTAAGGTCTGTAATGCTTGGGATGAGGCGGTAGCTGGTACAGGGGGGCGATGGCTCTTTGGAAAAGCGCTTAGATACGTTATTGTGGGTTTTTTGTCAGTTATTTTCTGCAGGGGCATCCCCATCCATACATACACATATATACATGTTTTATTACTACCCCCATACTTTTGTCCCTGGCCCCTCATGTGCCTCCCCTAAATATGAATCCTGGAGAGGGCACTGCACATACTCCATGAGGTGCTGGAAGCACTCAGGAATGAGCTATGCCCAGAGCTAACATAAGCTCTATGAAGGAGCTTACAGTCCCTAATGGATGGGCACTCAGTGGACCCAAGGTAAGTTGTCATTAGTAAACGGCTTGCCTACTTAAATTGGGGGTGCACGGGCACTCCTAGCAACATAGCCACTACAGGAGTGATGGTGTGTGAAGTGCTCCAGTGCTTTACTAAGGAAACTATAGCAGTAACGATACCAGGAGGCTTAGGGTTCATCATGTAACCAAGTAATATATAAATATGCTATGTAAGTAAAATAATTACTCTGTTGATGTCTGTCTTGGAATGTGATTAGAGTCAATCCTAAAGGTAAGATATTATTCAAGGAATAGACTTAATGAATGCTTTTCATATAAGTGAGTACAACATTAAGGACAAGACCCGTAAATTTTATTTATACAAACTAACTTCTGAACAAATTTACTGTGTTTTGAGTTCCTTACTGGGAGATTTACTGTTATGTGTTTTTGTAATATATGCATACAACCAGTTGTTACTAAGCTATTGAAAGAGGGATAATGGGAAAAGAAAAATGATCAGATGGGAGTCCCAAAGAGGAATTCTCCTTTCAAAAATGGACAATTGTGAGCTGAAAATAGGGTGAGCAAAACCAGAAATGACCTTTTCATACTAGTTATCAATAACTAAAAATCAAGGAACTGCAAGAAGATGACTTGACAATGAGGCAAGTGGTTGAAGATCAAATGTGTGTTGTAGTACAGGGCAAGAGAAACTTCTCTTTGAAGCAATTCTGTGAGCTTTTCACAAGGACTTTTCACTTTAATCTTATCTTTCTGTAGCATGGAGTTAAGTTATGTAAGAGCATGAGAGATCAGTAACTTTTATTTGAAGATCTTGCAGGTTCCTTGATGTTTATTAACAGACTGTAATACATCAGTCTGTCACTGCTCTAAGAGCCATTATTACACGGCATGCTATAATAAGCACTAAATCTATGCACACATACAGGAAGAATGTTGGTGGCATTAGGGCACTACATTACAAGAGATTCTGGAAACAATGGCTACATAGAATTACACCTTCTTCTTATTAAAATGATGAACATGAATTAAAGACAATATTTACTCCAATGGAAAAAAGTTAAGGTTTTAGAGGGACACTCTAGGGATAAGATCCACAAAAAAAAGCTTAGGAAATAATAACAAAATATTACATTTCCATTGTTATCATCGAGAGTGCTGCAGTTCAACATTCAACAGCAATGTAATATACAGTTGCAAGAAAAAGTATGTGAACCCTTTGGAATGATATGGATTTCTGCACAAATTGGTCATAAAATGTGATCTGATCATCATCTAAGTCACAACAATAGACAATCACAGTCTGCTTAAACTAATAACACACAAAGAATGAAATGTTGCCATGTTTTTATTGAACACACCATGTAAACATTCACAGTGCAGGTGGAAAAAGTATGTGAACCCTTGGATTTAATAACTGGTTGAACCTCCTTTGGCAGCAATAACTTCAACCAAACGTTTCCTGTAGTTGCAGATCAGACGTGCACAACGGTCAGGAGTAATTTTTGACCATTCCTCTTTACAGAACTGTTACAGTTCAGCAATATTCTTGGGATGTCTGGTGTGAATCGCTTTCTTGAGGTCATGCCACAGCATCTCAATCGGGTTGAGGTCAGGACTCTGACTGGGCCACTTCAGAAGGCGTATTTTCTTCTGTTTAAGCCATTCTGTTGTTGATTTACTTCTATGCTTTGGGTCATTGTCATGTTGCAACACCCATCTTCTGTTGAGCTTCAGCTGGTAGACAGATGGCCTTAAGTTCTCCTGCAAAATGTCTTGATAAACTTGGGAATTCATTATTCCTTCGATGATAGCAATCCGTCCAGGCCCTGACGCAGCAAAGCAGCCCCAAACCATGATGCCCCCACCACCATACTTCACAGTTGGGATGAGGTTTTGATGTTGGTGTGCTGTGCCTTTCCTTTTTTTGCCACACATAGTGTTGTGTGTTTCTTCCAAACAACTCAACTTTGGTTTCATCTGTCAACAGAATATTTTTCCAGTAATGCTGTGGAACATCCAGGTGCTCTTGTGCAAACTGTAAACGTGCAGCAATGTTTTGTTTGGACAGCAGTGGCTTCCTCTGTGGTATCCTCCCATGAAATCCATTCTTGTTTAGTGTTTTACGTATTGTAGATTCGCTAACAGGGATGTTAGCATTTGCCAGTGACTTTTGTAAGTCTTTAGCTGACACTCTAGGATTCTTCTTTACCTCATTGAGCAGTCTGCGCTGTGCTCTTGCAGTCATCTTTACAGGATGGCCACTTCTAGGGAGAGTAGCAGCAGTGCTGAACTTTCTCCATTTATAGACAATTTGTCTTACCGTGGACTGATGAACAGCAAGGCTTTTGGAGATACTTTTATAACCCTTTCCAGCTTTATGCAAGTCAACAATTCTTAATCGTAGGTCTTCTGAGAGCTCTTTTGTGCGAGGCATCATTTACATCAGGCAATGCTTCTTGAGAAAAGCAAACTCAGAACTGGTGTGTGTTTTTTATAGGGCAGGGCAGCTGTAACCAACACCTCCAATCTCATCTCATTGATTGGACTTCAGTTGGCTGACATCTCACTCCAATTAGCTCTTGGAGATGTCATTAGTCTAAGGGTTCACATACTTTTCCACCTGCACTGTGAATGTTTGCATGGTGTGTTCAATAAAAACATGGCAACATTTCATTCTTTGTGTGTTATTAGTTTAAGCAGACTGTGATTGTCTATTGCTGTGACTTAGATGATGATCAGATCACATTTTATGACCAATTTGTGCAGAAATTCATATCATTCCAAAGGGTTCACATACTTTTTCTTGCAACTGTATAACAGACAACAAATATTAAAGGATCACTATAGGGTCAGGAACACAAACATGTATTTCTGACCTTGTAGCGTTAACACCACCATCTAGCCTAAATTTTACTGTATTCAAGCCAGAAGCTGTAGATCTGCATGCTGTTTGCCTAAAAAAAAAAAACAAGCAGTCTGCTGACATTATCAGTAGTGGTGGCCTGATCCAATCAAAATGCTTCCCCATAGGATTGGCTGAGACTGACAAAGAGGCAGATCAGGGGCAGAGCCAGCATCTGTGGAGGGGCCAGTGAAGTTATCACTAGGCTGTAATGTAAACACTGCATTTTCTCTGAAAAGACAGTGTATACAACAAAAGCCTGAAGGTAATGATTCTACTTACCAGAACAAATTCAATAAGCTGTAGTTGTTCTGGTGACTATAGTGTCCCTTTAACAAAACAGCTGTTTTGGAAGCTAATAAAAGGTAATGTTTTGTTACCTTACTTAGAATTTGAGAATTATGATGGGCTTAGCATTTCAGCTAAGACATGGACTGAGAGGTATGGACAGGCACGATCCTTGCTCCATAATGTATAGAAAAAGGGATTTACCTTGTAGATAACATAAATACACAAAATGCTAAATAGTGTATCATGCCAAGAGAGTTAATTAAACAGATACAGAATAGTAAAATATATGTTTGTTAAGCATCCGGATTAGACAGATGGATTAACAGGATCAATACTCAAGGATGTTAAGAAACCTATCCACATGTCCATACCAGGTTCCTTCCTGGGTAAATCCTATCAATGTGAATACAAATTAATTGAGGGAAAATGTCCTGCTCTGTTTCATTTTGTTAGTAGTGGATAAACCCTCATAAAGGGATAAAGGGACAGTAACACTAATTATTTAGGGCTATATATTTCTGCAAGAATACAAACAGATCAAGCAAAAGGTAAAATCTGTTAACACTACTTCACAACTCAAAGTTACTGTGAAGGACCACCGTCACTAATTTCCATGCCCACTGCTTATTTGTGTGGTTTCCCCGTGTATTCTGTGTTTCCCCAGGTATTTGTATGCATTTTGTGTATTTTGCCTGTTCCCCGTTCGGGAGAGCTCTGTCAGGATTACAAGTTGATTCAGCACGCAGAACTGTGTGACACCTAGGACTAAGGATAACATATAACCGGACCTTAGAATGGTGGCATTTAACGTATCCAAGAATAGTCAAAATACTTGCCGATATCAGGAACACAGAATCAGACACAACGATGAGGGAAAGACAAAAGTCAAGGATACCAAAATTCAGGGAAGTCAAAACGAAGCCAAAGTCAAATACCAGAAAATCAAGATCAGGAACACACTCTCGGAATACCATCAGGATGAAACCATGACAGGGCAATGAGCAAAAGGAGAATAGGGTTTAAATACCCCTCCTGTGGATCTGATTGGCCGTAACCAGCCTTTGACCTCAAAAGCAATTACCAGGTTCCCATATGCATGATTACTGCTCAGCACAAACCCTCCTGTGGATCTGATTGGCCGTAACTAGCCTTTGACCCCAAAAGCAATTACCAGACTTACATGTGCATGATTCCTGCTCGGCACAACTTTTCCTGTCAGGACGGTAATGTTGCTTGGCACAATTTTTCCTGTCAGGACAGTAAATGCCATTAACCACATTTTTATGTGCGGATAAATACGTGACAAGCTCATACGAACGAAACCCAATTGTCTCCCGAACGGGGACCACAATGATTTCACATTTAGAACGCTCATTAGAATGTTCTGAAACCGCAAGGGAAATCATTAACGAATGCTCCCCTGGGTGACAACCAGGGGAAGCATTCATATCCCGAACTGGCATGCCTGCATTGTTTCAGGTCCTTGGGTCGGTTCTCAACCTACCTGCTCCTAACAGAGCTCTAGTCACTGTTTCCCCTACCTGAGAGCTGTGAGGCCAGGCTCAGAGCTGCCCAAGGAGCGCTCTCTCCGGTGCTACCTAAGTGGAGGTATCCACCGGAGAAAGAGACAGGCCCTAGAGGAATCCCTGGAGCTGTGAGTCGTCTTCACAGCCACAGAGTTACTGCAGGCCGCCTGGAAGTCCGTGCTGACCAATAAGAGAAGGAGCTCCCGTCCAAACGGCATTTGCACCATTCTCGTGATGGGGCGGCATGAGTGAGTGCTGATTTGTCACTGCGAGGCGCAGGCAACCAATCAGAGAAGGAGCGCCCATTCAAACAGAGTTTAAGGCCCTTTCTCCTGATTGGATGGCAAAACCCCTCTCCTCCCTGAATGCTGATTTGGTTTTGCGCCCCTTTCCCTGAATTCACCGGACTAAACCAAGCAACACTGTGGAACTAATTGCGGGGATGTACAGAGCCTCGAGACCCAGACTTTATACAATGATATCTCGGGCTCTGTACATCTGATAGCACCATTATTTGCAAGGATCCTAGTTGGGACCCTGGGCTATCCAGTGAGATATGTTTTATATGTGTGACCCCTTTCCTTTCAGGGGCGCGGAGCCCCCTAAGTTTACACCATGTGTGTAATTTATCCCTATTGTCTGTAAATGTTGTGCTATTGGTATCTCCCAGAGCGAGAGATGGTTATTTGGAAACCATCCCCATCCAGCCTGGGATTGTTTCGAACTGAATGGAGAGTCCCTGCGGTGGTCTGTGCATAAAAGCTGTGTGTACCAATAAAGGTTGTCAGAGTAATATATAAGATACTAAGGAGAACAAATATAATATGATCAAAATAAGGCTGAAAGCTTCTGGACGCTGAGTTTTTTTAAATCTATTTATATATTTTTATTTATTTAGTGTTTATTTACTTTATTATTAATGTTATTTGTTTATTTCATTGCTCGAAAGAGCAATTTCAGTAGCGTCAGGATAGAGCCAGCAACTAGGGGAGGTGGGATCTGAGCTTAGGTGCCCTCAAAGGCACAGGATGAACCTCTAGATGGTTATCATTATTTTTTTTTGTATGTCTTGAACTACCGTAGTTTTTGGAAGAAAGGGTTAATCCTTGTGCCAGCTTGTCGCAGCTGGGGGAAAATGCAGCAGGGAAAGTCTTTGTAAGGACTGGAGTTACCAGGACTGACTGCCGTCCAGTGCCTGAGAGCGAGCAGAGCTAGTTACCCTATTTGGAGCACTGTATACAAATACTTACCCCTTAATTCACCCATACATAATACCTGGCTTACTACACTAGAAACAATTACTCTGTGTTTTCCTTTGAGCATACGAGGAAAGAAAGAAGACGAGGGAGGGTATCACCTCAATACACCAACGTGGTCGTGATTTGAGACAGTCCTATACTTTGCTTTTTATTTGTGAGGGTTTTTTTATATATATATTTTTGAATTAGCTATACAGTACTTAACATACTTCACCATTAGAATTTTCTCTCTCCATTTTTATATTTATCCCCATTGGATTTATTGCCACTTAATCCCATTTAAGGGATTAATGGTGGATGTTTCTTTTTAACTTCCTTTTAATTCCTTTTTTTTTCTATATCTACAGAGATCTACACAATAGTGTTGTAGCGGCTAATAGATTGGCATTTCAAATAGTTTTATCTTAAGCACCTACTTTTATACACTGAGCACTTTTTCACATTTTAGAGTTCCCCAATTTGTTCCCCTGTTCCAGCTAGGAAGCAGTACCTTTAAGCAGCTCCGTTACAGTTGCTTTATCAGTTATGTGATTCCTGAGTAAAAAAAGCCAAACTGGAAAAATGATCTAAGTCAGCTCTGGCCTCAATGTGAAATTCATTTTCAATTCACTTTGAATTCTCACTTTATTGAATAAGTCTGCTATTGTAAATGAACTGAATTTAATAAAAAATAGCTAAGTTGTAGGATTGTACTATGACCAGACATACATAATATTGAGTGTTGTTTTCTTTTAACTCAAATAATTATTTCGGTCTACAACATCAGCGATAAAGTTCTCTTTCACTAGTATATAGAATATGGCTGCTTTTTAGCATACCAGTGGCTAAACCTGTTTTTACACAGTCTGATTTCACCATGGCTATCAGTATATTACCAGCAATCAAGACAACAGATACAAAATAGATGCTAACCTACCTTATCTTATGAATCACTAAAAATTTCAAGACAAACAATCATCAGGGTTTCTCTAGTAAAGAGGGATGTTGAACTAGATTGTAGAATGTGTATATAGCATTCAATTAATAGCTTAACCAGAATGCATCTTGGCTCATATGCATCATCTTCATTTAGGTGGCTGTCAAGATGTGTGTAGCATTTACAAACACAACCTTCCTGTTTACATTCCATTTGCTTTTAATCAGATGGATATTCATGATTTGAACTCACCTCCAGAATTGATGTTTGAATCTGAAGAATCAGCTCATGCCCTTTGACCTGCCGGACACAAATCTTACAAGACAGCTGGGTGGTGGCAGGCGTGTATCGTTCCAAAGAGAAGGCACAGTGCAGTGGCAGCTGGTTACTGCACCAAACGCGGGAGAAGGGGACCTCCTGTAAAACATCAACATGTAAATGATATCAGAACAAGTAACGCATACATAAGCAGTGCCGTGGCAGTGTTCCACTCTGATATAAACAGATCTTCAGCCTTTAACCCCTTCCCGACCGCAGACGGAAATTTTCCGTCAACCTTGTCCTTCAGTTAAGTACCGTTGACGGAAAATTTCCGTCATTTACTAAAGTTAACCCCAGATCGCCGCAATTGCGGCGATCGCGGGGTTAACGGTGCTCCAGTCTGCCTCTGTATTAGAGGCAGACTGGGAGCACCGGATCCCGCTGCCCCAGCACCGGTGCTCGCTCTGACGGGTAAAATCCCACCCCCCCCCCTTTCCCCTGCTTTAATAAAATTAACCCCTTCCCTGCAAATTGATCACTGACTACAGTGATCAATTGGCAGGGTATACATTTTAATGTCATCTGATTTTTAGGGTTAATTATTTTTATTTTTTTTTAACCCTCAGGGGTTAAAAATGTGTTTTATTAATTTAAATATTTAAAAATTACATATTTAGCTAGCTAGGATAGTTGGAAGTTAGTGGGGAATTGGGAAATTTGGTGTTAGGCTAACTAGGGGTTAACGTTAAAAAAAGTTTTAAAATAAGCTTTAAAAAGGTAAAAAAAGTTTTAAAAAAATGTTTTAGTAATGTTTAAGTAAAAAAATAAAAAATGCCACCACCCTTTTCCCAGTCTAAATAAAAATTAACCCCTTTCCTGCCAGTTGATCACTGCCTACAGTGATCAAAATACAGATCACAGTATTATACTGCAATCTAATTTCTTTTAACCCTTGAGGATTAACTTTAATTTATTTTTTAACCCTCAGGGGTTCAATTTATTTAATTAATTAATTTATATATTTTATAATTATATATATTTTGCTAGCTTGAGTGGGTTGGAGTTATGGGAAAGGATAGAATTTACTGTTAGTGCTGCTTACTGCTAGTTAGGGGTTAACGGTAAAAGAAAAGTTTAGAAAAAAATTTAGAAGTGTAAAAAAAGTTAAGAAAGTGTAAAACATTTAATAAAAAGTAAAAAATAGTTTTTTAAAAAAAAGGTTTAAAAACGGGTTTTACAAAGTAAAAAAAGTTTTACAAAGTAAAAAAAATACATAAAAAATGCTCATTACCACTACAGTTGGTACAAGCTAACGAAAAAATTATCCCACGCTTAGGTTCAAAATATGCCTTTTGAATTACCCTGGGATGTCTTCTTTAAGAAATGGTATGCCCTTATGGTGTAATTGGATTATATAGCCTTGTAAAATACTCTAAAATGGGATATGGACACAGCGTAAAAATTCAAAATTAAAAAAAAACTGGAATGGCTGTGTCTCAAATGTGCCCCTTCAATGTCCACATATACCTGGCAAAGGTACATACGGGGGTATTGCTGTACTCAGCCGACATAGCTGAGCAACATATGAAGTATTATACAGTCGTAGCACACATAAGGTTTGCAAAATATATTGCGCAAACTCACCTTGTGTGTCAAAAAGGCAGAAAAAATGCTCATTACCACTACACTTGGTACAAGCTAGCGTAAAAATGATCCCACGCTAAGGTTCAAAATATGCCTTTTGAATTGCTCAGGGATGTCGTCTTTAAGAAATGGTATGCCTTTATGAGGTATTTTAATTATATAGCTTGGTAAAATACTCTAAAATGGGACATGGACACCGTAAAAATTCAAAATGTGAAAAAAACTGGAATGGCTGTGTCTCAAATGTGCCCCTTCAATGTCCACATATACCTGGCAAAGGTACATACGGGGGTATTGCTGTACTCAGCCGACATAGCTGAGCAACATATGAAGTATTATACAGTCGTAGCACACATAAGGTTTGCAGGATATACTGCGCAAACTCGCTTTGTGTGTCAAAAAGGCAGAAAAAATGCTCATTGCCAATACACTTGGTACAAGCTAGCGTAAAAATGATCCCACGCTAAGGTTGAAAATATGCCTTTTGAATTGCCCTGGGATGTCTTCTTTAAGAAATGGCATGGCATTATGGGATATTTGGATTATATAGCCTGGTAAAATACTCTAAAATGGGACATGGGCACAGTGTAAAAATGTAAAGTTTGAAAAGAACTGGAATGGCTGTGTCCCAAATGTGCTCCTCCGATGTCCACATATACCAGGCAAAGGTACATACGAGGGTATTGCTGTACATAGCCGAGATAGCTGAGCAACATATGAAGTATTATACAGTCGTAGCACACATACAATTTGCAAAATATACTGTGCAAACTCACTTTGTGTGTCAAAAAGGCAAAAAAAAACGCTTATTATCACTACACTTGGTACAAGCTAGCAGAAAAATTATCCCACGCTAAGGTTCAAAATATGCCTTTTGAAATACCCTGGGATGTGTTCTTTAAGAAATGGCATGCCTTTATGGTGTAGTTGTAATATGTATGCTCCAAAGTGGGACACGGACGCATCAAAACCCTCCATGAAAATTCACACTTAAAAACCTTAACTTGTCAGATCTCTTTTACAGCAGTGTAACTTCACAAAATAGTGTCTAGGGCATACATTGGGCATATTGTTTTACTCAGAAGACTTAGCTGAGCATAATTTGGGTGGTACATATGAAGTGTACAAAATGCCCAGCAAAAATGTAATCCGTATGTTAAAAATGCCCCAAATAATTTTTTACCACATACTTTGGCATATATTGGTGAAAAAATGGGGGCATGTTAAGGCACAATATGCACCATATGAGATACCCTGGAGTGTCTACTTTTACAAATGGTAGGCCTTTGTGAGTTTTGTTTGAACAGTCAAACTGCTATAATACCCCAAATTGAAGCATAGGCCCATTAAATTCGCCTCTCAAACTTCTACTGTAAATGTTGAAACGGACAGGTCTCCTATATGGCACTGTAGCTTCACGAAATAGTGCCAAAGACATACAATGGTGGTATCGTTGTACTCAGCAGAAGTAACTGAACACAAAATAAAGCTTTGTGCAGGAATAGCACACACCAACTTTACAAAATACACATGAGAAGTTCTTTGTTATAAGTTTGTGTGCCAAAAACCCCAAAAAACTAAATTTTAGTCCAATATTTAGCAGAGATTGGCAGTGAAATGGCTACGTAGAAAGTGTCAAAACAACCTTAGGACAATAGCCTGTGATGTCTACTTTATATAAATATATACTTTTGTGTGACAATTTTGTTTTCTTTTATGGCTATTAAGCTTACAAAACAAACATACCAAATTCTAAAATCGCTCCACATTAAAAGTTTATTTTACTCCTTGTGCTTTGTGACCTGTAACTACCAAAAAAAATTTAAAATCCCAGACACATTATATATTCTGTAAATCAGAACAACTAAATGAATTTATTTTTAATTACTTTCTTTAACCTGAACTAATTATGCACACATTATTATTGCAAAAACTGTAAAAAAAAACACAAAATGTTTCTTTTCTTTTGCATTTTTCTGTATTGTTTTAATAATAAATAAGCAATTATATATATATATATCTATATATATATATATAGATATATATATATGTTACATCAAATTAAAGCCCTTTCTGTCCTTTAAAAAAACAGTATATAATATGTTTCGGTGCAATAAACGAGAGAGATGCAAATTGCAGTTGAACGCATACAGCAAGAAAATGCAAAAATTGCTTGTGTCATTAAGCGTAAGACAAGCTTTGTCCTTAAGGGGTTAAATAATATTAATGACATGCCTATAACTTGACCATCTTTTGCTGGATTGCTGGTTTACATTCCTCTATTTTAGCAACAGCGTTGTCTATTTTTGTGGCTTGGAGCTCATCACATTCCTTATGAATAACTCTTCAATAACTAGTGTATCATTAGGTTTTATAATTCATCATCTTTAATGGCTTATCTTTAACCGGATAAAACCCAACCAACCAGCAGAGATGCTTATCATTCTTCATCTCCAAAAGAAAAAAAACAAATGATACTATAAAAATAATAATAATAATAATAATAATAATCATTATTATTATAATAAATGTCATCTGGTCAGTCAAGTCTGCAATGTATACCTTTCAGAATGTCAATATGTCTGCTTCAAGCTTTTGTTTTTAATTATAACCACTGTTTTTAACCTCTGCCACCTTTGTTAGACTATAACTTAAAAAAAAAAAAAAATTAGAGATGTTATCTTGAACTCAAGTTATGCCTCCTTTTTTACCGCACTCATTTTACAGAAAATGTCACACTTTAATCCAGTGCTACTATTAAACCCCTGGAGATATTTGTACATTTCTATCACGTCACCCATATTCTACCTTTTTCCAAGCTATAGTTATGTAGGGCTTTCGGTTTCTTCCAGTATGTATTATTATTCTGTTAACTCTTCTCTGAATGATCTCAAGTGGATTAATGTCATATTGAAGGTTTTGACAACCGAGCCAAAGGCAGGTGATCTAATGTGCCCGCAGTACCTTCTCCTACTATTTTCTTTTTTTCCTGTTCATTCAGATATTTTCCTGGCTTTCCTGTTGTTTTGTTGTTTTTTAAAGGAGTGGTGACTAGAGGTATTGCTTGGGTACAAGAACACCTTAGACTTGATCCTAAAGTAAGACTCCTCAAAGCCCCACAACTAGTCCCCTTACACATTTTACAATTTAACACCATCAGTATATGCATATTTATACATACATATTAACAAATACTTGTAGTTTAATACTTACAGACATGCACAGATAGACACATTAAATACACACACATTCACAAATTTACACATAAAGACATAATTACACATAGACATATACAGACACACGCAAAAAGGGTCACACAACCACAGGCACATAAAGAACACACAGACACATACACAGACACATACAGACTGTCTACAGAGACACAGGCATTTACAGACACACGCACATAGACAATCTATACTGACACAGGCACAGACACAGACAGGCACACACACGGGCTAAACTGGCACAGACCCAGGAATACGCAAACAGGCACACACAGAAACGCGTAGATACATACACATACTACATAGGTATAAGGGAAAAAACACTAAGGGCAAAATACTATACATTTATTTTTTGCCACTATCCCTACCTGTGCTCTGTGCATGGGGTGGGGGAGCTGCTGCTATTTAACATTTGCACTGTCAGCAGCTACAAGACTCTCCCTCTGTGGCATGTACAAAGTAAGACAAAAAGCCACCGGCCCTGTCTTTCCAATCATCCACCTATGTCTGCCATGCTACTCCTGTTCCCGGTCTCCTTGTTGAGCCCCGACCAGGAGTAGAAGCACCAAAATAATAGAGACAGAGGCACATGATTAGTATCATTTAACCCATGTCTTTATCACAACTGTGCTGCTCAGGCAGGGGTCAAAAGGGAGTGTGGAAGTCACAGCAGCATGGATGAAATAGATCTGAGTGTCAATGTCAACCCCCCAGAGTATAGATTCAGAGTTACATACCCCACATTTAGCGATATACCCTCTCTAGCAATACCTTTATGGTAACAAAATGACTTTATGAACTTCATGAACCTCCGGAAGTTGCAGATCCCTGTCAGCTATGTTGCAGATCCCTGTCAGCTATGTTGCAGATCCCTGTCAGCTATGTTGCAGTTGCACTCTGCAACTCTACCATAGCCAGGGCTGTCTTAATGCATGGACATGCTGGGAATTTGCCTCGGGACCCTACAAGCATAGGGTGCCCCACAGAATGCCAACTTTTCAGTATATTATTCTGGGAGACTTATTCAGAACCTTCAAACCTTCTTTATTAAAACATTTAGGTGGACTAATCACCTCAGTATCAGCTGTTACATGTACATGTGATCTTGCTGTTGAGAAAATATATCTTGACCTTGATGAAAACATTGTACATGTACTAATTGTACATAAGTAAGACAAAATCAACACACATAAGCCGTAAAATTATAATAAAGTTTTTCTAATATTTTTAACAGTCCTTGTCAGTTGCCTCCCCCTGCTACCTACTAAATGTTTGTGTGGATTATTCTCTGCGCATGTTTTTAATGATTAAACAGTGATTGGCGGTACCAAAGAAATATAAGCTTAATTTTATTGACAATTTCCATTTTAATTCCTGTGACTGGTTGTATAGGGAGGACCTCAGTGCACTGCTTTGCCCGGGTACCTATAATGCTGTTAAGATGACAATGACCTTGGCCAAAGTGCCCGTGGAGGTGCAGACCACATGCTCCACAAACTGGACAACAAGGCACCACACGCTTACACTAGACCATCAGGGTTTACAATCCCTTAGGAAGGATAAATGGCAGCCACAGATAAGGATCTTAACTCCATCCCTGACAGGAAGGAGGGAAGCAATCAACAAATATATGCAAATACATTTAGAAATGCATTGAGAATTTATTTTTTAGATAGTTAGGGAAAAATAGCTGATTTGAAAACATTTTTTAAACTAAGATCTAGTCACAGCTTGGCAATTGTAGGCTGAATTTTTGTAAATACAAGTTACTGTTTAGTACATGATCCTTAATGTTATTATCATTAACTAAGGACCAATAACTAAAACTATAAAACATAGAGACACTTATTTGTGGCAAACTATACATTATTATATTCACAGAAATGTAGAAATGTATTCCACACTACAACTGATATTTATTAGAAGTTTATTTGCATTTTTCCCGGCTATAAAAATAAATGGAGTGATAACAAAGTACATACTTTAACCCCTTAAGGACATATGACATGTGTGACATGTCATGATTCCCTTTTATTCCAGATGTTTGGTCCTTAAGGAGTTAAAGAATAATCTATTAGATAAGGATTTCCATCCACATGATAAAGCCAAAATAGGAAGACGCATGAACCATAGATCTAGAGGACAGAAAACATCTTAACTGCATTCATTAAAGGTTGGTAAAAACAAGCAAAAATATGCCCATTAAATATCATAAAAAGGCAAATAATTCCACTTCAGCCACTTCAGTCATTAGGCATAAAAGCATCTACATCAAAGACACTTCTAGTACGACCTAAAAATAATTTAACATGGTTACGCCTCCAATTTCCATCAGAAACACTGTAACACAAACAGCCATCTTCAGAGGTCCTAATTTATTTCTTGAAGTCTTCTTATATGCGTTTAAAATGTTCATTAAGCCTCTTTTTTAAAATTCTAATTTGCTTTTCATGTATAGCATGGGTAGGCTACCTTCGGCACTGCAGGTGTTGTGGACTACACCTCCAATAATGCTCTTACAGCCATGATGCTGATGTATAGGTTGATGTGGTTTGTTTTGGGACAAAGTTCTGTTCTGGTGAAATATTAACCAAAATTGTGTTTGATTTTAAAAAGATTTTATAATTTCGTAAAAATCTGTATCAAGGAACTGGATCAAAATAAATTATTTATAGTTTATGATGTGAGGAATAAGCTAGTTCACTCCCCAGTAAAGTGGCAAAATGTTATGCAACAGTTTGCCCTCTTAACTGGATCCCTATCAGATGCCGACTCTCCTAGCAGGTCTGGTCATGTACTTTTGGTTTCTGCAGAGCTGAGTGCTCTCTACCAAGAATAATATTAGGTGCGTAAAGCAAAGGCAAAGCTTTTCATAGCAAAACAATGTAGATACAGTCTTGAAGCACCATGACCACTTCATATCATTGACGTGGTTATGGTGTTTAATTAGCATATTACTAACTAATATCGCTAGCCAGGAAGTAGCAGTTAAATCTAACTTATTCAGTTTTTGGCAGTTGAAAAAAATATTAGGAACCAAATTAGGTCGATTAATGAATTAATTGATTCATTGAGTTAACATTTTCTATGTAGTACTGTTACCCAGGATGCTTCACACAGTTTACAAGCATCACAGCTCAGAATAGACATATCCAATTAGGATATAAGTATAGTAATGTTAGAGGAGTTAAGAAACATTAGAATTAAATGGCCTTGGGTGGTCTATATGTTGCTGGTAAATATTGGATAATGGAAGGTGGTAATTAAGTCATATGAGCAGGAGATTTATATATTAACGATCAAGTAAGGCTTCCCCATCTAGAAACATAGAAACATAGAATGTGACGGCAGACGGCAGATAAGTACCATTCGGCCCATATAGTCTGCCCAATATTTTTTACATACTTTTAATTAGTCCCTGGCCTTATCTTAAGTCTAGGATTGCCTTATGCCTTTCCCACACATGCTTAACCCCCTCACTGTGTTAACCTTTATCACTTCAGCTGGAAGGCTATTCCATGCGTCCACTACCCTCTCAGTAAAGTAATACTTATAATGATGTCCTCTTGTTGTGGTAGTTTTTTTTCTTTTAAATAGTCTCCTCCTTTACTGTGTTGATTTCCTTTATGTATTTAAATGTTTCTATCATATCCCCCCGTCTCGTCTTTCCTCCAAGCTATACATGTTAAGATCATTTAACCTTTCCTGGTAAGTTTTATATTATTCTAATCTCTCTACTGAATTTGATTAGTACTTTCCTACAATAGTTCCAGCTAGAGATGAGCTAACCTCACAATGTGGGTTCCAGAACATTTTGCAACACAAATCACACAAAAAAAACTATCATGCTTTTTTGTAAAGTGAAAAGAGCGTGTAACGCTACACCAAAGGTACTACAACCTCCTTCACTTTGCACATCTAAAACTGATTTGGAACAAAGAGACTGATTTAGGTTGCTTGAGCTGCCTCCTACATGCAACCTGCTACCATTATAGTGTGCATTCTAGTTTGTCGCAACTCCCTGGCACAACAGAGTTTATAACATCATAATATAATTTTTTTCATCTTTCCTATTGGTTAAAAGATAGAAGATGGATTCTGAAAGTCAGGTTTCACAATACGTTTCTTAGGTGTTAATAAAGTCTTATCTGAGCTTGGTACACATTCTGAAAATGTCCTCTACTCCTGCCCCTAATTATGTAATTGTTGATTTTTTTTTTTATTAATAAATTACGGTAAACTAGAAAAATGTGATTATGGAAATGTCTTGATCTTTGTATTTTTTTCCACAAGTTTTAAGAGGCTTTGAAACAGCGGTGGCCCTGCATTTTTTTTCATGGCTACTATTTGTGAAAGGCATGTTACACTGTGAAAGTCTTTAAAACAGAAAACTCATTTAAATTTTGAACTTTCCTGAAGTGGCTCCCATTGGGGGGAAAAAAGCAATATAACTCAATGGGTCTATACACCTTCACTTGCCTACTGAAATTAATTTTGGATACTAATTAAATAATGAGAAACCTACTAAAATGGCTTTAATCATTAGAAAATATGTACATAGACGACACAACTGACGAAAGCAAGGGACACCTGTCAATTCCATTGAGTAAAAGATGCAATAAAATTGAGTTTGTATAATTGTAATAATTGTGTAATAATAAGTGTCAGGAGATGTCATACTTTAAATAATCATTCAATTCAGCTGCAGTGGTTATGGTGCTATGGATGCCACGCAAAGAGTCAACGTCTTACCTGGAGTTCACCAGCAGCCACTCACTGCCTCCATTACCAATACTGGAGACCCAGAAGTCCCTGCACAAATCCTCAGCTGATTTGAGAGAATAAGCAAAACCCAGCACTCTTTAAGCGCCGTTAGCTCACTTGTGTTTGTAGTGGAGGCAGGAAGCAGTGTCTGGTGGATCCCAGGTAAAAAGTCAAACTTTTAAAATACAGTATGACTACTTACTCCTGGCTCCGTAACCACTACAGCAATCTGAAATGGTTAATGTGCTTGTAGTGTTCCTTTAAACGGATTAAATACAATTATTTCAATTACAATTATTGTGCCTAGCAGTAAGTAATTTTCATTAATGGACTAGCACTTTTCTCTATACTTTTCTCTATAGCAGCCTGAAACACACCATTGTCCCCTTTGCATTTGCCTTATATGATATCTAATTAATGTAATCACTGAATGATTCAGAATATATGTGATTATACTTTTAGTAATAAAATCTGAAATCTTTTTGCATAATCCCCAGTTTAGAAAATTGATTCTATAGCGTCTCTTGGAATAACGTTTGTGCAGTTAGCTTTATAACTGTCCTTTCCTTTAAAGATTGCTTTACTTCTTGAATGAATTGCATTTCTTTTAGAATATTGCATTTGTCTGCATTTTATGTACTGCAACATAGGGCCGCCATCAAGGGGTGACAACCACGATGGCTGTCACGGGCCCGGCGGTCCTGGGGGGCCCGGACTGCTCTGGCAGTCCCGGGCCCCACTTTCCCTCTCTGCACACATAGATAGCGAATATCGCTATCTATGTGTGCAGCCGCGGGCCCCCGGCTCCCTGTTACCACAGAGGGGGCCCAGCACACTGCCTCTACTCTTCTCTTCTAATAACTCTCGCGAGACCCTGTTACCATGGCAACGCTCCGCGGGTCTCGCAAGAGTTATTGGAAGAGAGGAGAAGAGAAGAGTAGAAGCAGTGTGCTGGGCCCCCTCTGCAGTAACAGGGAGCCGGGGGCCCCCCATGCCACCGGACCACCAGGGATCATGGAATTTCCCCCCTCCCTGGACACAGGTAAGCACGGAGGGGGGAGAAACATTTAATGTAATATAAAATTTTAAAAAATAATGGGAAAATGCCCATCCCCCCTCGTTTGCACATTTACACACACACACACACACACACACACACAAACACTGCATACACTAGCACAACACACACACTGCATACACTAACACAACACACTGCACACACTAATACAACACACACACTGCATACACTAACACAACACTCTGCATACACTACACACTAACACACTCACTGCATCCACTACACTGACACACACTCTGCATTCGCTACACATTAACACACTCTTCATTCACTACACTAACAAACACTCTGCATCCGCTACACACTAACACACTCTCTGCATTCACTACACATTACATTAACACACACTCTGCATCCGCTACACACTAACACACGCTCTGCATTCACTACACATTAACACATTCTGCATTCACTACACTAACACACACTCTGCATCCACTACACATTAAAAAACACTCTGCATTCACTGCATTAACACACACACACTACATTCATTACACTGACACACTCTGCATTCACTACACACTAACACACACTCTGCATTCACTAAACTATGCACACACTCTGGATTCACTATACTGACACACACTCTGCATTCACTACACTAACATACACTCTGCATTAACTGTACACACAGCATCCACTACACAAACATCCTGTATTCACAGTACACACACTGCATCCACCACAAATTGAAACACTCTGCATTCACTATACACAGACACTGCATCTAATACAAACACTGCATCCACTAAACACATTTCATCTAGTACATACAAAAACTACATCCACTACACAAACACACACTACATCACTGTACACACACTACATCCACTACTCAAACACACTCTGTGTTCACTATACACTGCATTCATTACACAAACACACACTCTGCATTCACTGCACAAACAGTATCTAATACACACAAACACTACATCCATTACACACATTCTAATTCACTTCCATTATACACACCACATTCAGTTCTGCACCATTGTCAGCGGATTAGGTAGGGCATGGGTGGGCTCGGGAGGGGTCCCAGACCTTGTGCTTTGTCAGGGGCCCCAAAATTTCTGATGGCGGCCTTGCTGCAACATATTAACTATAAAACCTTGTTCTAAATCCATCATAATTCCTAGTATTGTGTTATGTCACTCAATAACGGCATCTAAACGTTGTATTTTTTTTTAATATATATATAATTTGTTTTGGTGCAGTGCGACCACAAAAATGCACATTTGCATTTCTACATATACTCCTTTTCATATTTTTATTTATTTTTAGGAAATATTTTATGCAATGATAATAAAAGTGTATCCACAATAATTTCCATTTCTTTCAGCTGCTGGAAACCTAATTATACTAAGAATTAAAATAAAACAATTTCCCAAATACTTTAAGCTCTCCTGACTGTGCCATATCCCGTCCTCTCCTATTAGAGTATATATTTCTTACAAGTAAATGCTTTTTCACAGCATAAAACAATGCTGATTACATTAGAAACATATCCTAATTATACTTGAACTGGCTCGCCATTTGCAGCTAATGCTCTCCGCGATATTACTGGTATTCCTATACTTAACATTAGATTAATACCTTGAGTGTTAGTTGACTGGGAAAGCCTAATGATGCATTTTTTTCTTAATGTTTACAAGATACTAATAAAGAGGCAGATGCGCACACTGTTCTCACAGGGATAGTCTGCAGATTGTATTACTATATCTGTCCAGGAACACAATACGAGAATAGTACCAGATAACAGGAGGTTTATGTATGTGAAAGGAACAGTGCAATCGAGAATTCCACTGATAAAAGCAGCATGTTGTTGGAAGTTTGGGGAGAGCAATAGAAGGTTACCATGTATAGAAAATGATTAGAAACAATAACTGATTTATACAATGTTGTTGGAAACAACACTAAAACTCTTCAAAAAAACTCTGTAGTGACTGTTTCTCTTTAAAAAGGACGCTAAAGGCAACCAGACCACTTCATCTTAAAGGGATCCTATATTGCCAGGAAAACAAAGTTGTTTTCCTGACACTATAGGTTTAAAAGGTGCCCCTCTCCTTTGCGCCCCCACCCCTCCTGCAGGGCTGAAGGGGTTAAAACCAGGACCGTGGCCCCGCCCTCAGCAAAAAATAAATAAATAAATTTCCCCTCCATAGGCCCGCGGTGTTGGTATTGCGGTTGCACCATGGCCCACAAACTAAGGGGGCCCACCGGGTGGCCCATACACTTAGCACTTTTACACTTTTAACAGCGTGGCCAGGCCCCTTTACGGCAGCATGGGAGGGAGTGACAACCAGGAGTCACTTCCTTCCACCGAGACAATGACCCACGCGGGAGGGAGGTAGGCAGTGTGAGAGCCAGCAAGCAGAGCCAGACCCCAACTCCCAAGCACCCCAGCCAGCATACTGGACTCCAGGAGAGGTACCAACAAAGGTGAAACTGGCTTTAAAAGTGTAAAGTGTATGTGTGTATGTGTGTGTCAGTATATCTGTCTGTGTGTGTCAGTATGTCTTTGTGTGTATGTGTATGTGTGTGTGTAACTATGTCTGTGTGTGTCAGTGTGTATGTATGTGTGTGTGCCAGTAAGTCTCTGTGTGTGTGTGTGTGTGTGTGTGTGTGTTAGTATGCCTGTGAGTGTGTGTCAGTATTTATGTGTGTGTGGCAATATGTCTGTGTGTGTGTGTCAGTATGTCTGTGTGTGCCAGTATGTTCGTGTGTGTGCAAGTATGTCTGTCTGTGTGTGCAAGTATGTCTGTGTGAGTGTCAGTACGTCTGTGTGTGTGTCAGTATGTCTGTGTGTACCAGTATGTCTGTGTGTGTGTCAGTATGTCTGTGTACGTGCTAGTATGTCTGTCTATGTATGTGCAAGTATGTCTCTGTCTGTGTGCCAGTTTGTCTGTGTGTGTGTGTCAGTATGTCTGTCTGTGTGAGTCAGTATGCCTGTAACAGTGTGTTTGTTGTCAGTGTGTATCTGTGGTGTCAGTGTATCTGCATGTGTGTCATTTTGTGTATCTGTGTTGTCAGTGCATCTGCATGTGTGTCAGGTTGTGTATCTGTGTCAGTGTGTGTATATGTGAGTGTGTAGCTGCATGTGTGTCAGTGTGTATATCTGTGTATCTGCATGTGTTTCAGTGTGTGTGTGTATCTGTGTATCTGCATGTGTTTCAGTGTGTGTGTGTATCTGTGTGTGTATGTGTATCACAGTGTATGTTTGGCAGTGCATGTGAATATGTGGATACATCTCAGCATTCAAACACCAACACTGCACACAAATACACCCCTGCATTCAAACTTCAACAGTACAAACAAACACACCTCTTTGTTAAACACCGAAATTATATATAAACACACCCCTGCATTCAAAAACCAACACTACACATAAATGCCATGTTCACATAGAAACACACCCCTACATTCACACAAACATACTCCATACACAATGCATGCTTGGGGAAATGGTAGAGCCCCAGCTGTCAAAGCATTGTTGAAGTTGTACGACAGGTTTGGATCTACCTTTTGGCCACCTCTCTACTTTATGTCAGCCCCTCCATCAGGGTGGGGGGCTTGATTGCATGCCAGCGAGTGTGGGATGGGGGCACAGGATCCAGGGAGCCCAAGGAAATGCTATTTAATCAATATTAAAGATGGCCCTGGTTAAAAACCCTTCAGCCACTTACCTGAATCCAGTGCTGATGTCCCTCGGCATTGAGTCAGGCTCTGCCCACACTCATGACGTCGGTGGGGGAGACCTAATGTGCATGCGCGGCAATGGCCATGCTCGTATTAGCATTATTCAATGCTTTCCTAAGGGGAAAATCTGACGCTGTAGGTCCCTATGCAGAGCGTGAGGATGCCCAGTGTCAGATAAAAGACTAAATGTCCGTTTCGATTTCGGAAGCGCCACCAGTGGCTGTCTAGTAGAAATCCACTGAGGGCAGACTTATAGCTGCAATGTAAGCATTGCAGTTCTCTGGAACTGCAATGTTCTACATTGCAGCACTAAGTGCAATAGGGACACAGCACCCAGACCAGTTCAATTAGCTGAAGTGGTCCGGGTGCCTAAAGTGTCCCTTTAATTAAGTTGTCTGGGTGCAGTGCACCTGCTATTTTAACCCTAAAATGTAAAAACAATGCCGTTTATAGAAACTACAATCTTTACATTGCAGGCTTAAAAGAACACTATAGTCCACAGACCACATCATCGCAATCACATTTTAGTCCTGTATCTGAAAACATTTCTGTTCTGCCAGAACGGCAATGTTTTCATTGCAAGGTTAACCTAGATCTAGTGGATGTTTTACTGCCAGGCACTAGAGGCTGTCATGGCTCAGAGAGACCAACTAATTGGCGCAGGGTGACATTTTGCTGCACATGCCTTCCAATGATTTCCTAAGGGTATGTTTTGGATTGGTTGAGTTTATCAATCTCTATCAACCAAGGAAGTGGTACCAGTTGCGGACAGAGAAGTATGGTGTGGAATTCAGCATGGTGTGTCGGGGACTCAGTTAACTAAACAATGACTAGGACGCTGTAGCGTTAGGAATACACATATATATTCCTAAAGCTATAGTGTTCCTTTAACACAACTCTTCCTAACAGCTACTAGAGGTGGTTCTCCTGAGAGAACTGAGTCAGACATGGTTCTCACCAAAATGCTGCTCATACAGAGTATATGATTCCCCCTAAAGGAAAACATTGGATTGGATGAAATAATCAGCAATTATGATCTCAGCCAAAAAGGAGGGGAATATATATAATGTAAGTAAATGTTCTTTTTTAATCCTTGCGGAGGGAGGATATAATCCAACTAGTGAGGAGAACACTACAGCTTTAGCAATACATGTTTGGAATGAAAATGTTATATTTTATATTAATAAAATCCCATAGCCATAATTACTCTGAGATGTCCTGACACTTGTCATTGTTGTCCCTTACCTAATACAGAATTTCTGGTTCCATGTGATTACTACAACATACTTGTTGAACTTATCCTACTCTTCAGCAGCTCAGACATTTGGATAGTTCAACCATGCAGGGCCAGATTAAGAGCCCATTTGGCCTGGTGCTGACAATTATGATGGGCCTAATTAAAGAATCGTATTGACAGAAACCACTAAAACAGTTATACCTCCCAATCGTCATGTATCTGGTGGAGGTGGTGCTGTAGGGAAACTCACGGGATATAGCTATCAGAAAAACACATACTCTATGCTAATCTCTGAAGAGTAGTAAAAAAAAATATATATATATATATATATATATATATTTATTTATTTATTTTAGCAATGGGCCTATTCCATGGGCATGGGTCTGGCGCTGTAGCTCCATCAGCCCCTATGTTAATTGTGTTGAACAATTCACACAGATATCTCCATGACTGCAGACCTTGCATCACTCATTATTTCCTGTTTTTTGTATCCTATTATATATTTTTTTTTCCAGTAGTAAGGTAAGTTGAAATATCTGACATTCTACAGTAGGTGATAGAAGGGTTAATTTGTGATGCCCAATCAGATAAGCTGGGGAAAGTCTCACTTTGCATCTGACTTCCTCCACTATAAATGTATGCTGCGCTCCTACAGCCTGGCTCTTTCCGCTGCAAAAGTAAATAACTTTAACACCCTCATAAGTACACTGTCCCATCAACTCAAACACCTATTTCACACTTTTGATGCTCTTCTTCGCCCTTTTACTCCCCCTCCTTCTAACACCTTATCCGCCACAAACTTTGCATCTCACTTCACTGAGAAAATCTCTACAATGAGAGAAGAGATCTCTAATTTCTCTCCTTTCCTATATATATCCCTATATAATATATCACTCAAACCAACTTCCTCCACCATTCTACACTCATTCGCACCTGTTACAGCAGAAGAAGTTTCTGCTCTGATCCGGTCCTCGTGCCCAACCACCTGTTCCCTCGATCCTCTTCCCTCGTATCTCATCGCACTTTGTCTTCCTCTCTTGCTCTTCCTTTCACTAAAATTTTCAATCTCTCCCTTTGCTCTGGCACATTTCCCTCACCCATCAAACATGCAACTGTAACCTCAATTCTAAAAAAAGCCCAGCTTTGACCCCAACTCCCCATCCAATTACTGCCCTATTTCGCTACTGCCATTTGCCTCCAAGATCCTCGAGAGAGAGTTGTGCACACCAGACTGACTGACTTTCTCAAATCCAACCCTCTGCTTGACCCCCTTCAGTCTGGATTCCACGCTGGTCATTCTGTCGAAAGTATCCAACGATTTAAATGTTGCTAAATCTCGCGGCCATTACTCTATACTAATTCTCCTTGATCTTTCTGTTGCCTTTGACACTGTTGATCATCAACAGCTTGTCGGCATTCTCCTTAATTTTGGTCCACGGGATACTGCTCTCTCCGGGTGCTCCTCCTACCTCCCCCAGTGCTCTTTTAGTGTTTCTTTCTCTGACTCTGCCTCTTCCCAACCACTCTCTGTCGGCGTCCCTCAAGGTTCTGTCCTTGGTCCCCTACTGTTCTCTATCTATCCCACCTCCCTCGGTAAACTCATCAGCTCCTTTGGCTTCCGTTATAATTTCTATGCAGATGACACGCAAATCTACCTGTGCACTCCTGATCTCTCTCCGCCAATCTTGACTCATGTCTCTCACTGCCTCTCTGCGATTTCCCACTGGATGGTTGCTCACTTCCTTAAACTCAACCTGTCCTGTCAACCTGTCTTTCCTCCCTTAAGGGTTGCTACACCCATGTCTGTCTCCCTCCAAGTCAGTGGCGCTACCATCACCTCTACTTCGCAGGCGCGCTGCCTGGGTGTTCTTTTTGACGCCAACCGCTCCTTCACCCCTCATGTCCAATCAATCGCCAAATCCTGTCGCTTCCATCTAAAAAATATAGCGCGCATCCGCCCTATTTAACACCAGATGCGGCTAAGGTGCTGGTCCATGCTGTTGTTCTCTCTCGCCTTGACTACTGCAATCCCCTTGTCAGTGATCGTATGTGTTCCCAGATTGCACCGCTGTAATCTATAATGAATGCGGCAGTGAGGCTCATTTTACTGTCGCACCTCCCACGCCTCCCCGCTCTGTCCATCCCTGTATTGGCTTCCAGTTAGATATAGGGCTCAATTTAAAATTCTGGTGCTTGCTTACAAGTCCCTACATAATGCTACTCCAACCTACCTATTCTACCTAATACACAAATATGTCCCGTTGAGGCCCCTACGCTCTGCCAAAGACCTACGTATATCATCTGTCCATACTCCCACCTCTAATGCTTGCCTCCAAGATTTCTCCAGGGATTCACCTCCTCTGTGGAACTCCCTTCCCTTCTCCGTAAGACTTTTATCCAGTCTCCACTCATTCAAAAAATCATTGAAAACTCACTTCTTCAAGAAAGCATATCAATTAAACTGCTAGCAGGTTTTTATCCCCCACCCCATGACTCCTCTCCTGCAACTGTCAAAAATTACCTACTAAGCCCTCAGTGAATACTTTTCTAACAGCCTACTTCGGACTCCTACTTTTACCCTTTGTGTCACTATTCCCCACCCCCTCTAGAATGTAAGCTCATTGAGCAGGGCCTCCACCTCTCTCTTTCTGTATGTCCAGTTGTTTGGTTACAATTACATGTCTGTTAGTCCTCCCATTGTACAGCACTACGGAATCTGATGGCGCTATATAAATAATAAAATAATAATAAAATAATTTCATTTAACGCCACTCTAATCAGTAAAATGAAGGAAGGACTCGCTATATTCCAAAGTTTACATTCATAGCTTAAACTTTAAAAACATTTTCACATGGACTGCAATAAAAAATACAGTAGTAAAAACAATTAAAAAAGCAATATGAATTTACACCAGGTAAAGATAATGTTTTCTCTGCCGTTATGCAGCAATGCAGTAAGCAACCTTGAACTGCTGTTACGAACAATAGCAACATGCTGTCATATTGTCTTGTTATTTAATAATGAAAAACTTTACAATCACTTTCTGAGTGCTCCTAATTGTATTAGATTTCTCCCTGATCACCAGCCCAACATTGTAAAAAAATAAATTATATCATCATTCATAAAATTATCTTGGATGTTATAACACATTGCACTTAATTAATATGGTTGATATGGGCAGTGGACCGTAAAAGGTTCATCTGTTTTCAAGGTTTTATAATATTTCCATTGTTACACAATGTATATGGATTATGAGTCCCTTTAGTGTTATTCATAATAACAATGAGCCCAGGTGTCAGTCAATGCAGACGTTTTACATTAAACTAAGATGTGCTTTAAGTATCTTCAGTGACCCTCTATTATAATACATCAGAGAAGGACAAGAAAAAATATTTTGTTAATGTGGCCACTTGGGTTTTTCTAAGAAAGCTTGTATTTTAGCCAAATAACCAACTAACATTGTCTTTGCTTCTTTATTGGACATCAGTAAGTTCTAATTTGCTTCTTCCTATATATGCTCAGATAGAGTGGGCAGTACTGAATCTACTATAATACGTGGGAGAAACTTGCTAGAAAAAAAAGAGAGCAAATTGGTACTTGACACATAATTGAAAGTTTTTGAGATATTGTGTTTTGTCTACTGTGGATGTGATGGGAGTGACCCTACATACCGACACTGGACTTACATTGTTGAATGGCAGGCCTTTTTGCACTAAGCGCTCAAAATGTACACTGTGTCTTGTACATAGAATTTGTACTGTGGTTCATATTTGCATTGCCAGAATTGAAATTCCCAGTGTATCTCTCTTGAACAATTATGTAAGAGAATATGTTATATTATATCTATAGAGGAGCTCACGGCAAGGCTGCATGACTATAATAATTGGCTGCACTGACCTCCTTCCCCTTGCTCCTTGAGTAGGCTGCCCAGTGCAGTGCACCCCCCCCCCTTTATTTCTCCCTTTTTTTCCCCTTATCTGTTATTTCCCCACTTTTTTATATTTTATATCTGCCCTTCCCTTCCACTAATTGTACTTGTCTATCCTAGGGGGTCTGGTACCTGGCATCTCCCTCCTTGATCTACATAAAATAAATCAGCCTCTTCTGTTGTGGAGCGATGTTGTAACCCTGGACCACTAATCTAATATTGATAAGTCTCCAACCTATCACTGTCTCCAACCATGTTCCGACTGATTTTGCTATTTATCGTAGATAATCTGAGACTTTGTTGGGTTTTCTTCTTATCTGCAATGCTGAACACTACTGTAATATTGATATAATGCTATATTTAACATATTTGAAAGAAAAGGATCAAAGGCCCTTCTAACTAAGAACTCTAAGTAAGTGCCATCCAAACGTTGCCAAACCTTGGATTAGACATTTAAGGTCAACCATTCATTTATGTCTAATTTCAATAGAATTCTAGACTCTCTGAAATGTTTGAATGTTTTGATTTGAACTCATAGGGTAGAAGACAAAGAGGTAATTTGGTGAACTGCTTGTTTACCGATAGGCTGGCAACCTTTAAGGTTCAGAAGCAGAAACAATAACACCCCCCCCCCACACACACACACACACAATGCTTGGCTATGACAAAACAAGCTCTATAGATTACCTACACCTGAATTTAATTTGGTTTTATAAAATTCAAATATTTGTTCTACCTGATGCAGCATATTTAAAATATATCTTCAAAGGAAGAGTCTCCAAAGAATCATAATATAGTGTGATGGATATTTTAGTAAAGTGAGTGAGTCTTGCCTGAACCATGTCTTATGTGAAATAAAAAGTACTTACTAAAATAGAGATGGTTTTCTATCGGAATGGCTCTAGAGGTCTAACAAGAGCTTTTCAGAAATAAATCCTCTAGGCCTCAGTTGAGACACTTCACAAATTTGTTCCCTTTAAAGATTATCTGAAATTGAAAAGCTTTGAATTTAATTTCTGTTACTTTATATTATTTACCTGAAAAAAGATAGAGTGTTTGTATCAACCTTTTCTTTTGAATGGCCCTGTGAAGTGTTTAATACTTAGTAATCCAGTGTAACTCTTCAGATCTCTCAATTAGATTTGGGGTATTACATTGAATAGTCACATAATGGGATTTAGGATTAAAACTTGGTATATATTTTTATTGAAAATCCCCTGCGAAAAATCTGCCGATTAATGGTCTGGATGCAGCAGTTACCTTTGATGGCATGCCTTGAAAAATGAGTGGTTGAAACATGATATCAATCTCTTCAAATGGGGGAAGGACATTATCAATTCAGGACACAAAGTGGTCCCAATTATTAGAGAGGAAAAAAATCTAATTTGTGTGGTACCCAATTTTAAAGATATTATAAAAACTCTTGTATTTGGAAGAAGACTTCACTGGGCATTGAGCTGGAATAACATTTTGACAGGAAATGTCATAAAAGGGACACATAGGGAGAGTTTCTAGGTATTCATCTATCCAATGAATATGTCTAATAAGAAAAGGGAATGCCACTTAACCCAGTACCTAAGATAACATTGCTGCCTATGTTGTTTTAATGTTATCGCAGTCGTTGGTGCTTATGTATAAAGGCTGATTGTAGTTATAGTACTGTGGTGAGATACATTGGAAAAAAATAAGAATTGGGGACAAAACATGCATTTCCATAGCATGTCCCATGTTAAAATTAGTGTAGTATTAACCCCTTAAGACCAAACTTCTTGAATAAAAGGGAACCATGACATGTCACATGTCATGTGTCCTTAAGGGGTTAAGGTACTGTGACATACTGGTGGGCTTAACACAATATGGCAATATGGTGAAACTGAATCCCCATATTTATTTGCTAAGATAGCTGATTTTAAGTAGCCTTGTTAAATGTAGAGCTGTATTTTTGTTTGTGTGTGCGCTGCTCTTTTAATTGTATTCTGTGCGATACATTGATGTCAGACTTAGAATTCCAGGTGGTTTCTTGGATGCAGAACACTTATTTCTTTCAATCATCTGCTCAACATTAAAGGAACACTAATGCATTAGAAATAAAAATCAGTATCCCTAAAGTTATAGTGTCCTAGTGCTGGATTGGTTTTAGCTCTCTCCATGTGAAGTAAAGAGCTTGACAAAAGCTTTTTAATTACCTTTTCTCTGGCACTGCTGCCTGCACCTCCTTATGCAATGTCACATGGCTCTCTCGCCGATGGCCAACCCAATACTCTTCCTAATTGAGAATTGAGGAGTGATGCGCATGAGAAGCAAGCACCACACACCCAAACGCTTCTCATAGGAAAGCATTGTATTTTCCAGCACTACAGAAAATTCACATTTGCCTTCATTGCATTCCAGTCACTGCCAGCAGTGATAGGGTTAGACAGAAACTTGAGACAGAAAATTAATTCTCGTGGGTGTCTGTGCAAATTGCTGGCACTTTAAAAGAAAAGCTAATATTTTCTATTGTTCTTATATTAGAGCTTGTCAATGTGTTTGACAAGCAGAGCTGTGGAATTTGATATAATATATGTGTTACTTAATTCTTGCTAAAACTGCCACAAACACAAAGGAAAATGTAGTCTGCTGAATACATTAAGTAACTGTAGGAAAATTCCACTTTTATTTTGTAGACTATTTTTAAAAGTGCTGTATAAAAGCGTAGACTCCCAAATGTATGCTGTATCCCAATAATGTCTCGAGCTCCATAAGGCAGAAAAAAGCATTGCCCATCTGGAACCCAATTCCCTTTAATCCTAAATTTAGACCCTCTTCCCTATATCATTGATGTTTTGGCATACCGCTTACACCCAGCGCGTTTTATTATACTTCAGCATATCACTTTCCCTTTTTTTTTTATATACTGTGCTGTTATAAAGTAATGCTTCTTTCATCTACATTTTATCTCTTAGCTGTAAATTTTAATAGTTACTTTGGACTACAGCACTTGTGGAACTTTTAGCAGAGCACGGATTGGATACACCATAAAGATTAATGTCCAAGAATTTAAATTGTTATAATGCTCTCTCTCTCTCTCTCTCTCTCTCTCTCTTATTTCATTGCACCCTACAGTTCCATTTTGCATTACAAACTAGTATACATTTGGGCACATTAAATCACACAAAAATCTCCTGTATATAGATCTCCTGATACAGAGAGTAAAGCAATTTTAGATGCATTGAAATATTGTGTTTTGCTCCCAAATCAGATACCTAAGAAAATCTTGGTATATCCCTCTCAAAAACATGGAGCATTAGACTGAATTTGTTTGAATCAGTATCACAAATAATTCCAATATGTTAGACTTCTGTAGATAAATTATTTGATAGAGCAGAAATGCTGCACATTCAGACTCCTATTACCATGACCATTTATAAAAGTAGAAGTGGTCATGGTGGTTGGAGTAACCTTAGAAATGTTGTGGTGAAAATGTTTTCATGCTAGCTTAAAATATCCTTTGTACACTAGCAGCTCCACCTCTAAACTAAAAGATGGGAATAATATCACCAAGATGGAACTTTCATTTTCAAACCTTGTGGTAGCAATTTGATGACCGTTGCTTTTTCTTAAAGAGACACTGTCAACCCCCTTCCCCCACAAAATGAATATTTCATAAAGATAGAATCTTTATGAAATACTCATAATGACTATGGAAGTTCACTGAAATTCAATACCAGTCAAAGACTACTTTGTCTCACTATTTTTTCAACGTCTGACACTTTTACTCACTGGACAGAGCTACCACCATCTAGAAGGGTCAGTGACAGCTGCAGGGAACTGGCTCTGTCTGTGAAGGCTCCAGAGGTCTTGCAGGATCCTTTATTGACCTCAATGCTGCACTCATGCAAAAGAATACAGGAGTGATGTCAGTGCAAAAGCAGAGAAGGACAGGCCAGACAAAGATGGCTCCGCATGGGAGGAACAGGTTTAGGTAAGTTAAATTCACCTTTGCCTGACCCATGCATCGATGTCAGTGTCAGGGGTCTTTGTAAATTATTCAAAGACCCCAGTCATTCACAATGCTGCTTTAAAGGGATTCTGTTATGATTTATATCACACAGACCTTTTTTTATTGCTTAGAAGTGTTTTATATATTTTGTTAGTAAATGTCAGTAAATTAGCAAAAAAATTACTTCAATATTTTGTATCCATATTCACACCAAACTACTAAGCAATCTGACGACATGTTCCATGCTATATTTGAGTTATACGTCCCCCAGAATCCTTTTTTATCTGTTTTAGAATACTTTGTGAGGACTATCTTAGGCATTCTCTGTGGTTAGTCAGTAAATTGATTTCCAGATATCTACTAATATACATTTACAAGGTTTCCAGCTAACACAATATAGATAAAATCTGTAGCAAATTAAAACAGGGCTTAATTTAAATGTAAAAAAAAACTGTATTTTCTAAACAGGAGCCATAAATGGCAACAATTTGTGTCATGTAGTGCCACAGTAATAATGTGAGCTAACGTAATGTCAGCTTATTAACATAATAATAAAATAGTTGTGAAAATTAAAAACTCCCCACAGTCCAATATGGATGAAAATGATAAAGAAAATTCAGCATTATCAATCTAGCTGAGAAGGGGGCAGTTTCTGGTAGGTGGGGAAAGTTAGTTTCTTGTCAAACCCTTTAGAAGTGCCTGGTGATTACTGTTAACTTAACAATTACACTTTAATTATAGTAATTAAGATGCTCCAGTGACAATCTCCCCTTTTCCTGTGAGTTTGCCACAAGTCCTTGGAGGGGCCTACTTGCCAGCTTCCTACCCATAGACTATGGACCCTGTAAACTGTGATATAAACGTCTCCATTTGTCTATTTGAATTATATGTTTCGGTAACTGAGCAGCCGCATGAACCGGAGACCAGCCTGGAGCTTGTTAAGCTTAATTGATACATAGTTGCAATTTCCACCGCAGTTTTTCTAAGTGTTCGTCTGGGTGGCCACAATTCCTATGGACGACCAAAGTGGGTGGCCATCTTGTTCACATGGACCAAAACCGCGAATAGACTTTAGGGGAAATTAGCCGCGAATGCCCTGGAAGTATTTTCGGCATGAAAACGTTGCGGTTCTCGGTCGGTCCTCCAGCGGCACTTAGCCGCAATTCTATGGAACTATTTTCGGCTATGGGACCATGCCTGCGGTCAGTAAAAACTAGGACATTTCTGAACCCCTGAACTGGCCTGGGTGATTTTTGGATATGTTGGTCACCCAAATCAGGGCTATCAGGGGATGTAACATTTGTTGGGATATTATGTGTTTTGGGGTAATTTGGGGACTTTTTAGAAATATGTGTTTTTTTCTGCCTGGAGATAACTGATTTAATGCAGTATATGACTCAATTATCACCCAGACAGAGAGGAGGGATTGTCTGTTTGTTATGGGAGTGTCGTGCATTTAATCACTGTTCTTATTGGTCTGTGTCTTTGTGTTGGAGTCCCCAACAAAGTCCATGTGGGCATACCCCTTGCATGGGGATTGTCATAAAAGGCCAGTGTGGGTGGAGGATAGCAAGACCCCAACCAAGTTGCGGCGGTTTGGGGGTCTACGGTACCGATGGTGTCTGGTGGAGTGCTTGGAGTCCTCGTGAGCAGTAGGAGCATCGACTGACAGAGGCACCCAAGCTTCCGCGACTGGGGCTGAAGCGTTTCAAGGTCCCTGCAATTGGCTAAGAAGTGGACTGGGCAGAGGTACTCAGTCAGAATACAGGAGCTCTGTCACAAGGGCTATTCATTAAAGTGAGAATTCAAAGTGGATTTCAAAGTAGCAACACTGGAAGCAAACCTAGCTTAGTGACTATTTCCAGTTTGGCTATTTTAAACGTGAATATGAAATTCACTTTGAATTCTCTATTTAATGAATAAACATGTACGTGACAAGTTCAATGAGAGGCTTTACATGAAGCAAAGTGCAGCCAGAATAAAGAAAACCTGAAAATCCTCAAAATGTTCAGATTTATGGGTATCTGTATTTCATCAATAACATTTAGTATATGCTGGTATTGCATGAGTGTTTTTATGACAAAAAAAGTCACAACCTTTTTTTTTTGTTTTACCATTTTTATAATGCACTTGTTAGGAAAATAGAATATATTAGTTTCATCAACCTGTTGTGTCCCAAAATTGTTTGTCTACGTTTGGTGATGTTGCTTCCACAAATCCTCAATAGACTGAACATGTTCAAGATGTTGATTAATTATTTAAAAAGGGTTTTCTGTGGCTTATCTAGTCCTTTTTGTTTTTCAATTCGATAAATGTCCTGCGCCTCCATTAAATTGTCGATATATCTTCTGGAGGATTGTAATGACTTAAGCTTGACAGCTTAATGTAGGGTTGTTACATTTCTTTGTAGAACAAAAACTGGTAAAAAGTATGTTTAGAAATTATTGAAACAATAGGTGCTGTGTTCACTTAAACATTGTTAACAACTCCTAACCCTCCAGTTAATTCAAAGTAGGTTAAAACCATAGAATTGTCTTTGTATCTGAAAATTAACCACTCTATTTTTTTTCTGTTCAAAATGTTGCACTGACCATAAACTACTACTTTTAGAAATTCCATAAGTCACATTCTTTGTCCCATAACCTACAGTTATTGCAGTTACATGTAGGTATATTCCCATTTTATTTCCTAAAATTGGCCATAAATAGAGTAACACTAATGCAGAAACCTTACCAGGAGTTCTAGTGATGCTAAGATTACAGCTTAGAACAGTTGATCTGGAGTGGCATTAAATGTATTGCATGCTGATCATTGCATTACTGACAGTATTATTGTTCTTATGCTGGATGTGCACATCTTTGTCTGCCAATTAGAACGATGTTAGTAGACTCCTGGCATCAGACATGCAGATGGACTCTGGAGTGTTCTGCAATCATTACAGCCGTTCACCTGATATCCTTCAAAAAGCACTAAATGCATTAGCTATTAATCAATGTGTATTAAGTAAAAATAAAGGTCCTGCTCATTGCTCACAGTATCTGCAGTAGGTCGAGGGAGACGATCTATAGAGTAAACACGAATGATTTTTGTACCTGACATGCAGTAAATGGTTTGATCCTCCAGAGGAACGGAGGGATGTCAAGAACAGAAATCTGGATGCTGAACGTATTCCCCTTGAAATGAAGCAACTTTGGTTCTTCCAGGAGCTGTCCGCCTTGATGCCTCTCATTGGAAAGCACTTCCTACAACAGGAAAAAGAGAAATCAATAAGAGGATGAACCCACAGAGTTTTATAAGGTGTCTGAGTGGCATTTTGAATAATGTCATGTTCCTTGGCAAGCTATATTAAAATGATTATAAAGCTGATATAAAGACAAAAGAATAATGCTATTAGTGTCAAGGCTGGCCACATTTTACGCAGTCTGCCTTTTAGCTGTAATGGAATGCCAGCAGAATTCTAATATTATCCGCACATAAATATCGCACATGTTCAACAATCAATGAAAAAGTCTGCATAGGGCAAGGCTATCAAACCTGATCCATTCCTTTACTGAAACATTATTTGTCATCTCTAAAGGCTTTCGTTACTAAACGGTGAGTTCTGGTGAGTTGACAACTGGCTAAAATAACCCATTTTAAAAGAAGTGTATCTAGAAATAGTTTATTCAGCCTAGCTATTTCTGCTTAAATTCATTAACAATTTTCTACTCAACAAGCCTTGCTGTTTAGTGAACAAACCATATAATACTATATGTTGGAGTGTAAAGGGCACTACATTTAGAAAGAACAGTCACAGTCTCATATATCATTAGACTTTGCTCTGTTACATTAACTTGCTCCTACAAACAATTTGACAGGTACTCACAGACATGGGTATTTTATTTACTTTACACAATAATGTTGTGAAAAAGTCTATATCTGTTGCAATGCCTGGTAATATATAGGGCTACATCTGTACTTAAGGCCTGTTATAACTAAAAAATGACTTGACCGCTGCACAAGTGTTATCTTTGAATTATTCAATTCTACTACCCGAATAAAGGCAACATATTCATTTATAGTGCACAGGTTAAAAAAAAACAATCTGCCCTAAGAGAATTTTTAAATTTTATTTGGGAAGTAAACAAAGTTATTAGTGGATAATGGTCATTTTGTACATAGAGCTTAATCTAAGGTTAAGCGAAGTTAAAGTGATAAACTATAGTTAAACGGTAGACTGTATCTT
Source organism: Pelobates cultripes (assembly GCA_933207985.1). Lineage (NCBI taxonomy): Eukaryota > Metazoa > Chordata > Amphibia > Anura > Pelobatidae > Pelobates > Pelobates cultripes. The sequence goes on from OW240914.1 coordinate 111,530,259, forward strand.
TTACTGAAGGAATTGAAGCATTTCCCGAAGAACGCAAAATCTATGATTAAAATAGGTAAACATACACATAACAGGTTATTTACTAAAGTGAGACTTGCTGGGATTTCATATTGAATTCAAAGAGACTTTCAAAATCTAGGAAAAAGTAGTTTCTCAAATGTTCTCAAATGTTGCCTTAAATTTAAAATTCACTTTCAAATTCACTTAAATACTTTTGCAATTCTCACTTTGTTGAGTAAACCTGATAGATTATCTTATTACATTGCAGAGTGTGTGCGGTGACACTATATTATTTATGTGTTGTGTTGTTTTTAGCACTGTATATACTACCATCAATTAGAATAAGAAGTAAGGGTCAGGCCATGGCCTGTGGGGTGACCAAACTGGATGCCTAGACTCATAGTTCCTGTCTAACCACCAGGCTTAAGTTTGCAGAGTAGTGAAATGACAGCATTGTACATCTCCCAATTTATGGAACACTCTGGAAATGTACTTTGTGGGTCACTCTTTGCATTTGGTTCTGAGATGACTCTGTAAATTGTCAATCAACATACAATTGCACAACCTCTGATTTATGCTTCTTTTCACATTTGCCACAGTACAAGAACATGTTGCATCTCAATGACCCCATCTACAGCCTTTATGTGACTTTGTCTCATTGGTTAAGAGGCATTTTATACCTCTACCAACTTCTCAATCCCTTTCAATGATTCATAGGACAATCTGATAGGCCTTCCTCATGAACAAACATCTGACATATTTGTTCATTGGTTCAATAGTTCATATGCACTTAGTTAACCTATTAGAAATGTCAATGTAGGGGCTTGTTACAATATTACATATCTTGAAGGACTGTGCAAACATTCTTCCATTCTGGTGCAAGAGGCAATCATGAAAGCATTCAATTCTTCCACCACAAACAAATACTTATTCAATCAGCAAAGACCCTGATAGCAAAATACAAGCATGTCTCAATAAATATGTATTTAATGTGACCTATATCAGCTTTCTTATCTCTCTCTTTACCACCCACCAATCCCTAAATGTAATTCCCTCCTACTAACAAAATTAGGATGGCTGTTTCTTAAACCTCTCTGGAGGCAAATACAGGATAAAATCTCTGTAAACAGGCAACCTTCACATCATCTTGTTTCCATGTACCTCTACATTGTGCCATAACATAACATTTGTAGGATTCCTCATCTGCTAAACAAAGGGGGGAAAAAAAGAAAATAGACCTTAAAGCAAAACATTGTTTCAGTGCTAGGCTCTACCATTCATAAAAAAAGATTATATTAGTATTGTCCTTCTAAACATTTGCAGAGGGACAATAAATGTCTAACCCCATGTTCTTATATATATTTAAGATTTATATCATTTAATATAATGCCATTTAACTTTTCTTGTCTTTTCCCTAAAATAGAACACTTATTACCCTTTTCCACAGCTAACATATTAATTCTTCCCCATAATTATGACATCTACAATAAATTTTTATTATGCTTGTTTTATTCTATATGCATTTCATAAGTTCTCTATATTTTTCTCCAAGATAAATACAAAGGATTTAGACAGAAATTCATAGTAAACAACCCCACTACATTGCGAGTGTGGTGCTTGAAAGGCAGTTAATATGCCCATCTGCACATGCTTTGTTCTAAGGCTCACCGCATGTAGCTAACTCACATCACGTACTTTGATAGACCTATTTTCCAGGCCTGCCACTTACCACCACAATGTACAAATTACTTTCAAAACAACAGCAAGACATATGCTAATTGTTCAATGAAGCTGCCTTCCCTTGCAAAGTCACAAACAACAAAAAAAATAAAAAAAAACCCACAAAGGCAGCTCCGTTGTCCCTTCAGCAATTGTGCCCTCCTCGCCGTACCCACAGGAGCAAACATTTTGTTACAGCTGGAATCTTGCTCAGTTAGCTGGCAGCAATATTGCACCCTGCAAAAAAGTGCGTTTTAATTTTCATTAACTGCCTCTAAGCTGCCCTTTGAGTTAGAGAACAGAAATCTTTCACAATTGTAGGTCACTTTAGTTAGAAGAGCAGGGGGTTTAGTATGCCAGCACTGCTGAGATCAGTAAGCAGCAGATTGGGTCTAAATAGAGAAGGCAAAAAAGTTAAAACTTCCAATTTTCAACTGTTTCTTTTTTACGCTGGACAAAGGCATAATTACACATAATTTAATGAGGATTTAATGATAAAGAAAATACATGTATACATGTATAAACTTGATGAAAGTATATGAGTGTAATAGAACAAATTATTTTGATTTAAATACAACCTGGAATAACCCATTTCTGTTCAATAACGAGAGCTTTAAAAAATAAAACATTTTTGAAAAATAGCAAGCATAATAAGTGGAATTTGGATTGCTGTTCAGCTAAATTTATAAAATTAAATGACTACTAAAGTCAACCCGGACACTTCAGAAGTGGTCTTGGTGCTGTGGTCCTGTAGTTTTAACCATGCAATTTAAAATATAAACATTTTTACATTGCATGGTTCCACACACTTGACATCCACTTCCTCTGCAACTAAATGAAGCTCAGCCATGTGATTAAATGTCACTTATAGGATTAGTATCTCTAAGTTATTCAATGCTTTCCTATAAAAAGTATTTGGATGTGTGTATGGCCCTATGAGGAGCACTGGGTTGGTCCATGGCAGAGAGAGACGGATGATGCCGCAGAAGGAGGTGCAGGCAGCAGCACTGAGGGGGTTTTATTGCTGGAGAAAATTCCACATTTCCACATTTTTCCCACATGCTACCAGAGGGGGTACTGTGCTGGGGGGGACTTCCTCCTGGGTCACAGAGAGCAGCACAGGGAACAAGACAGGGAGAAAAAGCTCAGCTCTGCATAGAGGCATCCAGACAGCTGCTGGTAAGTGTGAATGTGTGTGTGTGTGTGTGTGTGTGTGTGTGTGTATGGGTCAGTCAGTGTGTGTGGTGCAGTCTCTGTGTGTGTGTGGGAGGGGGGTGTCAGTCTGTGTGTGTGTGTGTGAGGGAGAGTTCGTCTGTGTGTGGGGGACTCAGTCTGTGTGTGTGGGGTTCTGTTTGTGTGTGGGGCTCAGTTTGTGTGTATGGGTGGGTCTGTGTGGGTTGGGTTAGACTTGGTATGGGTCAGAGAATAAGGAACGGCAAGTGTGACATGGCTGGAGGAGGGGGTGTTACAGGGTTATATTGTTAATGTGACTGGGTGAATGTGGCATGTTTGGGGAGGTATCACAAGGTCGGTGTGTATATGGCATTATTGGAGTGAGTGTGATAGGGCAAGGGAAGGTGAATGTGACAGGATTAAGGGGGTTAAATGAAAGGGTGAGTGTGGCAAAGTGATAGGAGTGTGATAGGATTAGAGGTGTTAACCCCTTAAGGACAAATTACATGTGTGACATGTCATGATTCCCTTTTATTCCAGAAGTTTGGTCCTTAAGGGGTTAATGTTACAGGATGATTGTGGCAGGGTTAAGGGTGAGTGCGGCAGGGTTGGGGATCAGTTTAGAGGAGGGAATGTGGCAGGAGGAGGAGAGGGGAGCATGACAGTGAGAGAAAAGGTGAGTGTTGCAGGGGGTGACTGTGTGGAGGGGGGTGAAAGTGTGTCGAGGGGGGTGACAGCATGTGTGTCCGTGGAGGGGATGACAGTGTGAAATTGGGTGACAGAGTGTGGAGGTTGGGTGACAGAGTGTGAAAGGGGGTGACAGGTGGCAGAGTGTGGGAGGGAGGGGTGGCAGGTAATAGAGTGTGGGAGGGAGCGGGTGACAGAGTGTGAAAGGAGGAGTCAGAGTGTGAAAGGGGGTGACAGGTGGCAGATTGTGGGAGGGAGAGGGTAACAGGTGGCAGAGGGAGGGGGTGACAGAGTGAGGGAAAAGGGGGTGGCAGGGTGAGGGGGTGACAGATGGCATGGTAAGGGGTGCCAGGGGGCAGAATGAGGATGGGATGACAGATAGCAGAGTTAGGAAGTGACAGGTGGCAGAGTGAGGGAGGGATGGGGTGACAGGTGGCAGAGTGAGGAAATGTGAGGGTGAGAGGTGGCAGAGTAAAGGAGGGGTGACAGTGGGCAGTGTGATGGAAGGAGGGGGTGATGGGGCAGAGTGATAGGGGGCTAAGTGAGGGGGTGACAAGGGGCAGAGAGAGGGGGTGGCAGGGGCAGAGTGAGGGGGTGCCAGGGGCGGAGTGAGGGGGTTACAGGGGGCTGAGTGAGGGGGTATGAGGGACCTAAGTGAGGGGTTGATAGGGGCTGAGTGAGGTGTGACAGGAGGATTGTGAGGGAATGACAGGGGGCACAGTTTGGGAAGGAGGGGGTTACAGGGGTCTAAGTGATGGGTGACAGTGGACTAAGTGAAGGGGTGGCAGGGGGCTGAGTGGGGGGTGACAGGGGACTAAGTAAGGGGGTGACAGGGGACTGAGTGAGGGGGTGACAGGGGGATGAGTGACGGGGTGACAGGGGACTGAGTGAGAAGGTGACAGGAGGCTGAGTGAGTGGGTGACATGGGACTGAGTAAGGGGATGACAAGGGCCTAAGTGAGGGGTGACAGGGGACTGAGTGAGGGGTGACAGAGGACTGAGTAAGAGGTGACAGGGGACTGAGTAAGGGGGTGACAGGGGCCTAAGTGAGGGGTGACAGTGGGCTAAGTAAGGGGGTGATTGGTGGCAGTGGGAGGACAGGTGTACAAATACCTTTTTGTTCCCTGGTGGTCCAGTGTCCTGGCTCCCTTGTGGTCCGGTGGGCTTCCTATCTCCACCCAGTGGAGCTGCAGACCATGTGATAGGAGTCTTGTAATCTCCAGAAGTCAGGGGTCTTGTTGTTCAATTATGGTCACCTCCTTAATGGCCTATATCATTATGCCAAGTCTCACCAGGTATACTTTATACCGACCATTGCATATCTGGGGGTACTTTTGCATGTATGGTCAACTGAGTATTTATTACACTATTCAATTTCCTTTGGTTAGTTTGGTAACAGATATATTAATAGAGTATTTTTTGTGTGCTGGGCTCATTGCACTTACTTTACCTACCTTTCCAGCAATCTTGTTGCAATAAATCAACCAATCAATCAATGTTGCATTTTCATTAGTGTTGGTGTCGTAGTTCTGAATTATGAACACTAAGTTCTTGGGTCTGGTTGGATTTCGGTTTTGGATCTCTGTAAACATTTTCTTTTGCCCTCCACTTTCTATTCACCTATTCTTACCATCAACTGCTAGCATAGCTTTCCTTTATCTGCCAGGTGTATGTCTAATCATGCCACATTTATTGCTTTACATCTACGTTTTTCAAGTCACCTCGTAGATGACAAGGGCCTACGATACTACCTCCCTTCTTACAATAACCACTTGCTCTACAGAACTTATCCTTTGCTTGGTCTGGCTGTTAGTGTACCTTAAGTGGCCATAGGTAGTTTTCGGCTTCTTGTGCCATTATATAGCTGTCCCACGAGGCCAACTCCCAGCCTCAACTACGGAGGTATTTGCTTCTCGGGCCAAATCATAGTTACTGCCTCACATCTCCACCCTCTTGGCAAAAGCAGTTAAGGCCTCACCTGTCATGGCCAACTTATTTTGAATCTCTTTAATCCTCACCAAGAGGCAACACCCCGCCACAACACTCGGTGGCTAACTTACCCAATGGGCTAGATCCTAGGTAGAGCCTCTCATCGCCACTTGGCAACTGGTTAGATTCCTAAGTCACCAATGTAGTTTAATTGTTTTGCCACTTGGCATAACATTGATCAGCCAGTATCTTGGTTTTATAGAGTATCTCCCACTAACAAATTTTCTCTTTCAGGTATGGTTATTAATGCTGATGAAATGTGAAGTGTTGATTGCATAATGTAGACACGTATTAAAGTATTAAACTATTAATTTTTTGCCCTCTTTTTACAGGCCTTCCCGAATGTCGGTTTCGGCAAACCACAACTGACTTGTGCACCACTAACATAACTCGGCTTATTTTCCCTGACCACAAATGGAAAGGCTGAGTCTGTGGGCGGAGCTGGGAGTGGATATTACTATAAATACACAGGTCACCCCTTCATCTGTCTTGTTCATCCCACCCACCACTCCCTTTATCAAGCCATTTAAATTGGTGGGCCTTTTTTTTACATTTATTTATGGCAGATTGTAAATGGAGATTCGTTCACCAAGGGCATGACTGGGTGAGTAACCTGGTCACCTATCACCTTTACATAGATGATCTGTTTTTATTTGGAATGGCCCAGAAGAACATGTCAGAGATTTTTTATGTTATTTAAATCATAATGATTTGGGTATAGCCCTCACAGGTAATTTCAGTCAAACATCGGCTGATTTTCTGGACCTCAATATATTTATAGATAGCAATCAGATATGCACAAAAACACATTTTAAGCCCATAAACGTAAATAGTTTTATCCAATCCTCAAGCTGCCACTATCACCCTTGGTTAAATGGCATTCCTCAGTCTCAATTTCTCAGGGTAAAAAGAAATTGCACAAAGGAGAAGCACTTTATAGAACAGGTGTCCAAACTACAGAGAGTAGAAAAAAGAGAGAAACGATAGTATCCCAATAGGGAGACTATAGTGTTAATGTGTCAGGGACAACCTCATAGGGGATAACCCTTACTTAAGTAGAGAATAAAGAAAATTCCAGTGAAAAAAATTCTCTCTGGAATAATAGGTAGGAAGTCCCTTTAACCATCAGATGGATAATATAAAATATACCTTTTATTAGTTAATTTAAAAATATGTATGTAGGAATGAATAAAAATGAAAAATAAAACATATAGACAGGCAGATTGGTGAGTATGTCCACTGGTTGTGAAAAGATGAGATAACTCAGTCTATTGATCTAGAACAAAATAGTATCAACCAATGAAACATAGAGTCCCCACTCTGGGAGAATGAGAGATGTTAATGAAGTGAGCGAACTAACAATATTGTGAGTCGCTCACACTGAATGATTATAAGTTATCCCTAGTTGTAAATTGATACAAAATGTTGACAATGCTTGAATGATAAACATGGGCCGTTTGAATCAGAGAAAAGGACCATGGTAATCAAGCAAAAAATAAAACTAAAGTGTAACAATAGAGGAAGAGAGAGAGATCTCCTGTAATAATTGGGTAAAAAGGACAAATGTATAGCAGGTGCCTAGGCAATCTGTCGTCCTAATTCTGAGGTATTACAAAAAAATCATTCAATGCTTGCTGGATATAAATGGGTTATCTGAATCAACACGAGCCCAAAATAGTGGAGCAAGAATAAAGGTGTAATAGCAGCAGCAAAAGATCCCCTTCAATTCCCACTTGAAATCAACTCAAAACTCCTGATAGTTCCCCCCACTGAAAACAACTCTAGCACTTGTAAAGAACTAGTCCGATCCAACATTTGGAGAGAGCGATCTGGAGACTCTAACTCTAACTGCCTGTCTAGAGACGCCTGGAACTACCTAACATATGTTTCGGCGCTGCTAACGCGCCTTCGTCTGAGGCAAGGCAACCGGACGCAGCTCTCCGGTAACAATTTAAAGCTGCACATAGCCAATCACTGTAGGGGGGGCGTGGTTACATCATTCGCGCCCAAACAGGATACGAATTGGCCACAGCCCCTATGACCGTGGTGCCTGATGATTGGTGGAGAGCCCCTAAGGGAAACAAACCGGATTAACCCTTGGTATTACTATTGTATCTCAGTCCGTGAAAAATATATGAGAGATACTGCTTTGTCCATATAGATATTAATGAGTTAGAGATCTAAACAGGGGTCTCAAAAGTCACATACATAGACTTTACGAGCAAGTGTGGATACAACAAAGTAGTAATGATACATCACACAAGCTCCTCGTATTAAAGGAAAAAAGTCGAATTTGTGTATGATTCAAATGGACTATATAATAATATGTACCGAGTTCGATTGGACTGGAAGAAAGGGGAAAAAAGAGGGGCTTACACTGGCTGCCACTTCTAGATCAGGGATAGAATATGTAATATACTTGAATTCATAACCTACAAGCAAAAATAAATAATAAATAAATAAAAAATAAGGCAAAAAGTATTGAAATTAAATTAAAGTACTTCATTATTATTTGAATGTTGAGTGTTATTTATCAATATATGGTGTAAAGGTAAAGCCCTCATTTAAACCATTAGGGGCTAAGCTGTTGAATCTATAGATCCAGAACGATTCCCTTTTTAAGAGGATTCTATCCAGATCTCCTCCCCTAACGCCAGTATTGACTTTTTCAATACCTGCAAATTTAATGGCTTTGGAATCTCCATTGTGGCTGGTTCAAATATGTCTTGCCACAGGAGTTTCTCTGAGATTCCTAATGGAGTATACATGCTCCATAATTCTCTTTTTAAAGGGGCGTATCGTCTTGCCAACATATTTCAAGCCGCAAATACAACTAAGGAGATATATAATTCCCTTTGTGTTGCAATTGAAAAAATGTTTGACCTTACATATAGTTTTGTCTGTTGAGTCTGTTAGTTCTTTTGAGCCTTTATTGATGTATCCACAAGCCACGCACTTGCCACATTGGTAAGTCCCTTGCACTGATAGCCAACATCGTTGTATTTGTTTAAGTGAAAAATGGCTAGGTACAAGGGTTTCTTTTAGATTTTTTCCTCTTCGTGCAGTGAGGGATACATGTGGAGTAACAACTCCATCTAGTTGAGGGTCCTGTGAGAGGAGGGGCCAAAACCTATTTAGTATATTTTTGGCTTGTTCCCATCCAGCATCGAAATTAGCTATACATCTGATGGGTTCAGATTTAAGAGATGCTGGTTTATCCTGGAGAAGTCCCTCTCTATCGCTATTGAGTGCCCTCTGGTAGGCATATTTCAGACAGCGATTGGGATACCCCCTTTCTTTGAATCTCAATCTCAGAGATTTGGCCTGCAGGATGAAATCATCCATAGTCGAGCAATTCCTCCTCAAACGGAGGTATTGGCCAACTGGGATGCCTCTCTTCAGAGTTAAAGGATGATAGCTTTCCCACCTCAGCATCGTATTAGTTGAGGTGGGTTTTCTGAACAAAGTGCTTTTAATGAGATGCTCATCCGTAATTCTCAGAGTGCAATCTAGGAAATTAAGGGACTCATGTCCTATTTCCATTGTGAACCTAAGGTTTAGATTATTCGAATTGAGTCTTTCAACAAAAGTTGTGAAGCAGTCAACCGTACCGGTCCAAACAATGAGAATATCATCTATGTATCTCTTCCATAGGAAGATGTACTTGGTGAATTCAGCGTTCATTTCTGAGTGTACCACATTCTCTTCCCACCACCCTAGGTGCAGGTTGGCATAAGATGGGGCACAAGACGTGCCCATCGCTGTACCCTGCACCTGGTGGTAGTATCGACCGTTGAAGAGAAAAAAGTTATGAGTAAGTACAAATTTGAGTAGATCAATCACAAAACACGTGTGATGTTTTATTCCTCGTGTATCCAAAAAATGTTGATTATGGGATACACCTGAGGTGTGGGGAATAGATGAGTATAGTGCCTCTACATCAAGGCTGCATATAATGGCACCCTCCGGTAGCTTGGTAGCTAGTAAGAATTTTAACGTGTCCTTTGTATCTTTTAAGTAAGATGGTAATTTCTCTACATATGGACGAAGAATTCTATCAATGTAGATACTGGCTCTACAAGTTAGATTATTTGATCCGGACACTATAGGTCTAGCTGTCAGTAGATTGTGCTGTTTATGTACTTTTGGTAAACAGTAGAATGTCGACATTCTGGGGTGGGATTTCTAATGTAAATATATGCATATTCATCTTTACTCAAAACTCCACTGTCAAAGGCTGAGTCTAGCAAGTTTTTGAGTTCACAAAGGAACTTATTCGTGGGGTCAGTCGGTAGTATTCTGTATGTTTGTTCAGTACTGAGAATGTTAGAGGCTAGTTCAATGTACTGAGATCTATTCATAACCACAACATTACCTCCCTTATCTGCTGGCTTAATGATAAGGTCCTGATTATTCTGTAATTCATTAAGAGCCCTTCGTTCATCATGGGTAAGATTGTTGTGTGGATAGAATTGTAGTGAATCCATTGAGATTTTCTCAATCATTTTACAAGACGACTCAACGAACATGTCAATGTTCTTGAAGTCTTTTATATTGGGAGTGAACTTACTTTTAGGACACAAGTCAGTGTATGGTATATCTCTAGTGTCATCATTGTCTTCCAATAGGGACACCAGATCTTTCAAGCATTGATATTCCCTCATATTGAACCCTAAATCTTTTGCTCTCTTTTCGTTATGATTATAGAAAAATTTATGGAGAGCCAAACGTCTTCCAAATAGATGTACATCTTTTATCCATTCAAATTTATTGAATGGGGGTACAGGAACAAAAGATAGACCCCTCATTAGGACCTTAATTTGGGACTGAGTTAGTGTTCTCCCAGAAAGATTGATGACTTTCATATCATTGCCTAGTGGCGTTTGTGTGACCTGCCCCTGAACCTTGTTTGTCTGAACTGGGGTTGTGTTTCCCCCTCTCGGGGGTGTGATCCTAAAAAAGTTACTCCTTTTTTAAGGATTCCCTTAGACTGTGCATTGCTCTCTGGTGTTGTAGGTGTACTTTTACCTTCATTCTCAGTGTCAGAAGTGTCATAATCTGACGTCAGACATTGGTCTGAATCAACCCTTACGTTTTTTCTAAACTTCCTATAGACTCTGTCGGTTTTGTAATCTTGATTATCCCTCAGAAATTTGCGATGTTTTCTATTTTTAATCCCATCTTGGTACTTATTAAGGTTCTGTTGGAGTTTTTGTTCATGAGTCTCAAAGTTGGGGTCCTCCTTATGATGTTGTATCGCATCTACAGCCTCTTTAACCTTATTATTAATAAGTAGTAGTCTCTGGGTCTCAAACCTACAGATTATGTCCATAAAGGTGCGGGAGCATGTGTTAGCCGCTTCCTCCCATTCCTTTAGGAGGATAGCATCCTCCATTTGATTATTTGGCATAACCTGTACCCTAAGCCCTCTCGGAATCATAGACTTACTAAGGTAATTCTGTAAAGAAGAGAGTTCCCATCCTATTCTGATTTGTTGTTTGCAGGTATTTGATAATGATCTAAATTTAGAGTCAATGCTTACTTCTTGAGAGAGAAAATTACTTTCTTTTTCTGAAAAAACTGTCTCAGCATCTTTACACCGTTGATTCGAATCTCCTAATTGATTTAAGAAATTAGTAGCCATGTTTGTGGCTGAAGTACTCTGGTGTGACACAAATTAGGTATTAAAACCTTTAAATTGAATAGAAAAAAGAGAGAAACGATAGTATCCCAATAGGGAGACTATAGTGTTAATGTGTCAGGGACAACCTCATAGGGGATAACCCTTACTTAAGTAGAGAATAAAGAAAATTCCAGTGAAAAAAATTCTCTCTGGAATAATAGGTAGGAAGTCCCTTTAACCATCAGATGGATAATATAAAATATACCTTTTATTAGTTAATTTAAAAATATGTATGTAGGAATGAATAAAAATGAAAAATAAAACATATAGACAGGCAGATTGGTGAGTATGTCCACTGGTTGTGAAAAGATGAGATAACTCAGTCTATTGATCTAGAACAAAATAGTATCAACCAATGAAACATAGAGTCCCCACTCTGGGAGAATGAGAGATATTAATGAAGTGAGCGAACTAACAATATTGTGAGTCGCTCACACTGAATGATTATAAGTTATCCCTAGTTGTAAATTGATACAAAAGGAGTAACTTTTTTAGGATCACACCCCCGAGAGGGGGAAACACAACCCCAGTTCAGACAAACAAGGTTCAGGGGCAGGTCACACAAACGCCACTAGGCAATGATATGAAAGTCATCAATCTTTCTGGGAGAACACTAACTCAGTCCCAAATTAAGGTCCTAATGAGGGGTCTATCTTTTGTTCCTGTACCCCCATTCAATAAATTTGAATGGATAAAAGATGTACATCTATTTGGAAGACGTTTGGCTCTCCATAAATTTTTCTATAATCATAACGAAAAGAGAGCAAAAGATTTAGGGTTCAATATGAGGGAATATCAATGCTTGAAAGATCTGGTGTCCCTATTGGAAGACAATGATGACACTAGAGATATACCATACACTGACTTGTGTCCTAAAAGTAAGTTCACTCCCAATATAAAAGACTTCAAGAACATTGACATGTTCGTTGAGTCGTCTTGTAAAATGATTGAGAAAATCTCAATGGATTTACTACAATTCTATCCACACAACAATCTTACCCATGATGAACGAAGGGCTCTTAATGAATTACAGAATAATCAGGACCTTATCATTAAGCCAGCAGATAAGGGAGGTAATGTTGTGGTTATGAATAGATCTCAGTACATTGAACTAGCCTCTAACATCTCAGTACTGAACAAACATACAGAATACTACCGACTGACCCCACGAATAAGTTCCTTTGTGAACTCAAAAACTTGCTAGACTCAGCCTTTGACAGTGGAGTTTTGAGTAAAGATGAACATGCATATATTTACATTAGAAATCCCACCGTGTCGACATTCTACTGTTTACCAAAAGTACATAAACAGCACAATCTACTGACAGCTAGACCTATAGTGTCCGGATCAAATAATCTAACTTGTAGAGCCAGTATCTACATTGATAGAATTCTTCGTCCATATGTAGAGAAATTACCATCTTACTTAAAAGATACAAAGGACACGTTAAAATTCTTACTAGCTACCAAGCTACCGGAGGGTGCCATTATATGCAGCCTTGATGTAGAGGCACTATACTCATCTATTCCCCACACCTCAGGTGTATCCCATAATCAACATTTTTTGGATACACGAGGAATAAAACATCACAGCCACACGTGTTTTGTGATTGATCTATTCAAATTTGTACTTACTCATAACTTTTTTCTCTTCAACGGTCGATACTACCACCAGGTGCAGGGTACAGCGATGGGCACGTCTTGTGCCCCATCTTATGCCAACCTGCACCTAGGGTGGTGGGAAGAGAATGTGGTACACTCAGAAATGAACGCTGAATTCACCAAGTACATCTTCCTATGGAAGAGATACATAGATGATATTCTCATTGTTTGGACCGGTACGGTTGACTGCTTCACAACTTTTGTTGAAAGACTCAATTCGAATAATCTAAACCTTAGGTTCACAATGGAAATAGGACATGAGTCCCTTAATTTCCTAGATTGCACTCTGAGAATTACGGATGAGCATCTCATTAAAAGCACTTTGTTCAGAAAACCCACCTCAACTAATACGATGCTGAGGTGGGAAAGCTATCATCCTTTAACTCTGAAGAGAGGCATCCCAGTTGGCCAATACCTCCGTTTGAGGAGGAATTGCTCGACTATGGATGATTTCATCCTGCAGGCCAAATCTCTGAGATTGAGATTCAAAGAAAGGGGGTATCCCAATCGCTGTCTGAAATATGCCTACCAGAGGGCACTCAATAGCGATAGAGAGGGACTTCTCCAGGATAAACCAGCATCTCTTAAATCTGAACCCATCAGATGTATAGCTAATTTCGATGCTGGATGGGAACAAGCCAAAAATATACTAAATAGGTTTTGGCCCCTCCTCTCACAGGACCCTCAACTAGATGGAGTTGTTACTCCACATGTATCCCTCACTGCACGAAGAGGAAAAAATCTAAAAGAAACCCTTGTACCTAGCCATTTTTCACTTAAACAAATACAACGATGTTGGCTATCAGTGCAAGGGACTTACCAATGTGGCAAGTGCGTGGCTTGTGGATACATCAATAAAGGCTCAAAAGAACTAACAGACTCAACAGACAAAACTATATGTAAGGTCAAACATTTTTTCAATTGCAACACAAAGGGAATTATATATCTCCTTAGTTGTGTTTGCAGCTTGAAATATGTTGGCAAGACGATACACCCCTTTAAAAAGAGAATTATGGAGCATGTATACTCCATTAGGAATCTCAGAGAAACTCCTGTGGCAAGACATATCAGAACCAGCCACAATGGAGATTCCAAAGCCATTAAATTTGCAGGTATTGAAAAAGTCAATACTGGCGTTAGGGGAGGAGATCTGGATAGAATCCTCTTAAAAAGGGAATCGTTCTGGATCTATAGATTCAACAGCTTAGCCCCTAATGGTTTAAATGAGGGCTTTACCTTTACACCATATATTGATAAATAACACTCAACATTCAAATAATAATGAAGTACTTTAATTTAATTTCAATACTTTTTGCCTTATTTTTTATTTATTTATTATTTATTTTTGCTTGTAGGTTATGAATTCAAGTATATTACATATCCTATCCCTGATCTAGAAGTGGCAGCCAGTGTAAGTACCTCTTTTTTCCCCTTTCTTCCAGTCCAATCGAACTCGGTACATATTATTATATAGTCCATTTGAATCATACACAAATTCGACTTTTTTCCTTTAATACGAGGAGCTTGTGTGATGTATCATTACTACTTTGTTGTATCCACACTTGCTCGTAAAGTCTATGTATGTGACTTTTGAGACCCCTGTTTAGATCTCCAACTCATTAATATCTATATGGACAAAGCAGTATCTCTCATATATTTTTCACGGACTGAGATACAATAGTAATACCAAGGGTTAATTCGGTTTGTTTCCCTTAGGGGCTCTCCACCAATCATCAGGCACCACGGTCATAGGGGGTGTGGCCAATTCGTATCCTGTTTGGGTGCGAATGGTGTAACCACGCCCCCCCTACAGTGATTGGCTATGTGCAGCTTTAAATTGTTACCGGAGAGCTGCGTCCGGTTGCCTTGCCTCAGACGAAGGTGCGTTAGCAGCGCCGAAACATATGTTAGGTAGTTCCAGGCGTCTCTAGACAGGCAGTTAGAGTTAGAGTCTCCAGATCGCTCTCTCCAAATGTTGGATCGGACTAGTTCTTTACAAGTGCTAGAGTTGTTTTCAGTGGGGGGAACTATCAGGAGTTTTGAGTTGATTTCAAGTGGGAATTGAAGGGGATCTTTTGCTGCTGCTATTACACCTTTATTCTTGCTCCACTATTTTGGGCTCGTGTTGATTCAGATAACCCATTTATATCCAGCAAGCATTGAATGATTTTTTGTAATACCTCAGAATTAGGACGACAGATTGCCTAGGCACCTGCTATACATTTGTCCTTTTTACCCAATTATTACAGGAGATCTCTCTCTCTTCCTCTATTGTTACACTTTAGTTTTATTTTTTGCTTGATTACCATGGTCCTTTTCTCTGATTCAAACGGCCCATGTTTATCATTCAAGCATTGTCAACATTTTGTATCAATTTACAACTAGGGATAACTTATAATCATTCAGTGTGAGCGACTCACAATATTGTTAGTTCGCTCACTTCATTAACATCTCTCATTCTCCCAGAGTGGGGACTCTATGTTTCATTGGTTGATACTATTTTGTTCTAGATCAATAGACTGAGTTATCTCATCTTTTCACAACCAGTGGACATACTCACCAATCTGCCTGTCTATATGTTTTATTTTTCATTTTTATTCATTCCTACATACATATTTTTAAATTAACTAATAAAAGGTATATTTTATATTATCCATCTGATGGTTAAAGGGACTTCCTACCTATTATTCCAGAGAGAATTTTTTTCACTGGAATTTTCTTTATTCACAAACTACAGAGAGACCTCAATGATAAGGATACAATGAGGCAAGCATTACATCCAGTTTGAGTCAAGTCTTAAGGAAAGAAAGGACCTTTTAAAATATAAGAATAAAGAAAATTGTCCGATATTAAGACAGAATTCTACATTACATAATATCTTACCAGAGAAACCAAAAATGAGCTTTAGGGAAGCCCCAAGTTTAAAACAAAAATTAGTATATAACTATATTAAAAAGAAACCTTCAAAGACTTTTTTAAATAACAGTACAGGTTTTTTTTTGGTGTGGAACCTGCCTAGCGTGTAAGAACACCAATAACACAAGAAGACACATTAGCCACTTTAAAAATTACTCACAAAGAAGTCACATTAACTACAAGATTAAAGAATTAATTACATGCCATACTAAAAATGTTATATATTTATTAATATGCCCATGCGGACTCGCTTATGTGGGCCGCACGAAGAGAGCTCTCCACATTAGAGTGGAAGAACATACTAGGAACATGAAAAAAAAATTTGATGGACACAGCTTATATACACATTTTAAAACACACCACAACTGTGACCCATGTGGCTTACAATTCATGGGCATTTAGAGAATTACTGGCAATTGGAGAGGAGAAGATGTGGCAAGAAAACTAGGCAGGGCCGAAATGGAATTGATTTTTAATTTAAACTCATTACAACCAGGGGGTCTCAATGTAGACTTCGAGTTATATAATTTTATGAAACAAATACTGTTTTTTAAATTCCATTTTATAATCTTTTTGATCAAAAAATGTTTTATAGTTGTATAAATATTTATTTAATTTTGTGCATACATGAATATGAATTATTATCTACACTTGCCACTATTAACAACTAGCCTGATATTTTACCCATACCTTTTTTTCCCTTCTCTTTCCCTTTTCCAAAATGGACGTTTTGAACCTACCTGAGGGGAAGATCCATTCAGGGAACTTTGTATATTACTTATTAAGGAGCTGACAAAACCGTAAGTGACACGCCACAGGACACACCGCGTCACTACCGGTGGACTCAGCCAAGGACTGACATTGTCAAAAACCGTCAGGAAGTGACCTCACTTCCAGCGGAATTCAGAATAATCCCTCCATACAACACAGTAAGGGAAATTTGCCCATCGAGCACAATGATTGGAGGACATTCACCACATGACTGGAATAGACTAATTAAGCACAGATATATAAATGGAATCCTGGAAGACATCACAGCCAACCGAAGAAGCTTTTCACAGCAAAACGCGTTTTGGCATGCAAGGACTGCACTACCATAGACTGATAAGTCCCTTTTTATTTGCTTTTATGTATTTTTTATTCACCTTTCATTTTATATTAAGAAATATTGGATTTTACTACTATTTGGTAGTCTGTCCAATTCCAGGTTCCAGATTTGGGAGTGTCACCCCACAAATTGACACTAGGCATTTACACCTGAGAGAGAAGGCACATATGGATTCTTATTAAGATGACAGTCCTCTTTTATGAAGTTATTTTAAATTATTATAAACACAGACATACTGCACCATAATCTCCTATGTTTTGCTTGCCTTGAGATTCCTGTTTATTGCTACCTATAACAGCACGGTTGCATCATTATAGAGTCTTATCTTCAGGCTCTGAAGATTGTAAGTGTGTCTACCTTATTTATGTTTCATCTAGTATATTGCAAATACCATCTGCACTAGATTTGTTTTATGTTTTTTTTCTCATTTATATATCACTCCACATCGAGATTTATATTACTATACAGAAGTTTAAGCTTGTCTGCCGTTCAGCGCTCCACCCACTGATTACAGGGTTTATCCTGTTAATCATTTTTCTCTATGTATTTATGGTGAGGGAAGAAAGGTATCCCCTCACGGGTGTTTAAGAGCAGCTATTCACACGTTGATTTTGCTCTACTTACTGTTCACACTGAGCTCACTATAGAGTTACTTTTGCCTCTTTTTACAGGCCTACCTGAATGCCGGTTTCGGCACACCACAACCGACTTGTGCACCACTAACATAACTCGGCCTATTGTCCCCGACCATATAGAACTACAAGCACACACTTTACAGGCCCTTTCAGCACACGCACAACCTCAAAAGCTCCTATACTTGAGCATATGCTCACACTACAGCCCCTAGTTACACATAGTACACCATAAACATACTGCTATATACACACACTTCACCACAGCCCTTTCTAAACACCATTGAAAATTATCTTGCATCTCCTGAAAAGGTTTTCCGGTTTCTGTGAAAAGGTGTCTTGCCTGTAATAAGGAAGGCGCAGTGGTGGAAGTACAGGGAGTGCTGGTGTTGCTGTTACATCTAGTGACCCGTGCAATTAGGGCCACACGATGGGCATGTGTCTTGAGGGGCCCAAACCTGTTTTTGCACCAGGGCCCACTCTACGTTAGTTCTGCTCCACCCGCAATCTCTAACTGAGACACACACTGACAGAAATACACACATTCTGACAGACAAACAGTGACAGGCACATACTCTCTGACTGAGACACACACACACACTCTGAGACACATACACACACACTGACACACACATTTTCTCACACACTCACAAATTGCTATTTTTATTTTAATTTAAAGCCGTCTAGTGGAGCTTTTCTCTAATCTTCCTGCCGTTCCTCCATGCTCCACTGTGCACTCTCTGTAGTGATGCCAGGACCGGAGTGACGTCATGTCACTAAACAGCGCGCAAGGGAGCAGAGAGGAACTGCTGGAAGGTTACTGCTTCCTCATGTGCAGCCTCCATGCTTCCCACGGTGGCCGGCTTTAATGTTTCCTGCGTGGCTTAGCAAAGGGCTGACAAATGTCAGGTGCCACGGCAAGGGTGTATAGTTTATTATTGCAATATGGAATATTGTCCTTTAATGTAATTTGTGTAGTATTTGTAATTTGGTATTGTCAATGTCAAAAGGGGTTAGTTTGATTGTATGGAGGTAAAAAGAGGTTAGATCTTTTGAAGCTGGGACCCCCCACCGAGGTCAGATGACCGAAGGGGTAGTTTAAATGACATAGGGATGTAAAAAGGATTTTACCATATGGATGTGAAATAATCAAGGCTCTGCAAGGTTTGAGGTTCTACACTTGGAAAAAGTTTGAATGTCTCTTCATCCATATGGCATGTACCTTGTAATTGATGATCTCTTTTGATATTTAATGGCCATAAGCCTTGTACCAGTATCATATCCAAAAGAAGGAAAAAAACATTCATATTTACCCCACAGAAGTATAATTAAGCCTCATTTTCTGTTATATTTGGAATGTGACAAGCGCTATCTTCTAAATAAGCCCAAACATTAGTGGGAGGGAATTGTGATGTCTGCCATGTTGAGTCGCGAGAAAGGAATGTCTATGGATTGGGAAAATAATAACAAATTCATAGATGCAGATTATTATTTCTGTGACAGGTGCATAAGAGAAGATAGAGCCAAATGTTTCCATTTGGATTGAGATTGGTCTGGAACAAAGGAGGTGGTCACTTATTATTTCTATAGGCACGCCTTAACTCCACCCCTGGGCAAGACTTGATAATCCACAGGGTATATATCCAATGATTTGGAGGGGTGTTAAGGTACTTGCTTGGGGCCAAGATCTAATTTTGAGTGAGTCACCATCATCCTTCCTTGCCAGAGACCCCCTGGGCAGAGGTTTACTTTGAAAAGCTTTTTTAATTTGGACAGCATGACTCCAAATGGCCTTAATATTGATTGGGAGTCTGTTTTATTAGTCTTATAGGTTTTATCATTATCTGTAATATTTATGATAATTTATCCTCACATTGTTGAGGCTTTTTTACACATTCCAATACATGAACATTTTGGAAAATATAATATATTGTTTTTTTATTGTTTACCCCAATTGGAATTCAACGAGGACTATCTTTCTTTCTGTGTTTCTAATGAGTTTATTAATACTGCTATATGAATGCCATTCCAGTGTGAAGTATAAGAATAACATTGTTTTATTTATTATCTTGTTTGATACATTATGTTTTATGGACATACTTTACATGCAAGGGACTTTCGTTTATATAAATGGACAATTCAATGAACATCCATCTGAAATCCAGCTTATGAGTTGTATGAGACGGGAAGTACATCTAACAGGAAGTGATATGTGGAACGCAAGATCCCGATACCGGAAGTATACTTTGGAGTGCATGAGTCATCACCCGTAATTCCGGAACTGTGGCATGCCTGTCAGACGCCAGAATTTGGCGCTGAATTTGATTTCCTGTTGTATATAAATGTGGAAGTATGTATTGTAAAATTATGATGTCCTTGAAAAAGACGGTTATCGTCGAAACGAGTTGTGTTTTTAATTATTTGTAGAAATAAAGTATCCTGTCTGTCTATCCATTGCATCCTGGAAATCCTTTACTTGGCCTGTGTGGTAGCTGAACGAGCTGGATACATTTCTTTTATATGCCTACACAGCCGGAGCCTGCTATGAGTGGCTCTGGTAAATGTGAGTAGTTTTGAGTGGAGCTTGCTGCAAATGTATATCTTTTAACTATATATCACTATGCGAGCATCCTTGTTTTTGTCTTCTATATAGACCTATCATTCCTGTATTTCATTAGAATCTCAGATCTATGTATTATATCATTTATTGTGTTTTAGCACTTCCCACTCTGTTTTTATATTTTATGTCATTTTATTGTAATGCCACATTAGGTGATCAGTGGCATTGGGAATTTGTGCATTTTTCTATCAGCGCCAATTACACCTTATTTTTGTTCTGTATATACTTTGATGTTCAGATATGTTTGAAATAAAAGCTTTGCCTTTGTGAATGTGTAAATATATCAAAACAGGAAGTGTGGCAACCAAGCAACATTCGACAGCTAGGCGGTTACCACTTGGAGATTTAGGAATAGAAACAGCATGTTTTAGGGTACACTGATCAGCCACAACATTAAAACCACCTGCCTATTATAGTGTATGTCCCTCTCCTGCTGCCAAAACAGCTCTGATGCGTCGAAGCATGGACTCCACTAGACCTCAAGCAAAGGCCCTGTTGTGGGCCAAAAAGTTGTTTCTATTTTGTTCCAATAAATCTGGCCACTGGATTGAACTTGAGTGTCTGGACCATCGTTACTTTTTTTGCAATTCAAAGAGTTTACAACAGTGACTGACAGGAACATAACCTGTAGGCACCGAATTGCAAGAAGTGTGGATTTCTACATTTAATTTTATTTTTCATATATCACAAATATAGGGCATATATCACAGTTCCTATATAAACAAAGTGAAAAGGACTTGGGATGCTTATGTGATTGTAGTTATCAAATTACTCGTTAGTAAGTCGAGAGGACCTTATGGCCCAACACAAATATAAAAGCTTTGCTTACAGCATGTTAATAGGTAAGTTGGATTTACAGACTCCACATGCAACACCATTATTAACATGTAGAAATCAGCAACCATGTAGCAAGCAACAACAGTGTGTAGGAAATAGAATTTCTATAATATATTAGATAACCATATTCATGATTAATCCAGTATTTGTACATTCATGCTATTGGTCTATGAAATGCAAAACTGAGAGATGAATGTATGTAAAGATGGAGCATTGACAATAATAATCTATACAATGAATATTTGTTTCAGGCATACGCCATAGTTTCTGTATTGCATTATCTCTAGGTACAAATTAGCTGTAGTGCATTTGGGTAGATAGTGCAAAGCAGTTTCTCCCTTAAATGCGCATTCTGGCATTATTTATCCTCACTGCTTTATAACTTGTGTGTTATAATGAAAAATACCTTCTGGGGACCAGACAATTATTTTGCACATTTAAACCATGTAGCTATCTTCAAGACATGGAATTGTTGGAAGTCCTTACCTGGAAAGCACAGGGGGTATTGTCCATGCAGTAAACCCTAAGGTTGTAATCCAGAGAGTTACAAGACATGCAGCCAAAAACAGCCACCTTGAGCTCCTTCACAGCACAGTCTGTGAGTGGCTCCCCAACCAAAGCATAGGTCCCAAAGCTGTCCAACAGAATATGGCAGGCAAAGGGATCCAAAAGGCAATAAAATGAAGTGGTTTCATCATCAGTAGACATTACTTCCTGTAAAACAATGAATGAAAATGGCTATTATCATTGCGTATCTCTTGAAGTGATAGACCGTTTGACTATTTTCTATTATCACATGTTTTAGACATTAACAAATGTGTCTGTTAGTCTATCCAATAAATTACCACACTCTATAACCGACAAATTGAGCAGCAGTCCCAAAGATGATTTGCTAGCATTTTATGAGTAGCAATATTACGGGAGATTTGTTCAGGAATAATTGCTACACGACAATTCGGTATTCCTGCTTTATAGTAAATGTATACATGACCAATGGTATAATAGAACACTTTAAAGGTGCTTTGCTCATTTGTGAGAGTTTTTCATTGGGCAACAGATTAGCCAGCATCCATACTAAAAATGTTCTCTATGAGTCATAGTTCTATATTTTTTTAACGAATCACTATAGGACAATGTACTTATTCCATTACATTTGCTGTATCGAGGACAGTCAGGCACTTTATTAACATATTTATTATAGTTTTGGTTGACAGATAATACAAAAGGCTCCTATCATGTTAAGAACACGTCACTTGCCTCCCATTTGCCCTGTTGAGATCTTCTCTTCAGCCTGATGTTCCAATGTTCACAGCTGACCTCAGCGCAGTGCGGGATTGTTAAGGCCACAGG
Organism: Pelobates cultripes; assembly: GCA_933207985.1. Classification (NCBI taxonomy): domain Eukaryota; kingdom Metazoa; phylum Chordata; class Amphibia; order Anura; family Pelobatidae; genus Pelobates; species Pelobates cultripes. The sequence continues at coordinate 111,552,633 of OW240914.1, forward strand.
CGTTGAGAAGGTCATATCAAGTGGTCCACAGGTTACCTCAGGACCCAGTAGAACCTCAGCTCCTTCAAGCAGCAAGCTAGTAATAAACACAACAAAGAGACATTTGGAATTTAGAAGATGACAAGATCAACAAAACATCACAAAATAGATAAAAGTGTGGCAATTGAAACAGTGACAGGTTTGAGGAGAAAAACATTAAACGCATTTATTTAAAAAAGAAATTAATTCTGACATTTCTGTACTAGTTGTATGATATTAGTCTAGCGACGTTTATTATTAGAAACATATTGTATAAAATCTTTTTTAAAAAACTAGTGACATCTGAGCATAAGAAATGCATTACTCTTAGTATCCCCCCCCCAAAAAAAAATATATATATATATAAATATATATATATATATAATCCAATAGAGAGAAGGTCTTTTTTCTTCAAACGGTTTCTTTTTTTTAAAATCACATCAAATTTTCCCAATCAACGTTTCGACCCACACAAGAGTCTTTTTCAAGATCATCCAAAAGATCATTCAAAAGGCATCTGATCTTGAAAAAGACCCTTGTGTGGGTTGAAACATTGATTATGACAAATTTGATGTGATTTAAAATAACAGAAATCGTTTGAAGAAAAAAGACCTTTGAGTGCACCTTCTCTCTATTGGATTATATTTTTACGCTAAGGGAGCACCTAGGCAAGATTTATTTGTTTGAATTTAAAGGGGTGAGTGCCAAGATATTATTTTTGTATATATATATATATATATATATATATATATATATCTAGTAGAAAGCACTCTGGAGTCTTGGTAAAGTAAAGTCAAACTGCTGCTTTATTAAGCAAACACAGTGATGAACACAATAGTCGACGTTTCAGTCTATGCAGACATTTTTCAAGTCTTGAAAAAAGTCTGCATAGACTGAAACTTCGACTATTGTGTATATCACTGTGTTTGCTTAATAAAGCAGCAGTTTGAATTTACTTTACCAAGACTCCAGAGTGCTCTCTACTAGGTATATATATTTTGGTTGGAGATTGTGCAACGGAGCACAAAAAGACCGGGAACATCGAGTGCTGGGACCTGGAAATATAAATATATATATATAATATTGGTACAAAGCATAATGTTTATATTATTAGTAACTGCATTGGAAAAAACACAGATGTTTATGTAATTAGATACACATTCATCAGTATGATTTGTTTTAGGACTTTTTGTTAGAACTCTTCAGTTGCAATTGGATTAGACAATAGCCAATTTCAAGACCTATTTTCATACATCACCCCTGTGTGTCCTTTTCTCATAAGACATAGTTGGATTGATTTTATAATGTACTGAGCAATTCAATAGACTCAATGTGGCAGATTTTTGCTCACTTATTGTTTTAGTTTCAAGATTGACTAGTGTTTTATGGGAGATTAATATCCTACAGTAACATTATAGCCCTCGTATAAAACAAGGGTATTCAAAAGGGTCATGAAATTTCACTGTGCTTCTTAGTTTAAAGTTCTTGAAACAAAAGACAATCTTGAACCATTAAATTGTCATTACCATTAAAATAGTTAGTTTAAACTTGTGTTGTTATCCTTTCACTTTTCCTACAATCCTCTCCCCAGCTTATACTACATATTTATTTTTTTAGTACAAATTTTGAAGATAGAGTCCAGTTATATGGCTTTCTGAAGAACCACAGATTTGAAAAAACAAAACAAAAACAAAAAAAAACAGCTGTGCTCTGTGATGTCAGGATTAGCTTCTTTGACAGCTGGATAACTGAAGCTTGCTTCAAGGTGAAGTATAAATCCCCCCTAGGCTAAGTATATTTTAGCCACTGAAAGGATAACTGGCACTGCATCACTAAACATATCTATGAATTTTCTGACCAAAAATAGACAGGTTTGAACAAAGCTGTCTCCAGGCTTCTCAACCCATGTAAAGTAGTATCCTTTAGGGTGCTCTAGATAAATTAGGGGGTTACTCTGGGAACAAGTTGAATTGAGTGCTTTTTAAACAAATTTTGATACTGAGTAGGCCTAGAAGAAAAATCTTTTACTGGACAAACAGCTTAGATAATATGATTAGTTACACAAAACATTCAGCTATTTTCCATATTTAAAGGAAGTCATAGTATACAGGACCTACATAATCATCAAGGTTTTATCAGTAGTAGCTTGTAATCATATCTTAGGGTTACATCGCAACATAGTTAGATCAAGTTCAGCATTTCACAATTCTGTTTTTGCTGTTGACCCAAAAGAAGGCAATAAAACCCAGTTTGAAGCACTTCCAATTTTACAAGAAACTAGGAAAAAGGTCTTCTTGACACCCTGCCCCAAGAATGGCAGTCAGATATCTCCTTAGATCATGAAGCTATTACACCACAAATTAATAATTATATCCCTGAATGTGATGTTTTTGCAAGTATTCGTCCAGTTGCTGTTTAAACATCTGTACAGACTATGATAAAACCACCTATTCAGGCAGAGAATTCCACATCCTTATTGTTTCTTTCAGTCGAAATGTGTGACATTGTGTCCTATGTATAGTACTGTCTATGGATAGATTTTGTAAGCTATTCTTCATAACTAAAATGTTCCATTCCATTTATTAACTTTATAGCCAGCTTCTGCACTTGTTCTAGTTTCATAATATCCTTCTTTAGAACAGGTGCCCAAAATTGCAAGTGTGGTCTTATCATTGATTTTTAAATAGGTAAAATTATATTTTCATCCCAAAATTAATACCCACTTTTTATATGTGGCAATAACGTACTGGCCTTAGCCAGCTGATTGGTACTGCTGATTGACATTGAAAATATGAATTTATGTTAATTCAAATCTCCAATAATTAATGTGTTGCCCAAATGTGCAGCTTTCTCAATTTGCTCAAACAGCTGTTCTTTCTCATCAATATCAACATTAAGTGGTTTATAACACATCTCAACCAAAAATAGATTTCCCTTGTTTTGCCTCAAGCAGAAATCTACCCATAAAGCTTCAGCATTTCCCTTGTCACATTCCACTTACTTAATTTTTGACATTAACTCATGGTTGACATATAGACATACCCTACCACCTTTCCAGTTTGTTTTTTTTACCCTTCCTAAATAATGTGTCTCATCCCACCATGTTCCCATTTTGCTCATTATGTCATATTGCTTAGTGTATGCTATTGCCTCTAGTTTAGAGTTTAGTGTTTAGCAATGTTTTAACTATCCACTTCAGGTGGAAGGGGTTTTCATCCACACTTTTTTCCCCACCACAACTATTTTGGTATGTACTTTACAAGTAACGCCAAGCCTCCATAGCAAGCCAGTAACCAACCTCATGCTGATGAGTTACATTAACAACGAAACAGCTGTCCATGAGTGGTACACTGGCTTTGCTCCTCTTCCTGATTTGTGTTTCAAAGCTGTTGTATACACCAGACAGATTCTCCAAGGAATCCATGTATAAAGTGGTTCTTTGTTGAGCTCATTTGCATACGCTTTTTGTTGTTTTAATCCAAGTAGTGGTTTACATATGATATAATCGATGTTTCGACCCGTTCGGGTCTTTCTCAAGATCTTGCTGTGTATATATATAGATATATATATATATTAGAAAATGATTATATGACACTGTTTGTGAACTATGCTATGCTGATCTATCTTGCATTCAAAATGTTAATGCACAAACGCAGATGATTCACACCAAAATATATCCGGACTAATGGAAAACATCATTATCAATCACCTTAACTGGTAATATTTACTTTAAATATTCACATACACACACTATGGTATGGCTTGCAATAGATATATTACTGCAAAAGAAAAAAGTCTGTCTGTTCTCTGACTACAGAATCCTTGGATGCACAGACTTACAGACTGACATATATAGAAAGACAAACAGATATATAGATTGAATAACATTTTACATGTTTAAAAAGGAAGTCCAATTTTGTTTAATTCCTACGTTCTATGGTCTGTGTTTGGGGTGACATGATTTGTCACAGGCATTAAAATTACATTAAGTAAATGAACATGCAAGCTTTCCATTCACTGGTAAATCATTTAGCACTTTAAGTTGTGGCCCATTCAAGTCAAAGACTATATATCATAGATGTGCAAGAGCTGAATGAAGAATCGTGTAACATATATGCTTTTAAGATGATGCAGACAGCACTGCCCTTGGGAGTGACATCTTAAAAGTGTTGGACATAAAAATGTAAAGATACAAAAGTGGTGTTTAGGGATTGAGCAGTCCCCTCTGTTGTTCCCCATTTAATGGAAGTTTACTTCTTCACCTTTTTCGTTGGTAAAAGCTTTTAATTCAAAGACAGGTGCTAAAAACCCATTAGGTCCCATTCAAGAAACATGAAATTCTGAACAGATCCCCCGGGACCATTAACGGAGCCAAAGAGAATATACAAAAGGTCAGACACAGAAAAGACGGAGGGAGAAGAGAAAGAAGATAACAAAAGGGTGGAAGGTGAAGTCAGTATGAAGTAGAGCAACAGAAAAAAAAGCTAATACATTAGAAAATGGAGAAGGTAACAGATAGGAATACTGATAAAGGTGAACAGATAGACACATTGATAAAATTAGAGGAAGTATAGCGTTCACCGGGCCTATTGATTACACAAAAATGGATTCATTGCAGTTTGTGATACTTTGATGGAATCAACGGAAATATTCTCGGCTACTCAGCATCTCTGTTGCACCTCTTCTCTTTATGCTGTCATTCCTACGGTATAGCAACAATAGACATGAACAGAACATAACATTGAAAATTGAAATATTACATTGTGGACAAGTCAGAATGGCTAATAACTTCACCATTAAAATCATTCTTCTGATATTTAACTCTAACGCTAGCCACTGTGACTTGGGCCAATATTGTGCTTTAAATGTACAGAAATAGTGGTAACTGATAGTATGCCATATGGCAGCATGTTGTGACAGACAGATTTATTTTCTATTTTATGACATACCTGGTATATTGTTGGTTCTAAAGAGGTTAATATTACACATTATGATTATTATTATTATTATTTTATTATTTATATAGCGCCAGCACATTTCGTAGCGCTACACATCAGTTACCTTTCTGTTACCTTTCTGGTAAGCTACTAGTTAGAAGGCCCTGATAACCTTGTTGGAATCAGAATCAGTTGAGTTTTATTTGCCAATGCATTTTGTTTTTGTACATTATCAAGTAGCAAAGATTAATAGGAATATTGTGGTCAATACATATTTTCAGTAATTGGATCACTCTGTGAGGCTGAGTTCCATACATAAAGCCAATGTTCTATTGTATATTTAAAATTATTTGAGATTGCATGCAGTTTACAAACACAAGGTTAATGTCAATACCATCAACAAGCAGGAAAAAGCATTAACGTCCAAGGTCCTTTCTAATGGAATTTGCCATGATTTTTAATGCTAACACTCAGAAAAAAAAATATTTTAAAACAATTAAGATATATATTTTTTTATATATTTCTAAAGATACATACACAGCTCAGCAAGTTAACTTCTTGATCATTTCTTTCCACCATTATTTGATTTGGAATGTAGATATTTGAACCTTTCTGTGTTCACTTTGCTGTCTTGCTACTGATATCTTTCTTAGCTGCTTACAATATGAAAAATGATCTCTTCACAGTCCAGGCTAACAGTGACCAGGGTGTGATTCAGTTAATCTATATAGCAGTAAAAGATTAAAAAACTGTGCTCTTATTGTTAACATCTTCTTATAAAAAAATAAAACATTGTGTCCTTATCGCCGCCTTGTCTTGGATAGTCCAGATGGGAACAGCTTGAAAGCCTGTCGTAGTTTAATGAAGAAGCAAATGGACTTGAAGGGATAGTATTTGCGAGGCAGATAGGTATTAGAGTCACGAGTGGTGCAGAGATATTGTGATTTCTGGTGAGGACAAGATTCTACATAGTTTGTAAACCTGTGAATTTTAGAATACACATACACACACACACACACACACACACACACAAATTGACTCTGACATACACACACAGTATATTGTTAGAAATCATTTTTGTCATTCTGATATTGTCACTGTCATAAGGTCTTTCTCTTTTTGCATTGTGTGAGAACACCGAGTGTTTAAATTGTCAGATTTTCATATATTTGTATGATCTGATTATTGCAGGCACACTTTTTATGCCTATGTGTTCCTGACTTACCTAATCAGTTACTAAGAGATACTTTATTGACTTCTGATATTGGATATGTGTGATTTTATATATCATATTATTTAACTGTGCCATTACTAGGTTAATGCTAACTTGTTAAAGACTAGGCCTTGTGGTGAATAATGTATTTTGTTTTGTCTCTGTTTTTTGGGTGGCATTATGACAGAGTCTTTGGACCTTTGTGCATCAGGTGTACCCAGAGCTATTGATTCCTGCATGCAATAATGAGCAGACAGAGGGTGTTATATCTGTCTCTATAGTGCGTAAATGCAAAATCTTACCATGAAGAAGCATGGTGGTGGACTCCAGTGCCAGGGGAGAAGGGATGAATGACAAAGCAGGACATGTCTGGATCCCAAGCTGGAGACTAGCCTATCCTATTCACATTATAATTGGTAGCAATCAGCAGGATACCTCTTCTCCATAAGGGGGGTCCAAAACACTGCCTGCATTACACCTCTATTGGGGGATCTTAGCCAGAGTTGTACCATAGCTTATGAAGCTGAAATATCACTGGTTTAGTGGATCACAACAAAATACAACAAAAGATGCCTTGAGTACAAAGGAAGAGTATCCAGTAATAAAAGTAAATCCATCCACATTGTAGTGCTCATAGAGGGAGACAGGAAGTGTAATAGCTTCATAATTCTATGGAAAGTGAGTTCAACAGTGTCCTAAGTCCTTGCTTGGAAGTTTTTTTCCTTCTCCTAACAAGGATATAGTGGCGAGGCTTGTAGATGACATAAATAAAATGTTACAAGAATGGGAGAGGAGAGAAGCCAGAGGGAGTCTTTAAAATGCCTACCAGACTTGCTGTGCAGGTCTAGCAGGTAAAGTGATGGCGCCTGGACCATAATGTAAAAATGCCAGAGTGCAGACTGACATCAATAAGGAATGACGTCAGACACCAACACCGGAAGTGACGAATGAGGAAAAAGACATCCGAAAAAGTGCACAGAAGGGATGGATGACAAAAAATAGAAGGGATAGAAGTGTGCACCAACTTCTCTATAATGATGATGAGCTTGCCAACCAACAAATTCTGCACTTTTAAGAAGACCTTTATTTGGCTGAAAATCATCAGTTTTTACCATGAATGTGTAATATACTACACTACGGTCTGTTTTTATATTTGTTTATTTCAGGCTGTACCCAAATCCTCACCTATATTTTTATGTTAAAATTTACACTGTGTTTGTGTTGTGCGGAGTGACGTAATACATGGTGATAGTAACATCACTTCTTTGTACAGTTAGCATTATTTCCTGCACAGTCTTGTTTTAAATTTGTACCTAAAACTGAGGCAGCTACATCAGAGACCAGTGGAAGTCTTTTCCCCACAAAGTGACAGTAGTTAACTAGAAAAAATCTAATACATCATGAGTCGGAGTACGATATTGAATGATATTTGCAATACTTTGAGGGGAAGTGCATTCTTTCAGGTGTTGCACATTCAAAGCTAGTCGTGTAGCAGATTCTTATTGGACAGTACCAGATTAGTGTACCATTCTGTAGTAAAGTAACATTTATTAGACCGGTATGCCATTACACCTGAAGCCTACTGGTGGAACAGGACTCTGATGCAGAATGGTTTTACCATTTACATCGAGTCTTATCAAACTGGTGGCCAAGTTACCACAGTGGAAGATGGTTTGGAACTTTATCCGGCCTTCTGAGTCTGCTGTCCTGTCAGGTCGAAATGCAGCAATATACTGTTACTCCTGCCAGCAGCTGGGATACATAATGAGTAATTGTCCTTGATCCAAGATTTGCAACCACATGGAATACTGGAGGTATATTAAGGGAGAGTGCCCACTGCATAGAAGGCACCACAGCTAAATTAAATTACAAACCAGGGCATAATTTTGTGGCCAAGCTTTGATCTGTTACTACCTTTTGCAGACCTGTTTAAGGTCTGCTACCCTGTTGGTCTACCATGAAGGATGTAACAGGATGTCCTTCTGAGAGTGTCACTGATAATTCTCTTTTGGTGTTATAGTGAGAACATTAAACACTTAAATTGTATAATTTGCATATATTTAAATAGTCTGGTTGTTGCAGGCACACTTCTCTTAATGTGTGTTACTGCCTCAGTTACTCAGTTACTAAGACATATTTTATTATATTCTGAAGTTGGACATCTGTTTTCCTGTATTTTATATTATATATTATAAGAAAGATAAATAGATGAACAAACAGCCAGATATCAGATTTTAGATGTCATATTGCATTCGTTTAGGTACCATTAGCAATAGAGCACTGTTTAGACAAATACAGCTTTTTAGAACAAAGTATGAGTTGTGATCCCAAAGGGACAACAATCAGAAACCAGTACTGGAAAAACAGTGCTTGTAGAACTCTTAAGGTCAAATCAGTGTTTCATATTTCCCACTTTGAGTACACACACAGAAACAAAAAAAACACACTCATAAATGTTACTGAGAACCTTAAAAAAGAATGTGAAAAGTTTGTAGGGCACAACATTTTAAATGTAATATTTAGGCAAAACTAGCCCATTTCAGACTCAATACTTTCCCGAAGAGTATTTTTGTATACTCAATGTTAATTTTGCCAACCTCTATGTAATGATAACTAAGCAACATATATGTTCCTTGCATCTTCATATCTTGTCTCGTCTTTCCTCCAAGCTATACATGTTAAGAACCTTTAAACTTTCCTGGTAAGTTTTATCCTGCAATCCATGAACCAGCATCCTCCTGAACTACTATGTTCTCCCTAACAATGCAATGATTTCAACCATAAAATGAATGTTTACTGTTGTTAACCAGGAGTTAATTAAATATTGCTATGTGTGAAGGATGAACCAAAGTATAATGTTTAGCTGAATTATATTCTTCACTGTAAAGACTGGAGAAAGATATGATTTTTTATTTTTGTCAGCATAAGAGTTAGAGTTATCTCTGCATTTTATAAAATAAACAAACGTCAAATCTGTTCAAACCATATGTTTTTCCAGCTGATTGTTCTTCCAACTTTTCAATTGCTTTTTCTTGGCATGAAACATAGTCATGTGGGCACCCGCAGGCTCAGTTAGAGTAGAGATGATGCCTTGTGATAATGATGAATCAATACATTGCACAGATATTAATGCTGTTATGCATGTACCCTCAAAGTATGGATAAGGTTTTACTAAGGCACATGGTATAAGAAAGTGATTTGTGATAACAAAATATAGAAACAAATTTAGAAACTTTAGAAACAATAGTTTCCCATAAAAGTTAATTTTCCTAAAAATGAATCTGCAAAGAAACACTCCAAGCACTATAACTGCTACATCACGCTGCAGTTATGGTACCAGGAGTGCCAATGTAAATAGTTATACTGTTTAGTAATGATTTGACTTCTTACTTGTGCCTGCTGTGTGCTGCGCCCTGCCTCCTCTTCAGCAGAAGCTCTGAGCTAAGCCTAGCTGTGCAGGGCATAGCTAATTCCGATATTTTTTATTTAACAGGTATTTAGTTTAAAGCCCCCTCACTATTATTAGAGTGAGGGATGTAGGGGATTTGTTTGTGGGGGTGTTGACTTTGGGCTTGGGGACTCCTAGTCAATAGGGGGGTTTGACTAGGAGTGTGGGGATTCCTTGTCATGGGGGAGATAATTTTTATTATTGGCCCCCATTCTTCACCAATGGGTGGTGGCTGGGGAGGGGGGTACAATAGCACTAATCTGATTTTACCTCCCTTATTTATTAACACTAAGTATTATTTACTTAGTATTAGTAAAGATGTCTGAAAGACCAAAATTACAAAAGGGAAGAATTTTGTTTCTTTCCACTTCTTCGTAGATAGCTCTATAATCCTTGTTGGATACCAAAAAGAGCTATCTACTAAATTCTCCCTAATCTGGTACTCTTAAATATGGCAATCCTACAAGGGTACCAATATAGCTGCCACTCAGGACGACTACCAAAGTATTTGCGCCTGAGTTTTGTCCTGACTAGGGCAGCACAAAACCAAGATACACCACTGACCTTACCAATTCATCCTGTGGATTCCACATACCATCTCTTCCAGCACTAAAGAAGAGTTTATATTTCCCTTCACTGGCACACAGGTTCTATCACCTAGAGCAGGTGAGCATTTAAGAACTTATTCAAATTATATTAATATGCCTGTATATATTCCATTAGATATCTCTGCCTCTGTATTTCATTCTCTCCTTGAGCTAACCAATTGGAGGGCAGTAGTAGGACAATGTCACCATTGTGAGATCTGAGATGTGAGATCTGTGAGATCTGAGCTGGTCCCTAATAGGCTCTGCTCAATGTGAGTAAATTCATTTATAACCATCAATCACCCAAACCAGTAATTATATTACACTATATTTAGTTTATTTTTAATGCACTAAGATTAAGGCCCTATTTTTCGTTTGTTTTTGCATGTTATTGTGTTAAGTTAGAGAGAAACTTACACGTGTGTGGTAGCTGCTTTTTTACTGTTTTTTTACTATATTTATATAAGCACATTTCCTCACAGAACACTTGTCTTTTCACAGTTTTATTAATTAGATAACTGCTACCTTTTCAGTAATTTCACTATTTGCTTTCTTATTACTCAGTTCACCCGTCTGATTTAACAGAAAGGTTAGACGACAAGAGTATACAGAACAACCAAAAAAAGTCAGTTCATTTAATGAAGGTGGTTTTTCATGGCTTGCAGAATTCGACTTATAAAACTTCAATTATTTTTATACTTTATCATAACAAAAGTTTAGTTTTTTTGTGGATTAACTAAAAAAAAGGGCAAAGGAACTCTAGTCTATCTAATGGGCTTGTCTTGAGTTCTAATCAAAGCCATCCGAGGCTCCCACACCAATCACTTTGTATCACTGACCTGAAACAAAGAACATTCTATCATTTCAGTCTTTACAATTTGATTCCATTTCCGTGTGTCTATCATTCACTTTACCTTGGTTCCCCTTGATTGACTGACAGATAGATTTCCCAGGAGTTATCTTCTGCAATAGCCTCATGTGGGATCAGCAGACTCACCCCTGAAATATAACAAGGCAAAGCTTAGAGATGGAATCAAGGAGACATCAATAAAATCCAGTAATTGAACTGACACATTTCTGACGCTATACATGGAACATATCCAAAGAAATGTGTGGCATATATGTGGCTATACTAAAATCAGTTGTATTCTTATTGCATTATAGTTAAATGTCAGCTATTGTAGTGTCGGTATAAATATCAATATGAACCTAGATCAGTGAAATTGTCTTTTTTATTGATCATGGCAGTGCTGATAGATTTCTATCATTATAGATAGACATGTGATGGAAAAATTAGGTTGTATTCCAATGCAGGTGTAATGTTGTAATGTGGTCAAGATTTTCAAGGCTATTTACTCTTTATTTTATGTATAAAGGGCCCATGTGTTAAGCAGCTTTCATACAATCCTGCTGAAAAATGAAATTGATAAAAATCCACAAATATAAAATAACATTGAAGTTTAGATCATTTAAGATATTTAAAGAGAGAAAGGAAATTTAAGGTTCCTATTTTACAAGACAATGGACAACAGCTGCTATGCAGTGTGATGCATTATGTACGTACAAACAGTGAAAAACTGAGATGCAATTGCTACATGATGCTTTCTATGTTTAAAAAAACAGTGGCACTACTACTGCCATTACAGCCACAATGTACCAGCCATCGTTGGGGGCCCACTCAATAGCCTATACACTTAGAACCACCCGATAGGCAGGCAGGTCTGATCAGGTGCCCAGACTGGTCAGGTGCTGCAGCCCTTTAGAAGACAGAACGGGCCCCATTACTATTGGCAGTTGGCGCAGGGAGGATTTGAGAGCCTGTCACTTCCTTCTAGGTTAGAGACAGTGCGGAGGAAGCAGAGAGGGGAGGAGGGATATATGTGTGTCTCACCAACACTAAACTTAACCCTGCAAAAATGGGCAAATTGTAGAACCCCAGCTGGCAACATATTATGGGAGTTTTATGACAGATGGAAATCTACCTTTTGGCCACCCTAGCTCTAGAGAGGAGCCCGAATAAAATTATTGCACCAGTGCCCTCTCTACATTAGTTCTGCTACTGTTAAAGAGATACTGTAAGACCACTTTATCTTAATGTAGTGGTGTTGGTCCAAAAAACCCTGTCCTTTTTGTCTGGCAATGTAAAATATATTTTAAGAAACACAGCAAAAATAGAAAGCAATGGGATCTATGTGAAAATGGGTGTAAGGGGAATAAACACCATCTCCACAATGATCCCATGCACTCCAGCAATGCCCAAGGGCTTAACCTTAGATACTAGCAACAGAAACAAAGAAGCAAAAAATCACAAACTGAATATAATGCTGACTGGAGAGAAAGACGTAGGCACCAAAGCAATGTAACCAGAGGGAGACCACTAAATATCTGAAGTAACAGAAAGCAATAATAAGAAATAATAATACATACCAAACTAGCCTTATACTCCCATGCCTAAGTAAGTGAGGAGATAAAGTTACTAAACACCTAAGTCTGCAATATACATATAGGCTTTATTAGTCCTGGCCCTTTAATGCATAGGGTGTTAGTAAATCTCCACTTAGTACCTAAGCACCAGAAAAAGTGCCAAAGGGAGAAAGGTTACTGTCTAAAAGATTGGCAGCCCTAATAATCAAAAGTAGACAGACGGATAAAGTAAAATAAAATAAAGAAAACCTCTCTCCTTGTGAGACTTACTAGATAGGCATAGAAGAAAAAATGTAAATCATAAATCATAACAAACTCCCATGTCTAAGTAAGTGAGGAGATAAAGTTACTAAACACCTGACTAAACTAAAAGTCTGCAATATTCATATAAGCTTTATTAGTCCTGGCCCTTTAATGCATAGGGTGCTAGTAAATCCACACTTAGTGGCTGTCATCAGATGACCACTAGGGGCTCCAGACTGAAAAATATTTAATTATTGAATATTTTTTATGTCCAGCATGAACATATAAAATATGCTGACACTGTAATTATTATTATTATTTTTAAGGAGGGTTGCAGTAATGTCTGTTTATAAAATAACTGTCTGTCTGTTTGTCTGTCAATATATAGATAGATATATTGATATTTAATTTGAATGTTCCTTTCCTTTAAGATACTTTACTGTAAACGTAATGCTCTTAATTTAATGTATGTCTTTGTGGAAGATCTTATGGTCTTCATTACTCCTTGCTGAATGTTGCGCGTCAAGCTAACTGCATTTAAATGAGTTATGTCAGTCAGCATTTACTGAAATTACCATTTCTGCAGTAAATTATGGATTTCATCACATATATAATTTGTCAATATATGTTTGCTAATATTATTTCAGTGTTACCACAGCAATTACAATGATGTTATCATACATGACTGATTCCTACAAGAACTAAAATCGTCAATACAAATTATCTCAATTGATCAATAAAGTGTCTAAGGCATTATACCTTAACAGATTTTAATCTTTCTATATGATTACTCCATATATATTTGCAATGACACTTCTGCACAATGGAAATTAATTTGGTTTGAGCATTTAAGTCTAGAAACCCATCACATTTTTCATCATTAACCTTTTAGAAGCCATTTTATATAGACGTAACTGAATGTTGTGACCAAAATGGACACTTGAACCCTATTTTTCCGCATCCAACATGCTTATGTTGCTCAAGACAGTTAAAGGAACTCTATGAGCACTAAAAAAAGGTAAACGTTTAATGAGAGGCTTTGGTGTATAGATCATGCCCCTGCAGTCTCAGTGCACAATTCTCTGCCATGTAGAAGTTAAACCAAGTTTGTTTCTATACATGCAGCCCTAGTCACAACTCCCTTGGCTGTGACTCACAAAGCCAACATGAAAAAATTGTTTCATTTTCAATCAGATCTGACATGGTGCATTTATGTTAGAATTTTCTATGTCCTGCTATGTTAATTGAATTTAATCCCACACATAAAATTCCTGCAGGCTATTAAGATAATAGCGTAAAAGATAAGAAGTTTTAAATTAAAGTGACTCGTTTAACCTCTGAAGTATTTGCCTAATTTGCGAAGACCTCCAATGGTGACTGCTCTGCTGGGTCGCGAGTTGCAGGGGATGCTGAGTAATACATACCGGGACGGTCCATTGCATGGTCTTCCTGCGGGTCATCTTCTGCTTCAGCTGCAAGGAGTCCATGTCTTTGTACTCTTGCATATGCGAGACTATGGGATTCTCCATAGACAATGCCATTCATACAATAGGGAAAATGACAAATGTGAAAAAGGTAGCTCCACCTTTTGCCACGTTTTGTCAAGTGGAGGACAAAATACTAAAACAAAGTTAAGAAAAAAAATTACTTGCACACTAGTCCAAATCCCTGTGTTTGAGCGCAGGACTTATTATTGTGTATTTGTACTAAGACAAAGTAGTCCATGTTTTAGTATTTAGTATTTCAGCGAAGTTCCAACACAATCAATGTATTTCAGAAAGATTTTGTCTTTATAAAATAATATTTTTTTCCTTTGGGGAGGGCCTTTAAACAAAACGGTGCAAAAAAGACATTGGGTTTCTCTTCACAGGAAATGTGTAAGGAGATTGAGTAGATCACATGCATGGAGTTGTGACTAGGGCTAAATAAGAGAAGTGATTTAAAGGACCACTATAGTGCCAGGAAAACATACTCGTTTTCCTGGCACTATAGTGCCCTGAGGGTCCCGCTCCCGCCGGGCCGGATGGAGAGGAAAGGGGTTAAACTTACCTTTTTTTCAGCGCCGGGCGGGGAGCTCTCCTCCTCCTCTCCGCCTCTGATCCTCCTCTTCGGCTGAATGCGCATGCGTGGCAGGAGCTGCGCGCGCATTCAGCCAGTCTCAAAGGAAAGCATTTACAATGCTTTCCTATGGACGCTGGCGTCTTCTCACTGTGATTTTCACAGTGAGAAGCACGCAAACGCCTCTAGCGGCTGTCAATGAGACAGCCACTAGAGGCTTTAGAGGCTGGATTAACCCTATTATAAACATAGCAGTTTCTCTGAAACTGCTATGATTATTTAAAAAAAGGGTTAATCCTAGAGGGACCTGGCACCCAGACCACTTCATTAAGCTGAAGTGGTCTGGGTGCCTAGAATGGTCCTTTAACTTCCAAATGGCAGAGAATTATTATTATTATTTATAAAGTGCCAACAAATTGTGTATAATAGGTGTACTAACAGACATGTATTAGCTAAAAGAATAGCTGAACGCACAGGAACAGGGGATGTTTATGGCCCTGTTCAAAAGAGCTTACATTCCAGAGCAGGGGTCCTCAAACTCCGGCTCCCCAGATGTTGCTGAACTACAACTCCCATGATTCTTTGAATTGCATAGATAGCCAGAGAATCATGGGGGTTGTAGTTCAGCAACATCTGCGGGGCCAGAGTTTGAGGACCCCTGTTCTAGAGGAAGTGGGGTAAAGTGGCATGAGTGGTAAGGGTAGGATGTACTTCATGTATGGGAAAATGTAGGAGTTAGTTTTTTGGATGACACAGTTGCAGAAGAGGAAGCAGGATGGGTAGCCAAGGTGCAGGGAGGGAAAGATTTTAACAGTTTAATTGATATGCTTTCCTAAAGAGGTGAGTTATTAAAGATCTTTTGAAAGAACTGAGTCTGGGTGAGAGTCTAACAGAGCAGGAAAGGGTGCTCCATAGGAACAAGGCAGCAAAGTTTTGAAGACTGGCGTCAGAGGTGCTAGAAGGAACAGGTAATATACGCAGATATTCGGCAGAGCGCAGGGCCCTGGACAGGACACACCTGTCTATCAATGAGGATACGTAGGAGCAGCGTTAACCAAAGATTTGTAAGCAAGTACCAGAATTTATATCGAGCCCTAAATCTTATTGGAAGCCAGTTTAATGACTGACTGGGGAGGGGGAGGGGGAGGGGGGGAAGTATGGGAGGTGTGGGCAGACAGGAACATGAGCCTCTTAGCTACATTCATTATAGATAGCGGCATGGACCAGCACCTTGGCACCATTTAGCATTAGATGCAAAGTATTTTTTTGAGACAGGATTTGGCAAGTGACTGGACTTGAGGGGTGACTGAGAGGTGGGAGTCAAAGAGAGCATCTTGGCAGCAAGCCTGCGAGGTGGAGCTGATCATAGTGCCACAGACTTTGATAATTGAATAGTTAGTCTGCAGGAGCATACACACCAGAACCAATCCATTAAGCTAAATGTGTTTTGGTGCTTAGCATGTCCCTTTAAGCACATAGGAAAATGCATCCTATACTTCTGTATAAAATATACATAATATATTAATTAAATAAAACTCAACAGTTCCCTGTTGAGTTTTGTATTATTTGTGGATATTTACCCCTGCTCTATGCCAACCTACCTAATGGAATATAGAAAATATGCCAATTTGGATTTCAGTCTTCAAAGTATAGTGCCTGGCATGGATTAGACATTTAAACTTTGCTGCGGTTGGCATTTAGTAAAGTGATAATGTCAATGTTTAAATATTATTGGTTATGTGAATATTAACATTGCTTATTTATTTTAGAGGGCACATCAGAAAATATACAGTTACTTTCTGATTTATCAACTGTTATGTGTCAGTGATTAAAAGTCACCTCGAACATGGTCATTTTAAGGTACACTATTACACTACGACACTAGCTTATATTCATATGTGTCATTTAAATAAATATTTATCTTTGTGTAGTAGTTGTAAGATACACCTATATGATACATTTACTCACTGCAAATCTCCACAAATTGTATTGTTGTGAATTGATGTGTACTGCTCATTGCTATACATACATATACACCTTATTCTATTCTAAGCGGTGGTGTTATCAAAACAGGTCTGATTCTAACATACACAACATTCTAAAACTTCAGTGAAATTGACCTGGCTAATGCACTGTCTCTAATAAGGGAAATTAATTAGACCAGCCACCAAGGTCAGAAAAACATTGAAACAGGTAAATAAAAGCAAAGAGAAGATTACAGGTAGTTTAGTAAGTTAAACAAACAGTACCATATATAATGTGTTCTTGGGTTACAATTAACCATTACTGAACATTGACATATTTGTTAAAGTGACACAATAGGACTGGACTTAAAAGCAGAGCTAAAAGCTGCCCCTCCAAACACTGTATGTCAAAAGTAAGAAAATACACTTCTCGACTCACATACCATCTCATATTAATGCATAGATATGCAGCACCAATTAGGAAAGTACGCCATTAGGAGCTGATGTAACTCCTAATTCTTTAATTAAGAGTGCTTCAGCAAATGTAGCAAACACATGTCTGCTTACTCAGAGTGCTGGCTCTTTAGCCACCTCAGTAAGCTGAAGTTGTTATGGTGCCTAAAATATTCATTTAGTCAATTCAGGTGCTTGATATAGGAAGTAATGAAGCATCACTCCACAATATGTATGAAGAATTTCTTGTGCTGGAATTGATGGGAAAAAAAGATGTACAGCATCAATCTATGGAGCAATATGGAGGTCAACTGAATGGCAATCCACGAGTAACACATTAAAGGATCACTATAGTGTCAGGAAAACAAAGCGGTTTTCCTGACACTATAGTGCCCTGAGGGTGCCCCCACCCTCAGGGTCCCCCTCCCGTGGCGCTGAAGGTCACCCGGCGCTGGTGACCTCTCCTCCCCCGCTGACTTCAGCTCCCGAGTGGAGCGGAATGCACATGCATGGCAAGTACCACGCGTGCATCCAAAGAGTCCATAGGAAAGCATTTCTCAATGCTTTCCTTTGGACGCTCTGCGCGATGGATGCGAAATTCGCATCCAGTGTCACAGATGCGCATCTAGCGGCTGTCAGGAAGACAGCCACTAGAGGTTGGCTTAACACCTAATCTGAAACTGCTATGTTTACATGTGAAGGGTTAAAACCTGAGGGACCTGTCACCCAGACCACTTCATTGAGCTGAAGTGGTCTGGGTTACTATAGTGTCCCTTTAACAGGTGCTCTGTGTAATACTCATAAACATTAAGCTTTTTTTGGTTTGAGACTCCGTGGTATATTCATTCACACAGCACATACTAATGAGTTCATTGTGTTCGATTTCTGAGATTGCCTTACACAGACAAAAAAAGGTATTTTCTTTTACTGTTTTATTATGGAGTTCTGCGATACACTAATATGCACAAAACATTCTTAATCATTTTATTGCTAAAAGAAAGAAGAAAAGGAGCACAAATGACACTCAGGTGGCTCCTTCTTCAGCATTTTAGTGCTATATTTAAATATATGTTTTAAAAGTATGTTTGTTGTTTCCTTGTGGTTGCTGCTTGATGATCCATGAATCTATCCTATTATGAATACATGGTTTTCACTTGTTGTGTGAATGCATATGAGAGACTGCGAGATTAAGCTCCAGCAGTTTCTGACATCACCGAGTTGACTTAGAGGTTACATAAAAATAACTTCAAAATATGACTGCAACAATAATAAAAAAGAACAATAAAAAAAAAAAGAAAACAATACAAAACAAGAAAATATAGCAAAAGCATATGCCATTTTTACCTTCCTGTGGCTGCATACTACTAAGTACTAATGAGTAATGGAGGCTCCTTAAACATATAAAATAATTTGGATTATCTTAGATATTTACGTATTGAGTGTGCCATAAGGTTTAAATAATCAAAAGGGCACAATGACATTTTAACAGGCAAGTCTTGATGTGTACAAAATTAAGTCCTGCACTTAAACTCCCACTACTCCCACTACATCCCTATAGTGCTGCTGCCTGCCAAATGTTTTCCCTATTAAGGATTAATAAGTGTGTAAGGGGTTAGAAAAATACCCCTCTCGGTTTTATTACAGAGTTTAAGTTTAATTGAAAGCAGCAAACCTAAGAGGTTTTGCCTTGACGTGATAGGTGAGCTTAAATGTGATTGGCCATTGGAGTGAAACTAAAAAATCTCCAGTTATTTAAATGTGCATAGGGATAGTGCGCAAGTAACTCTTTTCTTAAGTCTCAGCGTGTGTTTATGGGAGTATACTAATAATAATAACAATGGTAACTTCTTTATATAGAATTGGGCTATTAGGTTACAAGAAAAATCTATTATTTAATTTACACAAACTTCTTTTTATGTTGTTTATGAACGAAATGTTGTCTGTTCAGTGTAATATAATAAAACATATTGGCACAGGAAGCACTACTTTATCCAATGCTTGTAACAAAGAAACACTGTAGTGTTAGGAATACAGAAGTAACTAAAATGATTGTCTGGTTCCCTCCACTTACCTGATTCCAGCGCTGAGATTATTTCACTGAGACAAACTGTGAAAATTTAGAAAGCCCCTCTAGTGACAGTCCTGTATGTAAAATTGCATTTTTACTGAAAAAGGGGTCTAATGTAAAGGGGACAAGAATACTGCAGCCACACGACATCAATGAGATGAAGATAGGTCTGAGTGCCTATAGTGTCCCTTTAACAAACAGTCGTAAAATGTGCATTACCTGCAATATCGATCACCCGCTGAAACTGATTACTTTTAGAACTGGTCCACCCTAAATGACAGATACGCCAAATGCTGGGTATGTTATTAGTTGTACAAGCTTAATTTATTGGCAGATAAGCAATGGCTTTCATGGTTCATGTGGATTTAGTCACTAAATTGGGAAAATGTTAGAAAATTTGGAATGCCGAAAATAGCTGAAGCCTTTTCAATCTTAGTTTATTTATAGTTCTGCCATTTTGGTCTATAATTGTGCTCCAAAATTCATGGTTGATCAAATGAATCATTAAAAGGCAAAAAATATATATTCACAAGCGAATATTTTAAATGCAAAGTGAATTTTGCTGTAGCTGTTGCTGGGGACCATAAGACAAAGTGCACGCAATGCTTTGGGTTTTTTAATATTGTCATATGCAGTGCTATTTAAAAATTAGTCTCTCCTGCTTTAGTAGCTCACATAGCCCAAAAGTTGATATTTATTTGCCTTTAAGTCTCTGAGTACTACAGAGGTGAATCCATAAATCTGGTGTCACGCTGTGAACATAATCTGTGTTTCTCGTCTGCTGGATAAGATTTATAAGCTGGACTTACATCTCCTTAAATTTATCTTGCTTCTTAAGGTAACATCTTACTTTCTGTATCTCCTCCTAAAACCTAAAAGATGATGCAGAACTGACAAAAAAAAAAATCACAATAGTTCCTTCCTTTATAATTCTTTTGTTTGGGGGTTCATTATGTATAGAAGCTATAGAATTGTGAATTTATGATATTTTTCATAAAAGTAACAACAATAGCAATTCATGAACATGGCTTAAAGAAATTATAGAACAATGACAAAATCTCTATCTTTGAAGCCTATGAAATTGTGGTTTGATATATTTTGTCATCTGCACTTTTTAAAATGACGGTATCAAGGCTGCACAATAATCTTTAATTTCTTTATATTCTTTCTCTACGGTACTTAAAGTAGAGTCTGAATAAAATGAAAGATTGGAAGACTCCATCAATAAAATATGTATAGTAAAAAACAAGTGAGGAATTCAAGAACTATATTCTGCAATGCAGCAAAGACATAAAACATGATGAAATTATCAATATATACATAAAGTGAAACACTAAAAAGTATATGAGCAAAAGTATGTGTGCATAGATTAAGCAACCTTTGCTATGTCATCGAACCTAAATGAGGGTATATAGAAAACAGATAAGAAGAGTATATGTGGTAATTTCTTGAGCTCGTAATGTCCCTGCAATATTAGGAGAATATATATTGTATACTGGGAGACAGCTTCACAGCCCAGATTATCAGCATATAGGGGGAACGGGGAAGCTGGCTAAAATGTCCACCTGTGTCTCCTTAGCATCTTCCAGCAGTCTGTTGTGGAACAAGAGAGAGAGGGTTAGCCACCATCACTGTGGTTGTCAGACCTGGGGTCTAGGGACAGCTATAAGATAGTATGTTGCAGAGCTTTAGTTTAACACACTCTTTTCATTGGTGAATTTAAACCGTATAATTACCTGGCGATCCTAAATATTAAGAAGAATTTCCTAAAGGCAACAAAGATGCACATTAACATATTAGTCCCATGTGCAAAATCAATTTGTATCCATGTAGTTATTTGTATTTAATAGGAGTTTATTAAATAGACACTATAGTCACCAGAACAACTACAGCGTATTGTATTTGTTCTGGTGAGTATAATCATTTGCTTCAGGCTTTTTGCAGTAAACATGGTCTTTATAGAGAAAATGCAGTGTTTACATTACAGACTATGGATACCTCCAGTGGCTACTCCTCAGATGGCTAGTATAGATGCTTTCAGTGTCTCCACCATCTGCATGGAGACACTGAACTTTCCTCATAGAGATGCATTGATTCAATGAATCTATATGTGGAGCTTCTGATTGGTCAGGGCTGTGTTTGACTTGTGCTGGCTCCGCCCCTGATCTGTCTCCTGGACAGTCTCAGCCAATCCTATGGGAAAGCATTGTGATTAGCTTTTGCTTAACACTTCTAATGATGTCAGCCAAGCAGACAGATCATAGGCAGAGCCAGCATCGGACTGGATTAAAGGTTAGATTATACTATATTTAGGGTGGGGGGCAAATGGGAGGTAGAGGAGGACAGGGGGGATAGATGGTGGCTTTAACACTATAGGGTCAGGAATAGATGTTTGTGTTCCTGACCCTATAGTGTTTCTTTAGGCAGTAAAAGAAAAGCCACTTTGACAGAAAAGAAAATTTGGTTAGCATGTATAATACTAACCTTCATCTGAACTGACCAGAGATATCTGCATTCTGAGAGCGGTTTAGCAATTTAGCGAGTGACTGTGTTTGGTCAATAAGATTATTTAATAAACTCTGATTGTGTCTCCAGATATATTTGTACAAAAACATATTAATCATATTTTCTGAGAGAAAATATTAACTAGTTTCCATTGATATTTCTACACATCTTGTATGCATACATGTGGATCTAAGAGAATAAACCTATCAAAGGTCACGTTTGATTTATGCATTTCAACAATGTATCTCTGTTTATATAATTTTTATAATTTACATATCATAAAAGTGGAAAATTGGTTTCTTTTGATTGAACATATTTTGGAAGGAACTAATTGAATTGGACCCAAGAATTCTGAGGTTGAGTTAAAATCAATTAAATTTGCTTCCCTAAACCAGCTGTGTTCTCAGTTCAAATGCAGTTGCACACAATGCACTGGAGCGTGGTGTGTGTAAAGTGTCTGAAGAACAGTATATGTTAAGGGCATACTGCTTTTTCTAGCTACTGCCACATATTCCCAACAACCTATCTATTTCTTCTCCTCTTCTAAACCTGAGAAGAATCTGAAATTAGCCTGGAAATGATCAAATTCAGTTTAGCGCTCAGTCAAGCGTACAGCCAACACCATGCAGAGTTTGGTAACTGATAGGATGGTGCCGTAGACCCCAGAAAAAGCTGCCACTTTTCCCCGTCTGTGTCTTTTGAGCTAGCTTTGATTAACCCAAGCACCTGTTACTCAAGAATGTCTTTTATTTAAGCTGGCAACTGAGCAAGTCATTGTGTTTTTCCATTCAGTAACAGAACAAAATGAAAGAAAAAAAACAAGCATATTCTGCAGTCAAGCCATCCTTTTTTCAGATCATAAACCGACGGATCGAGCACAAATGATTTCTGTTATATTTTCCTTGTGGTTCGGGATGATGACTTACAAAAAAACAGAAGAAGCATTTCCCCTTAAATATTGAGACGTTCAGTTAATACAATAAATGAGTTGCGAGAAACTGGCCCTGTTTAACATACTGAATTCATAAAAATCCAAATGCTCTAATGTTGATAGTTAAGAAAGTAAAAGGAAAACAGAAGCCCTCATAGCATAGCAGAGTCAATCCATTTGTCATCTGTCATACCCCATTTTTTTCCCATAAAAGTAGTTGAATCACTTTCTCAGTGATCACTGAAGGGCAATCAAAGAATTATATAACTCCACCAAAAATGCTGTCATCCAATAAAGAATACCTGACAACCTCTCAACACTCAATATTTTCGTCAAGCCAAGATGGCTTAAAAAGTTGGAAGGGAGCTATTTTCATTTGCACATTAGACAATACCATTCACAATAGCAGTTCATAATCAAAATGCAGGGTAACACCCCCTCTGCATTCAGCGATATAGCAAACTGAAACAAGATGATTGTTTCAACCCAATAGGCACATTGTGCTAGGGGTCTTTGCCTAGATTTCTCTTTTGTCTCACAAACACAATTGTTTAATGCAAAAGGGAAAAAAAATGAAACATGCCTTAAGACAACTAAAAAGGAATAGAATAAAGACATAATTTGGTTTTAGATAATTTTAGTTCAGGTTTTATTTTAAGGTCTACATTTATAAGAACAATGTGGATTTGATAAGTCTGTAGACTTTTACATTGTCATGCTTTCAGAATAAGTTAAGATGGGTTCCCAATGACAAAATGAGAGCACTGATGGGTCTTCTTACTCAGGAACTACCCTTTTAAAGTGTTTACTAAGGTCCTTGCTGAAGACCGAAACATTGATACCTATTTGTCAATATTTGAATAAAAGTATTTAATGTTTAAGAAGACCCCTGAGAGCTCTTCTTCTGTGGAGTGTATGTATGTGGGATGTGTGTTACTGGTTCTTAGGATGGCTGAGCTTAAAACAGTGAATACAAAGAACTGAACAAGAGAGGCAAAAGAGGAGTCAGCAAGAGCTGCCCTCCCTGCAGTCAAGGCTTTGGTGTCAAGTAGTCACAGTAACCAAACATCAAGGACTTAAATTTATATACTATCCACCCAGGGTAGGAAAGGACACAAGGCAGACAATTAACATGATGTCTACAGGAAGGTGTGACAGTCCCCTAATCCTGGTACTGGTCTCCCCAACTTTCACCATGTCCAAAAAGACTATTTCCCGTGACAGTTGTGTCACGGGAGTCATATCCCAACACCCAGGAAAGAGAAAACAACAAAAGGTGGATCCGAAAGACATATTACAGAGCCTTAGAATGGCCATACTTAAAGTAAATATACAACAAGAAACAGGGTCAAGAATAACTCAAGGGCAGGAATAACAGGATACCTGTCAATACAAAACCGGGTCAGGATACTAGAAATTACAAGTCAAATACGAAGCCAAAGTCAAACACAGGAAATCACAAGGGAATCTCTAGGAGCACTAAACAAGATCTAACAGAAACCACGATAGGGCAATAAATGGGGCTAAAACAAGCCTTAAATTGGCTTACCTATGTTCTGACAGGTCCACGTCATCACTGTGATCCAAAACAGATTAGGATCCCAATGATGATGTAGTCACTTTAAGAGTGGGTGTCACGTCATGTCCACATGTATATATAGATGTCCTGCCACATGGTCGCTTAGTTCAGTCAGACTGCGGTCAGAACCACATGACAGGAGGGGGTCTGCGTGGTTCGGAGGATGTAAGTAATGCCACATCACCCCCCGGAAGGATACGCCCATCGGGCGTGAAAGACCAGGCTTGTCCAGGTGATGGAGATGAAAGGAACGGACCAACCAAAGAGCATGCATATCAGCACGAGGGACCAAGGAACGATCCTTAGGACCATATCCCTTCCAGTGGACCAGGTATTGGAGACTACACCTCAAGAACCTAGAGTCAAGGACAGCAGCAACCTCATATACAGGAGGTGGAGAAGTTAAGTAAACTGATTACAGATCAGAGGTTTCAACAGGGAGGTATGGAAAACATTAGGCATACGCATGGAACGAGGCAAGTCCAGAGCATACAATACAGGATTTACTTTGCGCAAGATGCGGAAAGGACCAACCAAATGAGGAGCGAACTTCATGGAGGGTAAATGGAGACGGATATTTCAGATAGACAGCCAAACCCTATCCCCCACTACATAAAAACGAGCTGCACGACGATGCCTACCCGCCTGTATCTGCTGTCTTTGAGCAGCCTTAGCCAATAATTGTTGAACCTGCTTCCAAGTACTATGCAAACCAGCTATGTTCATCCAGAGCTGGCATTCCCTGTGAGGAGAATGTAGTCAGAAGAACAATAGGATGCCGGCCATAGAATACATAAAAAGGGCTGAACTCAGAGGATTCGTGAGCAGCGTTATTGTGAGCAACCTCAGCCCAAGGAAGCAGGTCAACCCAATCATCTTGGGCGATGAGAAACAAAACAATGTATGTACTGCTCAAGAGACTGGTTGGCACGTTCAGCAGTTCCATTAGTCTGAGGATGGTAAGTGGAGGAAAAGGACAATTTAATACCCATCTCTGAGCAAAAGGCCCTCCAAAAGTGAGAAACAAATAGTGTCAATAATGGTAGAAAAATTCTTTATAAACCTTCTATAATAATTGTCGAACCCTATGAACCTTTGGATAGGTTTTAATCCCTGAGGCAAAGGCCACACGACAACGGCTGACCACTTCTTGGGACCCATACTGAATCCAGAGGCCAAGATGACATAACCCAAAAACTGGTCTTCTGTTTGATCAAACAAACACTTGTCTAGTTTACAATATAAACCATTGTCACAAAGTGTTCATAAGACCTTAGAGATGTGTACGTGATGTATACTTAGGTCAGGGGAATATATCAGAATATCGTCCAAGTACATTATCACGAACGAATGTATGAAGTCTCTGAGGACGTCATTAATAAAATCTTGGAAAACCGCCAGAGCATTACATAGGCCAAAAGGCACGACTGCATATTTATAATGCTCACTTCTGGTCTTAAAGGCGGTTTTCACTTCATGCCCCTCTTTTATGTGTACCAAGTTGTATGCCCACCTTAAGATCCAGATTGGTAAAGACAGAGGACCCTTTTAACTTGTCAAAAAGCTCCGTAATAAGGGGAATAGGATACGCATTTTTGATCGTGAAGAGATCTCTGGCACAATCATAAGGCCTATGAGGTGGTAATCTGTCTGCCTCTTTCTTATTAAAAACTGCTTTCAGGTGTACATAAGGGATTGTATGTCTGCAGACTGCGGTGGGGTAGTAGGAACATTGATGAGGCGAAGAGGAGTGACCTCTTTTATACACTTCTCCTGACACGTATCACTCCATGAGATGATCTCACCCTGTCTCCAATCAATAGTTGGGTTATGTAGACATAACCAAGGGCAACCCAGTATGATTGATGAAGAAGGGGAGGTGATCACCTGAAAACACAAATCCTCCATGTGTAACAGACCAGAAAGCATAGTCAATTGTTCTGTCTCATGAGTGTTAACAGAGAATATAAGCGTCTACCATCTATGGCCTCACCGGCCAAGTGTGTCTCTTTCTTTCCTATGGGTGGTAAGTGGATCCTGACAAAACCCCTGTCTAAAAGATTATCAGCTGCTCCAGTATCTACAAGGGCGAAAATGTCTATAGACTTCTCACCCCAAGTTAAGGTGATGGGGAGAAGTAAACTTTTATAAGACAGTAAAGGAGATTCTGATGTCACACCCAAGGCCGGTTCCCTGAGCAACCTTAGGTGCAACAGTTTTCCTGATGCCCTGGACAAGTCAATCTTAGATGCCCCTTCTGGCCACAATATTGGCAGAGCCCCTCCTTTCTCCTATACTGTTTCTCAGCCTCAGACAATTTGGTCACCCCTAATTGCATGGGTTCAGTATCTGTAGAAGAAGGAACATCAGGAACTGAGGCCCGAGGGGTTATGTTAACTGTAGGACGTCTAATATGAGTCCTCTGTTGGGCTCTTTCCCTTGGCTGATTATCGATGTCAATTAATTAATCAATAAGGTCTTCTAGAAGACCTGCTTCTAGATGCTATCATTAATCCCTTCCATGAATGCAGAAGTCAAACCACTATTGGTCCAATCCACCTCAGAGGCAAGAGTTCGTAAACGAATCGAATAATCCGCTCTGGCTCTGTTTCCCTGCTTAATCCTCATAAGAGATTTAGCTGCACTCTTCTCTCTGCCAGGTGGATCAAACAGTATTTTCCTTTTATAGCATTGCTTTTGCCATGCCCTGTATTGTGCTATATAAGACAATAGCATGTCTCACTTATTTCTGACATATGTATCATTCTGAATCCACAGATCAATTGTAACAGAAAGAAAAAATAGAGCAATGCATTAGTTAGGAAAGGATAGAAAAGTGGGCTTATAGCTAAACATTAGTTATTAAAAATATGACCCAGCACAACTAAAGTTTAACATACATATGCACCTAACGTATTCAATTAATTTATTGTCCAGACATTAATCTGGTTTATAGTTATTTATTGTAATGCAGCCCTTCCTTAGAAACAGTTAGTAGATAAAATGTAAACATTACATCACTGACTTTTATATATATTTAATTCAGTCCTGCTGAGACTTGTTTAAGAATATAATTTAATGAGTCTATGAAGAGGCTGAAGGTTAGAGAACATGGTCAAAAATGTCACACCAGTGTGTCTTCTAACTCACAAAGTAGAGTAAATGTTGATTAATATTTAAAGTGTGGCAACCATGGCTGCCCTTTCACTAGTACCTTGACATGTAAGTAGTTAGAGTCTAGGCCAGGGCTACCCAAAAGGTAGATCCCCAAAAGTTTTAAAACTACAGCTTCCATAATGCTTTGTTTTTCTACAGGCATTCCAAAGACGTGCAAAGCATCATGGGAGTTGTAGTTCTATAACATCTGGTGATCTACCTGTTGGGCAGCCCTGGTCCAGGCCATTGGGTTCACATTTCTCTCATCTATTATGTGTTCCAATGAATTAATTTGTAAGCACAAAGCTAGGAAATGCCCACTAACAGCATCCAATTTTTCACTATGCAGTTATAAGTCATATCACATCACAGTGGTGTCAACAGACCTAACACAACCAAACACGAATACTAGTGAGGGGCTAGTGCCCCCGGTGTAAGTGCCCAGAAATAAAGATTGATCTTACAGTACAAATATATGTGAGCATGGGGTGTTATCATCCATCTCCTTTCATTAAAAAATACCAGAAGAATAACTAAAATGATCTATTTCTTTAGAAATTGAGCATAGTCTCTGATGCCTATGATTAATCACATTCTTCTTCAATGATGTCATGGGAAATAAAAAGAACAATGCAATTAGCAACAATGGTCCAAACAGCCACATTAATCCCCAACATTTCCAGAGCTGATTCTGGTCTATGTAGATGATTTTTTTTAAAATTATTATTTTACAGGGTTTTTTTTTAACCCCTTAAGGACACATGACATGTGTGACATGTCATGATTCCCTTTAATTCCAGAAGTTTGGTCCTTAAGGGGTTAAAGTTAATTTGACATGAAGGTTTATTTATTGATTAACTGACTAATTGTTTGATTACTAATCAATAGGCAGACTATTATAATAGATATGGTTCAGTATTAAATAAATATAGGTATTGCTTTTAAGGATTTAGGGATGTCGAGACCCATAGATCTTCCGCCAACATATAAAGTTTAATATCCTGCCAATATCCACCAAGAGAAAATAATACAATCCAGACTATAATCACTGTCATACATCCATCCATCAATATATATTGAATGTATACATGAAAAAAAATTATATAAAAGGTGCACAAATAATATTTAAAACGTATACAATAAACAGATATATAGTGCAATATCATTTAAAATATATAACCCCCCAGCTCTCAAAGAAAGAGTGACTGTGTACCACTCACTGGTAGGACCAAGACCTGGAGACCTGGAGATCGTTTGTTCCAAAAGAAACAGGTAAGTATCAGCCCTCCACATAGACTTGTCAGAAACCAGGTAGCAACAAGATACATTTCAAACCAGGACTTGTCTCCAGAAAAATATTTTTTAGCATTATTTATATTATTTTTTTTTTTGATGCAAAGAAAAATTAGTTGCTGCATGTTACGTAAAAGGCACTTTTTCTGTAACACAATCTTTTTTGCACTTAATTTGCACTATTTGTTTAATTACCACTTTAGAGCACATGTAACTTTATGTAAAAGTAAGTGCAATATAAGTTGGCTTCTAATTTTTTCATCTTATCTAGTACTTATGTGTATGTATTTAAGACTGTTTGATACAAGACACATTTTTAAATGCGTTGAAAGAAATTTCAATTCCAGCTCGAGTCAGCTTTTTATTAGTGAGTGCTTATATTTTCTTTAACTAGACGATGTGGGGTTTGAAAGGAGTACTGTATTTTTGCATTAAATGTGCTGTCTAATGTCCCCCACTACAAGCCTTTAGATGTGCCTAAATTGTCACTCTTCTTAAAAATATCTAACTACAGTGTTGCATAAAACTCCGCTCTCTTGTTTCTAATATATTGAGTTCCTCCTTTCCTCCTCTCAATCAGTGAGTTCTTTCTGCGTCTTGAAGTCGTATGAATTGTTTTGTTATTGTCACTTTTCTTTTAGTAGGCTTCTTTTTTTTGTCATCTGCACAAAATCAAACCTGTGTGAGATACCTCTCTCTGTGGGGTGCTCATTGTGACTGGGAAAAGAATACAGAACACAATGTCACTGTGATATACAGTTGACAAAATACAATACATTTTCTGATGTTCAATGAATTCCTGTCTTGGATTAGAATGGAAAAGAAAATCTGGGTTACATCTACTCAACAGAACTAGTCAGACTTATTAATACGATTCCACTATTTAACTTTACAGAAAGGTAGATGAAATGTGGCATTTTAGGGTAGCAAAAAAAAAAAAAATATATATATATATATATATATGGCAGGCTTATGCAATGTATGATCATATAGTGTAACTAAACCCCCATCCATTATTTTTGCCAAGATTATGTGCCTTTTAAAATAAAACTAATAAAATCTGTCAACATTGAAGTTGCTGTTTAGTGGATAGGTGAGTGTGGTGCGCTGGATCTTGTGTATTATATATACAACATGCAAAATCCTGTGCACCCTATAATATATGCATGTTCAGGTAAGTGCAGCCCTCTTGGTTTCATTTATATATATATATATATACACACACACACACGTTCAAGATGCATTATCTTGCACTTATCCACATTAAATGTCAGTTGCCACAATTCTGACCATTTTTCTAGTTTACCTAAATCATTTGCCATTTGGCTTATCCCTCCTGGAACATCAACCCTGTTACATATCTTAGTGTCATCGGCAAAAAGACATACCTTACCATCAAGACCTTCTGCAATATCACTAATAAAAATATTAAAGAGAATGGGTCCTAGTACAGATCCCTGAGGTACCTCACTGGTGATAAGTCCAAGCTTTGAATATATTCCATTAACTACAACCCTCTGTTGCCTGTCACTCAGCCACTGCCTTACCCATTCAACAATATTGGAATCCAAACTTAAAGATTGCAGTTTATTGATAAGCCTTCTATGTGCAACAGTGTCAAAAGCCTTACTGAAATCAAGGTAAGCAATGTCTACTGCAGCACCCTGATCTATAATTTTAGTTACCCAATCAAAATATCCTTTTTAGGATTTGATGACTTCTTTGATGCAGCCCTTCCCCCTCACGCTGTAAAGATGCCTCATATGTTGCTTCCCTTCGCATGCTTCCCACTGATATGGAACGCGTGCTTTCCACCCGATATCACGTGACGCGGAAGTATTTGAGCCGCGCGTCACGTGATTCATTTTTATTTTCTCACACTAAATGTTTTAAGCCTCGTTTTTTAACTAAAGTGGCTTTAACCACTTACTAATATATGTCTTTACATATTGCAATATTACAATGTTTATTTTAAATATGTGTTATGTTAACTAGATCTTAATGATGTCATTTTGGCGGGAATATTCAAATTCCAACAGTACTAATGCACCTTATATAAACTCATGTATGTCAGGTCGTGTTCTTTTTATTATTATCTACTTGAAGAAGCCTTTTAAGGCGAAAGGCGTCTAGATACTGTCTTTTTATATAGGAATCATTTTTGGCACAAATCTCTTTAATTGCCATATTCCTTCCAGACAGGCATGACTTATTTCTAGGAGACAGAAAAACCAAACTATTTTCTTTCAATTTATTTACATCAATTCACCATGGGTCACGGTTTACTGTAAACACCTCCAAACATTATTTTGAGTGAAAATAGCAAATATTCATTAAATTACTGCCACAAAATGTAAAAGCTCTCTGGGATTGTTGATTTAGCGACCTAAATATGTACTACTTGTAAGCATACTGAGCTTAGACTGACAAATATCTAATTTGCTAAAGAATTATGATTTTGAAACATTACACCTGATTTTAATTGAAGCAGGTTCATGTTTAGATTTTGTAATGAGATATTCATTAGTGTTGTAATATGCGGATGGCACATCTTTTAAGTCACTGTGACAATTTGTCAACTATCATTATATGAAAACTCCCAGAGAAATATCTGATACAGTGTTTTACATCATTCCGTGGGTGATAATTAGGCAGAAAAAAAATATGCAAGCCTAGAAATAAAACATTTTGAGTAAGAAGAGATGTCCAATTGTGAGAATTTCCTATGAAGTCAATCAAGCTGTTTATTTTTGATACTTTAGTAAAACATTCATACAGGGAATGTAATTGCACGGGTGTACTAGATATTCTACTAATGATCACCTTTAAGATTTATACTACAATGTGAATTGTGGTGAACTAACACGTTAGCAATTCTTTCGGGTTTGCTATATATATATATATTAGTTTTTTGCATCTTTTGGCATTTCAGCTTTTAATATGTGTGAGAATTTGTTTTATAACCTTATTGGAAATTATGTTAGAATGAATCAAAACTACTGATGAACAGTGAATGTTCAGGGGCAAGAGGAGGCAAGAGAAAGAACCTGCTCTTTCAAATGTATTCTTAAATTACCCTAAAATACATGCATACACATACACAGAAGCACAGATACACACACTAACACACATGCAGATACACATATATACACACTACCGCAAATACACACACTAACAGACACACGCTGACACACATGCAGATAGAGATATACAGATGCACACAATGACACTCGTACAGATACAAACACTGCCACACATACAGACACACAAATACACAGATAACACACATATACACAGATAACACATACAGACACTCAGATAACACGTACACACACATAGGTGACTATCATGAAAAAGGATGACAGCAAATCACACACATACAACACAATAATCTTCATATGAAAGTAGGGACTGTTATTTTTCAAATTAGGGGTTTTATCAATGTTTTTCAATATTTAGATCATATTTTTTTTTGCAAACTGATTGATTTGTTAAAAGTGAATTACTGCTGAAATAAGGCAACTTACAATTTGCAAGCATAATGCCTCTATAAAAACACTGATATTAATGTTTAAATGCAGTGAGTAGAAATGGCTACAAGTGTCTTTAGCACACAGATGTGAAATGACCTAGCAGCTAAGGAATTAATACCTTTCATTATGACAGCTAGCACCATACAGACTAGCTCAAACATCTGTTTACTATCTATATAGCTCATATGATAGTGTTACTTCTTGCTAAACATCGTTCAGATATCACTGATGTCCTCTTCTGCTCTACAGACTTTTGTGGTAAGCTGGCAACCTTGTTAAAATAAAGTGGCAACAGAAATCTACAAACTATACTTATAAACAATAATCAGCAAATTATTAAAGAGAGATGTCACTTCTCTGGAATTTACATAATTGGATAAAACATTGCAACTCAGCTGTAACTTGTGTTAACTTATTTTCATGAGATTCTTCAGGAACACAGAACATTCATTTGCTCCTGGACATCATAATTAAAGGCTTGCCTGTTATAATAATGGCCAAGGAATATATAAAAGAAAAAAAACTAAATATTTAATCTATATTTTAAGGGCCACTATAGTCAACAGAACCACTGCAGCTTAATGTTATGGTTCTGGTGTCTAGAGCCTGTCCCTGCAGTCTGAACATAAGCTAGAGACTTCCTGGATTTGGTACTAGAAAAAGTGTAGGAATGACTTTACTGTCTACACTATCTGCCTGGAAACACTAAATGCTTCTCAACAGGGATGCATCTCTATGAGTAGATGTTGATTGGCACAGCAGGGCGATTTGCTCCCAATGTTGGATTGGCTGAGATCATTAGAATTGATGATTTTGCTGGTAAGGTGGTTTAGGACCATGAAGACCAGCATGGCATGAAAGTAAATGTAATTAAAAAGGTTACATTCTGATGATGCCCAATAATCTTATAACACTTTAGCATTAAAAATACATGTTTATATTTCAACCGCAATAGTGTTCCTTTAACTAAAATAGCTGGTATTTTCCACCATGAAATGCAATATTACAACCTTAGAATTCATTTATTTATTAGCAGATACATTCTATTATTCATCAATAAGTAAAATACCTGTAACTTTTCATTTGCACATAAACAAGTCCCCTTTCCTATATAAATCAATATAGACCTTTCGACTCTAGAGTTATCCTGTTTATAAGTGCATCTTTTCAGAGAATATAATTTCTGCTGGTTTTGTATTATATAAGTTTAAAGTTCCTATTGAGGTCATGGAGGTGATGTGTCTTTCATCATTGCTATTCGCAGCCATATTTAGAAAGGAAGCATAATGTATCAAGGAAGCTAAAACAGAAAGGCAAGAGACACAAAGATGTGGTTGCCATGGAGGACTTTTCCCAAGGAGAACTTAAAATCCCAAGAGAGCACGACTGGATGTGACTAATTAGCACAGACTAAACTAGCACAGAGCCACACTTGACAGGGAGTTTATATATATATATATATATATATATATATATATATATATATATATACAGTGAGGGAAAAAGGTATTTGATCCCCTGCTGATTTTGAACATTTGTCCACTGACAAAGAAATGATCAGTCCATATTTCTAATGGTAGGCGTATTTTAACAGTGAGAGACAGAATAACAAAAAAAAATTCCAGAAAAACAAATGTCAAAAAAAGTTATAAATTGATTTGCATGTCAATGAGTGAAATAAATATCAAACAGCAAGATTTCTGGCTCCCAGGTGTCTTTTATACAGGTAACAAGCTGAGATTAGGCACACTCTCTTAAAGGGAGTGCTTCTAATCTCAGCTCGTTACCTGTATAACAGACACCTGTCCACAGAAGGAATCAATCAATCAGATTCCAAAGTCTCCACCATGACCAAGACCAAAGAGCTGTCCAAGGATGTCAGAAACAAGATTGTAGACCTACACAAGGCTGGAATGGACTACAAGACCATCATCAAGCAGCTTGCTGAGAAGGTAACAACAGTTGATGGGATTATTCGCAAATGGAAGAAACACAAAATAACTGTCAGTCTCCCTTAGTCTGGTGCTCCATGCAAGATCTCACCTCGTGGAGTTTCAATGATCATGAGAAGGGTGAGTAATCAGCCCAGAACTACACTTGAAGATCTTGCTAATGATCTCAAGGCAGCTAGGACCATAGTCACCAAGAAAACAATTGGTAACACACTACACAGTGAAGGACTGAAATCCTGCAGCACCCGCAAGGTCCCCCTGCTCAAGAAAACACATTTACAGGCCCGTTTGAAGTTTGCCAATGAACGTCTGAATGATTCAGAGTGTTGTGGTCACATGAGACCAAAATTTAGCTCTTTGGCATCAACTCAACTTGCTGTGTTTGAAGGAGGAGGAATGGCACCCAGACCACTTCATTAAGCTGAAGTGGTCTGGGTGCCTAGAGTGGTCCTTTAAGGACCTGGAGTGACCTAGCCAGTCTCCAGACCTTAATCCCGTAGAAAATCTGTGGAGGGAGCTGAAGGTTCGAGTTGTTAGATGTCAGCCTCAAAACCTTAGTGACTTGGAGAGGATCTGCAAAGAGGAGTGGGACAAAATCCCTCCTGAGATGTGTGCAAACCTGGTGGCCAACTGCAAGAAAAATCTGACCTCTGTGATTGCCAACAAGGGTTTTGCCACGGACTACTAAGTTGAAGGGGTGAAATAGTTATTTCACTCATTGACATGCAAATCAATTCATAACTCTTTTGACATGCGTTTTTCTGGATTTTTTTTAGTTTTTTTTGTTATTCTGTCTGTCACTGTTACAATACACCTACCATTAAAATTATAGACTGATCATTTCTTTGTCAGTGGGCAAATGTTCAAAATCAGCAGGAGATCAAAAGCACTGTATATAAAAGTAAAAAGCATGAGTTTAACCCCTTCCCGACCATGGACATACCAGGTACATCCGACATAAAACGTCCATTAACGACCGCGGACATACCTGGTATGTCCATTAGTAAATGGCGATCGCGATCCTGGGGTTTGCCTGGGAACTCAGGCAGACCACCTCTGCCCGATCCAACACTCCCTGGCCATGTGATCGTGTGGGGTCCTCGCGATCACCTTGTCGCAATAGCCGGCTTGTGCAGTGCCTGCAGGGGGTCAGTCTGAGTTCTCAGGCAGTCCCCCTAATGCCTGCACCAAAGTTTTAAAAGTTATTAAAAAGTTTTAAAAAGCATATAAAAGTACTTAGATCATATATATATTTATTAAAATACATTTAAAATAAAATCATATATATATATATAAATATATATAAAATAAAAATAATCAATAAATACATTTTAAAAAATAATAAAATTTAAATTTAAAAAAAAATATATATATAACCGTTTAACCCCTTAAGGACCAATCTTCTGGAATAAAAGGGAATCATGACATGTCACACATGTCATGTGTCCTTAAGGGGTTAAATTTGTTCTTACTGTATTTTGATATTAATATACATATACATTTAAATTAAAATACATTTAGAATGACATTATAAATACATATTAAAAGACAAGCTGGAAAGTTTTGATGGTTTTCTATTGAATTAAATACAGGAGGCATAACCACCTCTCCCATCACATAATTACCTATCTTCTGCTCTTTATTTGACAGCACAGAAGTGTCATGAAAATGTTGATTGTGTAATTCTTTTCTCCACACATTGACAGAACACAGACCCCCGTCCCTATTGCAACGTCTGCAATTGAACTGCTGGTGTATCATTTTTAACATGACATTTACAGAAAAGCTTAGTAGAAGGTGATATGATTTCATAACATTTATTTTTTGAGACATGTCTTAAACTTTTTTTTAAGTAGTAGAATTAGTAGGAAATTTAATACATTTCAAAATGACAATATTATATGGCAGCAAAAAATTAAAAAACAAAAAAACTAATTATAGAATATGCCGAATTCAACACTATTTATTGTATTAGTAATAAAATGGATCTAGGTTATTGCTTTTTTGTTTGTTCTTCTTTAGGTACATTCAAATTAAAATCCATCTATTTGTTAAAATACATACATATATATTTATATACATATATAAATAAAACATCAAAAAGTGTATAAAAAGGCTTATGCAGATTTTGGTATTCTTTTTTCTTTTTGGGTTTGTTTTAATGCAAGAAGAGCAAACAAGTGCAGCATCTCAAAGTTAAATAAATGATAAACAGCTGAATACAAAACAGCTTCCTTAAGATTCTTGTTGTATTTGAAATATGTAGAAAAATAGTAGGTAAAAAGCTATTCAGAAACAAATATCAATATAAATACACAGTCCTTGTGTTTTGCTGTATCAATCTTCAAACTGTATGGTTCACTGAATAGAACAAATAAAATAAAACAAAAAACAGTGTGAATTTTATTACAAACAAAAGCTATAAAAAAGGATTACTAAGACTATGCACATGTGGAACATAAATAGGAAAAAAAAAGGTTTGAGAGGTCATTGTAGTTTAGATGATCAGTAGTGAGTATGTACTATTATATTATAACTTATAGCAATATCATCACTTTTAATTTGCATACCAGTTACTTTGTTTATCTGACCTTGTTACATATTTATGTTACTCTCTTCACTCAAACACTGTGTTCACCATATTGACTTCTATCTGTAGATTACAAATTCCTTCGAGCAGGACCACATGCTTTATATTTATTAGACATGTGCAACTCGTTTCGGTCCAAATTTAAATTGGGCTGAATTTCAGCACATGCTTCCGAATGTTTTAATTGCCGAATTGCTGCAGTGCCAAATTGCCGAAGTGGCGAATTTTAGAAGTGCCGAACCCAGCCGAAGTGCCGAATTTCAGAAGTGCCGAATTTCGGAAGTGCCGAAGTGCTTTAGATTTCTGAAAAGTGGCAAAACAAGAGAGGGAGGGTTAGGGGTAGGGTTAGGATTAGGGGTAGAAGTAGGGTTAGGGGTAGGGTTAGGGGTAGGGTTAGGGGCACGGATAGGTTTATGGTTAGAGGTAGGGTTAGAGTTAGGGAATTGCCGAAGTTCCAAAGTGCCAAAATCCCGAAGTGCTGAACTGCCAAAGTCCCGAATTTCGGAAGTGCCGAACCAAAGTGCCAAAGTCCCGAAGTGCCGAATTGCCGAAGTCCGGAATTTCAGAAGTGCTGAACCGAATCGGAGTCCCGAATTGCTGAAGTCACGAATTTCGGAAGTGCCGAACCAAATTTATTTGCCCATGGACATCCCTAATATTTCTGATGTTATTAATTTACTTGTATATCTCATGCACCCAGTATACAGAGCAGTGGACTATGAGGAAATCTCACACCGAGTCAGACTTTCTACACTACAAATTCATATTGCGTTCATACAGCACAGCCCTTGCCCTTGCCAAACAGTCATACTTTTCTTCTCTTATTCATTTATGCTCCCACAATCCCAGGCATCTCTTTGATACCTTTAACTCCCTTCTTTGCCCTGCTGTGGCCACCCCCCAAACTAACCTTACAGATAGTCTTGCTTGCTACTTTACTGACAAGATTGAACAGATAAGGAAATAATTCTCACTACCTTTTCAACCTCCCCTTTTCATGCCTCTCCAACCCTTCTGACCTTCTCCCAGGCTACTGAACAAGAGGTGGCTGCACTTATCCTTTGCTCTCGTCCCACCACTTGCCCGCTTGATCCTGTCCCATCTCACCTTATTAGATCTCTCTCCTCTTGTCTTGTGCCCTCCTTAACACACATCTTCAACTGCTCTCTTTCTACTGGCACTGTTCCTGCTGTCCTGAAACATGCTACTGTAGTACCCATCTTAAAAAAAACATGTCTCGACCCATCCTCCCCCTCTAACTATCGTCCTATATCTTTGCTCCCTTTTTCCTCAAAGCTTCTTGAAAGACTAGTCTTCACCCGTCTGGCCTGCTTCCTCAACTCCTACTCTCTCCTCGACCCTCCTCAGTCTGGCTTCTGCCCCCTCCACTCTACTGAGACTGCCCTTATCAAAGTCACTAGTGACCTTATCACAGCTAAATCCAAAGGTCACTACACCATACTAATTCTTCTTGACCTCTCCACTGCTTTTGACACTGTTGATCATGATCTCCTTCTTCAAACTCTTCAATCACTCGGTCTCTGTGACTCTGTCCTCTCATGGTTTTCCTCCTATCTTTCCCAACGCTTATTCAGTGTCTCCTTTTCTAATGATACATCCATTGTTCGTCCTGTCTCAGTTGAAGTCTCCCAAGGCTCTGTCCTCGGTCCCCTTCTATTTTCTCTTTACACTGCCTCTCTTGGCAAGCTTATTACCTCTTTTGGACTCAAATACCACCTGTACGCTGATGACACCCAGATATATCTCTCCTCCCCAGACCTCTCCCCTGATGTCCTGCAACGTGTCACCTCTTGCCTTTCTTCTATCTCTGATTGGATGTCCTCCCACTTTCTGAAACTGAATCTTTCCAAAACAGAACTTCTTGTCTTTCTTCCTCCTAAAAGTAATCCTCCTCTCTCGCTCTCCCTTCAGATTAGTGGTACCCATATCAGCCCATCCTTACAAGCATGTTGTCTTGGTGTTACTTTTGATTCTGGCCTCACCTTTGAGCCTCACATCCGGTCTGTTGTCAAATCATGCCAATTCCACCTCAAAAACATTGCCCGCATCCGCCCCTTTCTTACACAAGATGCTACTAAAGAGCTTGTCCATGCTCTAGTAATCTCTCGCATGGACTGTTGTAACTCTCTCCTAATTGGTTTTCCCAATAGCCGTATTGCCCCGCTACAGTCTGTAATGAATGCTGTCGCCAGACTGAATTTCCTCTCTAGTCGGTCCTCTCACACCTCACCCCTCTGTCAGTCCTTACATTGGCTTCCTGTATACTATAGGAGCCAATACATAGTGCTAACCCATACCTATAAAGCACTGAATAATCTTAGCCCCTCTTATATCTCCTCACAGATCCATCCTCTGCCCGTAACCTTGTTCTGTCCATTGCTCGTACCCATACGGCCAACTCACGCTTGTAGGACTTTTCACGGGCGGCTCGCATCCTATGGAATAGCCTGCCTACCACCATCAGACTCTCCCCTAGTCTTCAATCATTTAAGAAGTGCCTTAAAACTAATTTCTTTAGGAAAGCCTATGGCCTCCCAGACTAATCTCTACCTCACATACCTGTCTCTTGCTCTCTCCTAAAGGGCAACACTCTACTCTCTCCTCCAGCTCTGCTCCACTCCCACCTAATTTGACTTCTATTCCCTGTCCTAACGTGTTTTATACCCCACCTCCTATAGACTGTAAGCTCGTTTGAGCAGGGCCCTCTTCAACCTATCTTTCCTGTAAGTTTTTTTGTTATTTTCCTATTTATATTCAAATCCCCTCTCTAATAATATTGTAAATCGCTGTGGATTCTGTTGGCGCTATATAAATCGCAATAATAATAATAATAATATGATGACTATTTATAAATAATAATAATGATAAAAATTTAAATCTCTTTTTGCCCTAGTTGTATTATCACCTATGACTGATTCCAATGATTAAATCAAATTTTGTTCATGCAAATGATTTTGAAAAATGATTAGGAAGAAACCAAAATGGAGTAAAAATTGGTAATTGCCAATTAGGGTAGGGAACCAGGGCACTCCTGAATTCATAACTTTTACAGTGTGCTTACTACAGAAGTGGTTATGTGGTTATGGTACTTGAAATTAATTTAGTGCCATAGAGAAATCCAAATCTGAATGCTGTAATTTATTAAAAATCATACACATATATTAAAGACTGCAGCCTATTATCTATTTATTGGCAATAGTATTGTGCAACACATTGTGGAAGCTTCAAAGCTTGAAAAACAGTTGAGAAACACTGTCTTAGTAAGACACATATACATGTCTAAATAATAA
Source organism: Pelobates cultripes (assembly GCA_933207985.1). Classification (NCBI taxonomy): domain Eukaryota; kingdom Metazoa; phylum Chordata; class Amphibia; order Anura; family Pelobatidae; genus Pelobates; species Pelobates cultripes. The sequence goes on from OW240914.1 coordinate 111,592,896, forward strand.
ACACTTCCATGTGGTAGCTGGCTCACAAGCTTGCCTATGCTCTACCTAGAACCAAACCGAAATCCTGCCATACACGTTATTTTGTGTTTGATGCAACTAAACTACAGAAATGCACAGAGATCATTCATTTTCTAGCTCATCTATTGTGGCCCAGAATTTTGACTTTGCTGATTCATCACAATTCACTCTTTAGAGAACAATTGCATGATCAGGACATATTTCACAACATCAGAAAGACAGGTTTGTCAATGTCCTAATGCTACAACTAAGATAACTAAACTATAAAAAAATAAAAGAAATAAAAGTCATCAGAAAGGATTTTCCTAAATTAGCTTCTCATCTCACCTCAACTAGATAAGTTACTTATTAATCAACCAACAAGGTAAAAACTATTTTAAACTACAGTATGTCTCCAAAATACATAATTCAGGTATATTGGTATATTAGGTGGAATAATTATTCAAACAGATGGCTGATTTAGACACTTCCAAAAACTTGGAGCAATTTTAGAAATTTCCCTTGTTAAATTATTCACGTAATAATACTAGCATTGATGTGACAAGCTGAAACCCAACTACTGTGTTTTCTGCTCTATTACCAGAGGAAACAAATGCTAATCTGCCAGTCATAGAGTACTCCGGTCAAGAAAAGAGCAAGGAAGGCTTTGTTATGGGACCCTGCAATATGTCAAATTGCATATGTAAAAACAGCAGCCTGGCCTGCATTAAAATCAGCAGTACATTCACAATGCTTAACATAATAAACACAACTTTACATATATTTCTATTTAAAGGGACACTCCAAACACATAAAGCATGTTAGCTTGTTAAAGTGCATTATTTTTTTTTCGTTTTCAAATATGCATAGTTAAATGACAAAAAACAATGGACTGTTTTATCTTTTACATATTAGTTTGTTTTATACAGTGTTACACTATTAGAGTTTTTCTCTCATTTTATAGGTATATTTCGCATGTTTTTTTGGCCCTCCTTTTTGGGACGAATGCTCTCTGGGTAAACTCAGCCGAGTTTAATATATGTAGGTAGCGCTACACCTTTCTTTGTATTTTGAACAATGGACATTTGCTTCGCCTATATACGACGGAGTAACAATGTTCTTACAATCTGTATCAAACTGACAATTGGTTTCATTGTCTCTCAGTAGTTGTTATGGAACAAAAGATAACAAGAGTTAACATAGTTAACATAGCATTTGGCAAACTCCTTATCATTATCGCGTGTTATCAATCAACAATACCCCGCTGGGGCGGGGAGAGGAATGGGAAAACATTCTGGGACTTTCAGTGGTGTCCCATGGTTAGGTAACACTTCTTAAAGGGAGTGAACAGTATGTATCCACAGTGTAATGTCATGTATTCACATTATAATGATAGCCATCGGAGCAGTGATTTCGGGGTAAAATGTCTGTTCTGATGATGGCAACCCCCTACCACGCCATCCCGCCTAGCAGGCCAGTCGATCATTTGATGGCTTTGTGATGGTCAGTGAGGGACACACTGAGTGTGGGAATGCTGAGCTCTGCATTTGCCCCTAAGGTGACCCTGAGGAGTTGGTGAGGAATTCCAAGTGGTTAGGTAGAGGTCGTATTTATGATATAGGGATGCATGAATCTCCTCCATCAGCCTGATGGATTCTATTTTTTTGGATCCACTCCCTAGTGGAGAGGGGTTGGCGTTTTTCCATTTAGCCGGTATGAATAGATTTGCTGCTGTTAGTAGGTGGAGGATTAAGGATCTGGTGGGTCTGGGCAGGTGGGTAGGAAAGACCAGGAAAAGCAAAGTCATGAGTGTGAGTGGTAGGCTTACCCCTGTCACTACTTTGATCATGTCTACTACTCTGTTCCAGATTGCTTGGATGTCTGGGCACTGCTACCATATGTGGGCTGTGGTACCATTAGGTTGGTGACATCTCCAGCACGTGTCAACCACGTTGGGAAAGATGTCATTTATTCGGTGAGTAGTGCCACCTAGAGATTCTTTTGTAATTGCTCTCCTGGACACTCATGCTGATTGACGATTTGTGAGTGGCTTGGAATAGGGTCCTCCATTAATTGTCAGTGAGGGAAATATTGAATTCACGCTGCCAGTGTTGTGTGAAGTTTGGCACACAGCACACAAACAGCACCCTCACACACACATCACACTAACAGCACCTTCACACACAGCACCCTTACACACACACACAGCAGTGTATGTATGTGGGTGTATATATATATATATATATATATATATATATGTGTATGTATAAAAATATATATATATATATATACACACATACATATACACGCGGCGTGTGTTTGTGCTTTAGGGTGCACACGCTAATGCAATAGGCTGCGCACGCCTATGTGTGATACTGAGAGCAAAGGGGAAGCCCCATCTGTACCTGATGCTCCGGGCTCTGAGTTGGTCTGTTAGCAGCCTGAGAGATCTCATGGCTTGTAGTGTGAACCAGGACAAATCTGGGTAGATGCTGATCGGCTTGTTGTGGAAAAGCAGGGGTTGGGAGGATTGTCTGAGGGCTGCTAAGATGTTTTCCTTGCATTGATAGTAACGAAGCCTACAGATAATGTCTCTTGGTTTGTCTGCTGTTATACCCTTAGGCCTCAGAGCTCTGTGTGCACGGTCAAGTACTATTTGGGAGTCTGGTGGTTTGTTAAGGATGAGGTTAAACAATTCCTTAAAAATCTGAGATACATCCTCTGAGTCCTGTTCAGGGAGTCCCCTGATCCTTAAGTTATTTCTCATCCCCCTGTTGTCTATGTCGTCGAGGGAACACTGGAGAACTATCAGGTGGGCATTTTGGGCAACCATTGTGTCTTGGACTGTGTGTATTTGCGCACACATGACATCATTGTCATCCTCCAAGGAGCTTACCCTGCCTAACATGTGGTGTATGTCTGCCCCTATGGCGTCCATCTCGGCTTGGAACGATACTTCCAACTTCCCCAGCATAGTGGCCAGGTCTTGCTTAGAGGGCATGTTGCTCAGTATGTCCCTCAGCTCCCTGTCGGGCCTTTGGCTAAGGTATGATTCCGCCGGGCTGGACGGAGGGGATGCTGAGTGCAACGAGTCCTGTGCCATATTGGGGCCTAGTTGGCTCACTCGTTGTTCCGCGATACTTAGATACTTAAATACTTAGTGAGGGCGCTGGATTTTCCTGACGGTGTCTTACCGAGCTGCCCTGTGAAGCTGTGGATCTTTTTGTCTGTGTATGCCCAATTACTTTGCATTCCTCATGGTAGGCTGGAGAGCTCTGTTACTCTGCGGCCATTCCCGGTCAGTGGTTGGCTCCCTCTCTCCTCCCCCCCCCCCATTGTAGTGCTTTATGTGTTAAGAGTGTGTCCTCTTTTTTCATTTTACAAAAAGTTAAGATGTTTAACAGAAATTGCCACTTTTATAAATTAACCTGGTTACCTCACTCTAGCTGTTATTCAGACATATGATCCTTTTACTTCCTGGTTTGGTTAGCTCAGTGGAGCTAAACTCAAGAGGTAGCAAGCTTAGAGTACCTGCCTTGCAAATACTTCTTATTGAGTTTTGAAGCCTGTGAATGGACATCCACAGAACGTCTATCTGAAAGGGGAGTTCTTGTAAGGACTGCAGGCAGAATATCTTTACATATACCCCCAATAAAAAAAATGCATAATTATCATTGGGGCTATAATTACAAAATTGTGATTTTTCTACAGTATTATTTTGGTTTTGTATTTTGTCAAGGGAGATTCTATGTAATGCATATTAATGCAGAGTCAACACTTGATATTCAAGTAAGTGTAAATAATGTGAATAAGTAGTTTATTAAATCATTAAATCATATTTGGTTTTCTTTTATAGAGCTTTATGGTGTTAAAAAACTTACATAAATCTAGCTAAAAGGTAAAGTGTAGTTGAAAAAATAAAATACAAAGACTAGTTAATTGTTTTAGAAATATATTTTACTAAACTGTTCATTTTGTTGAATATTCAAAAGAGAAGCCATGTTTTAGAAATACCCATATTGAAAATTTTCCAAACTATTATTTTAGTCTATTATATTATCTTCGAGATTGACAACAAGCCACTGTTAGCGACTTCCTTTTTGTGTCTAGTAAATTCTGTTCACTATAGGAGGCTGAAATGGAGCATATAGGAATAGAGCAATTCTTCTTCTTAATTTAAAAATAACTGCATGCCACTAAATTATTCACTTTTATGGAAGATTCATGATTCTTAGCTTGTCTCAGTTCTTATATAACATGTCCCTCTGTTCGCAACGCTGGTTGATAGAATCTAGCGACGTGTGGCACTGCTCTCATATTTGTCATTGGGACTCTGAAACATTATTAGTAGAATATATTCCAGACTTTGTATATTAACTCTCCCTATCACTGTTTTGTACAGAGCACTTTATGAAGAAAAATACCATCTCCAGTGGAAAAAGAGAAAGGAACTCCCATGACACTCCACAAGTCTATAAAGTAAATTCTGTAACTTATTCCTGTCTTATTTGTGTGGATGGTTTTATTTAAATTAGAACAGCCTTAAAAGTTATATCTATATACAAAAAAACACAAAATTCAGCAATTGCCATGGACTTATATTTCACACACACATATATATATATAAATAAGATGTAAATGTTTGGGATGGGAGCTTGTATTTAGAGGATTTAGGAGGGGTTTGTTGAGAAAGGCTGGATAAATATGAGTAAAGTGCATATGCACCTTACTCATATTTATCCAGCCTTTCTCAACAAACCCCTCCTAAATCCTCTAAATACAAGCTCCCATCCCAAACATTTAAATCTTACTCCCACCTTCCTTCCTGGCAGCTGGTGATGTCTCTCCAGACCCTGGTCCATGCTCTACTAAGCCACCTGATGCTAACACCAGAAACCACAACATTCTCATATCCATTCCAAGTAAATCTCACTATAATTCCTCCTTTAAAGCTGCCCCCTGGAATGCACGCTCTGTGTGCAGCACTGTTTTATCAACTTTCATCCATGACCTATTTATCTCACACTCCTTAAACCTACTAATGGAAACATGGCTCTCTCCCTCTTTTACTTCTACCCCTGCCTCACTGTCCTTTGGTGGTCTTCACTTTAACCACAACCCAAGACAAGCTGAGATTAAAGGTGGCAGTGTAGGATTTCTGCTTTTCCCCCACTGCTCCTTTTAAACTCTGCCCACCCCCCCTTCCCTCTCTTTCCCATCATTTTAAATCCATTCAATTCACCTTTTCAAACCCTTCTCTGCTAACATTGCCATTATTAATCAACCCCTGGTTCCCCTCTCCTCTTCATTGACCACTTTGCTGCATGGCTACCCTACTTCCACTCTTCTAATATTCTAATTCTAATTCTCAGGGACTTCAATATTCCCATTAACCCACCTTTGACTTCAGCAGCCTCTAAACTACTTTCAATTACTTCCTCCATTGGGCTATCACAGTGGGCTAATTCTCCCACCCATGCAGCTGACAATAATTCTGTTGACCTCCAGCAGCTGTCAGCTGATATTGATTCACAACTACTGTCCATCCCTTCCCTCTCCTGTCCCTCACTGGCCATCTCCACATATAACACTATCCTCACCTCAGCCTTGAACGCTGCAGCCCGCTCCAAACATGCACCTCGAGAAGGACACGGCCCCAACCGTGGCATACTAAATCAACGCGCCACCTGCAAAGTTGCTCCCGTTGTGCTGAACGCTACTAGATGAAGTCTCTCACCCAGTCAGACTTTCTCCATTATTGATTCATATTGTGTTCATACAGTGCATCCCTTGCCCTCGACAAACAGTCATACTTTTCCTCTCTCATTAGTTCATTCTCCCACAATCCCTGGCGTCTCTTTGACACCTTTTACTCTCTTCTTTGCCCAGCTGTGGCCACCCCTCAAACTATCCTTACAGCCGACAGCTTTGCATGCTACTTTACAGACAAGATTGGACAGCTAAGGAAAGAATTCTCCCCAACTTGCTGTTCTCTTTTTCAACCACACGTAGATTATGCCATTCCTACCCTTCAGTCTTTATCCCTGCTACTGAACAAGAGGTGGCTGAGCTTCTCCTTTCCTCTCGCCCCACCACTTGCCCGCTCGATCCTATCCCAGCTCACCTCATCAGATCTCTCCCTTTGTCTTGTGCCTTCCTTAACACACATCTTCAACTGCTTTCTATCTTCTGGCTTTGTCCCTGATGGCCTTAAACATGCCACTGTAATACCTTTTTCCTCAAAACTTCTGGAAAGACTTGTCTTTGCCCGTGTGTCTCACTTCCTCAATTCCAACTCTCTCCTTAACCCTCTTCAATCTGGCTTCCGCCCTCTCCACTCTACTGAGACTGCTCTTATCAAAGTTACTAGTGGTGTACTAGCAAAACCATTAACAGATTTACAGGGAGTGCAGAATTATTAGGCAAATTAGTATTTTGACCACATCATCCTCTTTATGCATGTTGTCTTACTCCAAGCTGTATAGGCTCAAAAGCCTACTACCAATTAAGCATATTAGGTGATGTGCATCTCTGTAATGAGAAGGGGTGTGGTCTAATGACATCAACACCCTATATCAGGTGTGCATAATTATTAGGCAACTTCCTTTCCTTTGGCAAAATGGGTCAAAAGAAGGACTTGACAGGCTCAGAAAAGTCAAAAATAGTGAGATATCTTGCAGAGGGATGCAGCACTCTTAAAATTGCAAAGCTTCTGAAGCGTGATCATCGAACAATCAAGCGTTTCATTCAAAATAGTCAACAGGGTCGCAAGAAGCGTGTGGAAAAACCAAGGCGCAAAATAACTGCCCATGAACTGAGAAAAGTCAAGCGTGCAGCTGCCACGATGCCACTTGCCACCAGTTTGGCCATATTTCAGAGCTGCAACATCACTGGAGTGCCCAAAAGCACAAGGTGTGCAATACTCAGAGACATGGCCAAGGTAAGAAAGGCTGAAAGACGACCACCACTGAACAAGACACACAAGCTGAAACGTCAAGACTGGGCCAAGAAATATCTCAAGACTGATTTTTCTAAGGTTTTATGGACTGATGAAATGAGAGTGAGTCTTGATGGGCCAGATGGATGGGCCCGTGGCTGGATTGGTAAAGGGCAGAGAGCTCCAGTCCGACTCAGACGCCAGCAAGGTGGAGGTGGAGTACTGGTTTGGGCTGGTATCATCAAAGATGAGCTTGTGGGGCCTTTTCGGGTTGAGGATGGAGTCAAGCTCAACTCCCAGTCCTACTGCCAGTTCCTGGAAGACACCTTCTTCAAGCAGTGGTACAGGAAGAAGTCTGCATCCTTCAAGAAAAACATGATTTTCATGCAGGACAATGCTCCATCACACGCGTCCAAGTACTCCACAGCGTGGCTGGCAAGAAAGGGTATAAAAGAAGAAAATCTAATGACATGGCCTCCTTGTTCACCTGATCTGAACCCCATTGAGAACCTGTGGTCCATCATCAAATGTGAGATTTACAAGGAGGGAAAACAGTACACCTCTCTGAACAGTGTCTGGGAGGCTGTGGTTGCTGCTGCACGCAATGTTGATGGTGAACAGATCAAAACACTGACAGAATCCATGGATGGCAGGCTTTTGAGTGTCCTTGCAAAGAAGGGTGGCTATATTGGTCACTGATTTGTTTTTGTTTTGTTTTTGAATGTCAGAAATGTATATTTGTGAATGTTGAGATGTTATATTGGTTTCACTGGTAATAATAAATAATTGAAATGGGTATATATTTGTTTTTTGTTAAGTTGCCTAATAATTATGCACAGTAATAGTCACCTGCACACACAGATATCCCCCTAACATAGCTATAACTAAAAACAAACTAAAAACTACTTCCAAAAATATTCAGCTTTGATATTAATGAGTTTTTTGGGTTCATTGAGAACATGGTTGTTGTTCAATAATAAAATTAATCCTCAAAAATACAACTTGCCTAATAATTCTGCACTCCCTGTATTTAACCAATCATTGTTAACAGGAGTAGTCCCAGAAGATTGGAAGTTAGCGAATGTTGTGCCCATTCACAAGAAAGGTAATAGGGAGGAGTCGGGCAACTATAGGCCAGTAAGCCTTACTTCAGTAGTGGGGAAAGTTATGGAAACCATGTTAAAGGATAATATTATTGAACATCTAAAACACACGGATTTCAAGATCAGAGACAACATGGGTTTACTTCAGGGAGATCATGCCAAACTAATCTTATTGATTTTTTTGATTGGGTAACTAAAATGATAGATCAGGGTGGTGCAGTAGACATTGCTTACCAAGATTTCAGTAAGGCTTTTGAAACTGTTGCACATAGAATGCTTATCAATAAACTGCAATCTTTAAGTTTGGATTCCAATATTGTTGAATGGGTAAGGCAGTGGCTGAGTGACAGGCAACAGAGGGTTGTAGTCAATGGAGTATATTCGAAGCTTGCTCTTGTCACCAGTGGGGTAACTCAGGGATCTGTACTTGGACCCATTCTCTTTAATATTTTTATTAGTGATATGTATTGATGGTACGATATGTATTATTTCTGATGACTTAAAGGTAGGCAGACAATGTAATAGAGCAGCAGGAAATGCTAACAGAATGCTTGGTTGTATAGGGAGAGGTATTAGCAGTAGAAAGAGGGAAGTGCTCATGCCATTGTACAGAACACCTGTGAGACCTCACTTCGAGTATTTGTACTGGAGACCATATCTTCAGAAGGATATTGATACATTGGAGAGAGTTCAGAGAAGGGCTACTAAACTGGTTCATGGATTGCAGGATAAAACTTACCAGGAAAGGTTAAAGGATCTTAACATGTATATCTTGGAAAGACGAGACAGGGGGGATATGATAGAAACATTTAAATACATAAAGGGAATCAACACAGTAAAGGAGGAGACTATATTTAAAAGAAGAAAAACTACTACAACAAGAGGACATACTCTTAATTTAGAGGGACAAAGGTTTAAAAATAATATCAGGAAGTATTACTTTACTGAGAGGGTAGTGGATGAATGGAAAAGCCTTCCAGCTGAAGTAGTAGAGGTTAACACAGTAAAGGAGTTTAAGCATGTGTGGGATAGGCAAAAGGCTATCCTAACTATAAGATAAGGCCAGGGACTAATGAAAGTATTTAGAAAATTGGGCAGACTAGATGAGCCGAATGGTTCTTATATGCCGTCACATTCTATGTTTCTATGTTTCTTACTAACAACGTAATCGCAGCTAAATCCAAAGGCCACTACTCCATACTAATTCTTCTTGACCTCTCTGCTGCCTTTGACACCGTTGATCATGCTCACCTAATTGAACTCTTCAATCACTTGGTCTCTGTGACTCTGTCCTCTCGTGGTTTTCCTCTTATCTCTCCCAATGCTCATTCAACGTCTCCTTTTCTAATGACACCTCCTCCCCTTGTCCTGTCTCGGTTGGGGTCCCCCAAGGGGTTGGGGTCCTTGATCCCCTTCTTTTTTCTCTTTATACTGCCTCTCTTGGCAAACCTTTTACCTCTTTTGGATTCCACTACCGCCTGTACGCTGAGGACACCCAGGTATATCTCTCCTCCCCGGGCCTTTCCCCTGCCGTCCTGCAACGTGTCACTGCTTGTCTATCTTCCATCTCTGACTGGATGTCCTCCCACTTTCTGAAACTAAATCTCTCTAAAACTGAGCTCTTTGTCTTTCCTCCTTCTAAAACTGATCCTCCGCTTTTGCTCTCCCTTCAAGTTAGTGGTATCTACTTAAGTCCATCCTTGCAAGCGCGCTGTTTTGGCGTCATACTTGACTCTGACCTCACCTTTGAGCCTCACATCCAGTATGTTGCCAAATCCTGTAGATTCCATCTTGAGAACATAGCCCACATCTGGCCCTTTCTAACACAAGATGCTATCAAGGAGCTTGTCCATGCTCTAGTAACTTCCCAATGGATTATTGTAACCCTTTCCTGATAAGTCTTCCCAAAAGCCGTATTGCCCCTCTACAGTCTGTAATGAATGCTGGTGCCAGACTGATTTTCTTCTCTAGTCGGTCCTCCCACACCTCACCCCTCTGTCAGATCTTACTTTGGCTTCCTGTATCCTATAGGAGTCAATTCAAAGTGCTAACCCATACCTATAAAGCACTGAACAATTCTAGCCCCTCTTTTATCTCACAGATCCATAGGTATGTCCCTTCTTGGTCTCTCAACTCTGCCCGTGACCTTCTCCTGTCGCTGCTCGCACCCGTGCGGCCAACTCGCACTTGCAGGACTTCTCGCGGGCGACTCCCTTCCTATGGAATAGCCTGCCTACTGCCATCAAACTCTCCCCTAGTCTTCAATCATTTAGGAAGTGCCTTAAAACCCATCTCTTTAGGAAAGCTTATAGCCTCCCAGACTAACCTTTTCCTCACATACCTGTCTCTTGCTCTCTCCTAAAGGGCAGCACTCTACTCTCTCCTCCAGCTCTGCTTCCACCTTATTTGATTAGTATATCCTGTCCTAATGTGTTTTATACTCCACCTCCTATAGACTGTAAGCTCGTTTGAGCAGGGCCCTCTTCCACCTATCTTTCCTGTAAGTTTTTTTGTTATTTTCCTATTTATAGTCAAATTCCCTCTCTAATAATATTGTAAATCGCTGCGGATTCTGTTGGCGCTATATAAATGGTGAGAATAATTATAATACATAAGTTACTTAAAATGTGTGTGAGCAATCTTACCAGAATTTGGCATCACAAGACGTCCTCCTTGATGGCCAAACAGACCGCTGACTCTCATTTCTGGTTTGGATGAAATAGATGAAAGGTTCTGGATGTAAGGTGATTTATTCCTGCCATGAAGTGTGCTGAAGCACCTGTTATTCCCATGTGGAAATGACCCAGACAGAGTTTTCCCATGGAATTCGGGTCTCTCTGTTACTCCCAGAGACACCATGAAGGAACTCTGCACTTTGACCTTGATGTCTGTGAGAGGGTTAAATATTGAAGACTCAGTCATTAGCTCTTTGTCCATTGGATCCTGAAAGCAGATTGGACCACTGTAGGTTCTACTCACTGTCAAGTCAGGTTGGAGAGAGGAATTCAGAAGAAGGGAGTTACCTGCAATAAAAAGAGACCAAATAAGATATTTCTGTAAGCCACAAACAACTTTCTTTTAGAGAGTTCTCATAATCTAGAAAGCAGCTACTTATATAGATACGCACTATGGATGGCTTTCTTAAACTAAAAATAACAGATAACAGAAGATCTAAATGTGATAATATGACTGAAAAAATACATTTTAAAATTTAAAATTGAAGATTTCCATCTAACTATACCAGCAATAGAGTGCCTGTAGTCTTTCTGAATGTCAAGTCCTCTTTATTGCATTAACTGTCATTTAAAGCCAATCGGTGAGCAACGTTCTATTGTTTATACATATGTATGTATTTAATGCAATAACTTTATTTAAAACAGCTACTTCCTCTCTCCAAGAGTTCTCCATTTTGCGTTACTTTGTATGCATGATTTTTCTAGTATAGAACAGCGCATTCCTATTATATGACACATTTACTTTTTATTTTATTTTTTTATTTCTTTAACTGTTAATATGCATGTCATATACAATGGAATAGAAGTAATACCATACAGCCCTTAATTTTGTACATAAACAATAAACAATTTGGGCATAAACATGTGTTTTAAATATTTAATTTTGAAAAAAAATTGTCTATAAGCACAACTCTAAGAGCTATATTCTTTTGTAGTGTTCTGGTGCATGATATGTTCATTGTTTCACTCTACTTTTACTCTACTATTCATTCCTTCACCTATACAGTTCACAATATATTCATCTGTAAATATTTGAATAATTACAAGCTCAAAGTGCTTTCACTTCTCTATTTATATCTGTTGCATCCCTAGTTTAAAAAATATGTCACAACTATAACTTTTACTAAACTTGTGCGCATCCAAAATTTTTTTTTTCAGATAAATCATTTTGTTACAAAAATATTTTTAGGATATTTATATTTCGGTCATATGGCCACCTGTCTGAATTGTATTAATCAAAAAGAATATGAAGCAAACATACCAATAGTGCCCAAAACTTTAACAATTAATTAACTGCAACATATATAAATAATATATATCTTGATAATGACCCTGTTGTGTCAAAACATTGATCTGGATGTCATATATTGATTTTGACACACTAAACAATTTGGAAGTCCTTTAAGTGCTGCCATTTGTTGGATTTTGTAAGCAATGTGGATGAGGCTAATATTTATTTGTATTGATCGAGGGTAGTGCTAGACATCTTTGTATAAAATATAAATATTGCGTACATATTTTGCAGTACACTGCTATTTAGTTACCAGATGAAGTGAAAAAAAAATAACCAATAGAAACATAAAAACATAGAATGTGACGACATATAAGAATCGTTTGAACCATCTTGTCTGACGAATTTTCTAAATACTTTTATTAGTCCTATTAGTCTTATATTAAGTCTAGGATAGCCTTATGCATATCCCACGCATGCTTAAACTCCTTCACTGTGTTAACCTCTACCACTTCAGCTGGAAGTCTATTCCATGCGTCCACTACCCTCTTTGTAAAGTAATACTTCCTGATATTATTTTTAAACCTTTGTCCCTCTAAATTAAGAGTATGTCCTCTTGTTGTAGTAGTTTTTCTTATTTTAAACATAGTCTCCTACTTTACTGTGTTGATTCCCTTTATATATTTAAATGTTTCTATCATATCCCCCGTCTCCGCCTCGTCTTTCCTCCAAGCTATACATGTTAAGATCCTTTAACCTTTCCTGGTAAGTTTTATCCTACAATCCATGAAAATGTTTAGTAGCCCTTCTCTGACCTTTTTCCAAAGTATTAATATCTGTCTGATGATACGGTCTCCAGTACTGCGTACAATATTCCAAATGGATGCATGGAATAGCCTTCCAGCTGAAGTGGTAGAGGTTAACACAGTAAAGGAGTTTAAGCATGCGTGGGATAGGCATAAGGCTATCCTAACTATAAGATAAGGCCAGGGACTAATGAAAGTATTTAGAAAATTGGGCAGACTAGATGGGCCGAATGGTTCTTATCTGCCGTCACATTCTATGTTTCTATGTTTCTATGTAATGACGTCTCACCAGTGTTCTGTACAATTGCATGATCACTCCTTTCTTTCTACTGCTAATACCTCTCCCTTTACAACCAAGCATTCTGCTAGCATTTCCTGCTGCTGTGTTACATTGTCTGCCTACCTTTAAGTCATCAGAAATAATCACCCCTAAATCCTTTTCCTAAGATGTTGAGGTTATTACTCTATCAAATATTCTGTACTCTGCCCTTGAGTTTTTACGTCCAAGATGCATTATCTTGCACTTATTCACATTAAATGTCAGTTGCCACAACTATGACCATTTTTCTAGTTTACCTAAATCATTTGCCATTTGGCTTATCCCTCCTGGAACATCAACCCTGCTACATATCTTAGTATCAACAAAAAGACATACCTTACTATCAAGAGCTTCTGCAATATCACTAATAAAAATATTAAAGAGAATGGGTCCAAGTACAGATCCCTAAGGTACTCCACTAGTAACTAGACCTTGCTTTGAATATACTTTGACTACAACCCTCTGTTGCCTGTCACTCAGCTACTGCCTTACCGATGCAACAATTTTGGAATCCAAACTTAAAGATGGCGGGACAACTAAAAATTTTGAATCACAATGAACACGATTGCTCTTTGCATATTTCCATTGGTTTGTGTTTCGACTATATTTTATCTCCAAGTTTGGGAATTCATATGATCACCCAATCTGCCAACTTTTGCATGAATTGCAGTTCATACCTGTAGCGGAGATGCAATATTCCCCAGGTTATCTCCGCTTATAATCCAAGTGAGGCTCAGGAACAAGTAAATAGTAAATCCACAGGCAAGGCTTCCAGCAGGTAAAATACAGCAATATCCCCACAGCAATCCCAATAACTGGACGACACACAGTTTCAGGAGCAGAACTGAAAGCTTTAATCCACAGTCTCCTTTTAAAGAATGCTCCCATGCAAGGGAGGGATTTACAATAATTATTTCAGTAGCCAATCCTGTCCTGGTAACCTCCCACACATCTCCTCCCCTCAGCCAGCATCATAATCCCCTTATCCAGTACAGTAATTCCCCCCGTTTCTGGATGTACCCCTAAACGTAGGGGTACCGCTTTAAATCCTACATCCCCGGATACCCCTGATCTGGGTGAACAACATATCCAAAAATCACCCAGATCAGACCAGGGGTTCGGGAAATGTATGGAGGGAATAAAATGACCGACCGCACTAACTGAGACAGCCGAATGAGGTTCCATGCGAATGGGCCCTGCGGTCGGTCCTGGCATAAGGGAATAAAATACACGAAAACCTCTAGCTATAGAGGCTAGGGAGGGTTCGCCTGAATCCCCTCATTCGGTTCTTTCTATCTACCGAACGAGGAGCCGTTCGGTAGTTAGGAACCGAACGGACCGGGCTTGTGGAGGTCTCAGAGGTGTTCGCCTACTCGAGTGTCCGATTTTAGTTCCAGACACTCGACGGCAAAACACCGCTGTTCGGGAGTTTTAAAATGAGAACAAAGGACGGCTAATTACTAGGCAATTACCCGTTCGCAACAATGTTGCAACGGGTAATTGAGGACACACTTCACACAGGGGAGGTCTGGTTGTTCGGTAGTTTCATTCGAATGAACTAAGGGAATGAAACTACCGAACAATCAGAGGAATACAATTCTTTTAAAAGACATATAACACAGCAGATCACACGAATGCAGTTATGTACAATATATTTGCAGGATAGCCTGGTGCCATCCGCTACAATACCAAAACAAATTTCCAAGCCTAACCTCTACCTTAAAAACTAATTCAAATTTAAGTAATCTAAAAAAAAAACTACAACTTTATGTGTAACCTCTGTTTTGTCCACTTTAATTTTCTCCATGCGTTATCTACCATTTATGTTTATTGTATATTTTGTTCTGTGCATAATTCACCCATTTTGAATTATCTAATGCATAAAACCTGAAAATTATATTCCCTATAAGTCCATCTCATCAAATTCACCTCTTTACTATGACTTTGATCCATGAAACCATTTCCATACTCGCTTACAATCCAGCACACAGTACAATGCAACGCGTATGCTTAGGAATAACATACACTTGACAAATCTCAATTCTCATCTTTTGTATGTAAGTTTAGTGTTAGAAAACCTTTTGAACATCACACAATATGAGCCACCTTACTCCTCCTGCTACCGATTGTCTATATGCAAGAATTTATACAACACAAAATAAATCATCCTGTAATAGGAAACAGCATTAAAATTATCTCTTTTGGCAGCAATTTAAGACCCATGTTAGAGACAGGATTTCCAGGCTGCGTGTTGAAGTTTAGAGTGGTTTGCTATAATTGCAATTGTCATCCAGCTATTCATAGAACAATCACACAAAGGGCATATAACCATTACTTTCAGTGTCAGATTCGGAGAGAAGTCAGAAAAAAAAATAAAAGTTTAAAGGACGTAGGCAAAAAAATAAAAAGACAAAAGAGCAGGAGAGAGAGATACAGACACCACTAACACTAACAGAACAGATAATGTGTTCAAGAATCATTGGGGTTAAATTGTCACAGGCCTATTTTTCTCCTGGGAATGTTCACGTTGCCAAGTATACAAAAATTGCCTGAATTTTCATTTTTATCCTTTGCCTCAAGGCTTCCTGAAGCATAATATTTTATTTATTCTTCCCCATATCTAAAGAACACTGTGTAACAAGCATCTCTTCTCTTAATGAGGGAAACTGTTCTCTATCTCTAAGTGGTATTTTGCATCCTATGCATAATTCTCTTACATTGAAAACCAGAAAACAGCTGGCTTGGGAAGGCAAATAGAAGGAAATGCTTATTCATACAGGTTTACTGGCTATCCTTGTACTGGGGTGGATTGCAGGTTGTCTGGAAAATGTCACCAAGAGGTTTTATTTGATAGCTTATCTAACGCAAAACAGTGCTATGTCAGCAAATATTGAATTTGAACTACAGGGCTTTAGAGAAGTTGTGCTTTTCAATCACATGCTTAACATTTGCCAAAATTATATAATTTAGTCTAGCTAGTCACACAGTTTTAGGGTTTTTTACATCAAAAAGTAAGTTGAGCTTTAAAGCTCAGCTGATTTGCAAAATATAGAACAAAAATAACAAAGGAAAAAAAATATGTAACCCATTTTTCCAGCTCTGCTATTCTATTTATTTTCTTAAATGGGAACTGTCAATTCGCAAGATTTTTAATATTATGTTTACTTATCCTGATATATTATTATATATAAATATATATATGGAGACCCGAGGAAGAAAGGAAAACTCTCAAAAGCTTGTCTTTGAAATATTATGTTAGTCCAATAAAAAAAGTTATCATTGCATACTGCAATACTCTGGTATTTTGGCATCTAAATATATATGTAGTGCAAGGACTATCTGTTCTGATAGTCCTTGCACTCAGGCTCAACACTTGTAAAATTGTGATCCTGAAGAAAGTCCCAGCAGGGGACTGAAACATCGATCACCCTGAATTTTTAATTCATATACAGGGAGTATTAGCTGTGAGGCAAACAAGGCATTTGCCTTGGGCGGCATTTTCCAGGGGAGTGGCAAAAAAATGCCCAGGGCAAATGTCTTGTTAGCCTCACGGCTAACTAAAAATCCGGGCGGGCTGCTGGGCGGGCCGCAGAGTGATGCCGGGAGCCACTGGACCCCACAGAAAGGGAGAACTTCCCCAGCATTCCCAAAGGGAAAAGTGAGTGTGTTAATGTTAGTGTGTGTGTGTCTGTTAGTGAGTGTGTGTTTGTCTGTTAGTGTGAGTGTGTGTGTGTGTGTGTGTCTGTTAGTGAGTGTGTGTTTGTTAGTGAGTGTGTGTGTGTGCTAGTGTGTGTGTCTGTTAGTGAGTGTGTGTTTGTCTGTTAGTGTGTGTGAGTGTGTGTCTGTTAGTGTGTGTCTGTTAGTGTTTGTGAGTGTGTGTCTGTAAGTGAGTGTGTGTATGTGTGTGTATTTAGAAGGTGGGGCATGGTGGGCGGCGCGGGGGGGGGGGGGGTCACCTGAGTTTTGTCATCCCTAGGGCAGCACAAAACCAGGATACACCACTGTATATATATATATATATATATATATATATATATATATAAGATGGGGCTGTACTCATGGTCTTCAGTTAAAATATTTCTTTGACTGTTGAGTGTACCTTTGCACAAATAAAGGATACAATGTACAAGACTACAACCCTCTGAGTGCATTTCTCTGGGACACTATAAATATATATATATATATATATATATATATATATATATATATGGTAAGATAGCACTCCCAGGACTTTATATAAATAAAAATTTACTTTTATTAGCTTCCAAAATAAAAAAATCAATGTTTCAGTCTGTCACAGCAGACTTTCTGTATATTTTTTTGTATATAATACAATGTTAAACAAAAATCTGCACACCAGTCAAGCCATAATACGTGGTCTTTCTGCAGAAATCACACATTTGCAGTGATGTTACTACCGCAAAGGATTATGGGTGGGCATATGCAAATGAGTTTAACAAAGAATCATATTTTTGCCTCATTCCATTTTAAACATGGATTCCTTTGTGTCTGTGATTGCTGTATACAACAGTTTTGAAACACAACTTAGGAAAAGATGCAAAGCCAGTGAGCCACTCATGGACAGCTTGTTAATGGAAATCATCAGCATGAGGTTGGTTACTGGTGTACTATTGAGGCTTTGCAGTGCTTGGGAAGCAAAATCCAACACGGTTATGGTGGGGAAAAATTGTGATTGAAAACTCCTCCCACCTGAAGTCTGTGGATAGTTAATACAATTTTAAACAAATATCTGCACACCAGTCAAGCCAAGACTTGCTTTTCCCACAGAAATCACAAATTTTCAGTGATGTTACTACCGCAAAGGATTCTGTGTGGGCATATGCAAATTAGTTTAACAAAGAATCACATTTTTCCCTTATTCAATTTTAAACATGGATTCCTTTGAGTCTGTGTTTGCTATATACAACAGCTTTGAAACACAACTTAAATGCAAAGCCAGTAAACCACCCATGGACAGCTGTTTCATTGTTAATTCAAATCATCAGCACGAGGTTGGTTACTGGTTTGCTAGTGAGGCTTGGTAGTGCTTGGGAAGCAAAAACAGTGATTGACAGGAAACTAAGATGGAGATGACCATTTGCAGGATAAAGAGGTGTGGATTTTTACATTTGCTTTTTTAATACATATGTTTTATTATGCTATCTATCTATCTATCTATCTATCTATCTATCTATCTATCTATCTATCTATCTATCTATGTCTGCCTCTCTGTCTATTGATAATGAAACAGTAATAATTCAACATAATAAAACATATATATATTGTTAAAAATGAAATGCTAAAATCCCCTCCTCTTTACCTTGCAATTGGTCATCTCCGTCTTAGTGTCCTGTCAATCGCTGTTACAAACTCTTCCCTTTGAACCAGGCAGTAAGCATAGAAAAGGCATAAACAATGTTTCTTGTCTCCTCCTCATTTGCCATATTTGCTTTAGCTTTGCCTTGTCTGAATTGGATTATGATATAGTTTGCTAAATATTTAGCCAAAGTTTAAAATAAATTGATACATCTCATAAAAAAGTGAACACAAGTTCTAGGTGATTTTCAATGTTTTCTTTATTTACATAAGTGAAAGTGAAAGTCCCACTTAATTTTCAATGAAATGGTAGTCAACTTTATCCTGACAAGGAAAAAATGACAAACATTAGGATACGTCTTCTATTTCTTAGATAAAAATAACTCTTTCAGTAGTGCGTATTACTATTAATGCTTCAAGAAGATATTGTTGAGACTATATTTAAAAGAAGGAGAACTACCACAAGAGGACATAGTCTTAAATAAGAGGGGCAAAGGTTTAAAAATAATATCAGGAAGTATTACTTTACTGAGAGGGAAGTGGATGCATGGAACAGCCTTCCAGCTGAAGTGGTAGAGGTTAACACAGTGAAAGAGTTTAAGCATGCGTGGGATAGACATAAGGCTATCCAAGACTTAAGATAAGGCCAGGGACTAATTAAAAGTATTTTGAAATATTCGGCAGAGTAGATGGGCCGAATGGTTCTTATCTGCCATCACATTCTATGTTTCTATGTTATTGTGACTGATATTGAGGATCGACATGTTGTGGAGGTGAATGCCATGAGATAGACATATTTCAGATAGACTGCAAAGACTGAAGATCTAACTTGTCAATTCCATATTTTTTGTTGATCATGATAACGGTATCACTTTAAGTAAGTTGTTCTTTAAGACACACTAGAATGGCCGGTCAAACATCCAACACACCTATTTTCCTTATCAGAGCTAATCATTCTCTATAAATGTTTGTATCTGATTGTAGTTGCAACTGATGGAATGTTATTAGTTGTGATATTAATGTTCGTTCGCTCAAGCTGTGCTTTGCAGGGGTTATATGCCCCGGATATAAGGCAGAGTCACGGCAGATTTAAATTAATTATACTCATACATCATCTGTTAATTCTAGTACCGTATTATCAGAGGTTATACATCAGTGGTTAATATATTTTGGCTGATAAATGTAGTTTGAAGATGTCTTGTGGATGCTGTTCCTGTTCTATTTCTGAATACTTATTTGGACAGGTAATGCACCTCACAAGCTCATCTCTTGCTTGTCTAAGCCAACTATGTTTACTTTAGATTACCTGCCATCCAGCTCTTAGGTTCTCATGTTTATTGTTCCAGTAATGTATGTAAGAAAACTGGAAGATCCAAGTCTGGCAGGAGTGAAAGATAGATTACTAGGTTTGACATTTAGAAAGCACTGTACTTCTGTTGCTTTAAGGATAAACACTTTTATTGTGTGGCATCATTTATGTTGTTCTGCTTTAAAGTAAGGATACCAATGTGTAAACATGCACTGACTTTTGGTTTGACTGTAAAACAAGACAAATTAAACTTAGGGGCTTAGTGACTCGACAGAGAACTGCAGTTAAGAAAACATTTTAAAAATGTAAAAAAATGGTTTAGTTTTTGTTTCAGAATCAGTTATTTTAGTTAAATTTAGCAAATTGTTATTACAATCACTGTTTAGTGAATAAACCCCCCATAAGCCCATAAAATCCCTAGTACAGGGATAGGCAACCTTCAGCACTCCAGATGTTATGGACTACATTCCCCATAATGCACCTACACCCATAATGCTGGTAAAGCATCATGGGAGGTGCAGTTCAAAACACTTGGAGTGCCGAAGGTTGCCTATGGCTGCTCTAGTACATACCTTGCCTACCTTACTGATTTTGTCTAGCTCCCTCACTCTGAGTAAATGTTATAAGTTAAGCTTCATGGTTGCCTTCTAGCAGTTACTTTGAAGGTTGCAATAAAAGCCTGCAATTTCCTGAACAGAAACATACATTATGTTTGATGGTACCTTCTGTACGTATGCATTACGGCCACATATAGATATGTACCTTCTCATAAACTAGCTCCTCAATACACTGGCCTTACGCAATTTTGTTAACCTACTGTCTTTGGCACCTTGGCCTTGGCATTGACTTGCTCCTTAAGCATACTTAATATATTCCAAGCCGTCTAACCCTTTTAAAATTGTTCACTTGCAATCTTCTCATCAATCTTGCTTCTTATTTTACTTCTAGTCAACACTAAGAAAGAACATGTAGTACAGTTGAGGTTGCAGGGAGTTACACTAGCACCTTCTCATTCATGATCATTATATGGATCACGTATGCTGGTTTTGGTGAAACGCGCAGGCATTCCGGTGTAACAAATTTGTGCAAGAACATTTTTGAGACATTCAGCTCAGGTAGACACAGGACATGCTTTTTCCATTATAAATATCCTTTATAGTATTATCACTACCCTTTTGTGGTGTCTTTGCCTTCTAGCAAATTCCTTGATAACTGTAGTTTTTGGCATTTGCTTTTAATTTTTTAATGAACAGTTATCTTGTTAAGCGTGATCACCTTATGGTCTGATAATGTGTTTTTCATCGTCTGACATATCTATCCTATTCAGTTCTCTACTGTATACTGATTTTGGACTAAACCTTTTTTTTCTTCCTTACTTTCTCAATGCTGAAAGTGTCAAATGAGTTTTAATTTGAAATGTGCTATTATGTAAACTTGTTTTTTGTTAATTTAAACTTGTTTATAGCTTGTAGGATCACTTAACATAGATCAGACAATTCTCTGATGCATTGTTATTCAGATCGGAAAACTTTTTACAATAAAAGGGCTTGGTCGTGTTTGCTCTGTGTTTGGGATCTAACCAACAGTTTGGACAAGAATTGGCCTTTTCCATCATGTAGCACATGCTGTGTCAATGTTCATGAACCCAATGTGCAGACATAATGGAGTTTTTCTAGTACAGCCATTGCTGCAATGATTATGAAAAAATAACAAAAGCAGTGCAGTGTTTGCACACTGTGAAAAAGCAATTTTGGTGATGAAGCTGTAATGGACATTAAATTCATCAATAGGGAATACGAGCTGGCTCCAGTTTAAAAGCACATTTCCAACATAAAGTACAAATTTTTCTTGTAAATGAGTAGTACTGGATTGTTTTAGCTATGGTTGTGTGCTGATTCAGTTATTAAATAAAACGCAAAGATCTCTACAGAAAACTGAATTATGAGGAGCATATTAATTTTGTGTGTGTGAATGTGGAAACGTTTGCACAGAAGAGATATTAATCAGAAAAGGCTGATAGTAGTTATACAGGAATGTTGGTCTATTGCTCCTGATGCAATTCTAGGAATGCTGGGTACACAACATTCTAGACGCAGAATTAAAAGGTTGCCATCTCTACATTCTGATGGAAAGAAGATGCCAAGCAGTAGTTATTGCAGAGAAAGAATGAGGCAGCAATTTCAAATTTGACTAGGTTTAAATCTTAATCTTAAATACACATTGATTTTTACCACTTGAACATTTTTTGTGGTCAACTGTCAACTATATTTTCTATCATTTTTCTGCCAGAACACTACTTGTCTATGCTATAGTCTACAATTAAAGGTTACATTCTATGCACTATAAATACATAATTTAATTTTAAGGGTTTTGGTGCCTGTAGTCCACGGGTGCCATCCCATGGTTTCATGTTAAAGTGATTATGGACAGTTTAACACTAAATGAAGATTCCTGGGTGGATGTGGCTTTACCTCCACTGGAGCTGTTTAATTCTCCATCAGCTATATCAATCTACATGTTATGGGCAGCAGTAATAGACTGAGAGTGCTCCACTGTAGTTCTCAGACAATTACTGTCACCCATAGATGGCAGAAGCATTGGCCCAAGCAGTAGAAAGGGGATGGACTTCAGGCTAAGATTGAACAGTGGAAAAGTAAGAGGACTGCATGTACCATAAACACTTCAATAACATGACGTGGTTATGGTGTCTAAAGTGTCCCTATGGCTGGCCTAGGCTCTGACATCAGATTAATATTATATATGGAGGTAGGTTGGTAGTATTGGTAGTATGTTTTATTTAATTGAATTTGTTTTATTGGCTTTAAGTACTTGAGCTGCTTGGCAGTGTATATATGTCTGCCTCCTTGTGCGTCCATTGCTCATACACTCATTCCACTCACTGGAATTGACTGTTCATCACTACATTTACTAATTTTGCAAATAGCACCCACTTTTGCAACCCCCCTGTCCCAAAGTTCTCTTTCAAATTATGCTTTTAACAGTAAAATTCACACATTTTCAAAAACATCTATTACACACACATATACGGTATACAATGCAATCACACAACACACATATACACATTCTTAATCACACAACACATATACACCTATGCATTCACTGTCACACATTCAATAGCTACCACTATTTATATGTTGTCAAATATTAATAAATAAAATCAATGTGTTAGTAGCACATGTACCGGGGAGTTTGGAGTTTATTTGGTTTATTACTACATTAACTTTCAGTAGATTTGCTAAGAGTACTGAAGACCAATGCTAGTTTACCCCACTATTTTATGTGTACTGTGGATTATGGCTACATATGTATTGTTCTGTTTAATTCCTATTTGATATATCTGTGATTCCACTGATTTCGATATATTTTGTATTCTGTGTATATCAGTGATTTTGTTTGAATCTTTTGATCATGGGCTCTGTAATAAAGAAAAAAACATTTGAAATAATAATTTTTACAAATTTTTATATTGGGGGACTTGATTATTGTTTTGTGGGACAAGTGACCTATATGTACAGATACTCTTCATATATATATCTAATGTATTATTATTTTCCATGGAGGCATCTTCAATGCTTTCATTAATTCCCAACATTTGGGTTTGTACCATTGAATAATTCCTGTCATTGCCGTGTACAGTGGAATCTGTTATTACATAGTTACATAGTTACATAGCTGAAAAGAGACTTGCGTTCATCAAGTTCAGCCTTCCTCACATATGTTTTTGCTGTTGATAAAAAAAAAAGGCAAAAAAACACAGTCTGAAGCACTTCCAATTTTGCAACAAACTAGGAAAAAATTCATTCTTCAACCCAAAATGGCAGTCGGACAAAGCAGCTTTAACCCCACTAATTAGAAATTATATCCCTGTATGTTATGTTTTTGCAAGTATTTATCCAATTGCTGTTACAATGTCACCAAAATCTTTTTTTTTTTTTAAATATAACTTATCAAACGTTGTTTTCTTATCATGTTGATTTTCTGACATTGAAAAAGTTGCAAACCTGTTAGTATTTATTCTAGTATTTATTCTGGGTTAGTGTTAAGGGCAAACTCTACTTCTTCATTGAAGTCACCCAGGTTAGTTCATCTCATTAAAGCGGGCTTAGAGCAGTGGTCCTGTCCTTCCAAGAACCTGCAATGTTTACATTGCACGGTTAAATCATCTTATTGTGGCTGTTATACTGACATCCACTATAGGAGCTTCCACACTACTGAAACTTGGTGATGTCATTAGGAAGCCCCCACTGCAAAGCATTGAACCACAGCTTTCCTGTGGGGAAGCTTGGATGCACGTGTGGTGCTCACGTGCATGTGCATCAGGTCCCCAATGCATATCTATGAGAAGCATTGTATTGTAAGATCATGGAGGAGTAACTTATTTATTTAACTTTTAACACAAATGGGGGGCACCTACAAAGAGCTAGGGACAGGCCCACTAGAGCGTTAGGAATGCAATTTTTTTATTCCTAATGCTAGTGTTCTTTAACAAATACTCAGCTACAAAGGTAAAATGATGACCACATTGATCATGCTTTGTGTCTCAAATATGTTTTTTTGTACAATAAGTGTAACCCCCATGGAGGGCGTATTTATATCCTGTGGGTTTTTTTTGGCTGCTGATTTCCACAGGATTTGTGTATAAAACTTTGCACATATAATTATATTATTAATGTTTTAGAAAGGTAAAGTAATCCTACTTGTAGAACAATAATGCTTTAGTAAATAATCAGTTACACACTGTTAAATATAATTAACTTTATTTACAATTCAAGCATAAAAAGACATTAATTTTATTTTGGAGAGTGGCTTTTTGCCATTGTACAGGTACATCTGTCATTGCTTTAAACACCAGGTTGTCTGGAAATAACATATAACACATGTTGCAGAAATAGAAACAAACAGGGTGTTTAGATAGAACAAGCAAAAACTGGAATACCGCTCAGAACAGGGCAAACATGGCTCTGAGGAACAATAGGTAATGTTATATTACAGGCAAGAGTAAAGAAGAAAGAGTATATATATTTGACCAGAAAATAAATCTGACGCATTTTAGTATAAAACCAAAATGCGTTTAGTTCCATTGTAAGAAATTGTTTTATTATATAGAATGAGAAGATGTACAACATGTGACTATGGCAAAGTACTAAACCACATGCATTCAAAATGAAAAACAGTAAAATTACACTGCTGATCATATTGGTTTCCATGGTGATTGCACTTTTTCGGATGCAATTGAGCTAGTTTTTTTTTAACAATTTTACAATCCCTCATTGAGGAATAAGTAGTCATTTTACAAATAAATTAAAATAATGAAAATAACACTGAGATGTTTGTATTGTTTTTGGAATGAGATGAAAACAAGGTGTTAAGCATTGACATGCCATTCTTTACAAAATACTCAGTTCTTTTGACAAGGGGATTTATAGTATCATCAAAGAAAGATCCACTCACTAGATCTACTTATTGTAATACAGTTGTCATTCCTTTTCTGAGACATGTCAGAATTGATAAATCTTCAGATGAAGTTCAAAAGGGAATACAGAAAGTCAAAGATTTCAAGGTCACAGAAGACTAACCTTGTCGGACAGTTTTGAAATTGAAGGTCTGAAAGCCTCCTGTCAAGGCAGACGAATCAATAACATCCACGCCATATTCACTCTGACTCCTTCTGTACAATGTAACTCCTACCGCCAGCACAGCTACAGCAATGATGGCTGCCCCTAGACCAGAGTACAGGGCAATGTCACTGGCTGTCTCAGCACCTACACAGAAATTGAAGAAGAAGAAAACAAGGCAGATTACTTAAAACTGTTCAGAGTATATTGGAGGAGTGAAATCCACACCACTAAGGCATTCTGGCTGCCAAACAACATAAAGAAATCAATACTCAACGGTGCAGCATTCGTTTTGCGTCTTCAAAGGGCATGCAACTTTTAAGAAGCTATTATATGTATCTTCTTGGACCTGTAAAATGAGGCTTCAGACTTTTTTATAGTTAATAAATATGGGGTTAATAAAAAAGGAACTAGTACTTGCTCAGACGTGCATGTAGACATCTTAAGATACATGTGACTCTTACATATCTGTTTAGGTGTTTACATTAAATAAAATACCCAATAGGAATATTACAATATACAATGTGTATTTTTATTTTAGTTTTGTATTCCATAAGTTTAGTTTTGTATTTAACCCCTTACTGACCACGGACGTACAGGGTACGTCAGATAAAAAACGGTCATTAACGACCGCTGATGTACCTTGTAAGTCTGCAGCAAATATGAGTGCTGGAAGTGATCGTGATCGCTTCCAGTCACTCTAAGGGTATACTTGCTCTAAGGGTATTGCAGCAATGCCTCGATATCAAGGCATCCTGCAATACCCCTGACTGCTGGGAGATCGCTCCCCTGGAGCAATCACCTCCGGGTTGCTCCATGTGGTGCCCGGCAGTGAGGCAGAGCATCGGAAGCCATCAGACATCAGGCTTCCAATGCACTACCTGTCTGCTGAGTGCCTTGAGGGGTCAAGGCACTCAGTAAAATTAATCAAATAAAAAACGAAATTAAAAAAATATATATATATAAATAATAATCCCCCTCAGGACCTCGGACGTATCTAGTATGTCCGAGGTATTCCTATATTACTTGTTGCCGTTCCCCCACCGTCTTCCTTTCCGTCTGGGGGGAGACTGTCTGACAGCCCAGACAGTCCCTGTGGGCTAAATAGGACCCCATGGGCCATGTGATTGATCTGAAAGAGTGGTCACATGGCTGCAATAGGTATCCATACAGAACTGACAGGCAGTCACTGTGTTGGTGAAAAAAGTTTTCAAATAAAAAAATTAAGTTAATAAATAATAAATAAATATATATATATATATATGTATATATATATATATATATATATAATATATACATATATTGTGTCTATATATAATATGTATATCTATATATATATATATATATATATATATGTATATATATCTTATATATAACGTCATACTAAGTGTATTTTTTATTAATTTATACATATATTATATAAAAATACACTTAGAATAAAATTAAACATGTATATATATATATATATATATATAATATATATAATAACTATATATAGTATATATATATATATAATAAAAAATAATAATTAAGTAAAATATATAAAAAATTTAAAAATAATATATATATGTAATTTTATTCCAACTGTATTTTGATATTAATATATATTTATATCAAAATACACTTAGAATGAAATTATATATATATATATATATGTATATATATATATATATATATTGTATATATAAATAAATTAAAATAATACAAAATATACATATGTCCATATACATAATTACATAAATAAATTCATAAATATACACATAGACTTCAATTATATAAATGTATATATATTTAAATTCTATGGGCATATTTATGTAATATTTTTACATAATTAAGTAATTTTATTGATTGCAATTTGAGGGACCTGCCTGACAACCCAGGCTGAAAGTCCAGAGAATTTAATTTGCTAGCACTATATTTAACCCTGTAACTTTCCAAGACACCCTAAAACCTGTACATTGGGGGTACTGTTTTACTCAGTAGATAGGTAGACATCGTTGAACACAAATATTAGTGTTTCAAATCTGTAAAACATCACAGCGATGATATTGTCAGTGAAAGTGACATTTTTTGCATTTTTCATTGATGATATTGTTGTGATACGTTTCACTATTTTGAAACACTAATATTTGTATTCAGTGAAGTCTCCCAAATATAACAGTACCCCCATGTACAGGTTTTATGGTGTTTTTGAAAGTTACAAGGTCAAATATAAGGCTTGATTTTCACATTGAAATTTGCCAGATTGGTTATGTTGCCTTTGAGAGCATATGGTAGCCCAGGAATGAGAATTAACCCAATCATGGAATACCATTTGCACAAGAAGACAACCCAAGGTATTGCAAATGGGGTATGGTCAGTCTTTTTTAGTAGCCACTTAGTCACAAACACTGGCCAAAATTAGCACTCATAATCTTTTTTTTGCATTTTTAACACACAAACAAATATAAATGCTAACTTTGGCATATGTTTGTGACTAAGTGACTACTAAAAAAGACTGGACATACCCCATATTGAATACCCGGGGTTGTCTACTTTTAGAAAATATGTGCATGTGAGGTGTGATTCAGAGATTTATGACAGATTTATGACAGATAGTGTTACAATGTCACTATTGATACATTTAAAATATATATATTTTGAAACAGCAATGTCCTACTTGTACTTATAGCCTTATAACTTTCTAAAAAAAAAAAAAAGCTAAGAACATGTTAACATTGGATATTTCTAAACTCAGGACAAACTTTAGAAACTAGAAACTTTAGCATTGGTGTTTATTGGCGGTTGTAGATGCGTAACATATTATGGGGATCAAAGTTAGAAAAAGGGTGTTTTTTAAAATGTTTTCATCATATTTTATAATTTTTTTATAGCACATTATATGATATGATGAAAATAATGGTATTTTTAGAAAGACCGTTTATTGGCGAGAAAAACAGTATATAATATGTGTGGGTACAGTAAATGAGTACAAGGAAATTTACAGCTAAACACAAACACCGCAGAAATGTAAAAACAGCCCTGGTCCTTAAGGGAAAGAAAATTGAAATGAGGTCTGGTCACAAAGGGGTTAATATAGATTCTTTATTTTTCTTTGTATCAAGCAATTGAATGTCCATATGGCCCCCTTTTAAAGGAAAATATTTTTGTATTTGCTTATATAGAAAGGGTTAGGCTCTTGTGGGACAGTTTAGATTACAACTCACCCATTTCTGTTATGTTTTTGATAATATAGTATAGCAATCTTCATTTTCAATTTATTCAGCTGGATTTATAAAACAAAATACTGACAAATTAAAATTTGCTATGCAAATACTATATTTCTAGAAATTCAAATAAATTTGTTAGTTCTGTTCAGAGACTTTTTGCACAATTCATATTTTTTCTAGATCTAGAAAAATGTAGGTTTGACATTTAATACAAGGAGAGGGTACTGCATGGTTCAAAATTATAATTTGTGCTGTTTCCTCAATCATTTTTTCATATAATAATTATACTTTCTTATTTAACATGTCCAATCAACATAGTTAAAACACACAACCACTTATAAGACTGGTATGTCTAAGAATGGAATTTACCTGGAAAAAAATCCTCTAATGAAGTGAAATTATCTAACAGACAATTAGGGGTATGTCTACTCTAACGGAGGCACAGTTTTAACCTGCATTTTATTCCACTTTTTGCATACACTATAACTGATGACTTCTACAACCCATCCATTTGCTTAGAATTTAACTGTTTCCCCCTACTAGCAACATAAGCCTAAACCTAATGGGAGTATTTGTACATTTTGTAAATGGTCTAAATCAGGGGTCTCAGACTCTGCTCCCAGATATGGATGGCTTGGAACTCTTGGAATTGTTTGAAAGCAATAAGTGGCCCTAGAATTGTATGAGTTGTAGTCCAGAAACATCTATCTGGGACGCAGAGCTTGACATGTTTGGTCTACATTTATGCCACCATCACATAAATCATAAATCAGATAACATGTATATGCATGTATTCAATTAATATGTATATTTGTTAAAGGAACATGCCAGACACATAATGCATATTTGTCAACAAACTCAGCACTTTTATAATTGGGGTTAGAAACACCTCCCAGGCTGTCACTCAGATCACCAGGAAGGTTTTCATCCACTTCCACTAACAGAAGCAGGTAGCAGGCCCCTGCCTTTTATCCTTCTCAATTCGTTGTACTACAGCTCATTTTAAATCATAGGAAAGCTGTGATGTTATGCACAAATGAACACGATTGTGTCTACAGCACAGAGGATTCTCAGTGAGAGGCCTTTGATTCATGTATTCCCTAGAACAGACTAAAAGTACTATGTGTTGGTTAAATGGCCCAATCAAAGTCTTCTCTATGAGAAGCAGTTGATTGGACCACCAGACAGTTCCCATGACATCACAAGAGGGCATCCCAAACAGAGCCAGGAGTTTCTCCTTGCGCTGCATTAAGTTAGGTAAAACCTATTTTAAAAATATCCTTTAGGAGAGACCTACAGATTAATGCCCAGTAGGGCATTAGTCAAGAGGGAAAAAAGGATTAGAGTAGACTTCTCAGCAGTATTAAATAGCATTTGCCGAGGTATTTACAACTGTCACTTTCAGGCAATTAACTAGAAAGGTCTCACCTTTTCCAATTTTTGTTTTCTTGTTTAAAAAGATAAAAATATATTCATATGAAATTATTATGTATTGAGAGTAGTTCTTAGAAATCAATAAAACTGAGGCAATCATGATACTTTAATGACAGAAATGATGTATGGAATTGTCCAGATGCTTTACACAGATCCCCTTGGGAACCCTGTGTGTCTGTGTTGCTTGAATTGCCTGGTAAAAATGTTACGAAACATTTAGTTAATGCATATTAACTGAAAGTGAAAGTTTCTATTAAATGTGATTATACTTCCTGAACGCACCTGAAGATAATTTAAGATGTGCACAAGCAGAAAATGAAACATTCTGTTTAGTACATTATAAGACATAATTGATTAAAATTAACTCATTTGCAGTAACCACTTGTGCCTGATGAGAGAACAGCTATTTGCTTTGGATCATTTGTTTGTATTATACTAGAACCAGTCATCTGCTTTGTACAGCAATGGACAGACAGTAACTCATATCTTTCTCAGCCAGTGCTTCACTATATCAAACTAAATGGTTTTATTTTAACATTTGCTGTTTTTAAAAACAACACATATGAATCTACATAGAGCAGGTTTTTTTCGGAAGATATTAGAGGCAACATATTTATAACACTATTATTATTATTGTTATAAAGAAGCAGAGAGATCAACCAATGAGTTTTTATCATAACTTTTTAACTAGTCTACACCTGCCTCCCAACAGCCCTGATTTCAGCAGGACAGTCCTTACAGTAGGCTATGTCCCACTGTACTGATTTTGTTTAGATGAAGTATGTTTTATCAGATGCGGGACTATCCCCGGGCAACATAGTGCAAGCACATAAGTGAAATCTATCGCATTTTGTGATGGGGACTACAACCATGCAGAGATTGCTTCAGCAATGCTCTCTGTACTGTCTCTTTGCATTAGGGGCCAGCCAGAGAGGCTGTCAATGCTTAATGCCCAATCGCCCTGACCACCCAAAAAATGATTTTTTCACTCAAATTTATTTAGCTAAACTAAATTTTATTTGCCATTCTAATTTTATATATACTAATTGCTCATCCAGGCTAATGGCAGATCAAAATGAATAACACAAATTCCTAATGTTTTTGTGGAACGCTTTTTGTATGGCTCTATGATGATAAGAATTGGCCAAAAAAAAAAAATCCAAAGCATGCCAGACCAATTAAAAATGAATAATTATGATAACTAACATGAAGTATTTGAACAGAATCTATATACAATATTGGAGCATTGCAACAAAGTCCAAAACCTGGCATAATGCAGTTTGGGGCTATACCAGTTAAATATTTTAATGAAATCAGAAAAAGGTACCATAAATACAGTAATAATAAGCACTAGAGTGTCAACTGAGTATAAATATGATAGCAGGCAACAAACTCTAATACTAAGGGTTAGCCTACAACCCCTTATTGAAAAATATAGAGAAAACAATATATACAAAATATAGGTTGCGCCAATATAAAGTCCAATTAGTCCACACTTGCTGGAGTCTGTTCTCAAATGGTAAGTGTTCAGACTTCAAATGGTGGGAGTATATGAAATAAAAGCAGAAAATAACTAGTGATGGTGTAAAGCGTATGGAACTATACAGTACCTGGCTCACAACAAGGGCACACAATCATTCACATCTGAGAAGGAACTGTAAGTCATTTGTTACATCGTTAATTATGTGCCACAATTTGTGCATGACTGATAGATGCCACTACTCTAAATATATCAAAAAGATGCACTATGGATAGAATCATTGAATAATGTATTTGGAGACATTAAAAAGCTTATCGCTCATCTTTATGAACATGGATTACAGCATTGTAATCCTCAGAAGAATTTGATAATACAAGTGTAGGTATCTTTATCTGGCTATAGAGATGGCTCTAATGCAAAAAGACAAGTCTGATGTGTATTTTATCAAGATCATTGACACCTGCATAACAACACTATACTCTGACAGAAAAGGAAATTTAAACTATTTTATTAGGATCTGACAATTTCCTTCAATACATTACAGGTTAAAAGTCACAGATGAAATGGATCCCAAATCACTGATGAACATGACTGAAAACCATCTAGATGCTGATTCCTTGAGGCTATAGAAAAAGACCTTATGACTCCAAAAATACAATATAGCCATACTCTATGTAAATGGAAGACACAACCAAGAAGCTGATATATTCTCAAGGATATTTAGATCAGAACATGAAAAAAAGAACTGGAAGATTCTGTTGTAGTAGTATGAAAACTACTGATAAGATAAAAAAAAAAAAAAAAACATAAGAATTGCAACAGCACTGCAAAAAACATACTGGCCAACTTAATTCAACTTATAAGGTATGGGTGACCAAATGCAAAAAAAAAAAAAACCCAGTACATTTTGGTATGCAGCTTTAGTGAAATTGGTGTAAAATATGGAATTGTGAGTTTTTTTTCCTTTCACAATAGAAAAAGGATTGATGAGAAAACTGCATATGAGGCATTTTAGTATAGTGTAAAACAACTTGTTAGTGATCTTATACTGACCAGGAATTAATTCACTGATTAAAAAAATGGAAATTTCCATGTACAGCCCTTAGAAAATCAAATAGGGAATCAGAAGTAGTATGCAGAAGTAGTATGCCTACAGTAGTATGCAGATATAGTATGCAGACAATCTACAGAAAGGAATTGGAGAAGAAGTGTTTCGGACCTATATCAAAGAAATGACATCAATTATCTCTCAATGGTGGAGTTCTGCAATCATTATTTTGAAATAGTTCAGCTGCAGGATACAAAGGGCATTTTGTTTGTGAATGCCATTAAATCAGTCAAAGTGAGAGATGGGATTTGTGATGAATTGATCACATATAAATGTCCTTGGTACTCCTAAATGGAATCCTTAAAATTCTCTAAATGAATGGTGTTTCAAGCACACATTATATAGCCCACATTATCTACAATAAAATAGATTCCCTGAAACATATGTGAAAATTGCTAAAAACATCTTGGGGTAAAAGCAGCTAAAACCAATCATGATCCACATCTCTTAATTACTGTAGCAAAACAATAGTCTGCATTGCATTACCTGCACAGCAACTAACGAGTACATGATCAAAAATACCCTTTAGCATATCTTACTTCTAAAGCACAGAATCATGACATTATAAAACATGAAGCTATAAGTCCTATGAAAACCAGGCATAGACATTTTCATGACATGGAACTAGATTGTTGAAGCCATTTGAAGAATGTGATTTAAGACAGAAACAAGAAATAATAAACAAAGACATTTGCGATCCACCATCATATGTAAACAAAGAATGCCAAAAATAACAAAGTATATTTAGAAGAGAGAAATTCTAATGCTGGTCACATCTGTTCGAAAATTAGAGCTTCTTATCTCACGAACTTAAGGTGTCATATAGTAGCACAAGTGTAAACCATTGCTTAACATCTATATTAACTTTAGACTCCTAGGTGCAAACAAAAGGGATCTAGTACAGCAACAGTATCCAATGTCTATGTACAAAAATGTAAGATAATATTTGCTTACCATGCCATCACTGAGGAGTATGTTAGTACTGGCAACATCATAGGTAAGACAGATCCCTGTTCTGACTAATGCCTTGAAAACTGAGCTCAGTAACCTTCATACAGTTCCAGCACTGGATGTACCCAAACAGTAGATGTCACAGAATGTTTATGGTAAAACTCCCTTTTGAAATGCAATCAGAGTGGAGCAGGCTGCCTCTGTTTGGTGATAACGCTACCACCTCAGAAAAGACTTTTCATTAAAGGGACACCGGTGAGACCTCATTTTGAGTATTGTACACAGTACTGGAGATTGAATCTTCAGAAGGATATTGATACTTTAGAAAGAGTTCAGAGAAGGGCTACTAAATGGTTCATGGATTGCAGGATTAAATTTACCAGGAAAGGTTAAAGGATCTTAACATGTATAGCTTGGAGGAAAGACGAGACAAGGGGGATATAATAGAAACATTTAAGAGAATCAACACAGTAAAGGAGGAGACTATATTTAAAAGAAGAAAAACTACCACAAAAAGAGGACATAGTCTGAAATTAGAGGAACAAAGGTTTAAAACTAATATCAAGAAGTAATACTTTACAGAGAGGGCAGTGGACGCATGGAATAGCCTTCCAGCTGAAGTGGTAGAGGTTAACACAGTGAGGGAGTTTAAGCATGCGTGGGATAGGCATAAGGCTATCCTAGAGTTAAGATAAGGCCAGGGACTAATGAAAGTATTTAGAAAATTGGGGAGACTAGATGGGCCAAATGGTTCTTATCTGCCATCACATTCTATGTTTCTATGTTTCTATAGTCAACGAGACAACTCTAGCTTAATAAACCTTTTTTAGTGTATAGATCATGCCCCTGCAGTCTCACTGCTCAATTCTCTGCAATTTATGATTTAATTAGTTTGTTTATGCAGCCCTAGTCACTCCTTCCTGCATGTAACTTCAACAGCATTCCTAAACACTTCCTGTAAAGTGTAATCTAATGTTTATACTTTCATTATTGCAAATTCTGTTTACTTTAGAATTTCTTATCTCCTGCTCTGTTAATAGCTTGGTAGACCCTGCTGGAGCCTTCTGTATGTAATTAAAGTCCAATTTACAGAGCAGAAGATAAAAGCTTTTAAAGTAAGTTGCATCTGATTGAAATGAAACCATTTTATTTTCATTCAGGCTTTGTTTGTCACCGCCAGGGTAGGAGTGACTAGGGCTGCACAAACATAAACAAAAGTGATTAAACTCCTAAATAGCAATGAATTGAGCAGTGAAACTTAAGTTATGATCTACACATCAAAACACATTAAGATAAAGTTGTTTTGGTGACTATAGTGTCTCTTTAAAATGATCCAGTTGCAAGACCAGCATGAGAGCAATTCTAATGTAATATATATTCAAAAAAGATAAAACAGATGTTTTATTTTACATAAAGAATACTGTAGAAGAGCAATGCAGTAATATAGTGTTTTACGATATTTATTCACAATGATTTAAGTATTATGTTTTAGGGTGTAATTATATACTTGAAAAAAATAATTATGATTGATTCCTGGAAGGTAACCCATTTACACTAACAGTCCTACAAGTACAGAAAGTATTATAACAAAGGTCACCTCCTGATTGAGTGACTAAACATAATTGCATGCAATTTGAGAAATGTAAAATAAAATAGTAATAATAAAAAATAAAAGATGATCAATTAAAAAAGAAAAGCGATGATAAATGCACATGACCTTGATTTCAACTATATACATGTTACGTAAGGCCACATTTGCATTGCATTTATGTAGGACAACGAAAGACTAGGCCAAGTTCTCTTCAATACGTCTGCAGAGTACAACTGCTAAAACACTGCCTTTCTTTGTGTCACTATGAATTGTTTGTAACAAGAATTCATTGCTATCCTTTGTTAATAGATGCTTCCTTTGTTGCTAAACTAATTGTTATGAGATTCGTTCTTTATCCTACTTTGGTTTTAGATTAATCATTACAGGATTAAGCCTTTGTTTTCCTTTCACTAGAATAATTATGTGTTACTATAAAGCTTTGCAGTCCACAATCTAAATTTCTGCATTTGTAGTCTGTGAATTAATGCAGGAAAAACAAATTATGCTGTTTGATAATTTTCCACTTTCAGTACCAAAAAAAAGAATATAAAAATAATTATATCAAGTATATATAAATCCTTCCTTTGGTGTTTCTGGAGAGGAGCGTTTAGTTTGTTATTTATGTGTTTGAATATATTTTATTTATTTTTTGGTTTTATTTATTTTTTAAGTCCCACAATTCTTAGCCAGAATATTACTACACTTTATAGATACAAATTCTTGTATGGCATAAATATACCTATGCTGCCACTGTTAGCACAAAAGGAGAACATTTTCTGTCCACTGTCTCAAGGATAAACAAAATGTGAGTGCTAACACCAGACACAAACGTGGCAAACAATTGATGTTATGAGGCAGGATGAAAGAATACTAGCTGGGTGATTGATACAAAATAACTGTCTCCCTCGGTCTGGTGCTCCATGCAAGATCTAACCTCGTGGAGTTTCAATGATCATGAGAACAGTGAGGAATCAGCCCAGAACTGCACAGGAGGATCTTGTTAATGATCTCAAGGCAGCAGAGATCATAGTCACCAAGAAAACAATTGGTAACACACTACGCAGTGAAGGACTGAAATCCTGCAGCGCCTACAAGGTCCCCCTGCTCAATAAAGCACATGTACAGGCCCATCTGAAGTTTGCCAATGAACATCTGAATGATTCAGAGGAGAACTGGGTGAAAGTTTTGTGGTCAGATGAGACCAAAATCGAGTTCTTTGGCATCAACTCAACTCGCCGTGTTTGGAGGAGGAGGAATGCTGCCTATGACCCCAAGAACACGATCCCCACCGTCAAACATGGAGGTGGAAACATTATGCTTTGGAGGTGTTTTTCTGCTAAGGGGCCAGGACAACTGCACCGCATCAAAGGGACAATGGACGGGGCCATGTACCATCAAATCTTGGGCAAGAACCTCCTTCTCTCAGTCAGGACATTGAATTGGGTATTCCAGCATGACAATGACCCAAACCACACAGATAAGGCAACAAAGGAGTCACTCAAGAAGAAGCACATTAAGGTCCAGGAGTGGCCTAGCCAGTCTCCAGACCTTAATCCCATAGGAAATCTGTGGAGGGAGCTGAAGATTCAAGTTGCCAAACATCAGCCTTGAAACCTTAATGGCTTGGAGAGGATCTACAAAAGGGAGTGGGACGAAATACCTCCTGAGATGTGTGCAAACCTGATGGGAAACTACAAGAAACTTCTGACCTCTGTGATTGCTAACAAGGGTTTTGCTACCAACTACTAAGTCAAAGGGGTCAAATACTTATTTCACTCATTGACATGCAAATCAATGTATAACTTTTTTGACATGCGTTTTTCTGGATTTACTTTTTTGTTATTCTCTCTCTCACTGTTAAAATACACCAATCATTACAATTATAGACTGATCATTTCTTTGTTAGTGGGCAAACGTTCAAAATCAGCAGGGGATCAAATACTTTTTTCCCTCACTGTATATGCAGGGGCCTTTCCTGAAATTAATTCTTACTCCAAATTGTACTGCTCTGGATGCATCTGCATGTCTCCTAATTATCTAGCTTTAAGTGGGTAGTCGTGATTTGACATCAATCGCTAGGAGCTTTGCTTTGCGTTGGAGAAGAAGGAATGCTGGAAAAAACAATATTGCATATAAAATACAAATCTGTACATGTGCATACTGATTAATGTATTGTCATGCATAGTGGATTGATTAATGCATGTCAGCTCAGTTGGGTATATGCATCTGACAGATACGTCATTGAGTGAGACTGTCTTAGCATCCCAATACATTTTAAAAGTTTAACACTTTTACACTTCATGGTGAAAAGCACTTTATTGCAGATTAACCAAATGAAAAGTACAATTCAATATAGAAGACATATTGTTCACAAGACATTAAATATAGAACCTAGTAACTACTAAGTAATACATTCCCTTCCTTTAACCCCTTAAGGACCAAATTTCTGGAATAAAAGGGAATCATGACATGTCACACATGTCATGTGTCCTTAAGGGGTTAAACAAATCTTCCCTTTTCAATATGTGAAATAATACCTACTGAAACTATTTATATGATCTCTATATTGTGGGATTTATGTGGTTACTGAGACATACAGTGGTGGAACTAATTTAGAGAGTGCCTTGGTGTAAGAGTTTTTTTTGGACCACCTCTAGCGCAAGCTGGCATTTGATTAATTGCATATACACTGGCCCACACATACACTCTTAAACACTCACAGAACACACACACACTGACTCATACACAGACATACATACACAAACAGATGCACACATACACACATGTACACGGAGATACACACATATACACACACAGATTACATATATATACAGAGAACACATGCACACACACACACACACACACACACATACAAACACATACACAAACACAGATATAAACACACACAGATCATAATTTACATATTTTTAGCCACACACTGCTTTCATATCTTTTTGATGTAGAAAAGGAGCTTAACTGGGATCCAGTGCCATCTTGCTGAGTCTGATGGGAGTGTGGTCCAGGCTTTCCCTGCAATATGGTCCTCTCTATTGTCCTCCCATCTTACCCTCAACCACGTGGCTCGTTGGTAAGCTGGGAGGAAGTGACTTGTACTCACTTTCTCTCAGAGCTGTGGCTTCACATAGGGTAAGGCTCCAGTTAAAGTGCTTAGGCGCCTGACTTGTCCCCTGATCAAAGATGGCCATTGGGTGGCCCTAAGTGCATGGGCCACCCGATGGTCCTCCCAGAGCTTGCCAGCGGGTGGTAGTTCCACCAGTGGACCTATATTAACATCCTCTGGCTCAATTAATTTGAGTGATTAAATATAATAAAGAAGGCGTGATTTGACTATACTGTATAAACCTAGGCACACATGGAGTAAAAGTCTAAGCTTTTAATTTCACAAGATCTATATTTATATATTTATTCAAATAATATATAAAAATTGATTATTTTTTTCTGCTCCTCCTTTTTTCACCTCTAATGGTCACTTCTCAATTAATCTGTAAAAAAAAAAAAAAAATCAACATTTTGTAGCTACCCTTAACCATTAATCATATTTTTTTCCCATCCATTATTTCTTTTTTTGGTACCATGGGCAGAATTTTGAATCACAAATCATTATGCTCATCCATTGCACGTTACATTTGGTTTGTGATTTGGCTAGATTTTAGCTGGGAGTTCAGGAATGTATATATTCACCCAATTATCCCAAATTCAGACAAATTGCAGTTTTGAATGTAACACATCTCTAAATAAACTTGTTAAGTTTGTTATATACACATAAAGAATATACATGTACACACACATTTTTCTTTCCACACTGAGGCTTATTTTAAAAAGGTATGTCCCTTTGCAAGTTACGTACTTTATTATCTCAGCAGTGCTTAAAGAATAGTCAAAAGCAGTATTATTGAAACTCCTATACTCATACTTTTACTACATCAAATGCTTCTAGATATTATTTCCATCTTCTACGAAATAGGGACAATTTGATGGGGAGAAATAGTAATGAAGATCCTGTGACAAGTTGTTAGAGGGGTAGCCATCAGCCATAACTCGATACAGCTTTATTTCTTTTATTTGAAATAATGTTCTGTGTCAGACTGAGTAAGAACATTTTACTTTAATTATTCACTCCATAGAACAAAGTCATATACGTTTAAAACATCAGTGGTAAAACCTTGCGTTTTAAATGCCAGCATCCCTTACAGCTATATAGTATTCATATGAACATCGTGGAATTCCACATTGAAAATTAAGATATGGTTAAGTTTAGGGCTAGGTTAGGGTTTGAGTAGTTTATGATGGAATGCAGTTAGGTTTAGGGGGATTACGTTTAGACTTGGAGTTGCGGGTACCTGCTATGAAGATGCTGTGGACTGTAATTACCATGACTCACATCAATGTTGGCACTACCAGGGTCGCAAAGGTCATGACTGCGACCGAGCTCTGATGTTCCATCGGTCAGGAGGGGCCCACAGGCATGAAAGCAGAAAGGAGAGCAGCTTGCAGCATATTTTACTTATAAGTTGCTCGCCTGCTGCTGCCCTGCAACCAAGTCCAGCATCAGTCTCCAGTCCTCCAGCCAGGTTCCTGGTGGTCCGGTGGTGTATCTGATGCTCTGCAGCCAAATTATACCTTCTAACATACCCTCTCCCTCATGGCTCTGGTGCTAAATTAGTGATCATGTCACATCTGAAAGGATTTGTAGCCTGCAATCTGACTCAACATTGAACTACAGAAATGCCAGGGAGAAGATATGATACAGGGTACCAACAGGGGCCGCAGAGGGCACAATATCATCACTGGACCACCAGAGAAACAATAATAACCAGCTGCAGCCTTGACCACTAGTAAAGACATCTAGCTCAGACACAATGGGGACCCACCACAATGATATAATGAAGGCAATGCGTTAAAGAGCACTCTACAGGAGAAAGAGCTGGACTGAGAGAGATGGTAAGTGATTCAATGTGTGTTAGTGTTTGTGTATGTCAGTGTATGCATCTGTGTATGTGTATCAGTCTTTGTGTGTGTCAGTGTATGCATATGTGTCAGTGTCTGTGTGTGTCAGTGTATGTATCTGTGAATGTTTGTCAATGTTTGTGTCAGTGTATCAATGTTTGTGGGTTGCAGTGCATCTGTGTATGTATCTGTGGATGTATGTCAGTTAGTATAAATGTAACTGTATATGTGTGTCAATGTGTGTGTATCTCTTGAAAAGTATCTGCACATATAAATATGTGTGTCTGTAGGCATCTGTATGTGGCACTGTATATGTGTTTCTGTGTATGGCAATATGCTGCTGCATGTATGTGTGTCAGTGCACATATATTTGTGACTTTGCATTTGCATGCACTCACCATTATTACACACAAACACACATCTGCATTCAAACACCAACACTGTACACAAAACCAGTCCTGGTTTCAAATACCAAAACTACACACAAACAAACCCTTGAATTCACATCTCAACACTACAGGCAAAGCACACCCTTGCATTCATAAACTAACACTACATAAAATCTTGGATTTAAACACCAGCACCACACATACACCCCGACATTTAAATAAGGACATTACACATAAACAAGCCTCATGCATTCAACCAGTTGCATTATACAAAAATGCACGCACATTCAAACAAATATACCCCATACAAAAACATTCACATATACTACATACTAATTGAACCCTGCAAGGATGGGTAAGTAGTAGATCCACTTCTGGCAAAGCATCATGGGATTTGCACAGCAGCTGAAAATCTACCTGATGTCTCTATAACGGGAGAAATTGACCTTAACAGACTCTTGCACCATGGCCATGAGGTTTCAAGTTACGCTCCTAACGCACAGCCAGGAAATACATCATTGGAGTTACAGTCCACAAAATCTTCAATGCAAATGCACACTGACCTTAAATGTCCCTTAATCCTAAATCACTGTTAAGGTAAAAAATAATTCAAATTTACGGACAGATTGGTCAAACTGAAACTATGTCTAACCTAGAGAATTCTTGCAGTTTAGTTACTTTGGCTTTAAATTTGAAATTCACTTTAAATTTACTTGGAATTCTAACATGCATTAAGAACCCCTTTAATCATAATTTTCTCCTAAATGTCATAAGCCTAAAGCATTCTAATGTGATCTTTGTGTTTTTATTCCTTTAATACTGCAATAAAGGCAATTCCTTGAATTCACTCTTTCAGCACCCTTATGGTGCGTGCTACTATAAACACTGCTTAAATGCAGCTGTGGCCTTTTAAATGTATCATTTTAGCATTTCTATTAAGACTATATTTATTAAAGTCAACGCTTAAATTCAATAAATTTTTTAAACAATGAAACATACAAAAAGTGATGAGGTAATTTTCAAATATATAGGATAAATGAATTATTCCTAGATTTATGATCAGCATGTAGCTGTAATTTGCCCTTTACTGCAATATGGCCGCTACAGTCAAGACAATCAAAATCAAAGCCGATGACAAAGCACTTCTGGAATAAAGAAACTAGATTTCTCTTTTAACGTCAACACGCTAAAAGTATGTATGGTGGCTAAGTTTAGCCCATGAAGTGTTACACGTTTAGGATCAGTTTATTGTGACGGCCTTGGCATTTATTTAATTGATCTTGAAGGAGTTAAAAACATCATGTATTTCTTTGCCCCTTTTCTCTGCAGGTTTGTATCTGTCATATGTGGCTTTGGCACCTGAAACACACTGTGCGTCTCATTGATATTTACTAGAACAGGTTGTTCTCCAATTATCTTCATAATTGCCTTTGATTTTGCTTCATGGCTGATTCACATGGTGTTAAACGAAGCACCTCTTTAATTGAATTGCTGCACTGTTTCTACACAAACCCTTGCAGAGGGAACCATCGTCGAGCCGCGTATCTCTTCCGCCAAGATTGATTTTATTGACGCATATATTTATTTTACAGAAGGATGTATTCACATTGTTGAACATGGCAAGCTTTGAATTCTATCTGCGTATTGATGGGATGTTTAACACACACAAGGACATTAATGAGGTGTCGCTCTCTTTGTTTGAAAGGCCATAAAACGTCTTTATGGTATCAGATAATGGGCATGTGTACAACATTGTGAATCAAGGGTTTCCTTCAATAATAGTTTCCCTCCTATTTGTCATTTAGAATGTCACAAGGGACCTGCCATTCACAATAACATTTCCAGACCAGGCAACATAACAAACAAATGGACACTGAGAAAATTACATCCAGTGCGTAGAGCCAGTGAGACTTGGGAATTATGGACCAAAATAAAATTTCTATTTTGATGGGAAAATAAAAAATCCTTTTTTTTTTCCATTGCAGATGGCCAGAATCCATTGCAGTCCTGAGAGTAGATGATAACATCACGAAAACAAATTCAAGTCAACAACAAAAAAGTCATTTTTAGTTGTGTTTACCAGACAACAGTACATATAAAAAAATACTCTACATACGTAAAGATAATGATTAATTACGGGAACCTTTAAATGTCTGAAACTTGGTGAAAAATCTTTTTGCCCAAGCAGTCAATTAGATACAGTACTTCTTTGTTCCCCAAGGATTCTGGGTATTGACCGCAAACAAGAAACCTTCAAGGCATGTAACCTATTGTACTTATACTGCCAGAAAGTAGATGAGCTGCGGTAAACATTACAGTGGAATGCATTACAGTAAGGTAACTAGATTGCTTTCAATTTAATCAAGGGGCATTTTATATAAGCTGTTTGGTTATGCAAAGAAATGCAAGCTATACTATACATAACTGTATAATATAGCTTTAAGGTGCTGATCCCCTACTTGCTGTATATAATAAATGTAATAATACTTTTGTGACTTATTATGGCAGTAGAAGCTTTATGTGTATTATTTTAAAATAACACAATGCCAATATAATTA
This sequence comes from Pelobates cultripes, assembly GCA_933207985.1. NCBI lineage: Eukaryota > Metazoa > Chordata > Amphibia > Anura > Pelobatidae > Pelobates > Pelobates cultripes. The sequence continues at coordinate 111,635,973 of OW240914.1, forward strand.
AATCATGGAGTTTGTTCATGTATATCTTTATTGGGCTATATTAATTATAGGTTATAGTCACGTGACACAAAAAATGGAAAAGGGGGGGAGGGGTCTGGCGGCTACGTCAGCCGGACGCATCCAGAGAGAGCTCCAACACTTAAGCGGCAAAACCGGCGCAACAACACAGTTTATACCCCCCACTGAAAACACTACTTGCTCCTAAGGTACTCCTGAACTAAGTGAGGACATATCTGAGCGTGTCTGATGCATCTTGGTGTCCATGACGACGGAGAGCTGAGGGATGGTCCTGCGGCCTGGTGCGCCTGGAGGTTCAGAGAAGCGGGTGATCTCCGCTCCTAACCGCCTGGCTGTTTGGTGTCCCCCTCTCCCCCACCCCTCTGGACCGGTGGGGGTGATCCCAGCCTACACCATGGAGGCTCCTTTTTTACGCTGAGGGTGCACGGCATCATCACAAACATCATACCCTACTCAAGATGGCGCCTGCCACGTGTTCCCTCAGCCCTCTGCAGAAGACGTCTAAGCTGTTCCACAAAGAATATATTGACAGTGCAATTCCTGCGGGGCTGAGATGAAGTCTTTGAAGGAGAGATGCCACATATCAAAAGGAATGGAGAGATGCCACACATATCAGCTGACCTCACCAACAAGCCTGGGACACTCTGCTTCCAGCCGTGGGACATTCTTGGGTGGCACTTCTACACCAGCATACAGGGCTATCACTTCTTGCCTGAAGGAGGGGACTCCGGAGGGTTTTACTCCCTGATTATGCTTATTGATATCTCTTATAGTTACTAACCTAATTTAGCATGTTACTTACTCACCTCCTACTGTTAAGCCTAACACTGAGCTAACTCTATCTTGTTCAAAAACCTCAAGAATGTGTGCTGTTTCATACATATATATTGTTTAATAACTATGACTATCTAATGCTGAACATATATTGTACAACTCAACATACCAAAAATAAAGAATTATAAAAATAAAATGGACAAGGAAGATTGAGTTTAGGTTTTTTTGTTGTGTGTTGTGTGTTGCTTGTATGTGCTTTAAATGATTAAGAAACATTTATTTTAAACGTGTTGCTTAATTTTAGGTTATGTAATATCCCACATTTATCAGTTAATGTTTGACTGGTAGATTATTATTATTATTATTATTATTAATATTTATATAGTGCCAACAGATTCCGTAGCACTTTACAATATTATGAGAGGGGGGATTTAACTATAAATAGGACAATTACAAGAAAACTTACAGGAACGTTGGGTTGAAGAGGACCCTGCTCAAACAAGCTTACAGTCTATAGGAGGCGGGGTATAAAACACATTAGGACAGGAAATAGCAATTAAATAAGGTGGGAGTTAAGCAGATCTGGAGGAGAGAGTAAAGTGCTGCCTTTAGGAGAGAGCAAGAGACAGTTATGTGAGGTAGAGGTTACTCTGGGAGGCCATAAACTTTCATATAGAGATGGGTTTTAAGGCACTTCTTAAATGATTGAAGACTAGGGGAGAGTCTGATCGTGGTAGGCAGGCTATTCCATAGGAAGGGAGCCATCCGCGAGAAGTCCTGCAGGCGTGAGTTAGCCATATGGATGCGAGCAGCGGACAGGAGGTGGTCACGGGCAGAGCGGAGAGACAGAGAAGTTGGAATACCTATGGATCTGTGAAGAGTGGCTAGAATTGTTCAGTGCTTTATAGGTATGGATTAGCACTTTGAATTGACTGACAGAGGGATGAGGTTTGAGATGACCGACTAGAGAGGAAAATCAGTCTGGCGGCAGCATAGGGTTACTATAATCCATGTGGGAAATTACTAGATTAGCACATTTCAGTATATAATATCTCTGATATCTGTCATTATTATTTTACATTTTTAAGGATGGTTTTGAGACAGGAAGTTGTTTATTTTATATCGATCCAGACACTTCCCATACAATCATTATGAAGGAACAGAATTCTCTGCTATCTCACAATCCCTTAATATTTCATAAAATATTATGAAGCAAAATGTAAACTCTCCTTTCTCTACCTTTCTCTTACTCCCCCTGGTTTATTAAATGGCCAAGCAGGCTATTGCCTGCATTGCCATCCATAGAGGGGTGCCTATGTCTATAATCAATTTTTTTTTAAAACTACTTTATAGACACTATAGGCATCCAGACCACTTAAGCTAATTGAAGTGGTCTCGATGCAGTGTCTCTGTCACCTTAACCCTGCAATGTAAAACATAAGAGTTTTATCGAAACTGCAATGTTTTAATTGCAGAGTTAAGCCTGCCTTTGGTAGATGTCTGCCAGACAGTAAATAGAGGTGCTTCCTGCTGTTTCATGGAGTTTAACTCCATGAAACAACGCTGGGCATCCTCACGCTTTGCATGAGGACATGCAGCATTTTGCAAAACCCTCTCTGGCAAAGGTCTGATGCATGGCGCTCATCGCACATATGCATTAGGCCCTAAGAAGGCAGGCAAAGCTAGCCAGGTCAAGGAGCATGTATGGGGGTTTGTAGGAAGAGAGTGATAAGGTAGGGCTGGGTATGGTTAGCAGAAAGTGATTGGCAGGGGGAGGGGTATAAATAGGAGACATGTTTGGTACTTCCCTTCTGCAATTTTATAATCGGCTAGGAATTTTCCCCTCCCTCCCTTTAGTTAGGTTGTTTATGTATTTCTTTGTTTATTTGTCTCTGTTTCACTGCTTTCTCACTTGCCTTTCGTCACAGCAGGCGGGTGGTTGTCCTTGCCAATCGTGAGTTGGATTGGGGGAGTCCAATGGGTGTGAAGGAAAGTGGGGCCGATCCCTCCCCAAGCCTCGGTGACATTAAGGTACGGTTTATTACTGACATGCCCACTGAGCCAAAGTTCAGCTAGGGATTAGCATGGTGTAGATGGAAGGCCAGGTTTGTGGCCAGTGTTGGTTTGGATGAAAGGGGAGGGCAAGTGCCCAGGTAAGATCCAAGGTTATGGATAATTGATTGGCAAGGACAGGTATGTTTATGGAACATTGTTAAGTTATGTTGTTTGATTTTCAAATTATTAAAGAATATATATTTGATACAAAGTATTGGTAATATTGTTTGGTGACATATTTGATAAAAAAAAGCTGTGGTCTATTTTCACCAACTATGTCTCAGGTTGCATTATTGGGATGTAAAAGGGGGATAATAAAAGGGGGACTACACACAACTCCCCACTACGTCCACACAAGGTTCCATCTCTATATGACATTGGTGAAGGCAGAGATGGATCCAGCACCAAGGAACTTTGTCGCTGGATTCTGGTAAGTTTTTAAAGGGTTATCTAACCCTTTCATTGACATGGGGGGTAGAGGGGCACTATAATGTTAGAAGTACAGCTTTGTATTCCAAACACAATAGTGATCCTTTAACTATGATGGTCCGTGGCCCAGACTTGGGTTTAAATTTAATATTTTTCAATACGTTTTTTTGAATAACTTAATATTTTTGGATAAACTGTTCAAATGATTTATCTACAAAAATTCTCCCAACTATAATGGTCACCTCTGTAGATAAATTATCTGTAAAGCTTACCCAAAAATATTAAATTGAAGCCTTCGACCTGCCAACGGGAAGAGGGTGGGTTTGCTGGTAGATCTGCTCCAACCTCCTCTCCTGCTGCCGTGTATATCCTCATCTCCTTGCAAGTCTCTCTCCCTTATCGCTTTCTGTGAACCTATGCAGAGGTGCTTTGAGGATGAGTTGAGCATTTGTTCGGTGACCAGACCAGTGTGGAAATGTATTTCTACCAATCCTCACAGGAGCCCATAGAAAGCACAGAGAAGCTGTGTTACACCGCTCCACAGAGGAACTGCATCATTTAAGTTCAGCCTTTTCAATATTAAGATGCTTGCTGGAGATTTTTGTATGTTTGACCCATGCTGGAGCCCCATACGTATGTGTGTGCTTCTGCTTTTGGTCTACTGGCACCTCTCATTTCCACTGACAGAAGGCTAATGGCAGAGAGAGAGAGAGGGCTTCAGGTACCCATAATTCCCTTGTAAATTTTAATGTCAGGTAGAGGGATCTGAATGCCACACTGCCACTTGCAATAAACCTTGCAAAAATTATTTTGTTATTTTTGTTTGTCCTTAACAAAAATATTTTCCGTCACTTTTTTTTGGGGGGGGGAGGGGGAGGCCGGGGAGAGGGGTGTCTGAATTTTGAATTTAAATATTCAATTTAACCCTTCTACCTACACTTCTAAATACCTAAAACATAATTTTTTTCTTTTTATATTGCATCTTTGCAATATGTTGTATATGTCTGATATCCTGCTCATACCCCTTTTGCTCATATATGGATAGTATTAAACCTAACTATTAACCTGTATTACTTGTACTTTCTAAAAATTCCATAAAAGTATACAAAAAGAAGAGGTGAATTCCAGATGGAAACAGTAAACACTGAGTAAAAAACAGTAAAAACAGAGGTTAACAAGGTGGCGACTCAAAACTGGGTCATTCTGTCCACTTATATTGTATGTCTGAGTAATAATTTTACTAATTTTGCAGTTCTCAAGATTAAATCTTGCCATATACGAAATTACCCAACACTTATGGAGACATGGGCAAATAAATGTAAACAAAAATCCTACAACCTACTGCAAAATTCAGTATGTAATAGACATATAACACGCAGATCAGACTTATATTTAGTTAATTCTTCTTTAATTATAAAACATGTTTTCAAGATTTTACACATTAGACCATAGCTAGTCAGTAAGGAATAAGAGGTGGATGGTGTTATATAGCCTGTTCTAAAATGATGGGACAGCCAATGGAAAAATAAAAGTAAAGCCTAATTCTGATTGGATGCTTTTCAATCAAAATAGGTGGAATTCAAATCCTGCTCAGAAACTAGAAAATGTGCAAATGATCATGAATTATTGGAAGCCAACAGTTTACTAGAGAATGTACAATTTCAAGTAGACAATTTCTATACATTTTATGAAACTGATTTTTTTTATGTGTGCTCTAAGTTTAAACTTCTAAATAAACATTACTGTTATAAATAACTGGTTCTTTAAAGATAACTTGACATTCTGAAATGTGAGGATGTCATAATGACCATCAGTTACACAGATATTTAATCTATAATGGCAAAATTGGAAGCAAATGTATAAATCTCTAGACGCATCTGTCTGACAATTGCAGGCTACCATAATCTTAGCCATCACCATGTTTCTTGTCTTCACCTCTTTGATGAAGAAAGGTTATGTTATACAAAAACTTTATTAATTTCTCTGTACAGTGAGATTGTTTCACGACAGATGTACTCTAAATACAAAGTAAAGGTAAGCAAAGAAGAGAATAGCTAAAAAAAAAAAAACAACACGTTTCAATATTTGTAAGTGACTGTGTGTATCTGCAATGTGTGCTTGTTTAAGTGTGAGTGCATATGTCTAGCCGCTATGTGTGGGGAGTTTGTACATGGTAGTGTATGTGTCTGGCACTGTGAGTGTATACCTCGTGTTGTGTATATGTGCAGCAGTCTGTATTTTGCAGTGTGCCTGTGTGGCAGACTGTATTTGGCAGTGTGCCTGTGTGTCTAACAGTGCAAGTGTATATGTGACTGTCATTGCAAATATTGCATGTGTGTGTGTGTGTGTGTGTGTGTGTGTGTCTGGAAGGACATATCTATATGTGTGGGATTCTGGCAAGGGGTATCATTATCTGTGTGTGTGTCTGGTTTTATGTATCGTGTGTGTGCCCTAGAGGGTCTTTCAGTGTGTGCTTGGAAGGTAGTATCTTTATGTGTGTAAATGTGTAAACATGGTTAAAGTGCCTTTTGCAAAAATAAATAAATTGTATAAACCTTAAAAACTCAAGAGAGTTTGTTGGCACAGGGAAAGTAACTCAGAAAAGCAAAAGTCTATCACTACAGCTTTGAAAATGTAGTGACATCATCATCATTTCTGTTTGTGTTCCTGTCTAACACATTTTTGTCTGTTCTTTTTCATGTGGTGTATTTTCAGGGAAGCAATCATCCCTTTCTATCTACAGGGAGTGCAGAATTATTAGGCAAGTTGTATTTTTGAGGATTAATTTTATTATTGAACAACAACCATGTTCTCAATGAACCCAAAAAACTCATTAATATCAAAGCTGAATATTTTTGGAAGTAGTTTTTAGTTTGTTTTTAGTTTTAGCTATGTTAGGGGGATATCTGTATGTGCAGGTGACTATTACTGTGCATAATTATTAGGCAACTTAACAAAAAACAAATATATACCCATTTCAATTATTTATTATTACCAGTGAAACCAATATAACATCTCAACATTCACAAATATACATTTCTGACATTCAAAAACAAAACAAAAACAAATCAGTGTCCAATATAGCCACCTTTCTTTGCAAGGACACTCAAAAGCCTGCCATCCATGGATTCTGTCAGTGTTTTGATCTGTTCACCATCAACATTGCGTGCAGCAGCAACCACAGCCTCCCAGACACTGTTCAGAGAGGTGTACTGTTTTCCTCCTTGTAAATCTCACATTTGATGATGGACCACAGGTTCTCAATGGGGTTCAGATCAGGTGAACAAGGAGGCCATGTCATTAGATTTTCTTCTTTTATACCCTTTCTTGCCAGCCACGCTGTGGAGTACTTGGACGCGTGTGATGGAGCATTGTCCTGCATGAAAATCATGTTTTTCTTGAAGGATGCAGACTTCTTCCTGTACCACTGCTTGAAGAAGGTGTCTTCCAGGAACTGGCAGTAGGACTGGGAGTTGAGCTTGACTCCATCCTCAACCCGAAAAGGCCCCACAAGCTCATCTTTGATGATACCAGCCCAAACCAGTACTCCACCTCCACCTTGCTGGCGTCTGAGTCGGACTGGAGCTCTCTGCCCTTTACCAATCCAGCCACGGGCCCATCCATCTGGCCCATCAAGACTCACTCTCATTTCATCAGTCCATAAAACCTTAGAAAAATTAGTCTTGAGATATTTCTTGGCCCAGTCTTGACGTTTCAGCTTGTGTGTCTTGTTCAGTGGTGGTCGTCTTTCAGCCTTTCTTACCTTGGCCATGTCTCTGAGTATTGCACACCTTGTGCTTTTGGGCACTCCAGTGATGTTGCAGCTCTGAAATATGGCCAAACTGGTGGCAAGTGGCATCGTGGCAGCTGCACGCTTGACTTTTCTCAGTTCATGGGCAGTTATTTGGCGCCTTGGTTTTTCCACACGCTTCTTGCGACCCTGTTAAATATTTTGAATGAAACGCTTGATTGTTCGATGATCACGCTTCAGAAGCTTTGCAATTTTAAGAGTGCTGCATCCCTCTGCAAGATATCTCACTATTTTTGACTTTTCTGAGCCTGTCAAGTCCTTCTTTTGACCCATTTTGCCAAAGGAAAGGAAGTTGCCTAATAATTATGCACACCTGATATAGGGTGTTGATGTCATTAGACCACACCCCTTCTCATTACAGAGATGCACATCACCTAATATGCTTAATTGGTAGTAGGCTTTCGAGCCTATACAGCTTGGAGTAAGACAACATGCATAAAGAGGATGATGTGGTCAAAATACTCATTTGCCTAATAATTCTGCACTCCCTGTAATGCATAACTTTTTATGTATCTCCTTCTTTAGCTACAGCTAGGTCTTTTGGACACTCACTCACTCATTCTCTCAGCTCGATGACTTCTCAATAATCCCATTTTCTGTCGTGCATACAGACACACAGACACACAAACCCAAACACACAAACAGACTAACGTGATACGTTTAAAAAGGTTGACATGTCTCTTTGATACTGCAGAGCTTCCCGTCATTTGGTGATGTTTAAAACCCCATAGATGAATTTGTTTAAATTCACTACTCACTGTTTGCCAATCACTGTGACTTTATGGTGGGATTTCTGCATAATTTAATGTACTATGATGTCTCTATGGTGACTAACAATTGAAAAAGAATATTTTGACAAAAGAAAATTGACTTACTTTGTGGTTTTATTTCATGAAGAGGTTTTTTCTCTAAAAAAGAGAGAAAGAAATGGAAGAAAAGAAAGTTGTACTTAATGTCAGGAGGACTATAGTCATCTTGCATACTTATCCATTGTAAGCTAAGTATACAAATTAAATGGCTCTAAAGAGTTAAAGACATGTGCTGGATTATTATTGTTATGATTATTATTATTTTGTAATTTTCCAGAAGTTTGTTTCTTTTTGCTATTCTTTTATTATCCATCTACTGTATATTATTTTCCATTTTATCATTCAAGCATATCTTGACGGAATCTCATTTGTTCAGCTTTTATAGTTCGTATTAAAGCATCTGTCTATTTCCTTTTCAATAAAATGCAAGGAATTCAAGAATGTAGCAGCTATTCTCACAGAATGCATCAGCAACAGAAAAAATGTGTAGGCCGCTTTTTGTACTGACCTAATCTACTTTGTACTGACTAAATGTGTTCTTTCTGTGGAAAGGTCTAAAGTTAGGACAAAGCTATAGATATTTCAAGTGAAAGGAATCATTGAAACAACATTTGTCTTGGCGTTGAAAATTTGTAAAAAAATTTGGGGATTGACTTTCTTGTTGTTTAATCCTCTAAATACACTGAACTCCAGAAAAGGATCTAAAGATCCAAACATGCTAACTTATTTACACTGGTGACATTTCTGCACATGTGAATGAAAAAACAAACACACACAAAAAAAAAAAAAAAAAATGATGTCTTGAGATTGTGAAATGTGATTGTCTTGTTAACCTTTAGAAATGTTCTAAATGTTTGTTGCATGGGAGTTATAACTACTGCACTACTGCAGAACCCAGTTTTTAACTCATAGCTTGCATGACCAGTTTTGTCGTGCAAGTCGATTACTTCAAGTTCTTATTAATAAAGTATATGTCGTGTTGTAAGTTCAAAGCACTGTAGTATAAAGGGGAATTGTCACATGTGAAGTTTTGGCACAACCCGATATCTAAATAGAAGTGCATTGATATCCCTGAATATCAATTACAGGTAAATCTAATATAGCTAGTTTAGATGCTAATAGTTTTAAAAAAAAATTTTTTTTTTTGTAATAAAATACAGCCAACAGATCAAATTTACAGGAACTTCTTGAACACATCAATGGAAAAAGAAAAGTATTTTGATGTAACATATAGAAAAAAAATATTAACTATTTTATAAGAATGAAGTCATGGTAACCTAAAAATTATAAAATTATTTTATGCTATAATTAACATATACTATAAAATTATTACATACTATAACTCTAATTACTAAATAAAACATATAGCATTAAGTATCCAACTGTTCAGATTACCACAGTTTCAAAAGCTATCAATGTCAGGGGTCATGCTTGGGCTAAAGTTTCTTTCTCAAAATTCTGTCATTTGATCAACATTGCAACAGTTGCATTCAAAGGAAGCACATGGAGATTATTAATACTTCTCCTGCTTCCCACAATGTTATCCCAAATATCTAAGAATTTAATCAAATAGTTGATGTTGTGACCTATTGAAAAGTATGAAAACAAATGGAAAATATCTGAATGCAACTATCGTAAGGACAAAAACAAATTCCATGCCAGTTTGTAAAATGTAGTTAAAATTCCAAAAACACATATAGGGTAAAACAAAACAGGTTTATAGAGTTTATCTTGGCATATTTAAAACAGTTTCTATTTTTTACAGTGAAAAAATGGGTTGTCTATGTGCATTCCTTAGATTTTGGATTAATTCATATTTTTTTTCAATATTTAAATATTTTAATTTGTTTTGAGTAAGCTCTTATCTGCCTACTTACCATTAATATTGTTTACTTTGGGCTCTCAACTAACTGTGTCTGATAATTAACTGCAAATAACAGCTCCTGTGTGAAACATTCTCAAAATACTAATACAATAAAGATAGATGTTAGATATATAGATAGATTTAGATATTTTGATATGAACTGCAATTCGTCCATATTTGGAAGAACTGGATGATCATATGAAATCCCGAACTCTGAGCTTAAATATAGCTGGATCGCATTCCAAATGAATTTCACAGTGGATGAGCATCTTCATTTGAAAACACAGTTGATGTATATGAGCGCTTGTTAAAGGGCAAGTGTTATATCGATTGACTGTGCAAAATAATTAATCTCTTAGCCGCTACCACACTGTAATGTGCAATTCTCCAAAAATCACAGAAAAGACAGATTTTTTTGTACCACATTCAGTGGAGCGCTTAAGCACGCCACGTAATCTAGTACAAAAAAGAGCATCTTCAATTGATTTGGAATTTGGAATTCTGCCCATGGCACCATAAAAGAGGAACAGTAAAAAAAAGTATAATCTATATTTCTATATTATATTTAATAAATGTAAAATACATACATATAGATTTTTTTACTGCTCCTCCTCTTTTTTCCAATATTGATTGCTTTTTCGCACTTGGTCTGTGAACCAAATGGCAGGAAAATGCTCCTATTAGTATACTGCAAAATATATACATAATATTTATATCAGGTATACATTTTGCTGTACACTGATTGGGCCTTTTATTTCATATTTTTCATATTGTTAATGCCAGCGGATTGATTGGAATCGCGAGTTGTGCATAAGTTGTAGCTCACAGTGCCCTCCACTAATATTAGTACCCGTGGTAAATATGAGCAAATAAAGATGTAAAAAATTGCCTTTATTGTTTAAACCTTTGATCTTGTGTTCAATAAATACACAAAATACTCTATTCTCATGGATACCAAACAATTGCAAACACAACACGTCCAAATAAAATAAATAAAAAAAAACATTTTTTTTCTATTATTATCTCATTATTTAAATTCTGCAGCGCTTTACAGTGGGTGGACGAAAAAACATGTAGTTGTAACCAGACAAGTTGGACTCACAGGAACAGAGTGGGTTTTGGGCCCTGCTCAATGAGCTTACATACTATAGGGAGTGGGGTAAAGGTAAAGGGAAGGGAAGTATTAGGGAAGTAGATTGGTAGAATAGTACTCAGTGAAGTTTTTTGGTTTTTTTGGAGCCATTAACAGTTTCATTTATATGCTTTTGTGAAAAAGTGCGTTTGTTTTAATGATTTTTTTTGAAGGAGAAGAGACTGGGTCCACATCTAACGCAAACGGTGCAGTCCTAGAGAAGTCTTGAAGGCGAGAATCAGAGGTGGGAGTACGGACAGAGGATAGATGCAGGTCTTCAGCAGAGCGTAAGGGCCTAGACGGGACATACTTGTGTATTAGGGAGGATATATAGGTGGGAGCAGCATTATGTAGAAATTTGAAAGCAAGAATCAGAATTTTATATTGAGCCCTATATCTTATGGGAAGCCAATGCAGCGACTGACAGAGGGGTGAGGCGCTGGAGGGGTGGGCGGACAGGAAGATGAGCCTCGCTGTCTTATTCATTATAGACTGCAATGGGGCAAGTTGGGAGCACGTAAGACCACTGAGAAGCGGATTGCAGTAATCAAGGCGAGAGAGGACAGTGGCATGGGCCAGCACCATAGCCGCATCTGGTGTTAAGTAGGGGCTGATGCACACAATGTTGGAATACTAGCATCCTGTCCGCTACTCGCACCCTCACTGCTAACTCACGCTTACTGAATTTTTCACGGGCGGCTCCTTTCCTTTGGACCAGCCTGCCTACCCCCATCAGACTCTCCCCTAGTCTTCAATTGTTTACGAAATCCCTCACAACCAATCTATTTAGAAATGCTTATGCCCTCACAGAGTAACTTCTATGTCACAAATCTGTCTCTGGCTCTCTCCTAAAGAGCCCTACTCGATTCTCCAGTTCTGTTACTTTCCCACCTTGTTTATTTATACAAAGAGGAAGTATAAAGAGAGGTCTGTAAGCTCGTCTGAGCAGTGTCCTCATCTACTTATTGTTCCTGTATAATTTTGTAATTTTCCCTCTGATTGTTAAATTCATCCCTTCCATAATATTGTAAAGCTCTGCGGAATAAGTTGGGGCTATATAAATACCAATAATAATAATAACGATAATAATACTAACGTAGGTCAATATTAACACACAGCAATTACATCACCATAATCATTTTATGAATGCTTTCTTCTGTGGACTGGCAAAGTATGCCCCCCCACCCCCACCCCAAACCTTACAAGATTTAAGCATAAGCAGGTTATCCATCTGGTACTTTGGAAATTTGCCACTACTGCACATTATGAGAATTTAATCAGAATAAGCATATCCAAAGCTATTTATCATGTATGGATGGTTCTCAATGAAGACATGTTAACCAGTTGACGTTTCAGGAATTATACTGTTCCTTTACAATATGGTGCGTTGTCATGAGAGTCAGTTAATGCAAAATCTGTTTATAATAATTATGCTTGAGGGAATAAATTCTATTCAAATATTAACAGTAGGGGAATGGGCTAGTGAGCAAATGCATGCTTACCAGCTGGCTATAATTAACCCTCACTGTAAATCATGTTGTGAGGGAAAATTGAGGATTTTTAATGTCATCCTTCACAGGCCACATATTGGGCTATTGGCAAAGTTAGTATGAAATATAAACTAAATCAACATCCCTTGTTGCAATTTTTTATTATCTTAAATACCCGTGTTTGGTTTTATAGTTGTATTTCTTCCTTTGCCAAAATGTGCTGTTCAGCAAATACCTTATATTTTTCGGAATGTTTTCACAATCTTGTTTAGCTGTGTCCGAGATACATAGACTGAATAGTAAAGCCATTATGGAGAGGGGAGGGGAGGGGGGGCAGTCAGCACTATGCAGGTGCCCTTCCAACATTGAAGGGATTAAAGAATCTGGAACAAAGTAAGAAATCTGAATGCCCAAGTGATAACAGATGCTGTTTTGTGCATGTGGGACCTTGCTGCTAGTATAATGAATGAAGGGCTGACATCTTTTCACCTCCCCATCTGCAATCAGTCACAGAGAAGAGCTTGCAGAATGCAGCTATTCAATATTAACTATGGGCCCTTCTATGGTTCCTTTATGAAAGGCAGTAATGATCAGCCATGCAATGAAGATAAGCTCTGTTGTAATCAGAGATTACGCCTCTTGTACTTTGATAATATTTGTATGATAAATAGGTTTTCAAGCTCTACTGTGTGGCATAAACTTTAATATCTGGGTGCTTGAATAGCTTTTAGAGAGTATTTTTTCAGTGTTCAAAGACTAATTATGATTTGCCGCTATGTTCTCTCTGGATAAAGAGGTATGATGCTGAATTTGGAAGGATTCCATTAACCAGAGTATTCCTAAGAAAAAGAACAGGCATTCTCACTTTTGGCTTTATTTAGAAATCATTATTGTTTCTGATTAACTGTCTCTCATACCTGAGAATCATGGATAGCCTTTGGCTTTCAGGTGCCCTGTTCGGAACATAGGAATGATTCTCTACACTTTCCACCTGCTCATCATTAGTGAATATCATCATTTCATTTTACTAGCTGTAAAAGCCACTTATGGTGTCTCCTGACACTATAGTGCCCTCAGGGTGCTCCCACCCTCAGGGTGCCCTTCCCGTGGTACTGAAGGTGTTAAAACCCCTTTAGCAGCTTTCCTTAATCCAGCGCCGGGCTCCCTTGGCACTGGTGAACTATCCTCTCCGTCCGACGTGAGCTCTGTCCGGAAGACAGCCACTAGAGGCTGGATTAACCCCAAATGTAAACATAGCAGTTTTTCTGAAACTGTTATGTTTACATGTGAAGGGTTAAAACCTGAGGGACCTGACACCCAGCCCACTTCATTGAGCTGAAGTGGTCTGGGTGACTATAGTTTCCCTTTAAGTAAATAATATAGTTGATTCAAGATTGGTGTGTGTGTGCGTGTGTACGTACGTACATACGTACGTACGTATGTGTCTTTCTGAAAACAGAACAATTGTGAATGCTTCTCTGTGTATAATGTCATTGTATATATGTATGCAGTGTCAACATAAATCAGTGTATGTGTTTCTACTGTCAGTGAATGTCAGATTTATGCATGTGTACAATGTCAGCATGTGTTTGTGAATGTTTTTGTATGTGATATCATGTGTCTTAATGACTTATACTCTTTCTGTTAATAGTTCTAGCTCTACCTACAGCCCCCAGATCTGAAACTTATGCTTTTAAATAGCAAGACAAGAGCACATCTCCCCTCTCTTTACAATTTCTCTAGGGTCAGCTTACTGATTACTTTGTGGTTCGGTGGGGGGGACAGAAAGTTCAAGCATGTAGCCACTGGATTCTCCTTTCTCTTGGTGGCAGTGTGCATATTAATACTGGTCCGCGCTGTCTAATATTCAGGGAGTGGGATTTGTGTACTGTGGCTCAGTGCACACACCCTGCTTCACAGAAATGCACTATAGGCTGTGTAATGCCATTTGCAAAGAGGGAGGCTCGATGCCCTGATCAAGGGTATATTGGCTTCCACTATGCCCAACCTCACACAACTCACCACGAGCCTCCTTTTCACATGGAGGTTGCAGCAGCCCATTATAGAAGGAACCCTATGTAATTGTAACTAAGACTATCCTCGCTGAGAACGCTTATTAGACTTTGAAACTTTTGGGGAAATGGATAAATGCATACAATCTAAAATACATGTGTATACAAACTTACATAATGTAAGCAATCCAGCCCATGCAGGTAGACACAAATCAAGGGAATGTTCACACTCACAAACATTCACTGACCTTCTCAGACTTATTCTCGTAATTGTTTACAATAAGATATCTTAGTCATGGTTGGATACTTGTGTTTCACATAACTTTTTTTGGGATTTGCAAGGTATGATTGTAAAATAACAGGTGACTGAGTCATGTCATGACAATTTGGGGACATTTAATATTATTATTATTATTATTGTCATTTATATAGCGCCAACAGATTTGTTAGCGCTTGCAACATTATTAGAGGGTTGTTTTAACTATAAATAGTACAATTACAAGATCACTTACAAGAACGATAGGTTGAGGAGGGCTTTGCTCAAACGAGCTTACAGTCTACAGGGTGTAAAACACATTAGGACACTGTGGCGTACATACTGCGGTCACAGAATTTTGTGGCCCCGGCCCGCACGGCAAACTGGCTGGGCCGCCGTCCAGAGAGTCCATCGGGTGGCCCATGCTGTTAGGGCCACCCGATGGGTATGGATTGTCAGAGGGCTTGGTCAGCGCTGGGCACTTTAACAGCACGACCGGGCCCCTTGTGATGACATCACATGCTTGGAGGAAGTGACTGCCCCGGTCACTCCTCCCAGCTATCAGAGAGCCACGCGGGAGGAAGCAGAGGAGGGAGTCAGAGTGGGAACTCTGACTCCCACCAGCCTGAGCCACCACGGGACCCCAGAGAATCCCCAGAGAAACAGGAGGGTGACTTAAACATTTTGTGTGTGTGTGTGTGTGTTTGTTTGTATGTGTGTATGTATGTATCTTTGTATGTGTGTGTGCGTCTGTCTGTATGTGTCTGTCTATCTGTCTCTATGTGTCTGTGTCTGTGTGTCTGTCTGTATGTATGTATGTATTTGTACTTGGGCCTGTCTGTTTGTATGTATGTATGTATGTCTCAAATGTGCCACTTCAATGTCTCCAGATACCTGGCAAAGGTACATAAGGGGGTATTGCTGTACTCAGATGACATTACTGAGCAACATATGAAGTATTGTGGACCAGTAGCACACATAAGGTTTGCAAAATATACCATGAAAACTCACTTTGTGTGTCAAAAAGGCATGAAAAATGCTTATTACCACTACACTTGGTTAAGCTAGTGGAAAAATTATCCCAGGCTAAGGTTCAAAATATGCCTTTCAAAATACCCTGGGATGTCTTCTTTAAAAAAGGGTATGCCTTTATGGTGTAGTTGGAATATGTAGCCTGTTAAAGTGCTCCAAAGCGGGACACGAATGCATCAAAACCCTCCATTAAAATTCACACTTAAAAACCTGAACTTGTCACATTTCTTTTACAGCACTGTAACTTCACAAAAAAAGTGTCTAGGTCATACATTGGGCATATTGTTTTACTCAGAAAATATAACTGAGCATAATTTGGAGGATTTTATGACAGTGGCACATATCAAGTGTAAGAAATACTCAGCAAAAATGCAACATGTATGTAAAAATGCTATATTTTTTTCCCCTCACCACAAACATTGGCATAAATTGGTGTAAAAATGGTGACAAGTTAAGGCACAATATATGCCATATAAGCAGGGGCGTACCTAGAGCATTTGGCACCCGGGGCGGATCCTGTGCTTGGCACCCCCCCCACCCCCCTCCCCCAAAAAAAAAAAAAAACCTGTAAAAAATGTTAAAGGTTTTATTTCTTTTATTTTTACAATTTGTAAACTTTGCAAAACCGCTGTCAGCCCCTCCTACAAAACCCTTGTCCTGCCCTGCCCCTCCTACAAAACCTCTGTCCTGCCCCTTCTACAAATCCTGTACTGCCCCATCTACAAAACCCCCGCAACCCCCTTCCACAAATCCCCTGCTTATCCCCCCTTATAAAGACTCCTGTCCCAATACAAAAACCCCACCCCCTTCTACAAAATCCCTGCAGCCCTACACACACATTTACAGGCAGACAGTCACACACTCAGTTACAGACAGACAGTCACACACTCAGTTACAGACAGACAGTCACACATACACATTTCCTCCGTGCGGCCAGTTTATCAGCTGTTTGCTTGAGTGAGCTGTACTGGCCGCACGGCACCCTAACTACCATGGGACACTGTGCGGCCACAGCTCACACAGCCCCCTCCAGCCAGGGCCGGTACAAGGATTTTTGCCGCCCTAGGCAAAAGTAAAGTTTGCCGCCCCCCATGTGACATGACAATGCCCCAACCATATGATTTGCCATGTTAACTAACGCCAGTGCTGCAGTGCCGCCGTGTTTACATTAAAAGGCCTGCAGGGACAGGCTATAGACACCAGAACCACTACATTAAGCTGAAGTGGTTCTGGGGACTATAGTGTTTCTTTAATGTGAGGTAAATTAGAGCTTAGTGCCACGAATAATATACTAGATTGCCTACTTACAACCAGATGAGGATGATGATGGGCTCTAGCTGCAGTCTGGCTCCACTGGTCTGGTGCAGAACAGGCTCTCTGGAGGCGGTTTGTAACTGTGGTCACAAAAATCAATGTTCTGGGAGAACTGGAAGCAGCTCCATTTTTTGGGGGTCCTTTACACAGATCAAGGTCTGGGTCCCAGGGTCCACCTTCATGTTCCACCAATGAGTTTGTTCACAGGGGGTGGAGTGTGTAGGGGATGTCCTGATATGTGTGTAAGGAATGCATTGTGTGAAATTGTGTTTGTATGTGTAAGGACTGCAAGGTGTGTTTCTGTGTATGTATGGGATGCATTGAATGTGTGTAAGGGGTGCATTGAGTGTGTGTAATGAATGCATTGTGTGTTTCTGTGTGTGTAAGGGATGCATTGTGTGTAACGGTTGCATTGCTTGTGTATGTGTGTCTGTGTGTTTTTCTGTGTGCAAGGGGTGCATTGTGTGTATGTGATGAATGTCAATCTCTCCTCCCGCTCCAATTTCCTTCTCCTCCTCCCAATTTCTCTTTCTCACCCACCCCCCCTTTTCTCTTTCTCACCCCCCCTTATTTCTCTTTCTCACCCCCCTTATTTATCTTTCTCACCCCCCCTTATTTCTCTCTCACCCCCCCTTATTTCTCTCTCACCCCCCCTCCTATTTTCTCTCACCCCCCCTTCTTTCTCACCCCCCCTTATTTCTCTTTCTCACCCCCCTCCTATTTTCTCTCACCCCCCCTTTTCTCTTTCTGCCCACCCCCTTATTTCTCTCTCACCCCCTTATTTCTCTCTCACCCACTTATTTCTCTTTCCTCACCCCCTTTCTCTTTCTCACCCCTATTTCTCTTTCTCCACCCCTTATTTCTCTTTCTCACCCCATTTCTTTCTCACACCCCTTATTTCTTTTCTACCCCTCTCACCCCACTTATTTATTTTTCTCACCCCTCTCACCCCTTATTTCTTTTCTCACCCTCTCTCACCCCCTATTTCTCTTTCTCACCCCCCTTATTTCTTTCTCACCCCTCTCTCACCCTTCTTTCTCCCCCTCCCCCCTACCTCCCTGTAGCGTGGCCGAGCCCTGTATAGTCCGGCCGGGTACAGGGAGCTTTTGTTTCCTGTACCCGGCCAGACTAACAGGAAGTGCACACTCAGTGTGCACTTCCTGTTAGTCCGGCCGGGTACAGGAGACAGCTGCTCTCTGTACCCGCGGACTATCAATGCTGCAGTGAGGGAGCTGACAGGAGCGCTCCCTCCTGTCAGCCTCTCCTCAGGCTGCGCCCGGGCGGTGCCCTCATGGACGCACCGCCCGGGCAAAGCTGCAGCCGCCTGAGGCTCTTCACAGAGCGCTCGGGCGGCTGCAGCATGGGGGGGGGCGGGGGGCTGGCCATGGCACCCCCCACCCGGCTGGCACCCGGGGCGGACCGCCCCCCCCGCCCCCCCCTTAGTACGCCACTGCATATAAGATACCTTGGAGTGTCTGCTTTATCAAATGGAAGCCCTTTGTGCGGTTATTTGAATAGTCAAACTGCTATAATACCCCAAAATGAGACATAGGCTCATCAAATCCATCTATGAAAATTATGACTATAGAAACTAAAGTAGCCTTGTCTCTTATACTGCATTATAGCTTCACAAAATAGTGCCAAAGGCATACAATGGGGGTATCGCTCTAATCAGCAGATATAGCTGAACACAATATGGGGAACACAATTCTGTGCAGGGATAGCACACACCAGCTTTAAGAAAGACACATTACAAAAATCTTGTTATATGTATATATGCCAAAATAGAGAAAAAACCCTAAATTTTACATCAATATTTAACAGAGTTGGCGATTAAATGGCTACGTAAAGAGTGTCAAAATAACCCTAGGTAAATAACCTGTGATGTCTACTTTACATAAATATATACTTTTCTGTGGCAATTTTGTTTTCTGTGATGGCTACTAAACATACAATAAACACATACCAACTTCTAGAATTGTTTCACATTGAAATTTTATATTAGTCCTTGTATTTTGTGTCCTGTAACTTTCAAAATAAATTGAAATCCTACACATATTATGTCTATAAATGAAGACACATAAATTAATTTATTTTGAATGACTTTTCGTAAGCTGGACATATTATGCACCCGCTATTATTGGCAAAACTGTGAAAAACTTTTTTGTTTGTTTTTTTCCCATTTTTGGCATTTATTTTTATAATTAATGAGAATTTATCTATGTATATGTGACATCAAATTAAAGCCCTTTTTGCCCTCTAAAAAACAGTATAAAATATGTGTTGGTGCAATAAATGACAGAGGTGCAAATTGCGTTTGAACACAAACAGCAAAAAATGCAAAAATGGCTTGTGTCCTTAAGGGTAAGGCAAGCTTTTGAAGCTATGTCCTTAAGGGGTTAAGCAGTAAGTATTAGCATTGCATTGTTTATCTCCCATGTTAAAATTAGTGTTAGACCCACCGATATTGGGTTACTGTAACACAGTGATGGGCTTAACACTATATGGCACTATATGTAGTGTAACTGAATACAAATATTTGAATGCTAAAATAGGTTATTTGAAGTAGCCTTGTAAAATTTAAAACTATTTGTGTGTGTGTGCGCTGTTCCTTAATCTGTATTTTGAATAATTTTTGTTCTAGATGTGCCCCCCAATTTACCCCTTTTCCATAAAGTAAGAGGAATTCAGGCTGGATAAATGGAATTTGTATGTCAATACTAAGAGATGTGAATTAGACCATATTTGAACGAATAGGAGCCTTTTTTTTAAAATAGCAGATAATGTTTCCAGATGCTAAAATTACCTTCCTGACTTTAGTAATGTCAGTCCAATCCTGTCCTTATTACTGGCCTGATTTTCGTAATTCAGTTGCATGTGCTGAAAAGGTTAGCTATAATTCTAATAAGTAAAGGTGAATTATCTTTACTTACCAAAATTACATATAACCTTTTCTTCACTGCATTAGCTATTCCATCATATAGTGATACAGATTGTGAACTTCACATGTAAGAATGACTGCGCTGCATAGTTACAATATCTAGATCCTTTCAAAGAGCTTAGCGTTGACCATGAACTCATTTGTAAAATTTCAGTTCTAGGTTAATACATTAAACCTTTTGCATTAAGTTCTGAGTTATTCTATTGGTAACATAATGTAATAATTGTATTAAAGGGACTCTTATTTTTTTGCAGATGTTATAAAGCATGGAATTTCCCTGTTCCTGTAGACCTGCTTTCTATTAATTTAAAACTGCAGGACTTCACGAAAATTCATCTAGCTGAAAGCCCATGGACTTTTACAATGAAAGCACAGTATATAACTTCAAGGAACCTTGTATGTTCTCTTTTTTTGATAAAGATTGTCCTTCAAAAACATGCATGCATAATTACATATAGCTAATGCAAGCTTTGTTTCGACTTCTGTTTGCTTGCCTGTAGTTTTATTTACTACCCTCTCTCTAACATTGCTATTAGCCAAGAGATGAAGGAGGACCTGCTCAAATGAGCTTACAATCTATGAGGAATGGGTAAAGACATACAAGAGAGATTGTTGGAAAAGATGCATGTATCGGAATAGCTAGTAAAAGTGGTGTGTGGAACATGCGAATAGCAGAAGGAGAGAGTGCAAGCTTGGCTGGAGGTCAAGGAACCGAAGGCAATTGTAATGAGAGATGTGTCACCACAGAAGATAGTACGTTTTCCTAAAGAGATGTGTTTTCAGTGACTTCTTAAAAGACTGCAGGTTGGTGGAATGTCCCATGGCACGTGTACAGAATTTCAGAGCAATGAGGCAGCCTTTGAAAAATCCTGCAGATAAGAGTTGGCAGTGAGGGAATGAGCAGATGTCAGGAGAAGGTTGCTCGCAGAGCGAAGGGAATGGAAAGGGGTGTATTTGCAGAGTAAAAAAGAAACAAAGTGAGGAGTGGTGTTATTGAGGTGTTTGTAGATTAGTGTTCAGTGTCCTGGATAGTACAGGATGCCAATGTAATGATTGGCAAAGAGGTGTAGGAAGAGTAGTAACGGTCAGTCAGGAAGATGAGCCTGTCAGCAGCATTCATTACACAAAAGCTTTAAATAGGGAAGCATTAAATAGGGGCAATACATGTATTTGGAAGGCCGATGTTGCAATAGTTACGTTGGTAAAGTTGGTCGTTAAGTTGGTATATGATGAGCGAATGAACAAGTGCCTTAGTTGGATCTAGAGTTAGAAATGGGGGAATGCGGACAATATTTTTAAGGTGGAAGTTACATGATTTGGGGACAGGCTGGATGTGAGGAGAAAAAGTAAAACTTGTAGAATTAGTGTTCACTTCATTCTCCTATTTACTGCTTTCCCGCACACTCGCGTAACTCTAGATTGTGAGCTTCTTTAAACAGAGTTGTTTTACTCTTACATTAAAATTGTTAAGCACAGTTAAATATGTTGGTGATAATAATTTCTGTATTTTCATGAATGAGACTACACATTTCATAAATGTGCATTCGCGTTGGCCACCCATCAGATGACATCAGAAGAGGCTGAGCGCCGACCTAGTGCCAAAGTTTTTTTTACCCTTTAGCTGCTGGGGAGGGGGGTTATCATTAGGTACCAGAGGACTCTCTAGTGCTAGGAATACAACTTTGCATTCCTAAAATGACGGAATCCATTTAATTTCAAGTTTATATTCTGATATTTCAGAGCCTGTATAATATATTGAAACATCAGGGATGTCATGTGACCTAAAACACTCTATACTCATGAACAAATGCATGCATATTTATAACGTGTGATGTTTGCGACTTATGTTGTTTTGCTGCTCATATCAGTTACAATTACAATTATTACACTGTGACACTTTTTTTTATACATAGTCCGCTATAGCCAGCTAGCTTTAGCTGTGTATAGTGGCCACTATCCACATTTAATATTTTCTTATGTTTAAAAAATGTATTCATTTTTAAACTCACAATGTTATGATTTTATTGAAGGAATCACAATAATTTCTATTTCATTTTTAATAGCGTCCTCCTGATCATAGTTTTTAGGTTACACCTAACTAGTTTGCTCATTTCTTATAGGAGTGGCAGCTGGTATTTTAAATATATTCATTTTTTTCACTTTCTTTT
Source organism: Pelobates cultripes (assembly GCA_933207985.1). Lineage (NCBI taxonomy): Eukaryota > Metazoa > Chordata > Amphibia > Anura > Pelobatidae > Pelobates > Pelobates cultripes. The sequence continues at coordinate 111,658,078 of OW240914.1, forward strand.
AATTATTTGAACAAATAAATGAAAGAAAAATGTAAATTTGCAGAACATTAATTTTTAAATTATCCCAGAACAGCAATGTTTATACAAACTGCTGTTTTGTTTTCAGTTCATGAATGAACTATGTTTGCAATACTGCAACTACATGTTATTTTTTTAAATACATTTTTTTAAAACAAAACACCCTGTAGTAGCTAGGAAACAAAAAGTTACTCATAATAATTTATGCTTATAAGATTGATTACAGTGTATGCAGGTCCATAGAGACATTTGGGGAGGAGCCCCTAGTGTTTGTGTTAAAAAAAACAGATGTATTTTAACAGTTAATGATAAGTCTTTGTTTGATGAAACATTTTGTGTCAATCATGATTAGTTCTGCATTTGCTATGTGCTCTTTCTTGCTGGTTGGAATTGCTGTTAAGGGGCTGTGCATTTAAACATTGTAAACATTTTGAGCATTTTAGTAACAAAATACTGTATTCACACCGTCAGCTATGCTTAAAGGAACACTATAGTCACCTAAATTACTTTAGCTAAATAAAGCAGGTTTAGTGTATAGATCATTCCCCTGCAATTTCACTGCTCAATTCACTCTCATTTAGGAGTTAAATCACTTTGTTTCTGTTTATGCAGCCCTAGCCACGCCTCCCCTGGCTATGATTGACAGAGCCTGCATGAAAAAAAAACTGGTTTCACTTTCAAACAGATGTAATTTACCTTAAATAATTGGATCTTAATCTCTAAATTGAACTTTAATCACATACAGTAGGCTCTTGCAGGGTCTAGCAAGCTATTAACCTAACGGGATATCACAATTTTAATTAAACAGAACTTGCAATAAAGAAAGCCTAAATAGGCTCTCTTTACAGGAAGTGTTTATGGAAGGCTGTGCAAATCACATGCAGGGAGGTGTGACTAGGGTTAATAAACAAAGGGATTTAACTCCTAAATGGCAGAAGATTGAGCAGTGAGGCTGCAAGGGCATGTTCTATACACCAAAACTGCTTCATTAAGCTAAAGTTGTTCAGGTGACTATAGTGTCCCTTTAATCTGTGCTAACAAGATTCATCACAGCACCTATTGCAGTTACATTGGACTGTGAAATTTTGGATGCTTTAAAAGACGTGCTTGTTTATTGCCCTGTCTTATGGGGCTGTCATTGAGGGTACCAAGGAGTAGAGTTCAACCTCTTTAACCCCTTAAGGACACATGACATGTGTGACATGTCATGATTCCCTTTTATTCCAAAAGTTTGGTCTTTAAGGGGTTAAAATGAATGCTGTTTCTATGTATTCAAATATTTATAGTTTGTAGTGTTGAATATGACAAGATATATATGTTTAAGTCAGGGGTTCAGTACAGGAGGTGAAGTGGGCTGAACCATTCTAGTCAGGGGGTAAAGTTTTAGAGTTACCCATTCATCTTTACACTTCACTATCTTCAAGTGGTTGATTATATAAGCAAAATACATGGGCTGACAATGTTTAACTACCTGAAACTAACCTAGTCATCTACAGTTTTTGTGGAGGATGTACACAAGGAACATGTTGCAACTTTATTTTTATTTTTTATTTATTATTTTCCAAGTTTCAGTTTCCTTTTCTAGAAACTATAGGTAGATATATTTTATCAGACTATTGCAAGTCTGTTTATATTGTTTTGCTCATGTATTATTTCACAATGACGATGCTATGCCTTATATGTTCTTGGTTCTATTTGCATATTTATCTGTTCTCAGTATTCACATTTTTGATATCTTTGTTTCTTGTTTTCACAGTTTACTACTACTGGGAGATGGGATGTCATCTACTCAACCTCTTTTTCAGTTTCTCATTTTTTTTTCTATTTTTCCATTATGTCACTTATTCAACCTTTTCTCTTGGTGTTTGACCCTCTCTTTGGTGGCGGTGTGTCTTTTTAAGAGGTGTTGTTTGCTATTCACTTTAGTCTTGAGAAAAGTCCCTCTTGAGGACTGAAACGTCAACTGTGATTTATAGACTTATTGTTGACATACTGCGGTAATAAAAGCAGTTACACTGCATTAACTGAACACCCCTGAGTGTGCTTTTTTATTGCTGTGTTTGAATTGATCAGAGCATGGCACTGGGGCATTAAAAGTGGAGAATACTGGAGTGCAGAGACCCTGCGTGCTATATATATATATATATGTACTTTACCTTACTCCATATTGTACGAGGTCTAAATGATTTGCATGACCCTCCCTCCACTCCCAATACTCAAACTATTTCATCTTCCTCTTTATCTCTTTCTTTTCTTTCTTTTACTCCTTGGTGGGCCCTCTTTTATTACAGGCCTACCACATCGTCAGTACCGGCACACACAACCGACTTGCTCTTATATAGTATCCTACGCTCATACTTAAACCTTACTCATTATATGGCTATTTGCCCCTAACACAAATATATATATATATATATATGTGTGTGTAGTATTTTTTTTTTAATAAAAAAACAATATGCCTTGCCCCATTACTGCCACCCATTGTATATCTTCCAGATCTCTGCAATTAAGAATTTTGTTTACATCATCCGAACAAATGAAAGGTTTTGGTTTGCGCAGTCCACTTAGCTGTAAAGATTTTAAAGTGATACTTTCAAACAGAAACTGAGAAAATGTTGCCAAGTTTCAAAATGTGTTTATGTGTATCCACTACAGTGTATATCTATATCCCATATGCAAGGATTATTTCCATACTGAACAAAATTACTTATCAACAAGTCTAAAATGGGTGTCACAGTGGTTAGTGAATACTGACTGCTTCCATGTTAGACAGTAAAAAGGACAACCTGTTGCTATTTGACTGAAAGCATACACAAAAAAAGGTTGTGCTCACTTATCTAGTTGTGGGCAAGACTTAGTCCAGAAAAAGATCATCCAAGGTTGGTGTAGCAACCTGCCCTGAACATGGGGAACATACAGCATGTAAAACAACAACACTTCAAGCTTGAATAGGTGCTTGAGTAGCACGAAACACATAAGGCAGGTGGTGACCTCATGTTGATATTATGTTGATATATTTATGTGCACTATTTTCTATATCTTCATCATGAAATACTTTAAAAAAATATATATATATATATATATATTTTCAATAAAAAAATAAGTTTTTATCTTTTTAGTGTTGGTTTTCACATGAAAAAGTATACCCACCTCATCTAGGTGTAATGAGAATTAGACAACCAAAGGATTGCAAACTCCTAAGCACTAAAGCCTATCTTTATGCACGGTGTATGTATTTTTAAGAAATTTAGTTTAACATTTGGCAAGTCAGAGCAACTTTTTCAAAATATTGCAAATGAAGTGTGCATGCACTGAGTGAAGCTTTTATAGTCTTGTGGTGGAATTAGTTTCTCAAGGTGCATTTTTCTTTCATATCTCTCTAAAATCCAAGATGCTTAATGGCGGTCCATATTTTTGCACGTTGATGTGAGTAGTATAGAGATGTTAAAATGAAATGATGACCATAGAAACCTGTCGGCATGTTTTAGCTACAAACATTTACCACCTGTTAGAATTTACAATGCTTGACAGCTGCATTTTAATGGCAAGCATTAAAAAACAACCCGATCTGTTTATACCTGATCAACCTAGCTAAAACAATCTGTAATCAGAACATCTATTATACATATTTACAGATTGACACGTTTTATAACATTTGCTGTAATTCTCCGCATTACATGCAATTCTTACCTTGAATACACAATCCCTCAGTGCAGTTTTCTGACTCCTGGCTAAGACCTTCACAGGACTTTCCTCCGTTCCTCGGAGCAGGAGCTGTGCATTCTCGGTCTCTCTGGTGCTCGCAGGTTGGGCTGCAGACAGACCATTCACTCCACACCTCCCAGTTACCATCCACTAAAACCACCAAAAAACAAACATAAAGGTTATCTCACTGAGGCTATAAAGTTTTCTAACACAGGAAATGTATTAAAAGTATTCTGTTTCAGTTGGCACGTTCTCTTCAAACTTTCCATTACATACTTGACTTTTGACATCACTATTATCCACATTTGCATTCAGATTACAGTCCCTTTTTGATTTTCAGGGACATGTATTTTAAAAGCTATTAACAGCAAAATTAAACTTGAATGTGGCAGTAAAATATCATACAATATAAAGAATATAATGAAATGCAGTAAACAATAAGGATTTAGAAGAATACACCATGATCTCATAATACAGTTTTAAAAACCAAGGTCGTAATATTTACTAAAGTTAGAACTTCTCAGAATTGAAACTGATTTCAACATGAATTTAAAATTTAAAGCCGAACTGGAACTTACTTGGAGAATTCGCCCAGTGCAGGTGCATTGACCTTAAATTTGAAATTGACTTTGAATTCCCAACAAAACTCACTTTAGTAGATATCACTGATACATATTTCCAAATTGACCTTTTGGATTAAAAACCATATTTGTAATTTTGTAACAAAGCAATGCTGTTATCTAGCGCACACGCGCACACACCCCTATATATACATATAATGGGATGAGGCAAAAATGTGATTCTTTGTTAAATTCATTTGCATATGCCCACCCAGAAAACTTTGCGGTAGTAACATCACTGCAGATTTGTGATTTCTGTGGGAAAAGCAAGTCTTATGGCTTGACTGGTGTGCAGATTTTTGTTTAACATTGTATTAACTATTTACATATATATCTGACAGATTCATATTTTTGCATTGTAAATACCAACTGCTCATGACACAGCCCCATGCATGGATCTATATAGTATTTTTTAAAACAAACATCAGATGATTTCATCCTTCCACTGGGGTAAATGAGCATCTGCTAAAATTGCCATTGTGAAATTTCCATCATTCATAATGTTGAATTATGGCTTCGATTTAATAAGCTTTCCAAATGAGTTAATACTGTTAGAAAAAACTTTCCAAATAGTTTATCTACAAAACGTTTTATATACGTTAATGTTTACTTCTATAGACAAATAATTTAGAATCTTACAATCATTTGTAAAGCTTATTAAATCGACGTCTTCATTCTCTGTCAATCACTGTTATAAACTCTGCCCTTTGAAGTTGATAGTCAGCAGAGAGAGGGGATGAGAAGCAGAAGCAATGTTCTTGTTTCTTCTCCTCCTGGGCAATGTATGTCCTGACTGTGTCAGAAATTAAACTGCAATGCGAAGTCAAATGCTAAATTATTAATGTACAGTTAAACGTATATGGATCGTCACATGACCAAAAGGTTAACACAAGGTTTAATTTACATAGTAAGATTAGCTACACAGCTACATTGATTAGAATCCCCCTTTTTAAAAACAGAGACACATTTATTTTTATTTTTTTAGCTTTTGTACTGCTTCCTTTATTATTATTACTATTTAATGCTTTTCATCATAGCTGCCAAGCATGCTTTTATTTAATGTTAATATGAAATTCTACATGCTTCATTTTTATCTATTTTGTTAATTAGATTATTACCTAAATTACAATAATCAATAAATATAGTAAAACATATTTACAGGAAATAAAATAAATTTAAAAAAAACAAAAAAAAAACACACAATGTACTTCTTTAAGTACAAATTTATAAAGAACATCAGCCACATGTAAACAGACTGCAGACTTCCTCTGGTTACCTAACTGGATAAACTACAGCTAGATACATGCAATAAATACCAATCTTCCAAAGGTATCATGTGCCAGAGCTTTTTAGTTTTAATATTTGTTTGTGATTTTCTATTGTATTTTTTTTGTTTAAACTAAACTAGTAAAATGTTGATATCTGTTTACAGTTAGATAACTCATTAGATGGGATTGTTTACACCTTTTACTTTTATACTTTTTTTTTAAATGTTTTTCTTTATCAAGTGTGAATGTGGTATGATTAATGTACATATCTTAATAAATTATTGATATTCACAAATTCAAATTTAGTTAATATCTATATAAGGGGAACTTACGGTGCCTAGTCATAACCTCTTAGATCATAATATTAAATACAATTGTAATTTGTAAATTTATTCAACCCCCATTGAAAATCAGGTATATTGTCAACATCTGCAGACTTCCAGCTGTTTGCGATGACCAAATCAAACAAAAGCAATTGAAATAGCTCAATACAATGCTGCTTCAAGTGGTTTCTGAAAGGCATAGATGCATAGCCAGACAGTAGCTTCTTGCAGCGTTCCTAAGGAATCTTAGCCCAGAGATTTTCTGTAGTGTGCAAGTCATGTGACTGTGATGGCCACTGTATAATTTTCCTTGACTTCTTCTGCAACCAAACCTTGGTGGAATTTGAGGGATTCTTAGGATCATTGTCTTGTTGGAAGGTCCAATGACTCCCAAGCTTCAGCTTCCTCACAGATGGCATGACATTTTCTCCTAGGATTTCCTGATACTTCAATGAATCCATCATGCCTACCACACACTGCAGGTTTCAAATGCCAGAGGATGCAAAGCAGCCCCAGAGCATCGACGAGCCACCACCAACTGTAGGCAGAGTGTACTTTTCAGTGTATGCTTCATTCTTCCAGACATACCACTGACCTAATGGGCCTAAAGTTGCAGTTTTTCTCAACAGAACAGAATCCCAAAACTTGTGTGGCTTATTTATTTGGTTTTGAACAAGTTTTTAAAGAGTTTTCTTGTGCTTTTTGGTTATTAGTGGTGTACATTTTGGAGTTGTGCCATGGAAACCTTCTGCTTATAGTACGCAACTTACTGTGCTCACTGAAACCTCAGTGCCTGTTGCCACCAAGTCTTACTGCAGATCTCTTGCAGTCACTCAAGGATTTTTCACAACCTGCCTATTCAGAAGTCTGGTTGTAGGCATTGATAGCTTCCTGTTTCTGCCCTGTCTAGGTAGTGGAACCACTGGTTTTTTTTTAACTTTGGACTTGGAAACTATACTTCCAATGGTGCCTCTAGGAACATTCAGTGCCTTTACTTTTTTTTTTTTTTTTGCATCCTGGTCCTTGTTTGTGAAGGACAATGATCTCTTCTCTTAACTTTGTGGATCATTCTTTTGACTTAACCATATTTCTAACATGCAGTCAAACGTGACACTCAAACCCCTAGCCAGTTCAGGTATTTCAAGTGTTATAGCTTAAGCACACCTGTTGCAACTAATGAAGCCCTTGATTAGTTGCATCAGTTATGCTTGAGACAGCACCTGTTTTGCATATTTCTGCTATTGTGAGGGATTCTATTCAGAGGGCTAAATAATTTTGAGACTGGAAAAGGTATTATAAGTTTAATTTTCAGATGAATTTGGGGAAACCACTTGAAGCACTCATTGTGTTGAGCAACTTCAATTGCTTTTGTTTGATTTGGTCATTGCAGCTGAACGTTTGTAAATGTTGAAAATTAATCAGATTATTTAATGGGGGTTGAATAATTCTGATTACGACTGTAATAAGTGTTACCGATACATCTAAAATAAAGACAGATATGGCCATGGTTTATTTAACCTGACCAACTTAATCTGTTACAGTGATGTGCTTATTATCAAAAATATAGTGTGGGCACTTTGATGCAGAGCTCTTCACATATAGAACATAGAATAAAGAAACACTAGAAAATCTGCTAAATAGTGCTATGAGTCCCAATAGGCAACTTACGTGGAATGGAGCCTAAATACAACTGACTCTAGGTATCGTAGCAGATGGTGTATTTACAGGTTCCACCACACCTACTGGATGAATATTTTGTTGTACAGAAAAAACAAACATGAACAACCTTGCGGAAAAATCGGAATTGGATGACTCAAGACAAGGTGCTGCAGCAACTAAAGAAAGTTCATATAAACAAAGCTCCAGGGCCTGACGGTATTCATCCATGAGTACTTAAGGAACTAAGTGTGGACATAAGTAAACCTCTGTTTTTAATCTTTCAAGATTCTTTTATTTCAGGAATTATACTGGAGGATTGGAGGAAGGCAGATGTGGGTCCTATATTCAAAAAGAGTTCAAAATCCTTGCCTGGAAATTATAGACCGGTGAGCATAACGTCTGTTGCTGGGAATGTATTTGAAAGGTTATTAAAAGATAATATTCAAGATTTCATCAAGAAGAATGTGGTTATCAGCAAAAATCAACATGGTTTTATGAGCATTGGTCATGTCAAACTAACGTAATTGTATTCTACAAAGAATTAAATAGAAGTATTATTATTATTTTTATTATTTATTAGAAGAGAGGCAATTGGTGACATGTTGTAGGACAGCAGGGGACAGGTCAGGGGAGGAGAGGTATATCTGGGTGTCGTCGGCATACAGGTGATAGTGGAATCCATATGAATTAATGAGTTTGCCAAGAGAGGCAGTATAGAAAGGGGACCAAGAACTGAACCTTGAGGGACTCCGACTGAGACAGGATGAGGAGAGAAGGTGTCATTGGATTTAATTTGTAACTTTAATAAGGGCCGTCTCAGTAGAGAGGAGGGGGCGAAAGCCAGATTGAAGAGGATCGAGGAGGAAGTTGGAATTTAGGAAGTGAGTCATACGAGTAAAGACAAGTCTTTCTAGAAGTTTTGAGGAAGCAGGGATATGGGACAATATTTGGAAGGGGAAGACGGGTCTAGGGCTTTTTTTCTTATGATGGGTACGACAGTAGCATGCATAAGGGTAGCAGGGACAAAAGAGAGCATTTTAGAATGTGTGTTAAGGATGCCACAAGACAAGGGGAGAGAGATCTGATAAGGTGGGAAGGTACTCGATCAAGCGGACAGGTGGTGGGATGAGAGGAGAAGTGAAGCCACCTCCTGCTCTGTAGCTAGGGAGAAGGCCTGTAGGGTAGGGAAGGTAGGGTCGATGTGTGGTTGCAAAAGGTAGGAGCAAAGGGAGGAGAATTATTTCCTTAACTGTTCGATCTTGTTGGTTAAGTAGCATGCAAAGCTATCTGCCGAAAGGTTAATTTGAAGGGTGGCTTGAGGTGGGCTAAGGAGAGAGTTGAAGGCATTAAAGAGACGCCTGGGATTGCGTGAGCATGAACTAACATGAGATGAAAAGTAGGATTGTTTAGCAAGGGTGAGGGCTGTGCTATATGAAGACAAAATGAATTTATAATGGAGGAAGTCTGACAAGGTGCGGGACTTCCTCCAGCAGCGTTCTGGTGAACAGGAGCATCTATGCAGGTAGCGTGATGACTTATTTTTTTGAAAGCAGGTGACAGACACAACACATTGAGGAAGGATAACTTTTCATTGTGCCTCATAACAAACAGGAAGGCATAGAAGGCAATCTATTCGTGCATAGATTTTAGTCATTAAAGTGTATTTTTTACAGTACATATCAATTATGTTTCATTTGAAACAGAGTCATCATTTTGATTCAAGTCCCTTTAGTCAGATGCAAATATGTTTCTTACATAGAACTAACATTAACAGGCACAAACACGCTCTCTTCAGCAGCTGCATGACTTATTGACATGACTGTTGATGAAGGTTTTCAGCCCACTGGTCCATATTAACTAAATAGTGTTATTGATACTCCAACTGTTGATAAAGTGGAATTCCTTTATTTATTTACTAAATGATGACTTATTTTAAAGCTTCTGTTGATTTTGGAGGTATTTTCCTTCACTGGAATGGCCAAGGCATATACTGTATTATTTACCAGGAATCCGGAATTAAAGCAGTATCGTCACCCCTTTCCCCATCCAAAATCAAAATGAGCTTTTCATAAAAAATAAAATCTTTATGACATGCTCTTAAAGACTGTGTCAAAATTTCACTAACATCCCAAAGTGGTCAAAAGATTTCAAAAGACAGAGTAGGGTCTACTTTGTTTTATGTATATTTCCTACTCTTGTCAAAGTTTGACCAAAAGGTGGAGCTCCTTTTTGTTGAGCTTTGTCAAGCTCTCATTCATCAGTAGTGGCAGCTGAAGAAAAAAAGTATTTGTCTATGGAAGAACCCACGTTTTTTGCATCAAAATATGCATTGACCCCAGAAGGCGACGGAGCCAATTTAAAATAGAAATCCTAGAACGTTTAGTCAGTATTGCATTCTGTACAGTGATATGTACAGTGTATCTCCCCATTTTTTTTTAATCTAATGAACTGTGATGCATCTTCCTAATTTATGCTGGCAGTTATCCATATAGGGCATGATGCTTGGCAATCAGAGCAACACAAACAGTGCAATGTGACCAGTGTGTTTTGCCTTAACATTTAACTCTTTTGTTTTTGGTCCATTTATTCTCCTCCCTCCAGTAAAAATCTGCACTATCACTTGAAGTGCATGTAAGTCTGACATTTGCTAGAAAATGAATATAATGCATGTTCTGTTGTTTTCAATGTGGTATTGGCATAATCTGGTTGCCATATATGCATGTTGCATATTGTACAGTTGACACGTGAGTGCTCTATTCCAACTAACTATTCTATGAGTTGTGTATGTATTATTGGTGTTATGGGTGTAAGGTATGTGTGATGGATGTAAATGTGTGCACCTTGGGAATGTTGAATACTATATTGGTGTCACATTAGTGCCAATGTTAATGCTGGGGATAGTGCCATCAGTATTGTGTTTCTGACTAATGCCACAAATAAAACCTAAATGTATCATTTTAACTTCTTAAAGACCAATCTTGTAACAAAATGGAATGTTCAGCTCATTTTGGGTCAGTAGAACTAAAATGAGTTTACAATATATAATAATTAATACATTCCATGTTGGCCCAGATTGCAATGACTGGTTGCATATCATTGGCTCTAATAGGACTCAACTCCCAATGTAATCTTTTCATTGAGAGATTGGGCAGTAAGATGCTGTTGGTGTCAGAAAGCAAGTCTTAGTGCACATGGCCTGCAGATATGACTCACCAGGGCACAATGAAGTGCAGGTTGTCTTCTGCATGGACATTCCATCACAGAAGGACCCCCCATTAAGAGGTGCTGGGTTGGTGCAAGTTCTGGAACGCTTTTGCCATCCTCGACCACAGCGCACATTACAAGCTGACCACTCGGTCCAAGAAGACCAGGCTCCATTCACTAGGAAGGACAAAAGAAGCAGGGGTTTAATGTACAGGTCTTGATTTTATTTTGCAACTTTATTAGACACTTGTCATTACTTTTGTGAAAAACTTGGCTTGGAAATCTGGGTATTTGGCAACCACTAGTAGGTATTTCTGTTGTATATTTGATATTCTATATAAAGCCATGATAGTGTTATAAACTAGATGGATACAAGTCATTATGCTAGATGGAGCATTCCTTTGGCATCTTTTTTTAGTGTATTAGAGTACATTTCCTAGCTTTTTATAAACGCTCTTAGATATTTATGAATATTTCTTGGATAGATATGATTAGCACACATGCAGTTTTTTTTGTAAAATAAATCTCTGTATCAAATAGGTGTTTTGCTTGAATCATCTAATTTAGTAAAATTAGCAGACTCTACCCACTATCAATCCACAACACGACTGACACTTAAAATGTGAACAAGGGAAATATGCATGTAATGTTAATATAAAATAAGGTATTTTTTAATATGTATGTGTAGGTTTTTAACTTTTAATTTAACTCTATCCTTATTTATATATTCTAGGGCAAGAACTGCAAGGGTGTTTTACAGTTGGAGATTATCATGGAAATGTACTGGATAAAATCTCAAGATTCCACACATGTAATAAAGAAATAGAAAAAAATACTATTTTAGAACCAAAAAGAGCTATTTTCTCCACAAATGCCCTGAGGTACATATTGTCTTGACGTCAGACTCACTTACTCCCCAATTTCATGTAAAGACAACTCTTTTCTGACATTTCTTCTTACAGGCATCCCAGAGTCTACGGCAATCAATAGCCAGTGAACTTTTCATGTTGTACTTGATGGCTGTAAGACTGCAGTAGACCAAGCTTTGACTGACAGTTTTGCCCTGACGGGAATTTCGAGGTTACCACCTCAATTCTGTTCAAATTCAAGCCTTCAGAAAGCAACTGTTTGGCCCACAGTACATGTCAAAAGTAAGAACATATTCAGCATATTCTTTTGGATAGAAATATATTCTCTAGATCTCTGGCCCAAACTTTATAGAACTTTCTATACAGTATCTTAGCTTCCACTCTGAATTACTTACCTTAGACTTCACTATAACAGGAGGTACATAAGGTGATACCACAAAATGTAGATGCATTGAGGGAGATTTAGCAAAGTGTTCTGTTCTAAAAAGTCATCTAAATCAATAATAGTTGGAAAATAATCATGGAAGCCTATGAAACCAGCTGACACATTTCATTGGTGACTCCTCTTCTGTTACATTTTTGGACCACTTTCTGGAGAAGAACTCTTTGATAAATCTTCTCTGATGTGTCATGTTATACACAGATACAGCTGGATTATGCATATACACAACAACATCTTTATATATCATTCACAGCAGCAGTTTATATAATATGTAACCATGTCTATATCAAGTAAAGAAAACAGTACCTGGGATATCTTCATATGAATAAGATCATCATATGGGACTAGTTTTATCCAACTAGATTAACCTCATATTAAGTTATTAGTACCAGTTTATGCTGGGTCTTGCTAAGTTATATTTTATTTCATTGGGATTCAGTGAGTTAAAAGATGATGTAAAGGGATGAGCAGGTAGTGCATGCAGCTGTCAAAGTCCCCCAAGGCTTCTCTCTGTGGGATACACTGTACATGGTATTGATCATATGAAACTGTGGTCTAGATACCATGCTGGTTTCTATTACAAGCAAGCGTCATGCATAACATTGTGGTAATTGGAGTAATTGATAGAATAACACTATCTGAACTTCTTGTCCCTTAGCTGTAATTCTCAACCCACTTAATATTAGAGGCTCGATTTATAAAGCTTTGATTGTTTTCCCTGTATAGCCACATACATATGTGGATGGTTAGTTTAATGGGATTAACATGCATCCAGCCCGGGATACAGATGCTTGTGCCTATCCTCAGTTAACTAGATTTTACATCATTTAGAAATAAAAGTAAATATATACAAGCCTGAATGAAATGGTAGATAATTAACATCATCCAAGTGTTAAGGTGCTGTGCATGCAACATACGTAATAGAATTTCTTTGCATAGGTAGATGAAGACTATGTCCAAGTCCCACATCTATGGGGTGTGAACGAAAAATGATGTAATTGACATCAATCGACTTTCTAATTCTGCACCGTCATGGAAAACATGACATATTTCTAAAAAAATTCCTACACTACTAGCCATACCTGAAAACCTATTAGCTTCACAATTAATCTGTGAATATAATAACCATTTAGTGACTGTCCCCTAGCCATCAATCATCTTTTTTTCTTATCAACCAGCTCTTTTTTAAAATGCCATGCATGACCATTGCACATTTCAGTTGGTTTGTGCTTCTGTCGCACTTTTGTTTGGCGTTCGGGAATTCAACAAATCACCCAATGAGCCCAAATTTGGATGAAGTTGCTACCAAAATTAATCTCTAATTCTAATTTTTGCATTTTTTTTTTACTCATGTTGCCAGAACGTCACTCTAGGATTCCTTATCTTATGCTGTCATGGGTTGAAAACTTTTGGCAGTTTAGGTGTTGAGGGCTTCATCTACCATCACCCTCTTACATCTATAATGTTAGCAAAGCATCAGTGTAATGTAATCCACAACATCAAAAGCCCCAAAGATTGACTACACCTGCTTCGTAGCTTTACATTTCTGTCATAAGGTATTTATTCAGAGAAACCAACCACTTCCTTCCTTCTTATTTCCTATATAGATTCTTAAATAACAAGGCTTCTTATCTATCCCTTAGCTGACACTTTATGACATGTACTGCCCACCATTGCCCAACCTCCTATTCCAACTTGCAATAAAATGCAATATTATATTAATCTAGGTTGACTCACAATTCAGTAATCATATGATGACTGTAATTTATTTAAAACCTCAGTAAATGCACCATCTTGTGTGTTGCACACATGCAACCGGTAAGGAAATAAACAGTTCATGAACAGCTTCTAGTGACATTGCTGTCTTCTTCATAATGAATACTGTCATGAGTATTGTATGATATATTTTGTTCATCTGCTCAACTCTTCAGCTAAATGTTAATATTACAAAATGACATAAACTAATTAATTATAAATTAAAGTATATTCTAAAGAGCAGATTGCTACTTCAATAAAAAATAGATAGATTGAATGAATAACAAACAGATGGACAAACAGATAAGATATTCCACACTTGACTCAATTAGATTCTGATAAAACTTAGAAATTCATGTAAGTCACTGGCTAATATCCTGGCTAAGTTACACATATCCACTTTCATCCTTTTGATGAAATATCGAGGGGGGAAGATTCATACATCTGAAAAAGAGATTGTACAGAAGAATTCAGCTTTTAATCCTCTAAAGGGTTTGTATTTAGCAATTGAACCTGAGTGGTGGCTCCAGGTCAAATAGTAGTGATAGGGGGTTCCAAGAGCTACATGGACGGGCGAAGGGGGGCCGGGAGAGATTGTGCATTGAACATTCTCCATCAAGTTAACAGCCAAAGCTAGAAAGCTGTGAATTTTTAATAGTTGAGAAGAAATCTAATAAATATTGCACAGAACAGCAAAACAAATTAATTAGCCCAAGTGTATAACTTCTCGTGGGATTAAGATTCTTTCATTATGGCCATTCCAGCCATAAGGGTAGACAGGGTCAGTGCACTTATTGTGTGTGGTCCCACATGTGTAGTAACATAAGGTCTTGAATGTTATATTAATGTGCCGCTAAAATGTGAACTTCATTAATTCATTATATTGCATACACATAAGGACTAGAGCAAGCAGAAGAACATGTTTTGACCTAAAAGTCATTGTATGCAAAGCTATCATTTAATGATGTTACCTAATCTTGCTTTAGCTTTTAGCATAATATATATATATATATATATTTATATATATATCATATGTTTTCATTATTTTACTTTGGTATAGACACATGTATATGCATGCAAACATACAATTCGTATAAAAATAGAGTGTAGACCTAGATGCTCTGGCATATTATCAAGCCACAATATTGGCTGCAGCTGTCGTACACATACTAGATTCCCCAGCACACCAATGGGCTTGCTAAGAACAACGCTGCTTGGCTTCCCATAACATTTCAACATTGTTATGGCTCCCGAAACACATACGCCCGGATGTTCCTGATGCTCTTCAAGCTATAGACTAACTATTCCAGACCTGGGATAAGCTTAGACCAACAATGACTAGTGGATGGTTACTGTCTTTGGCCACCCCACTTACTACACTTTCATATTGTATTCCAACCTTTAACGCCAAACCATGGCTCGAATGACCTACTCCATCTAGACACACTACTAGATTTTGAAGCATTGGTAACTAAGTACAGTCTTCCCCGTGCCTCACACTATTCCTATATACAACTGATAAGGTCTTACATTACCAGACAACATTAATTAATCAACAGGCATAAGGTATCAAAGGCTGTGATTATTGAATGGGAACAACTTTGTATAAATAAAAAAACTATTCCTAAATGGAAACTGCTTTCCATGTGTTATAAATTGGTGCTTGAATACACAAGGTTCTCAGAATCCACCCCTGGACAACAATGGCATATACACCAAGGGGATACCCGACTCATAACACAATGGGATTCAATGATAAACTATAACAAGACACTACTGAAAGCATCCATGCTGGCGGAACAACATTATAAAACATTGTATCTCTGGTATATGGTGCCAACTAGGCTTCACAAGATTTTCCCCAATGCATCACCCATATATTGGAAATGTGGGGTAGAGGAAGGCAATACACTACATGTGTGGTGGCAGTGTCAGACCCTTAATGTATTCTGAAAGACACTTCACCAAAGCCTCTCACAGAAACTGGAATGTAATTTGCAGTTCTCTCCCCAGACCTACCTACTACTAAACCTCCCAAACACAGAAAACTAATTATGCATATAGTGCTGACAACACAGAGAACCATAGCGAGAAACTGGAAGTCTAAGAACACACTGCTATTATCCGAGATACGTTCAGAAGTAGATAAGCAGAGCTCATATGAGAGGCGATTCCAAAATATATCACTGCCTTTCAAAGTTGCAACAGACACATGGCACCTGTGGGACACATGGAGGGCAAGTAATGGAGCCCTGGTTATCAATTAACAAACAATTTTGTACTTGCACTAATGTATGTTATGACAATTTTGGTGATGGGCATAGCCCTATTTAAGAGCACCATTCTGGGCGGTAGCGGGACTTATGCCACTGGCGCCATGCAGTCATCACTGTCTCCTCAGATACTCATGTAATAGAAAATGAAACAACTAACACTAGATAAAATGCTGTAAGCAAAAACTCAACTATAAAGGTGCCATAAAAGTATTGTATGCTACCGCGGTGCTAGACATTAAGATATTAACAAACTGTGTGTGTAATTCTTACTGTGGAACTTGATTGCCGGTATTATATGCTGTCTCATTCCCCCTCCGTTTCTTCTTTTTGTACCTCCCCTTCCTATACTGGAAACTCAATACAATTTTCAAATGAAAAAAAAAAAAAATAGAACATAGGACAAGTGCTAATAAAAAAATTACAAGTGTGTTATTAAGCATGCAGCAAACACTGATAGTAAGGGATACCCTCAGCTCCTCACTGACAAATAGAAAACAAGATAATACAGAATATTACACTTGAAAAAGTCCTTAGCTGACAAAAAAATGTTGTGTTGTTTTATATTAGTCATTTTAAGCATTAAAGAATATTTGGAATTCACTTATGTGTACCTATGTGTTTAACCACTACACTATTTTATGATTTTATGTCCTTTTAGTATGTTTTAATTTTTGAAATCTTTTATTATTCCTGACACATTTATATCATCATAATATCTAAATGGGAAGGACCATTTTGTGGAGGACTAACAAACATCCCTGGTGGTGACTGTACCACCCAAGCATTAATACCTGAGTAGTATATACTGATCCATTAAATGTGAGTAGATCATTTTAACTTTTTCACTCATTATAGTAGTTTACAGAGAGCATTATTGTCTGCTTTTTGCATTTTTTATATATCCACCTATATACAAAGTGATTCACTCCTACAGCAACATATCCATTAGTGGGGATTGCACTGCTGCATGCTGTTTTAGTCAGAGCTAGTTTTATAGCTCTACTAAATGTGAGTGCTACATCATATATTTTCTTTTTATGTCTCCTGCACTTAGCAGTAGATTCTCTGCACTGTCACCGGCTATCTTTCTATTTTGTTATATATACCTCCCACTATCTTAAATCTGGATGAGTGCAATTAAAGAATATTCCAAGCATTTGATGTTTTATTGGACTTTCTATTTTGGCACAACCTGTATATATATTTGTCAAAAATTAAAGTTAAAAGAAACCACTCTGCGTGTGGTCCACGTTAAAAAATAGGTATATAGATAATGATAAGAAAAGCTTTTCATTGAGTACTATAGTAATCTGCGTCCCTGATTTAAACACTAAGACCACCACACAGAGTGATAACTTTCTTTTAACTTTCATATATATTATTCTCACTTATAATATTTAACTTTTTATATTTATTTTTTCACTTTGAAAACATGTTTTTTGCAGTTTTGTTCATTGGTAGCCTTAGAGTTTAGTAGACATAGCTAATAGGGAAGGCGATATCTTAGCATAGGTGCCATTGAAGGCACAGAATAGACACTATATCTACAGTAGTTGCCTTAGTTTATTATACATACCAACTACAACATTGTATACCTATTTAGGCTTATTCACCTACCCCCTTTTCCTCTCAAAACATTATATTCTAATACGTGTCTATCTTTCTCATTAATATGGTAACAAGAGATATTGCCTCGTTCAGACGATGTATCGTATTAAATTCTAATCTACATTTTTCAATCTAAGGTTACTGCATGATCTGGTGGATAATTTAAGTGTTCAATGTATTATTTTAGTATAATGAGAATAAAAGTTAAGCTTTAATATTTTTGGGATTGATTGCTTTTCAAATTCTCTAGTGGTGTAAAGCAGGTTTCGCTGGTCGCTGGTTGCTGCAGTCAGCACCCCAGTCAGTTTCAGGGAGTTTAAATGTAGCGTTAAGTCAATGCCAGAGCTACTGAGGAACACGCCCGGCCATCAATATTAAGATTTTTTTTCATAATATTATATCCTTATAGAGGTTTATCCAAAAATATCAAGTCATTTGAAAATCAAGGCCTATTTTTGATAGGAATAATTATCATATTTTTATAATTGGGATATATTTAAATGCTTTCATTACCAACTGCTGTACTTTTATTTCATGTTTTGAAATACTAAAGATATGCGATTGTAAAAATGACTGATTATATTAGAGCAAACCACTGATACTACAATTAAGCAATTCATAGTTGGAACACATATTGTTACGAAACAAAAATATTTCCTACCTAGATCCTACTGTGGAAACATAAGAATACATACTGTCAGTGGAACCACCTGAAAAATCTTGATTTGTTATCATGATTTTTGTTTAAAGGTATGCTGAGAAAAATGGTGATACATACAAAAATGAGTCTCCTGCAAGAAGATAAATGATTGATAGTTTTATTCCACTAGAGACTGAAACCGTTCTTGCTATGGCTGGGTAACATTTTACTACTTGTACCAAAGTGGTAGATATTTGCCATAATGCTGTTGTTTTTTTTTTGTTTTGTTTTTTTGTTTGATTGTTTTTTTTGTAGGAAATATACTGTATACATTGCATTTATAGCAAAATCAAAAAAGAGGGGTTGTGTATGACATTCAACAAATGATAAATTGGCTGAATTGGTTTATTCATTGATTGTTGTGCTATTAGAACTTTGCACTACAATAGCATGTTGTACATAAGTCCTAATAAGTATAAGATAAGCATAGAAGCATATATATATATATATATCAAACTAAATATAAGTAGAAATACTAGAATGCACTACAATGTTTACAGATGACACAACATATGGCATTATAATCTCAAAACAGTGAATTTTGTCAAATGAAAGAATTGTGCCCATTCCAACTATTGACAACTGAATCTACTTTTTATTCAATTGATTTATTTGATTGCTCCAACTTGAACAGGCTCAGAGCCATCTTTGACATTGAATGCCATAAATAACCCATTTTTAGTATTACATTTCACTTTCTTCTTACAAAAAATATCATTAGGATTTCATGTACGACTCACCGAACACCACAACGGTGGCTGACGCACTTCGCCTCTTTGCCACAATGTTAGATGCCATGCAGGTGTAGTTGCCAGAGTCAGACAGACGTGCCTTGTGTATTATCAGGTTATGATCTGCCCTTGTGTCAATATTGTCATTTGAAACAGCGTCAATGGGCTCATCGTTTTTAAGCCACTCTACCTAAAAAAAAACAATACAGTTGCTGAGGTCATATTTTTAAATCTTAGTCATTCCACATAATTAGTCATTCACATAATCCTACAATCAACACATTTCATGACAATTTATGGCATTTTGAGATACACACATTAAATTGTTCGTATTCTATTAAATATTTCAGGCCAAACATCTTCAGATGGTTAAAGGGACAATATAGTTACCAAAACCACTTTAGCTTAATGTAGCAGTTTTGGTGTACAGATAGATCATGCACCTCTAGTCTCACTGCTCAATTCTCTGCTATTTAGGTGTTACATTACTTTGTATATGCACACCTACTTGCATGTGACTTACACAACCTTCATAAACACTTCCTGTAAGCAGTCATCTTATATTTACACTTTCTTTATTATAAATTATGTTTAATTTAGAATTATTTATCTCTTGCACTGTTAATAGACTTATAGGCCATGCAGGGGCCTTCTGTGTATAATTCAAGTTCAATTTACCGAGCAGGAGATACCAGCTCTCAAAGTAAGTTACATCTGATTGAAAATGAAACCATTTAGTTTTCATGCAGCTTGTGTCAGTCACGGGGAGGGGAAGTGTGGGCTAGGTAAATAGAACCAAAAGTGACTTAACTCCTAAATGGCAGTGCATTGAGCAGTGAAACTTTAGAGGCCTCTGTCATACACAAAAACTATTTCATTAAAGGGACACTATAACCACCAAAACAACTATAGTTTAATTAAGTGATTTTGGTGCATAGATCATTCCCCTGCAGGCTCACTGGTTAGTTCACTGCCATTAAGTAGTTAAATCTTTGCTTCAATTTATGCAGTCCAACCCACATCACCCCTGATTGTGACTGACACAGCCTGCATGAAATTACCAATTACCTCTGCTATTGATACAGTATTATGCTATGTTTGTTACTGTTCTTTACAGAATGACCAGGAGGTCCTACTCTACTAATTACTAATTATTGTGTGTTTTGCACCCCCCCCACTTTGTTTGTTTTCATCTATTTATGTAGTGTATTTTGAGTGATTTTTAACACTGGGGGTTGTTGCAATTTTACTTGTTACTTAGCGCCAATCCACATGTATTTTATCCACTTCTTGAGTTAAATTCTCTTTCTTCTGCATGAAACTACAATGGTTTCATTTTCAATGTAACTTAATTTAGAAATTTTTATCTCCTGCTCTTGAGTAATCCTTTCCTATGGGTGGTTTGAATGCGCGCGTGGCTCTTGCCGCGCATGCACATTCGGCGCTGACGTCGGCAGGAGGAGGAGAGTTCCCGAGCGCCGAGGGAGCCCGGCGCTGGAGAAAGGTAAGTGGCTGAAGGGGTTTTATCCCCTTCAGCCCCGCGGGAGTGGGGCCATGAGGGTGGGGGGGAGGACCTAAGGACTACATAGTGCCGGGAAAACAAGTGTGTTTTCCTGGCACTATAGTGGTCCTTTAAGCTAAAGTTGTGTTTGTGACTATCGTGTCCCTTTAACCTGAAGTTGGTTTTCAGGACTATAGTGTCCCTTTAACCCCTAAAGGACCAAACTTCTAGAATAAAAGGGGTTAACTACAGTTATTATTAGTTTATTTTTTTTGTTTTTATTGTACAGCTCAAGCACTAATAAATCAACAATATAATATAAGTCAATCTACTTGGTGCTCCCATAAAGGACACAAATTCTTGGACACAATTGTAAGTATCCATCTTAACACTTATCTAAAATGTCTTGGAAAATGGATTGCTGTTACAACTCGTAGATTTAGTTCTACATTTTAATGCAACGTATCAACATTAAATAGTATAACTAACTTAGAATGGTTATTCTGTGGAAGTTAAACACAACCTAAAAAAGTACTTTGCAAGGGTGTGAATTATACAATTTCATTATAGTTAATTAAATGGCAATTTTCCTCTTGCACTGCATCAATACCAAGTACTGTAACCAAGAGAGGAAGGCTATTCTGTGCTATTTAAGAATTACATTAAAAGAACATTGCATGAAAGTGAATCAGGCTTTAATGGAATTCTGTATTTTAGAATGTGTGCAAAGCTATGACACAACTATAATAATTTTACCGTCAGATTTTTAAAGAGGATCTGTCACTTCTTAAAGTTTTCAATACTATGTTTACTTACCCTCTATATTTTGCAAAAATATGTTTGTGAGGTCTGAAAACCAAAATGAAATATAGAAATAGTCACTGCATTATTTAGCTGTATCCTGGAAATGAGCACCTATCAATCATCATTTTAAATGTTTGCTTTTTCTGCAATTAAACACCGCTAATGAAAGAAGTAAAAACGGAATACTTCTACTGTCCTTCTCATTAGCATTGTGTGCCCTCGTTGTGCCTTAACCCCTTAAGGACACGACATGTGTGACATGTCATGATTCATTTTTATTCCAGAAGTTTGGTCCTCAAGGGGTTAACTAATCTGGATCGTGATATCACTTGAAATAAACATATAGCTGAGAAATAGAGGCATTTTTATTAAGCATATTTTTGGGTGAAGCAATTTTTTTAATTAATTTTATTATATAAATGATTACTTTGGCAGGGGGATATGGAGGAGCTTTGACATTGTCAATGGGAAAGACATGTCTGGTTGTAGATTTATTAAAGAGTCACTTCTAGTAAGGCATTTCTCTTTTATCCAGAGTCGCTTAACATTGCATTCTTTCATTTGACACTGAGTAAACTGTAACATAGACTACTGTTGACAATTACTGATTACACTCCTGAAGTATTCATGTAATCACTATCCCTGATTGCAAGAGACTATGAGGTACATGACTGGAGTTTATGCCTGCTTTACTAAGGCCGCCTCATTGATGACATGTTCACGATGTGATTTTAATAATTCTATCTCTTTTCTAAATCAAAATGACTGGCGTATACAATTAACGAGTAACATTAGTAGTGAGAAAATAATCTTCTCATATATATATATATATATGTATATATATATATATATATATATATAATTAACCCCTGCACTCCAACCAATTTTTTTTTAAATACCCAGTGCTCTGGTTGCTCAATAATATAAAATGAAAAAAATACCGGCAGTCCAAGGATTTTCAATATGACATCTTCTTTATTCTGAGAAATACATCAACGTTTCAGCTCCCATAAGGAGCTTTCATCAGGACACTCCTTAGGGGAGCTGAAACGTTGATGTATTTCTCAGAATAAAGAAGATGTCGTACTGAAAATCCTTGGAGTGCCGGTATTTTTTTCATTTTATATATATATTTATATATATATAGAGAGAGAGAGAGAATGGATATAAATGTAAATTAACAGATGTCTTAATTTTGTTTTTTTACATCTGCTTTACTGGACTAATATGGCTACAATCTCTACTCTAATAGAATGGATATATAAATACAAAAACACATTTCAAAAAGGTTGATGCATATGAATATATTTTGTTCAATGGAGGACAATTTTCCCCATTTCTTAGTAATATACCAAAGGGGCAGTTGCTTAGAATAAAAAAGGAATTGTACAGAGAATGAAGAGCTCTTAATACAAGCAGACCTTCTCCAAAACAGATTTAAGAATAAAAAGTATCTAGAAAGAATTCTAAATAAGACTATGGAAGAAAACTTAATCGGCTAAAGTACATTAACAGAGGAAAAGGTGAAAATAAATTAAGAAACTATAGATACATGGTTTAATCCAGCTGTTTTTGATAAAGAACATAGAAAAAGAAAAAGTGCTTTTTAATACATTTTGGCCAATTCTACTATTGAATAGATGTAAAAACAATTTTACCAGAGAAAGTTGGAATAGATTTTAGGGGGAGGCGTCCTAGTTTGAAGTCTTAAAAAATAGAGAGGTGGATATTAATGGGAAAAATAGCAATGAGGTGCGTGTTTAGATTAAAAACACTAAGTGCTGAGGAACTAAATATCAATTTTGATCTTTCTATTTATGTATTTGTGTGTTTTTCCCTTTTTCCATTCAGGAGTTATTATATACAAACGCCATCCATTTGTCTCCCGAATGAGGACCACCCCTGTACCCCGTTAGAACGCTTACAACAGCAACTTAAGTGCAAAACTGCAAGGGAAGTAATTAATGAATGCTTCCCCTAAGCGGCCACCATTTCGTATAACCGAATGCACGTGGTCAAAAAAAGAATGACTGCCATCTTGTCTCCCGAATGTGGGCAGCAACACTAGGTCATTGAGTGCTTGGAACTCTTTTCAGCTTGGGATTTTAGGTAGAGGCACTTCCGCGATTTACACTGAGTAAATCGCACTTACTTGACGCTGGATGTCATCAGAGACCTCCAGTGTCAAAAAAGATCCCCATAGGAAAGTATTGAGTAATGCTTTCCTACGGGCGGGTTTAAATGCGTGTGCACCTCTGGCCACAGCTCTTAAAATGACCGGATTAGTGCACCAAAGAATAGTCAGGATACTTGCCGAGGTCGGGGGGTACAGAATGAGACACAACGATAAGGGAAAGCCAGAAGTCAGGGATACCAGAATACAGGGAAGTCAAATGAAGCCAAAGTCAAATACCAGAAACAAACGCTCAGAAACACACTCTCGGATAACCACTAAGGAAACCATGACAGTGCAATGAGGAAAGTAAATTTGAGCTTAAATAAGTGCGTTACATTTCTGATTGGCCAAAAACGGCCTTTGACCCCAAAACGTGCGCTCGCGTCTCCCGGGGTGACTTCACGCGCATGCCGACGTCGTCATTAACGTGGGCGGACATGGGGGTATAATTTGCTGTGGATCCGCAGTGGCCGGTGTCCAATAACATGCTGCAAGAGTCAATCACAGAGACGCACGGCCGCTGGGCGCAATACCGAAAGTTGAGTAGGAATACGTTACATAACCAAGGTGAAACCTTCAAATCCTGGGTGGTGCTGGGTCTTCTAGGTGTGTGGTCATCGTGCAGCTGCTTGGGTCTTCTTTGTTCCCTGTCTGTGAGGTGTTCTCCAGATCGGAACTTCAGTTGAGAGCTGTATAGTAAGAGCTGACAATGTAGGTCGCTTCTCTCGTGTCTGAACTTCTGCATGAAAGCAGACTCCGAGGCTGATTCTTTTGTGCCATGCTTCTCAGCTCCGTCGCCATAGGCCATTTTAAGAGGACCACAAGGGAGCTGTGCAGACAGGATTTGCCCTGCTTCAGTGGGTGGGTAAGTAGTGCCTTGCTTGGTGGGGAGGAGGGGAACGAGACCCAGCTTGTGGGAAAGGAGTAGATAAGGCAGGAGACCTGCCACATCTCCTACCCTAGCATTAGACGCAGGCTGCAGCGAGCCCCCTGCTTGAGCAAGCACTCATAGAAACTTGATAAATCGGTCCCGATATTGTCAAGAGGTCATCCTCAGAGAAGGTGACAGTGTCGACAGAAATATGCAGAATTTTACCTCTTTTTAGTCTTAGAAATATACAGAAATTGAGGAGCTCCTTCAACCTGCATCCTGCTCGTTTGGCGGTCAGGCCCCACTCCCCATATTTGCTATTTTTGTACATTTTAGAATGTTAGTTGCTTCAAATGTATTATTTCCACATAACATATAACTGAAGAGGGAAATTACCCTATATCAGTCAATATCACTGCAATACAGGACTTCCGTATTCAAATAATGTGTTTACTATGAATAGAAATGTTTCATGTTTTAAATGATACTGGATAAGACTGGTGAATGCAAAGTCCACTAAGTGCTCAACAGGAAGGATTGTGCCTGTTTCTTCATCTTTAAGAAATAATCTTCCTTTCTGGCTGGTTTTTACATGCAACTAAACCATGGATAAAATGTTTGTAATGATTGACAGCACAGTCAGGTGGACCAAGTTGTAGTTATATGTCAAAAGGGAGTAAGAAATATCTACTGTTTATTTTATGAAGTTACAACTTCATCTATGAGCTGATGGGATCCTCATGTTTCAACTGAAGGCTATTTAAAAAAAAAAACAAGTACTGCCTGCCTTTCCATGGCTAATGATAATGCTGCAAAATAATTCGTAATTTGCAGAAGGGATGGTGGGTATGTAGAATAGCAAACAGTGACTATGAGCAATAATTTGAAGCTGCATAGCATAACTGTGAGGCTGTTCTGAATCCAAAGTATAGGATAGGTGCAAGGTGTTCAAGCATTCGTTACGCAAAAGGTAATTTATTAGACCTCGTTTTCTATAAATACTCTTTTCACTTCACATCGTACTTCCTTACTGCATAGGCTACAGCTAACATGAATACATGGCATACAACATTTTTCTTGACTATGCATGAGACAACTTTTTTATTCTAATGAATTCAAAATTGCTTCCAGCACTGAACATGTTGCTATTGGATCTCCTACTTACGGCTAAAACCTTTGTTGGTTCCTTATAATGTTTGATTTGTGACAGCTTAATATTAGCTTAATATTCTACGGGCATAAAGCTAACGTTCAGCGTTTGACTCTGTCGCATAGAGATAAAGAAGAAAGACTTGGAATGCAAAGTGTTTATAAAGAGGGGTCATGGCTCAAGCAGGACCAGACGTTAACACATTAATTCCTTCAGGCCACCCATCAGTCCATCTTCTTCTCCTCCACAGTCCTCTCTACTTGATGCCCTTAAGTTTTGTCAGTAATATCACCTCTTTGTACATCCCTCTGGCAATAAAAGGGTTTACAAATGTAGTTATTAATAGACATTGCTAGAATAATAATTAATTCCTAGTCGCTGGAAATATCCTAGTGCGGGATGGTTAACCTTGAAGTCACTGAAGGATTCAACAATGAAGGAAGAGCAATAGTGTGCATGACAGGAGGGAGTAGATAATGACTTTATTATAAGCTACAATAAGATTTGTTAATACAGAAGATTATAACGTGTAACCTACAATCGCAGAGGGCTGTCTGAACTTGAGGGACAGACATCTTTATTTATTCTTATTTAGGATTTGCAGCTTCCGTAGGTTAGTTTTCTATTCTGACAAAAATAAATAAATCATATTCAGTAATTTTATTCAGCAATAAACTTGGGGAAAAAATTACTGTTATTTTGAACCAATAATTGTGTTTGAAAGAACCTTTTTTGTAGTTGTCCTCTGAAAATAACAGGTTCTGATTTTAACAAATCAAAGGATTTTGTAAAGAGATATATATGTTTATATAAAAAATATAATTTAGCAAAATAAAGTGTATAATTCATGTCTGCTTCCTAAAACGTATACATATGCTAACTTTCTATATAATAACTTAAAATGTTCATAACTTTTTTTAGTTATCCTGGCAAGCCATTCCATATACACAAATATCAGATTATTCCTTACATTTAAAGGAATGCTGTAGGCACTCAGACTTCTAAGAAATTACAATAATTACCTTGCAGGGTTAGTTCCTCCTCTACAGCTACTAGAGGGACTTTCGAGTCCTTAGATGACTTTTGGTTGTCTAAATGATGTTGGACGTCCTCGCGCTATGCATGAGAACTTCCAGCAACACCAGAATTCCCATAAGAAACCATTCCAATGGGGAAATCTAAATGCGAGCACAGCCATTGCCGCGCATGCGCATTAGGTCACCCCTGCTGGCTGATGTCGGTGGGGGAGAATGCAGAAGGTGCGACTACACTAGTGCTCCAGATGGTTAGGGGGTCTGTCACAAGAATTATGGCCCAGCAAGAGGTGGCCCTTCCTGGCCATGCTAATAAAATTGGTAGTTGAAGATCATCACTATTTAAAGAGATGCTACATTGTAGTAAAATGTTGTTATACCGTAGTTCACTTAAGAAAATTTAAACATTCTCCCACTCCCCCTTTTTGGTATATGGTAACACTCAAACTATAACTAAAAAACAACAATTCCACTGGCTGGTTAAAAAAATTATTTGCCTTGGTGATATCACAGAAGACTGGAAAGGCCTTGAGAGATAGGGATACACAGGTGAGTATAGACACAAGTAAAATCAGTTTGACTCCTTACCTTGAGATGTTTCCAGGGAAATCATGCACCATAACCACTACAATGGCTGTAGTGCCTAAAGTGCTTAGATTTACCCTTAAAATTTTATCTTTCAACTAATTTCTTATGATTTAGCAAGTAAACTAAGAAGGCAATATATACGTTATTTTACAGTTTGTTATACTAGTTGGGTTTGTTCTAATTTAAGGGAAACTATAGGGCCAGGAAAATAAAGTTTTCCTGGCACTATAGCTCCCTATGATGCCCTGTTCCATTGCAGTCCCCTCTCCCCCCCCCCCCCACATAGTGCAGAAGGGGTTAAAAACCCTCTATCTGTCACTTACCTGCTTCTAGCACCAATGACCCTTGGTGCTGGTTCAGTCCCCACCTACGCTTCTCCCCCAAGCAGTAGCCTCGCTTGCATTAGAACTTCCCCCATATACTTATACAATAGCATGAGGACGTCAAGCATCAGTTAGGTGACCAAAAGTCGCCTAAATGACCCGGAAGTCTCTCTAGTAGCTGTCTGGTAGTCAGCCACTAGATGTGGAGTTAACACTCAAAGGTAATTATTGTAGTTTATTAAGAACCTTAAGATCCAAACCTTCAGAGTTTCTTTTTTGTTCCATACTGTGCACAATATCATAACTTGACAACTGAATTAAAACTCCCAGAAACCTTTGCTGAGTCCGTAATGTATTAATTATGGGATAAGCTAAATGCTATAGAAATTTAGGCAAAGTCACTTCCTGAGCTGATAAGATGTTACTTTAGACAATGCAGAGCCTGGGGTGCAAGCACATTTGGAAAAGTAAATTTGCCTATTTTTATTCGACTTTTAATGTATTTTTTTCACTGTATTTATCTGTATAATGCATTAAAAGAAAAGGTAAGCTCCAGCCTTAAAGTTTTCCATGGCATTCAATATAAATGACGTTTAACTCAAAGAAGTGATTGTTAATCACATGGCTGATTGCACTAAAGTTCCCATATTTCCTTACCAGGCGAAAAGAAAAAGCAGGAGGACCAAGGATGGATAAATGCAATCTATATTGTTTTGCTAATGCTATATAAAAGACAAATGAAATGCTCTATAAATAATTGCTTTGGCAAATTAGCATGTTACAATTAAAATTGCTTACCCAAACTTCTGTGTTATTGCAATACCCTAACAGTGTCCGAGAACTGAGGCAGTGGTAGTCCACCAGAAGCAAAACACCCCTGGTGTGGCGCTTTTCAAAAAGAGCAACTTATAACCTTCCTGAACCTGTTCTCCCAGCACCTCTCTTTATATTCTGCCGCAGCTCCAAGTGAGGTCGGTTTTATTAGCATTAAATTAACTTCAGAAGCTCTTTTATGCAATAATTAGATTTTTTTTCTCTCTCTTCTTTTCCAATCGGGTTAGGTTCTTTCCAATTTCTCTTCTTATCTTTACGAGCCTGGCAGTCGTGCAGTGTTCTCGCCAAAATTGAAGGAACATTTGAAAGTGTTTGTGTGTGTGTGTATGTGTGTGCGTGCCTGTGTTTTATAGTTAGGTTATTGGCTGTGTTTTTCTCCCCCCAGTTTTAACTTGTGTGCTCAGTCTGAGAAGGACAGAATCTCTGAAGCAGAAAAAAAAAGAAGCAGTCAGAAATTTCGATAATAAAATACATTCAATTTTCTGAATGTACAATGGATACAAGGTGCACAAGTACAAGGGCAAATACTTGACTTTTAGTTATCTGTTAATATGAAATAACATTTCAAATATGTTATTACTTTTTTAGAAATTGAATACTATATTTTTTCATGCAATGATTATCCACAGCTGGGTAGAAAATAACGATAGTTTAATGGTCTATTTTTTCCAAACACTCACGTATTGTGAAACAAGTAAAATAAGATATGAAGCATTACTTGAGTAGTGAGCCACGGCTGGAATGAAATTATATAAAAATAATAATAAACTATTAGAGTTATTTATTTTAATATTAATTTTTATTTTCATTGAATTGAAAGTCAGTGTTCTGATTAAAAAAATGCTGATACATGTTCGTGATCAGAATTCCCTCCATCCGATAGGCTTTGGAATAAAGAAGAGGTGGAAAATAAAAATGTATGAGTGTTTGATCAATAACGTAACTTACTTTCTAGGATAGAAACATAGAAACATAGAATGTGACAGCAGATAAGAACCATTCGGCCCATCTAGTCTGCCCAATTTTCGAAATACTTTCATTAGTCCCTAGTCTTATCTTATAGTTAGGATAGCCTTATGTCTATCCCATGCATGCTTAAACTCCTTCACTGTGTTAACCTCTACCCTCTTAACTGTAAGGTTATTCCATGCATCCAATACCCTCTCAGTAAAGTAATACTTTCTGATATTTTTTTAAAACCTTTGCCCCTCTAATTGAAAATTATGTCCTCTTCTTGTGGTAGTTTTTCTTCTTTTAAATATAGTCTCCTCCTTTACTGTGTTGATTCCCTTTCTGTATTTAAATGTTTCTATCATATCCCCCCTGTCTCGTCTTTCCTCCAAACTATACATGTTAAGATCCTTGTAAGTTTTATCCTGTAATCCATGAACCAGTTTAGTAGCCCTTCTCTGAACTTTCTCCAAAGTATCAATATCCTTCTGGAGATACGGTCTCCATTACTGCGTACAATACTCCAAGTGAGGTCTCACCAGTGTTCTGTGCAATGGCATGAGCACTTCCCTCTTTCTACTGCTAATACCTCTCCCTATACAACCAAGCATTCTGCTAGCATTTCCTGCTGCTCTATTACATTGTCTGCCTACTTTTAAATCATCTGAAATTATTACCCTTAAATCCTTTTTCTCAGATGATGAGGTTAGGACTCTATCAAATATTCTGTACTCTGCCCTTTTTACGTCCAAGATACCACCATCTACTTAAAGGAACACTATGGTGCTAGGAATACAAATCAGTAAACCTAACGCTAAAATGCCAGTGTTCCTAGTTGTATTAAGGTCCCTCCCACCCGTTTGCCATAAAAATGACAAAATACATTATTTGTTTAACTTTTTCATCACTGAGTCTCCCTTAATGCTGCCCATCTCTCCACTACCTGCTACATTCTTCACAATGGTTGAATCCAATACTCCGATGCTCCAATCCAATGTGCACGCATTCAAACATCCCCATAGGAAAGCATTGAGTTCAATGCTTTCCTGCAGGCTTCCATGTCATGTAACTGAGGTTTACTCATTGCAATGGGATGAGTCAGCAATATCACATCTTATGCACAACAATGTTACACTAGGAGCAAGGTTTTATTATGCACATAGAACAATGTTCACCTTAGTAGTTGAATTCATGAATGCTTATCAGATATGTGCGCTTAAAAACTGTATCTGTAAATATGAAGATGGCAATCAATTTACACATTCAAGCCCTGAAAATATACCATATACCAAAAATGTCCCTATTTAAGATAGAATTGCAGTCACTGTATTTGACCACTGTTCATCATTTTTTAATGTTTACAAGTATAATCATTGTTCTTGAATTCATCACAATTCACCATTACACAAATACATATTTCTAGTGCTATTCAAACTAATTAGAAAATGTTCACAAGTTAAGAATAATGAAGTCAGGAAACAGCTGATGTTTTATAAAGGTAACAGCTTATACTGTGCAACTCAACTCTCTAGATTTTTATGGTTGTTTAATTGTATTGTACCATGCAACTTTGCAGCATTGGATACATAAAGTAAAGGACTTAACCTAAAAATAAACCAGTAAACAGTAGATTTTTGAAAGCTCTGTTAGGAAGTTTTAAGAGTATGTGTATATGCAAGTATACATTTTTCCAGTTCCATTTTCTAATCAATGTGAATGTCTTGAATTCCTAAGAGGTCGTGAGCAATGCTATGTTTGCGTGCACAAGACCAACTTTACTCACTTCAATCTCTGCTTACTTCTTTCCTTTATCTCAGCATCCACTTTTTCCTATTCCTTCAATTTAGCTATTTACTATTCTCATTTTAACTTACTTCCCTTCTGCTTGACTCACATCACTAGTTCAGTTTAAATGAAGTCCATCAGCCTCATATACTGTTCAACAAATACTTATCTGGGATATTCTTTCATCCTCAGACATTTTTCCCTCTCATGGTTCACTCCATATATTTTATGGGAACTGTATATAAATTATCGGAAACTGAGTTCTGTCCCCCATTGGTAGCTGTTTGGAAAAGTTTACTGGAGATCATCTAAAATTGTCTATTTCAACATATTTTGCATGTGCCTAGTTTTCTTTAACAAGGAGTTTCAGGAATTTCCATTGAGTTGTCATTCTGGAAACAGAGCCATGAGTGGAAGCATGCTAATGGCTTCTTTAATCAGGGCTCATCATTTGCTCAGAGCACACGGTATAGGGGCTGCAGTGCCCACAAGAGAGAGAAGCAAAAAAACATCATGGAAATAGCACAGGGAAAGGTTGTGAAGCTTCAACTTGCAAGACTGGGGCTGTGACTCTGAGGACTAATCTGATTCTGATTTCCATATTTTTAATCAGTAATGATTGTTGCTTCTGTTAACCCTGTCAGCTACTTCTTGGCTCTGTATTACTACTGCAGATGAATACGTAATAAGGAGTCTTTAAACCTGTGTACACTGTTTGCTGAGTGCTAATAGTGAGTCAGGAGTAACTGACATGGTTGGTGTTTATCAGTATGTTGATGCATTAACTATGTGTATACTTTGTGCCAAGAGCCAGGGTCACTGTGATGGATTAGCTGACATGTTTCATAAAATCAACATTTAATAGAAAGCTAAACTTATAGCATGACCATTACTGAAGGTGAGATCATGAGAGGGAGAGCTAAGAGAGGTGCTCGGAAAACAGAGAGAGCTGAAGTGTTATACAGAGACATGTACTATCAGTGGCGTACACACAACCCATGGGGCCCCGGTGCAAAAACTGATCCGCGCGCTTACTCTGCGTGGGATGGGGCCGCAACACATGGCGGCGGGCACCTGGTCACAGGGGTCGCAGGGCTGCGACCCCTGCGACTGCAGTATGTACGCCAGTGCATGCAGATACACATACACTTAAAGGACCACTACAGACACCCAGATCACATCAGCTCAATGAAGTGGTCTGGGTGCCAGGTCCCTCTACTTAAAAGAGGACTTTTAAAGAGGACTTTTTAACTATTGTTTTTATTGATTTTGATCTAAATAAAACCACTATTTTTTTACTACATTCCTCTTAAGTCCCTCTTTTGGAAACCTCAGGAGAATCTTCCCAGGGGTAGTGTCACCCCCACTTAAAGTGACACCAAGCGCACACACCTAGAGCCGGGACCCATAGGCTCAGGACCAGGTGAGCAAACCATTTATCTGTACCAGATTGTGTTTTTATTAAGCACGTTTTACACATTGGTCTGCTCTCTTTATCATTTTGTTTTGGAGAATTATCCCACACTGAAGGAGGCGGGCGGTGCTACCCTTATAAGCACATCGGCTAATATACGGAGCCAGTGTTCTCACATACAGGCTCCTAGAAATGGGAGTGTTCAATTTACCCGATATAACTATTATTACTAAATTAACACCTTCCATACCGTCTACACTATATTGTATTCCTTTGTATCTTTTTAAACATGTACCTTACACTGCGCCATTGAATGGGATACCATTTGGTAAGCTGTACTTGTGTTAGGAGCGCTCCACTTATTGGTATAAGTTTGTTTATAGCTTAAACCACACCAATAACTTCCCTCTAGTTTTAACCCTGCAGCTGAAAACAAAGCAGTTTCGGAGAAACTGCTATGTTTCACTGAGGGTTAATCCAGCCTCTAGTGGCTGTCTCATTGACAGCCGCTAGAGGAGCTTCCGCAATTCTCACTGGGAAAATCACAGTGAGAAGATGCTGAACATCCTTAGAAAAGCATTGAGAAATGCTTTCCTATGGGCGGTTTGAATGTGCGCACGGCTCTTGCTGCGCATGCGCATTCGGAGCTGAGAGGCGGATCAGGGCGGAGAGATCCCCAGTGCCAAGGGAGTCCAGCGCTGGAGAAAAGTAAGTGCTTAAGACACACACACACTCTCACGAACAGACGCATACACACTAGCTAACAGACACACACATTTACTGACAGACACACACTCAGTGACAGACATACATACACACTCACTGACAGACACATACACACTCACTTACAAAACACACACGCACTAACAGACGCACACAAACTAACACACTCAGTAGCAGACACACACAGTAACACACTCACTGACACACTCTAACACTAACACACACTAACACACACACACTAACACACACACACTTTAACACACACACTAACACACACTCACACACACACGTTTTTTTTTTTTTATTTCATCCCCCAGCCTACTTACCTTTTGGAGAGCTCAGGGGATTCCCTGGGGTCTAGTGGTATCACCCGACGGGCAGGCAGGCAGGCTGGCGGGCGCACAAGGGAGCACTGTCCCCTGAGTGCTTCCTCTTCAGCTCCCTCGCGCGCCACGTAGGGATGCTGGCGCCGGAAGATGATGTCATCTTCTGGCTCCGGTATCAGTGCAGTGTGCGAGGGAGCTGAAGCGGAAGAGCCTGGCCACAGTGGGTATATACCGAGTCGCAGGGTGGCCGTGCCCCCTGATGGGCCGGGCCTGGTCGCAGCCGCGACCCCTGCGACCCCTATATGTACACCACTGATCTCTATATTGCAGCTCTGTGTAATCCATCACAGTAGTACTGGCTGTGTGGGATAGAATTGAATATCCTTATTATGCCCAGCTTTCTAGCGCATCACCATCTTAAAACTTCACTATCTGTCACTAGAACCAATACTGTTTTGCATTAGAGGCAATTGCTCTATTGCTTTCGGTCCCTGAGTTATTTTTAGACCATGTGCAACTACTTATGACATGTCAAAGCAGACATTTTATAATGACACATTTACTCTTCCATAACCAGAAAAATAAAGCAAAGTAATTTGCTTTAAGGAGTTAAACATTAGATATTAACAGCAAATGATTTATCCTGAAGAGATTAAACATTCTGTAGTTATTATATTCGATTAACATGCTGGCCACAACACTGTTTTGCAATCTGCACTAGACTTGGAGATTTGTTTTGTTCCAAACTGCAAATCATCCCAATTTTGGACAATCAGATGATCTTTGACCTCCAAGTAGAAATGCAGACAAATTACTAACCAACCAAAATGTACAATGGTCGAGAATGTTCATTTCAGCTCACGATTCTTTATTGGCAACATGATGCCATTCAAAAGAGATGATTAATGGGAAAAAAAGCTAGGGGACACTCACTAGAGGTTGATTTTATTCACAGAACAAATGAAAAGTTACCAATATGGGGGGTGGGGGGGGTTGGGAGGGGGCAGGGAGTAAAAATAAAATAAAATAAACTCTATATATATACATTATATATGTTTCAGAAATAAAGAAATAGTTGTTTTTTTACTGCCCCTTTCTGTTGTTCCATGTATTGGTTATTATTTTCTAATTTTATCTGTAAACCCAATGGCAGAAAAATGTTCCTACCACTGTAATGCAAAATATATACATAATATTTATATTATGTATATATTTTGCTGTACTCTGGCTAATTTTTGGGCCCTTTTCAGCCGATCCATATTTGTATGCCAAATGTTTGTAAAATTCCATCAACAGACTTGCTATTCATTCCCGTGGCTGATAATACGTGCATAAAACATAGTGAATTTACTGAAATTGGATATAACTTTATAAGCTACATTCTTAAATTTCAAATACATGGTCATTTACTAAATATTAAATAGCAAATTGCATCCAAAATTAAATTGAAATGGTAAAATGAGACTAAAAGAGTCAGTTGTGACTAGAGTGAAGTTGGAGAATTGTTCTATATCAGCTATTTAATCCACTAAATGGGGAGTTTATTGGATAACTGTGTACTTGTGCACCCAAGACCCCATAAAACTTAGTGGCAGCTACAGTGGCATAATGTGAGGGAAACGTGGATGCTGGGCACCGGCATTGAGAATTAGGCTAATTAAATATGTTTTGGCTTTCGCTCACACCACCTATTAACCCATGCCATGACTGCAATGGTACAGGTTGAGGTGGGACTACTAGAGTCCAGTGTTAAACTCCCACTTGTTTTCTGTAGTCTTCAAAATGACTTCAAAATGATGTTTACACATATGGGATACTCTCTACACAACAGCCCCTTCCTATTCCATCCGCTTTGCTTACACACAAAGTGTTAAATCACCAACTCTTAAGGGATTAAAGTCAATACGGATATTTTAATGCTTGCATCATGACCCGTAGGCCCCCTGTCTGCAATAAACCACATGTTTTAAACAATTCCTCTTCCAGAACTAGACCTTCTCGGAATAAGAATGTTTCCATCAGCGTGCTAGCAAAGGCTAATCACATAATGTGCTGAGGAAATGCAAGGACAGCTATGGATTAACTGAGCTTCCTCACCGAGGGCCAGCAGTCGTGAATTAGTATTATGTGTTTGTTCCAATTACAGGAGGTAATTATGAAAACCGGCTTAAAGCAAATTGGGAGGAGGCTTCGCTCTCTGTGCTAAATACTATGCAAGAGATCTGCACACCTGATCACCCAGTAAATTAAACCCTTAAGCGTGGTCTCTCCCAAAAAATGATCTTGAATGTTGGAAAGAATTATGTGTGGGCTATTTTTGTCAGCTGAACATAGCAGTATAGCTACTAATTCTCTGCAAACAGGACAGAAATATGTGTTTCAAATTTAAGACAAGGAATTGTTTTCAGTGAAAAAAAACAGGGCAAAGTCATCTTACAAAGGGAGAACAAAGCCCCCTGGATATTAAACAGTATCCTGACTCAATAGGTGGTGCATGGCTACAATGAGAATAACTGTAACAAAGATGCAAATAGCAACAAGGATGGTTAGTGAGTTTTATAGAATGTCAATCTAGCCTTATAAGGCTGATCCTCTACCTCCAACTATGATCCAAAAAAAGTGGGTAATAATAAAAAAGATTACATGCACACAACTGGCTTTATTACAAAGTTGGCCAATATGAGCTTTGTAAAATCCAAGAATGGATCTTAAGTAGTGTTAAGTGAAATTATATCTATAGAGGGTTGTAAAAGGAATAATGATATCCCAAACAGTTTGGTGTTCCAATATTTATAAGTCCATAACCCCTAGATGCTATACACGAGGAGCCAATTAAGCAGAGAATGTATTCACAGGTTCACAGGTGTATAGATATACACATAGTATTACAAAATCGCAAAGATCCTCTTGGTATACAAATCCACGGAGGACAATTATCTGGAAGGAATAAGGATATAACAAGCCTCAAAACTGATTATCAAACCATCATGCTAATAAGCATGTTTGATATCGCCAAACGTGCCATACCAAAAGGGTGAAATAATGTTCCCCAAAAAAAGGATAAAATAAAACAAACACAAATCTGACGCACGTTTCAGTGCAGAGGTATATGCACCTTCTTCAGAAATAGATTTTCCAGTGAATATTTTAGTTGATGATCAGAGAGAAAACATTCCATTCAGGTTCAGGGTGGAGTAGTCTACAACCCTCCCACCCCCACACACACACAAAAACACACACACTTACTAGTGGTGTATTTTGGTTTTGAGCTGCCCTAGGCATTACTAAATCTGGGCAACTCTCTAATCTAAATTTGCCCCACCCCTACCGGTTAAAGCCGCACTTCTTCCTGATTAAGAACCCACTCCTTCCTCCCTGGACTCCATCTTTTTCTACTCCTTTAAAAGGGATACTATAGTGGCAGGAAAGTTTCTATAGTGTCCCCCTCTCTCATGCCCCTAACCCCACACACTGGCTACTGAAGGGGTTAAAACTGTCCTTCAGCGATTGGTCAGGCTCCTCCTCCACGCTTGCATTAGGCTTCCCCATAAGAAAGTATGGTATCAATTCTTTCCTATGGGGATTTAGAAGATGCTGGATGTCCTCATGCGCAGCGTGAGGACGTCCAACATCAGTTCGGCGACTTTTCACCTAAACACCCGGTAAGAGTTAACCCCCTAAGGTGCACCCAGACTACTTCAATGAGCTAGTGTGATAGTCACATACAGACTCAATGACAAACAGACTCTCACTGTTTGAACAGACACTCACAAACACAAACACACACTGACAGGCACACAAATACACTCACATACACACACTCACAGACACACACACAGACACTCATTAATTATCAATATTATTATAATACTTCTCCCTACCTGGAGAGCTGGTGTTGGTCTGTCATTGGGGGTCCACTGTGGCTGCTGGGAGCCATGTGGCTGTGTTCGAATCCGAGGCAGTGAGGGAGCTGTGATCTCCCTGCTTTGCTCCCTCACGACTTGCTGACCGTGTACTGATGCCGGGAGTCAGAATGACATCATATTCTGGCTGCCACAGCATCAGCAAACAGCGCGCGAGGGAGCAGAGCAGTGAGATCAGAGCTCTCTCGCCACCTCTGATTCGAACACAGCAGAATGCCTTCCAGGAGCCCCACTGGACCTCCAGGGACAGGGGAAACACCGGGAAAGCCTGAGTGGGCATTTGGGGGCAGCATTTTCTGCCTCCCCCTGGTTAGTGCCACCCAAGGCAAATGTCTAGTTTGCCTTGGACTAAATACACCACTGACACTTACACTCCCTCTCGCATTGCTACTGAACTCTCACCACTATCAGACAGTAGACCAGTGAAGATGTTGACAGATTAAACACCTGTCAGTGTCATTTATCAGTTATTTAGTACCATTTGATAGAACAATGTGACTATTAACTTCTTGATGCCTAATTAGCCTATTGTGGAGAAACCTGCTTTTACCAGACTATAACTTTCAGCACCCTCAAACAAACATGACAACAGTAGTAGCATTTCTAAGGGTCAATTATAATGTTCTTGTTGCCCTGTTTTGGCCTTGGCAGTAGCTATTGAAAGGTAGCATGCTGGTCAACTCCCCTATGTATACACTTATATTAACCATTCTAAGGCTAATTAGCCTGACTCAAATCCTGACCAAATAAAGCAGATTCATCACATTATTTACAAGCATGTTTGACAATATTAATAGTTTGTTTTTTATATGTTATATTTTTACTTTTGTATTATAGTGTGATAACATTACAGAAAAAGAGAGAAATCTGAATGTAACATATTCTGGCAAAATATGTTCTAAATAAATTAATGCTGATGACTAATATTGTTAGTATTTTGTATGATATCTAGAATCTTCTACATGTGACTCTACTAAAAGTGAATCAATATTGACTACGCAATAACATTAAATGATGCACCAGAAAACACCAAATGCCACCATTAGTTACAGATCATTCTAATGCCATAAAGTGTTCTGATATGGTTATTTAAAGTATGGCCCAGGGATTTGTTCACTAAACATCAAATTGTAGTAAATATAAAACTGAATTATAAAATGTAGTCTAAAATAAGCCAGGCTGTGCCTTTAGTTCTAGGATTTTTTTAAAATCAGCCTACATTTTGCAACCCCGTTTTCAATTCACTTCAATGTTTAGTAAATACATCAACTGGGTTTTTTTGTTTTTTTAATCATTTTTGTGTTTTTAGTGTTTGAATACAATAGGACTTCTTCACTAAACAGTGAGATGGGGTGAGACAACTATGTTACGAAGTTCAAAATAGCTGCATTGGAATAGTAGCTCTGCTCTTTTAACCTAAACTTTGCAATTATGCGCTTTTTGGTGAATAAAGACAAAAGAAAAGTCTAAGACAGTGACCAGAACAACGATTCTAGGTGTGATGGCATACGTGAGCTAAAATGTCCTGTCAGTGACAACAAAAATCTGTTTGATCTTTAACCATTCTCAGAGAATTTCTGATCTTGTTTTGATTTTATATATATTGTTTAAAATAAGGTTTAACTCAGATGTGAACATCTTGCTCACACATGGCGGCTAAACAGCTGTACCTCATCAACAAAGAAAATTTATCAATAAAGCAAAAAATGATAATTTATTGCTTGTGTCTGACATTTTGGATCCTAATATCATTAGACCTCCTGTGATTGTACACAATCAAGAAAACAATGTTTATTTAGCTGATTATTATTATTATTTTATTATTTATATAGCGCCAACAAATTCTGTAGCGCTGTACAATGGGTGGATAATATGACCACCTGAGACAATTATAGTTAAAAACCGACACACTCAAAATATCTTATGTTAGTAGTCCTACTAAATATAATATAACACACGTTACTATGACGAGTTAGAATTTTTCATTTGGAGCTTAATTCAAACACTTTGGAACTTCACCTGCAGTAGATGAGATCATGACAGATACAACGGTGCAGTATCTGAGGTATTAGTTCCTATCATTATATAGTATGCTGTCGAAAAACTATTGTGGGAGTTTAGCAGTTACAGACTTTAATTAGCATTGGAAAAATGGAAGGAAAAAAAAAAAGCTGTTTCAGTGAGCCCTGATAGAATACCTGAGTCCACAAGAACATATTGACGGTATTCTATCTAGTCTGGTGATCTGTTTGTACTGGTTAGATAATTGAACCCCTTGGGAAGTTCCCAGAATCTATTTAAATAACATGACAATTATATGGGTTATCACTGGAAGAACATGCTGTTTGCCTCTCCGTGGTCAAATCAAACATATCGGGCTAAACTATTGATTCTTTACTCTTGTTGTTGGATGGATGTTGCATTCTTATTGTAATCATGTTATACGCTTCTTCCATCTTCTGTGAATGACAAATAATACTTTCCTACAGAGGTATTCAATTCTAATGGAGATTTCAATGATTTCCACTCACTAAATCAATAAATGTATGTAATTTCTTAGACATTTTTCTTTGGAACTGAAAAAATTAGGAAGGGTGTCAACATTGATTTAGTAAAAATTGACAATCAGGGTGGAAGGAAGAATAAAAAAATAAAATAAAGGAACAATGTGTTTAGTTATACCACCACTGTCGTTTCACTCAGGTACAATTACAAGGTATCATACTGACATGACATACAAATACAATTCAGGTATGAACATAATGTAAGTACACCAATAAATGCAAACTGCACTACAAATACAATGCAATGACAATCGTATTGTGGAGATAAAAGGAAGGCAATGGAATTGCATAGTTAAGGCCACTACAACAGCAAGATAAATAGATAATTTTTCCAATCAATTACTATTGCGTAGTATATTGGCTGGTTAGAGCAGCGGTAACATCACTGCCTTACAAACAGAAACACCCAAATTCAGTCAGACCACCTCACCAGTAACCACATCAATATTAAATGGAAACTGCCATGCCTTATCTAGTGCTCCACTCCCCCACCATGATCTAAGTAAAGAGGTGGGTGTTACACTTCTGTAACGGCCACCTATAATCCTTCTGCACTTCTCCTGCAGTCCTTGTTGATTTTTCCTTATTGGGTCATTGCTCCATAATGCCAACATGTTGGCCTTGTTGCCAGCATCCTAGCATCTAAACGGAGTGACATCACATCACTCCTTTCCTGACTCCCTAGCCATCGCTATCAGCACTGGCT
Organism: Pelobates cultripes; assembly: GCA_933207985.1. Classification (NCBI taxonomy): domain Eukaryota; kingdom Metazoa; phylum Chordata; class Amphibia; order Anura; family Pelobatidae; genus Pelobates; species Pelobates cultripes. The sequence continues at coordinate 111,698,929 of OW240914.1, forward strand.
AGAGTTACCATAGCAACCACAGAGCATGTAGTTTCTATGGGTAGACAGCAGAGGGACATCCCGTGGGTGGTCTCCTGCTTTCCTGCCTCTCAATTCTTTGGCATTGATTGCCTGCAGAGAAATTGAGAGTCACATGGGAGAAAAATATATTAATTATTTTTTTTCTACAAATCTACCCATTTACTAGCAAAACTGCAAGCACAATACATATATGTAATTTTACATCCTTTACATTTTATCACAACAGGTTCCCTTTCATTTATGTAATCACATTCTAACCATCCATCAACTAAGGGACTGATGTGATAGTTTCACATAACCAACTTCAAAATATTCATTAAAGCCATAGTGCCTACTTCATCTTCTACATTTCTCACTTGTAAAAAAGGTGCAGGTTCTCCTTAAACAAATAGTCCATCGAGTGCATATATTACGTCATGCATTCTACATGACTTTAATCAAAAGAATGTTAAAGAATGCTATTAGATTTTTGTCAAACACATGTTAAAGTATATATTTTCATAGGTTACAGCAGGTATTTTGATAATACACAAATCTATAATGAATGCAGTCTTTATAATATAAATTGCACTCTGTCATAATATCACATTCACAAGGTACTTGTGATAAAACACCTGTTATAATAACTTTCATTGTTGCTCAGGTTTCCAAATGGGGAATTGTTAACATAATTTAAAATGAACAGAAATAGGCACCGGTTTTAGATCTGTGATGTGATGCAAAAGTAATAGAAAATGCAAAAAAAAAAACAGTATGACACAGTCAAGAATATGCAATAGCATGTTAATATATTAAAATGATCAAAAAGGTATTTTGCCATTACTCCATCTGCTGTCAATGACTGGCCAAATAATATATAGTCTTTGGTTGGCAGAGAAGTCTGTGAGTGTTTGTCTAACTCAGGGGTTCTCAACCCAGTCCTCAAGGACCCACTACCAGTCCAGGATTTAGGGATTACCTTGCTGTGTCTATTGTGTTTTTAGAGGGGGGTGGAGGGGACATACACTTTAGACACAACATGGTAATCCCTATATCCTGGACTGGTAGGTGAGAAAAACTGGTATAACTAAAGTTTCAGGGCTAGTGCTGACAGCTGGATTCCCAATGTCTCCCACTGGATCTCCACACACTGTTACTTTAATAGGAATTTCGCAGTAGCTCTCCTATGCCTACTTCTCAAGTAGACAGTTAAAACACAGATCTGCTGGAAATGCAACATCGGGTTTGTGTTTTGCAACAGCTGGATATCCACTTCTAGTCTAAAGTTTGTGTTCTGCTCTAAAACGTGGTTCAAAAGTGTAAAATGGGAGGAGTCACCAATGGAATGTTCCACTAGTTTCCATGGGGAGTGCTGCAATTTAAAGGGACACTGCAGACACTGCAGGTACTTAGGTATGTGTTAAGAGTGTGCCCTCTTTTTTCATTTTGCAAAAAGTGCGTTTTTTAATAGAAATTTACACTTTAATAAATGAACCTGGTTACACACCCTTGGCTTTCAAGCAGACAACTAGTCATGTTACCTTCTGGTGCGGTTAGCTCAGTGGGGCTAAACTCAAAAGGCAGCAATTGTCCAGAGCACCTGCCTTGCAAAGTCTTCTCATTAAACTGCGTTGGGAAGTCTGTGATTGTACAGCCACAGAAAGACTGGACATGCTGGAAGGGGATGGTTTGCAAGGACAGCAGACAAGAGAACTGCAGGTTTTGCAAGCTGTTTTACATACAACCTCAATGGAAAAAAAAATGCATTATTAAATGCATGCAAGTTTTCATTTGGGGTATGTCTATAGTGATTTTTATTTATTTTGTATTGGGGTAGTGGAGTATCCTAGAAAAGTGTTTTGAACAGAACACGTTGATAAGACTCCACTAATGTTTTTAGTTTTCTTAATTATAAACCTTTTTCACTAAGGTCCATAACACTGCTTTAGAAAACCTACATTATCACAATTTCAATGCACAGAATTCCAAAACAGTGATTGTTCTCGAGGCTATAAAGCTATCACAAATTTCTTGAACTCTGTCTCACTTTGTACCATTAGTGATAATATGGTTTGGTTTCCTGCTGTTCTCCACTCTCAATATTCTTTTAATATATCACTAGTTACAGGATTTGAATGAGTAACAACAAATAAATAAAACTGAATGAAAAAACAAGACAGATTTCTATAGCAAGGAACAGTACATGTAATCACAACAGAGTCAATGCTCCAACTCCACATTTGTGCCCTGCTGTGTGATTGAAAATGGCAACTATTACAACTATGACTATAAACAAGGAAACATAATTAAACAAGAAAAAATTTACATTTTAACATTTTAAATCTATATTTTATCGTGTGTTTGAATTAAAATCATTACATGAAATAGTAATGTGTGGAAAAAACTGTGTAGTGTTTACCCGGATCGCAGGGAAACCTGGCCTCTGGTAGCTCGTCCTTTTCTGACATTTCTAGGGTTAAATCGGCTTATAGGTGATGACAGTCTTTCAGATAGAGAGCCACCTTTTAATCCCAGAGCCTTGTGAAGGTCCAGTAAACTCTGTAATATTTGTTGGTGTTCTTTAATGGACCCTGGCTATCTGGAGCTGCTTATATCATATCTATATGCCCAGAGAAAACAATCTGAAGTTTATTAATCCAAGCTTTGTGATAACAGCACACACTGTTTCATGTGCACACAATCTGCTCATTGCCTGTACCAACAGAAGAACATTATTTGTTTTTGGCATCATATTTCAGATCATAATGCAACTGAAATAGCTGCAATGCAATCTTTCATATACATCTTTTATATTTAAATATGTAAATTTGTAAAGTAAAAGCTCGGCAGGATATATAGTGTTTCAAAAAATAAAGGATTTGTAAAACATTTTCTAAGTAATGTTTTCTTTAAACCAGTAGGTTTTCATGAAAATGAGGTGAGTTTTTAAAGCAAGGTATGCATTTTGCCAATGATGTATTTTGAAATATAAAAAATGTATGTTTATGTGTATTATTGTTAAATGTGTATTTAGAGGTAATATTTTGTTCTAATATCCTGACTTGGAAACTAGTCATGTGCATGGGGGAAAAAAAATGATTTATTTTCAGTCTAGTTAGGTGAAATTCAGTAATGATCAGATGGGAACAAACCAAAATTCAGCCAAACATTTCTGTAAACATCCAAATTTTGAACATCTGTTTTTCCCTATATGGCGCTGTTTAGTAGAAAGCTCCCCTAGTCTGGTACCCTTGTGTCTGATTGCCCTACTTATGATAATAAATTAGGGTTCTGTTTATTGGATAGTTTCTCCAATTTGGTACCCTTGTGTGGGATTGCCCTACTTCGGATACGAAATTAGAAAGCTAAACTGCACACATGTAAATGACAGTGCATATGACTGCGTACATGTATAGGTAAATAACTGTGCACCTATGGGTAAAATGACAGTGTATGCATGGATAAATTAACATGTATGCGACTGTAAGCGGTCCAATCCCTGCCAGTGCACATCTAAATAGAGCTATCCTAGCTCTTAAATCTGTAAGTGCATTTTCACTTCTTATTTTCCCTCTGCATGCAGGACATACTACACTATATTCTGCTGTATATTCCTGTCTCCACATTTCATACTACCTCTGAGAATGCATCTATCTCAGAAACATAACAAGGTGCTACTCGCTACGGAATCTGTTGGCGCTATATAAATGGCAATAATAATAATACTCTCTCTTCCTATTCTATGCACCTTTTATTGGGCTGGAACAGAGACTCTGGTTTGGTTGTTTGAGCTGCCTATCCCTTTTCAACTGTAAGCACCAGAAACCATGTTTTGAATTAAACGACCGTGTATGTGGCTGTTCTGATTGTGTGCATGTAACAAGTAACAGTGTGAACACATGGGTAAAATGCAATTTATTGGACAGTGTGCATGTATGGGTTAATGATATTGCATGTGACAGTGTGCATGCATGGGTAAATTACATTGTATATGACTGTGCATGTATTGGCAAATGAGAGTGGGAAAGCATGGGTTAATGATGCTGTATGTGATAGATCAATGCTTGGGTAAATGGCAGTGTACGTGACTGTGTTCATGCATGGTTAAATTAATGTGTGTATAACTGTGTGCATATATGGATGAGAGTGTATGTGACAGTGTGCACTGATAAACAGCTCCCTAATTTGGTATCCTAATAAGAGAAATCTGACATAAGAGTAAGACATTATGGTATCTATCTACTAAACAACACCCTAATTTGGTACTGCAAAATCATTGTACTGCAAAATAGATACATAATATTTTATATATTATATAATATTTATATCTGTATATTTTGGTGTACAGTGATAGGCTTATTTTCATGCCCTTTTCATGAAGTGAATTCTACATATATATATATATATATATAATTATTTTGTTTTATAAATTATATATTGGGGGATCTGCCTGACAACGGAGCTAAATCTGCCAGTCAAGGCAATCCAAGTCATGTAATCGTGGTATCATTACTATCACATGACAAGGATCGGCTGGACTGGCTGCAGGAGGATGCCTTGGTTGTAAGGCTGGTCCCCTAATATATAATATATATATAGTAATGTATAAATACTAAATATTATACACTTAGAGTTAAATTATAGTTACCCTGCAGAGGATAAGTATTTGGGACGGAGGGAGGGACCTAATGTTAGGTTGTGCTATGCCGTTCTAATGGTGCTGGAATGGCATAGCATGTCCTAACGATCACAATCGTAGCACATCCTTCTTTTGTAGAATGGCCTAGCATGCGCTGACATTGGGAAAGAGTTAATCTGAGCCCTTAGATAACAGCATACTGATGTGCACGCAACCTGCTCATTGCCTTTACTGATAGCTGAACTACATTTGTGCTTGAAATCATATCTCAAATCATAATACAACAGTAATAACTGCAAAGCAATCTTTTGTATATATTTAGCATATATTTAAATATGTAGCATTGTATAGTAAATGCTCCCCAGGGCATACAGTATTTCTAAACAAAAGGAATTGTGAAATTCTTTCTAAATAAAGATGCATATCTAGTGCCGTAAGTTTTTATGGAAATGAGGTAATTTCTGAAACAAGATACTTGCTCCACGAATTTCTGTTTTAGAAAAAATTAAAGTGTATTTTTCACTATAATTGAGTATTTTAAATGCAATTTGAAACCACGGTATTTAAAAGACTTGCCTTACTGACAAATCACATTGTACTTTGTAATTGTAACCATAATCCACTCAAATTTATAATATACCATTTAATTTTATGAAATTTGCAGATTTATTTCATCCATGTCCTTAATTCCTATTTTATTTAAGTATATTTTAATGCATGCAAATTGTACAAAAATGTCAGTATATTGTAATTATTTTGTCTAAAATCTATTCAAATAAATACTTATCTACAAATAAAAATACATATGATAATTTCTTTGAAAAAAATAAAAAGGCTAGAAAAACTGAAAATCAGGGAGCTGCATTGGCTAACTCTTTCATCATTACAAGGTCATTACAACTAAGGAAAATCCTTGGCAATACAAATCAATGTCATATTTTCAAGATTTTTCAAATGATCACGTTTACCAAGCAATTCTGTTTTTATACTGGAATTTGGAGTATCTGGTTGGAAGGAGCTATTCAGATCCAATCCAAACTGTTTATTCAAGCACAATTTCCAAGCACAATTTGAGGCCAAGGCTAGGTTTATATATTTATTTCACAAACAGACCACAAGGTTGAAAGGTCCTAGGAATCACAAACTGTACTCAGGTTGCACTAAAAAAAAGCCAGAAGGAAGAATAACTAGTGAAGTTGTATCATGAATGTCCTGTGCCATTTGTTCAACACCCATAAGGAGCTTAGTTGGCATATGTATTAAAATAACGTGTGTAATGAAGACGACAGTCAACAGCACCTTCAATGTTCACATGTTCTTGGCGTTCATCACTGTGAGGCTCTAGCATGGAGCATGTTGTTGCTAGCCATGCTGTAATGAAGAATAACATTTAACTCATCCCATAATAATCATGTTCCCTCATGTTTCCAGTGCCATATTAAAATCATTAACTATGATCAATATTTTTTTACTGCACGTGGTTTAATTGCAATCTTTGTAATGTGAAATTCACGGTACCCTTCAGTATATAATGAGAGTGATAATCTTGGTCAAACCAAGATTTAAATGTTCTTGATCATTTCTCACAGACAGGTTCGCAGAGCTACTGTGTCTGCATAAGTTACTAATAATAAATAATATGAGTATTTGATACAGAAAAAAAAGAAAAAGTACATAGCACTTTTTAAACTAGCATTAAACCAAATTTACAAGTGGGTCATGATAATCTGAAAGAGTTACCTATACACAACCTTCATTCATCAAATCATTGCTCACCAACTAAACTGGAACATTAATTCCACCTTACAACTGAGATCTTTTCCTGAAAAATATTGTCCCTTGAGTTTTATCCCATGTACAAGTCAAAGTCATGCAATGCACTCTAAAAGACGACTACAACACCACGCTCCATGCATAATGCTTCTTATAAAGCTCTATGAATTTATTCTAGCTGTCATTGTTTTCAACTAGGGAAGGAGTGGAACCTCTTTTGGCTGTTGGTACTTAGATTGTCCTATTAGCACGTGCCTTCTCACCTTTATATTAGATCGATTTCCTGTAAAAGAAAATTGATGTCTTCCTGGTGTTTATAATATTTATAGCATTAATAAAATAAATAAGACATTGACCATATGTTTTAAGCAATTCATTGGTGATTCATGAATCTATTGCATCCCTCATCATGTCTTTTATCCCTAATACATCATGACCATATCTCGGAAACTTTCCACTAACTTTTACCTCGTTGTGGGATCACAGGACACAGTAATGGAATAAATCTATGCCAGTAGATATTGCAGTCACACGTCAATTAGAGCAGACTGATATTAATGACAAAATCATATGTTAAAAAATTACATGAAGTATTTCAGAATTACACCAAATTACCCAGTAGCCACATACAGTAAAGGACCAAAGGCTCTTGAATTAGCCAACTTGCAGACACAAGAAACCCTTCTGAAACAAGAAGTATTTTATCAATACAACAGGAAGACATTTATCTTCATTGCATAGAGAACATCTGTGACAGAACGGGCAGGAAGGCGGGGGTGCATGCTACCTTATCTACAGCATTGTCTAAATTAGTCCACTGAGGAACAGAAGATCTTTAATCAATGTGCTGCCACCCTGCTCCAGTAAGCATATTTTCAGTTCATTAGATTTAATAAATTTCTCATTATAACAAATGAGACGTACTAGCGATAATTCTCAATACAGGAATCTTTTTTTTTTTTTTTTTTTACCAATTTTGGTCTCCAAACTCTGCATGCACAAAAAGAGCCCCCACTCTGAGCAAGCTAGATGTGCTCACTTAAAAACTGCACGTTCCAATTATTGACTTTTCTTCATTCCTGAAAAGTCATTATGTATTAAAGAGATATCTTCCAGGACTGACATTCTGCTGCTGTGCCAACTCTAATTACGTTAATAAAACATTGTTGGTACGCGAATAGACATATTCTGACACTTTGTTCATTATTTATATTAATCATATAAAATTTGTATACTCTAGTGTGTTATTTGCTTTGTATGTGTCTAAATTGCTATATAGTGTCCATGTCTCATTCTCTATTGAGATGAAAAATATAATTTCTAATTGTATCTATACAGAAACATGATATTGCTAAATTGGTAGTCTTAACTAAAAACAAACTTTCTGTTTCTTTATTTCCTATATTTACTAAATAAACACACAAGAAAATACATGACTTTCATGATCCAATTTGCTTCAGTTTTAAGTTATTCAAAATTGGTCTTAAAGGCAGGAGATGTTTTTCCATATATATTATCAAAACCACAGCTAACTACAATAAAACAAAGAGTGATATTTGGAGTGTATGAATCACAAAGCTCCATGGCAATAAAACTAATTTATGATGCAGCACAGCATTTCACAGTAATAAAACACAAAGTCTTCGATTCCATTAAATATCGACTGGTTTGGGCCGATATTTATATCAAATTTCAACTGGATTTAATGCCAGACGAAATTCTAGCAACTGAACCTGATAATCGAATTGGCTGCCCAAGAAATATCAACTGATAAATGTGCTTTGAAAGCACATTTATCGGCCTTTGTAGATGACTTACCTAGGTAGTCATTAAAAAAAGAAATGAAATAAAAGCCTCTGGGGTCAATATGAGCCCCATATTAGTGCAAGGAAGTTATCAAATGCAGCATGGTGAGTGGGGCATGTTTGCTAAAAAGCGAACAGTCAGACAAGCAAGCCATAGTAATAAGCGGCATGGAGGGATGTTAAAATCTTTCCCTGTCCTATAGTGGGATCTATTACTAAAATAATACACATAGTGAACTTTGTGTGTCCCCTCCCCCACTCCCACGACAACTTGGTGAAGGCTATAGTTAAAATAAATGGGGTAGGGATTTATTGTATATGTTCCCACTCATGGACAGCTGATGGGGGCTTTAATTATAATAAACATAGTCAGTGCATGGGGGCTATTATTATAATAAATGGGATAAACTATTGTCCATCCCAGCTCCCAACCATGGTCAGAGGGTGTAGGCTATCATTATAATTAATCGGGACCTAATATCACTCTCCAGTCACCAATGGCTGTGGGTTTTATTTTAATTAATGCACATGGGGGGACCTAATGTGGTGAATGAACTTTCCCTAGCAAATCCAAAGATAAGTGAGACTTACCTATAAGAGTGTTCTGATTGATTGGCTTACAAGTGCTCTGACTGTCATTGCATGGTAATGTTAAGCAAAATGGTTTTTACAGGTAATAGACTTATTGTCCCTCTCCCCCCCTCCCCCTCACAAGTATTAGGGTGTGTGGATTAAGCAGGGTTTTAATTAATGGGGATAAGGTGTCTGAGTGCTTTGGGTACCCTAGCTACTTGCGGGAGTGGACATTATTTTCTGTGGTGGTGGTGGGCAATGGCATGCCTGTCCCTTTTTATAATTAGTTATAGCCCCAACTCACCACCAGATGAGGGGATGGGGGACATTAGAACATCCCCAGGTATTAATTTAATTAGAGCTGGATTGTAATTGAGGCCAATATGTGATGTATGTGTGCATCACAAAATGACATGGACATAAACATTACAATATGTTATGACTGTGAATGTATCAAATAAAACTACAGAGTAAAACTCACTGCACATATACATCATGTATGTGTATATCACATACATGATGCAGCAGTGAAATGCATAGCAAACTATGTTGTGTGTCTAAGTAATAATTCCCAAGTAATATAAAACTCATGTGTGTTGTTTATGAGTGTATCACAGAGGTCCATAGCAATAAAACTCACGTTAATGTGGGATATGTACAAATGTTACAAATACATACAATGAAAGGTGGAGTATCTTCTTATTATAAAGAATGTTCCGTATATCTAAAGAGCAGAACAAAATAACACAAATGATAGTGCAATATTGTCTGTTATATAAGAGATAAATATAAAATGGGAGGAATATCACTCACAAGTACAGAGCCTCAAATATTGGCTCAGTTTTCCAGTGTTGAGGGATATAAGGTTCCCAGCAACTGAGGAAGCCTCTACAGGAGGCGAAACGCGTTTTGCACTACAGACTCTTCTGAATCAGAGACTTTATTCACCTTAACCTTCAATCTGTAAGGTTTTGTAAATTTTACTATTTTACTTTGATTTTTATTTTGTCATATAGTTGTGCACTTTATAATAAAGCACTTTGGAAATTATCATCTGCTTGCAAGAGGAATATTTGATCACCAGCTACACAAAGAAGGCAGTGGGAACCTTATATCCCACAACACTGGAAAACTGAGCCAATATTTGAGGCTCTGTACTTGTGAGTGATATTCCTCCCATTTTATATTTATCTCTTATATAACAGACAATATTGCACTATCATTTGTGTTATTTTGTTCTGCTCTTTAGATATACGGAACATTCTTTATAATAAGAAGATACTCCACCTTTCATTGTATGTATTTGTATCTATTTGTGAGGTGAAAGGGACTCTCACTAAGGTGTTTTTAGAGGACTTTTTATTATTGTGGGTCTTACTATAATTCTATCACTTTGTTGTATATGTACAAATGTTATCACAATTTCAAATCAGGAAACTCAAATAACATTATATTGTGTATATTACAGTACATTACATACACTCACATTAATACAACTTATATTAATGTGCATTTTGTATAACGGTACGTTGTTTATGCTTGTATCAGAGAATTTTAAATTGTGTGTTTTTAATGCAGTAAACATGTATGGCAATTTGTTCTATGTAAAAATGTTATTGTCATTTTCACGTGGTTGTGTGTTTTCTGGAGAGTTGCACATTCAGTGTAATAGCAGCTATTTAGAATATTTTCCACAAAGTTTGAACAGAGACCATTCTCATTTAGTTTTCTTCATTTGATGTCACACAATTAGATCAGTTGTAGAAGGCAAAATGTGGTTAGTCCAAACTGATTCATCGATAGAAAAAAAAATGTTTCTGGCAATTTCTGATTCGGGAATGTGCCATTTCAGGTCTGATAAAGTATGTCCATGAGCAGAAATGGGCCAGTCAATGCACTGCAAAATATGAATACTATGACACTAGTTTATTTTTGTGTCAACACAGAGAAAATGCTTCCTCACATAGCAAGTGAGAAGAAGTAAACAATGGACTTTTATCCTTTGTCCATTTTGTTTGTTCATGAATCGCCATTTGCCATTAAGCCTATAGCACAAAACAGACAAACACTAGTGTCGTTGATTTTTTTTACACATTTTTATATATTTTTTTATATGTTTGAGAAAAAGATAAATATCTTTATTTTATATTTTATTAAAGATATATCATGATTAGTGATGTCCCGAAATGTTCGCGAACGGTTCGCCACGAACGGTTTGCCGTGTACTCCAGTCAACAGACACATTCCAGCCAATCAGCAGCAGACCCTCCCTCCCAGACCCTCCCACTTCCTGGACAGCTCACTAAGAATGCAGCTTCAAAATGGATGCTGTCCAGGAGGTGGGAGGGTCTGGGAGGGAGGGTCTGCTGCTGATTGGCTGGAATGTGTCTGCTGACTGGAGTCTGTGGCGAACCGTTCGTGGCGAACCGTTCGCGAACCGTTCGGCAGACAGTTCGGGACATCACTAATCATGATATAAAAGTAAATAAGGCCACATTAAGTACACCTCACTAAATTTAAATAAAGTATTTCAATAAAGCTAATTATTCTCAGCAGAACACACAGTGTTTTTAGCTGCTCACTTTATATCCAATTAAAAATACATTTTTTTAAATTAAGAATAATGCTGCTCAAAAGGTGGGCAAACAAACTCACGGATCAACAAAGTCTCTATTTACACCATTGTAATATAACTGTTTAAGGCTGATTCAAGAAACACATTTTTCAAGGTTGATGTAGATGCCAGCTCCAGATCAATTTGTTTTGGATTCTGAAAAAAAGAGACGTTTTAAGAAGGAGGATTGCGCACGTGTACACATGCTTTTGTGCTTGTGCTGAATACAGTGATTGAGAGCAACAATAACAGAACATTTTCAAAAGTCTCTATGTTTCGTTGGAATTATTGTGATACAGTGACTATAGACATGTATAATGCCATGCACATATCCCGTTTCTTTACTTCTGTCTGAGCAAACCTATAATTTCTTTGGAAAATAAAGATTATTGCCTGTGCTTTGAGCTCACAATGTAAGTGATTAAATTTAAGTCCCTACTTGTGGTGAATCCATCCCTCTAGCACCACAAACATTTTCTGTAGACTATGCTATGTTTGTTATGCTTCTTTTTTTTCTCCATTGTCTTGCAAGCAGGTCAAAATGTTTGATTGCTGGTACTTTTATACAGAGTTTAGGTTATTCATTTCTCAATCTGACCTGCAGCTTAAAAACACAGATGCCCTTGAGTCTGCTTGAGCACCTACTCCATCAGAAATCCATTTATCTGTTATTGTCTCTGTCCTAATTATAGTAGAATGATTGGTATTCTTCTGGTGCCTTGGATAATGATTGGAAACATATGTGTAGGTGTTTTGGGGAAAATAGACAGAGAGAGCTCCCAGTATCACACAGGGAACAGTAAACTCAAAATGATGCATTTTGGGTGCTGATCACACAGATGGGATGCCATTAATGGCAACATCAGTACGTTCATCTAATTAATCTTTTTTCTTCTTTTTTTTCAAAATCTACTGCATGTCTAGGGATGGATGTTTAGCTGCTGTCGGAAGTAGCTTACCTTGCCTTTAGAATTTGTATTGGCAGCAAATTAAAATTTCTTCTTGCATTGTGTTGGTGCTGGAAGCCTTAACAGTAAATTGCTAGCGGCACACAGAAGGAAAAAATAATATCTAGGTAATCACCTTTTGTAACGTTCATTTAAATAATGCAATAATATTTGTATTATTATAGAACATTTTCAGTATTTCAAAATTGACTTGTCGCAAGCACTAACCTGAGATTTAAAATATCAAGGTTTCAGAGACTGGCAACAATATTAATAAAAGGTATTGCAGAATGCTGCTGTGAATAGGTTTTCTAAGCTGGACTCATTTACTCTAGAAAAGAGGCACTTATGAGTGGATATCATTACCATACACTATATAAGTGTTACGTATACTCAAGGTCAGCACAAAGACCTGTCAGAGAAACTATTTAAACATAGAACTTTACAAAAGACATTGATATTGGGGGAAAGGGAAATTTACAATAAGGGCAGTTAAGATGTGGAAAGCACTGCCAAATAAGTACTTTTTCCTCTATAAATGCTGTATACTTCCCTAGCTTAACCCCTTAAGGACACAACTTCTGGAATAAAAGGGAATCATGACAGAATATTTCCGTCATGTATAGATGGTGATGACAATTATAGAAATAGTTGGTAACAATGATCCAAGGAAGGGATCAAATTGCCTTCAGTGTCAATATGACACACTACCTCTAAAATAAACTTGAAAAAAACATTTAATTGTGTTGTGTTTATTCAGCGTCTTCTTGGTTTACAAAATGTTGATACTTAGATGAGATATGCTGGTGGACATTGTTTTTTTTCTAAAGTGACTGTGAACAAAGATAAGCAAAAAAAAAAATGGCAACAATTTGTGTTAACGAAACAGGGTTAAATCCCAATATTCGGTAACACTAACCCCACTGTACAATGTTAAGTAATGTTCATTGTTCAATTACACTTCAGAGAAAATTAACCCCTTAAGGACACATGACGGAAATATTCCATCATGATTCCTTGTTGTTCTAGAAGTTGTGTCCTTAAGGGGTTTTTAAACTGTCTGGTGCTTTTTAATCAGCTAATCATAACACATAGGTGAGCCAACTGGAGGATATTATAGGATTCTACATTTATAGAAATTGCCCTTTCTGCTTTTTCAACTATGCAGTAAGCAAGGATTATTTTTCATGTAGTGCTTAGTCTTGTTTTTTTAATTTCTTAACATAATGTCAGGTGTGTATTATCTTATTTCAGCAAGCAAAACATGTGACCTTCAATGGCTTTAAATTAAATTATTTTATATTAAAGCTTTTTTTTTTTTTTACATTGGCTAAACAAACACTTACCAAACACTTGGTAAACACTGGCTAAACAAGGAGCATGAGTAGTTACTAAGACAAGTCAATTGGACCTCCTAGTCAAGTTATCATATAAAACACATCACTAGGGTCAGAAGTCTAAGAACCCCACAATGCTACAATTTGAAGTCTGGGCATCCCTTGGTCACAGGTGAGTCAATGTGATATTGATTTCTTGGAAATGCCCTTAAATTCTGTTGATGATTGATTTCGCTGTACCTTCTCATTTCAAACATTGCATGCTAACATATTTGTCCTTGAACTAAATATCGGCCCTCGCACTTTCTGCCCACTTGAGCATTGGTCTACCATAAATTTTCACTTGCCTACCAGACAAATAGATGACTGTTCTGCTCTGTTTAAAACTAAAAGTGCAAGTATTTTCAGGATGAAGAAGAAAAAAATATAACGGCAAAATTTCACACCAATAAAAGAAAAATAAAGCCGAAAGGGTATATGTTTAGTTACATAACATAGGAAACCTATATAGGTTAGAAAAAGACTGAACTCACCAAGTTCACTCTTACTCATATTTATGGATATGCTCCCTGCACAGAATATGTAACATAGTTTGCATACCAAAAACATACTGTATAAACAAACTGTATTTAGACACATAGAAGCAGTCTGCAGGAAATGTATTTCTATGTTTTGTATGAAATGCAATATATAGTAGTTACAAAAATGGCAATATGTACAAGACAAAAATAAGGTTTACCTGAAATGACAGAAAGCAGTAAATCCCACCACCCCAGGTACATTGACAGTCCCTGCTGCTTTCTCACTTAAATAATCAATTGTTTTGTATTACACATTGATAATTTTCCAAGTGTGTTATTGCATTTTGTGTTATGAGAATAAAAAACATTGCTGCAGATATGCTCCTGGTGTCTAAATATAATTTGTTTATCCACTACGTTTGGTGCAGAGTCGAACTATTCTTCTGAAAATTAAAACAGCAAAGGGGTGAGTTGGGATGTTTGTTTCACAGTTTTACAGGAGCAAACAGCAGATGAAAATTGTGCAGGGTCTTTGCCAGATTGTGTGGTTGTGATTGGCCAATGTTCTCCAGGCCTGGGCTGGCCCACTGCGATATTTCCCCCAAACAAAAAAAGTAATTTATTTGTACTTATCTTCCAGGCCACAGTTTACAAGTCCTTCCCTCTTGATGGACTAGGTATCCCAAATAAATGTGTAGTCTGATGGGTAATTTCCTTTGGTTATTATTGTGATTATCACATCTAAAGACTAGATTGCTTCTATACATATTCATATTTGGTGCACCACAGGTAAACAAAACCTAATATATGGAAAAATGCATCAAACTGATTTAGGTCAACATGATAAAAAGGTTCTGCTCAACGATCTTTTTACTGCTGTACATCAATCAAATGCAAGATCCACAGGTAGTTTTACCCTTTACTTTTATCAACTTCAGCCTGCTGGGATATTTTGATGAAAGTTTGAGTTCAGAACAGTATGTAATCTGACTAAGGAGCCTACATCACCCTAGTATGTCTTGAAGAAGCATCTTACAATCCCTCTCTTATGCATGATGATTACGCAGCATACAATGAACACAATGATACGTCGAAGTTCTCAAGTTCTCAGATGCAGCATGAACTGAGCAATCTTTGCATGTATTTTGTTTGGTCATTAAATTATAGTATTTTACCATGGGGATTTCTGGTTTCCAATTTTTCATGGGCAAAGTGAATGAAGATAGTCCAACTTGCCACATTCAATTTATTGTGAGATTTTATTTTACAAGATTTACATTATAATGGTCAGACTGCTTGGTAAACACTGGCTACACAAGGAGCATAAGTAGTTACTAAGAAAAGTCAATTGGACCTCCTAGTCAAGTTATCATTTTTCCCCATAGGGAAAGCATTGGATTGGCTAAAATCGGCATGGGGCGGTGCCAAATGCCATGTTGGCCAATCAGGACCTTATGAGGAAAATTCAGCATCTCCATGCAGTACGCGGGGACGCTGAACGGCAGGGCTGCTTACTGTGCAGCCCTGAGCAGGAAGCCCCTCCAGTGGCCATCTAAGGAGTGGCCACTTGGAGGTGTCCCTAGGGGCAATGTAAACACTGCCTTTTCTGTGAAAAGGCAGTGTTTACATGAAAATGCCTGAAGGGAGCTATTATACTCACCTGAAAAACTACACTAAGCTATAGTTGTTCTGGTGACTACAGTGTCCCTTTAATATTCACCTTCTCAAACAATGGGTTAGCAAATAATTAGACTGTATATATTATTAAGGATCTACACAGGGATTGATAGTTAATTAGATATGGCATGGTTTTTATCCAAATGTAATCTCTTTATTGCTCAGCACGTCTTGTTTTAAATCTCTTGTCATGATATGCATAGCCACCACATAAATGTAGAATAAAACAGCAATTTAGTGTGAGGGAAAAAAATATGTAAATTTTCTATAATTTTTCATTGTTCATTTATTTTTTCATTGTTTTCCACACAGAAATCTAGTGAAGGAGAGATTATATGGTCTGAAATACTACCATTTTGTCTGGGGTAGGTGTGACACAAATAAATTAAATTGTGCTATCCTTCTTATACATCTAAATAAGGAACCTGAACTTTATAGAATAAGTCTATTTTTTCACTTTTTATATTATTATTCAAAATTACAGTAAAACATTTCTGCACGATTTGGCAGTGAAGGAAGTAAATGATCAGCTAGCTATGCCATTAGCAGGTAGACTGGCAGTGCTTTTCAGATCTACATCCTTCTTCCAGAACAACATTTTCATGACATTTCTTCCTCGGGTCATTTATTTGCATTTTAAGATATGTTTTTCAACAATTTGGCGAGCCAGCACTGAAAATGATACATTGTTACCTGCTTGTGCATTGTCCCTTTTTCTACCTAATGGTTATTTCTTTGACTTTTTTACTCTTTTCTTGGTGTTCTTAGTTACTAATATCTACAGATAGATACAGATATAACAGATTATTTTTTTTAATTACTGGCCATTTGAACCTTACTAACAGAGACATAGCTTCCTCTGCACGGTTCTTCTCATTGAGTGGGATATTCTGTATTGTTGCAGAATAGCTCTGGTGATCTAGTTTATTCCTGTCATTACCTTTCCGTGCTAGTAGTAACTATATGGATCTTATTTAATTCAATTGCAAATTGTATCGATTGTCTCATTATTCATCTCACAAAGTATTTCTTTAGTTTTGTTTAAATGTTTTCAGTTCATTCAAGTTTTTCTGGGTGCTCAAACTCTGGCAGTAGAATGAGTATCAGCAGAAACTAGAAGCAATAGTATTAAAGGTTAAAAGAACAGACACACCTTGACCTAACACACCAGAAACTTTCCATTGTTTCTAACATATACCCTAGATTTTTATAATATCAAGATAATTAAGGAAAAGCAATTACGTTACATAATTGCAAATCTAGAACAGGCAAAGTCAAGCTGTTAGTTGAGTGCAAACTAAAATTAAATGATTGTTTTTTTGTTTGCTTGTCCACAGCTCTTTTTGGACAGGAAACTATGTTGTGAATCTGTGAAGAGGTTAAACATATTTTAGAATGAATCTCTTTGCAGACTGGACAGGCCAGGAGAGAATAATGAAATTAAGAACTCACAATTCAGTGCTATGAAGGTATCACTTTGTCATAAGTCTGCCGAGCAGAAGATAACAGAGCAGGATATTGCTTGCTTTGTTAGCACAGGAAAGAATGCTCAGGTTCCAGGCCTTGCTGGCAACACCAATTCTGATAACGGTGTTGCTGTCAGTCCTACCGTCCTACACATCTGTCACAGTAATTGAGGCATGGGTTCTGGCTATAGTTTCTTGACACCAAATATCCGCCAGAGCAAGATCACAGAGATGCTGTACAGAGCCGTTGCTGATAATTGAGTTAGTGGAGAGAGGGTACATGTAGTCTCTTGGGAAGGAGTAAGGGCTGGAGGTGATAAAGATATGTGTATGTTTTATCTGTGCAAGACTCTCTTTAATGTACTCAGAATCCACAGCTCAGGGCTGGAGCAGACATAGGCGCCGTTGTAATGTGTGTTTTCTGTTTCAATAGGAAGTGATAACAGAGTAGATTGTATAAGAACCAAAGAAAAGAGTTGTACCTTTAGCATTTGATGTCTTAGTGGTGGAGATGGACTGTGGGGTGCTTATTCAAAATTAATTGAATCACCAGAGACGTGTGTTTATATAAACTCTACTGCAACACAACATGCAAATTATATCCTAAAGTACTGTTTGATCAGATATTGCATTTTTTCCTTTCTTTACTTGTTTTTGGCAGCAGATTAAACTTTTACAGTATCCTTTGTCTCTAAAAAATATTAAAATAAATTACATTTCTATGTCTTTATTAAAATTTTACTTATGTGCTACAGTAATATTAATTGCTATTATATAGGTGGTAACAAGTGTTATTATTTTACAAAAATGAAAGGGCAATAAGTTCAGTTTGTATAAACCTTAAGATAATGACATGTTTATGAACTACTACATGATATACATGGTATATTCTGGAAAATAGAGGTTGATTCATAAATATGCAGTTGCATAGACCCTGGTTGTTCCTCTTGTTCTCGATGGTGAAAACTTTCAGGATATCTACATTAGTTTCCTGTAATTCATTGGAAATACTGCTAATATTGTTGTAGACTCATGGACACCTTGGACATAAAATGAAGAATGAGAAAAGTAATCACTTTAACTCTTTTACGTTAGTTTGTTTAATGATTTTTATTATCATAGGAAATGCATGAATTAACTATTTGAATGTTGTGTGTACAATGGCAAGAAACATACTATTAGAGTAAGGAAAGATTGCTCAGATGTTGTTTTAGATAATCAGCAAATCTATCCATCAATCATCGAGCATCAGATCTGGGAGTACGGACAGAGGATAGGTGTAGGTCTTCGGCAGAGCGAAGGAGCCTCGATGGACATTTTTGTGTATTGGATATAAATATGTCCATGAGATCAGCCTTTGAAGACTAAAAATGAGGGGCTGCTGATTGGCCATGCTACAGGCATGCATTTATGCAAAAATTATAACTTTAAATGTGATTACCTTTTTATTTTAGAAAGATTTAAAAGATTGCTCAGATTTTGTTTTAGATATTCAGCAAATCTATCCATCAATCATCGCCAATACTAGGAGAATGCAGATACATAATAGAAACTATGGGTGCTTAAGTCAACCCCAATAACTTCGGTATAAAAAAGTTTAGAAAGCTACTTTCATTCCTAACTGGTTTACAGCTCAATGTATGATACATGTAGAGATCCATCTAAAATCCTGCAATAATACTGTATATTTAAAACAAAGGAGAGCTCCCCTCAATTTCATGAAGTATTATATAGCAATGTAAATAATAAACATTAAAGAGACAATATAGTCACCAGAACAACTACAGCTTAATGAAGTTGTTCTGGTGTGTATAGCCTGTCCCTGCAGGCTTTTTAATGTAAACAAACATTAAACATTAAACATTAGCCTTTTCAGTGAAGAGACATTGTTTACATTACTGTCTAGTAACACCTCTAGTGCCAGTCACTAGAGGTGCTTTCTAGGTCAGTGCTGCATGTTCAGCGTCTTCACGCTCTGCATAGAGGTACTTAACATTTCTCATAGAGATGCATTGATTCAATGCATCTTTATGAAAAGATAATGAGTGGCCCAGTGCGACATTTTGCTGTGCATGTGCAAAAAACTTCCAATGTTTTGGTTGAAATAGTCCATTTCATCAAGGAGGCGGAGTGTAGGCAGGGCCGGCTACAATGGAACACGAGTGAGTTAAATCACCTTTTACATTGCTTGCAGTGGGGTGAGGTCCTAAACTGTGTTTTCATAGCTATAGTAATAGGAATACATGTGTGTATTCCAGTCACTATAGTGTTCCTTTAAGGATAAGCGAATCTGCTTCAAACTATATCATTGAATAGGTTTGCATAATTCCAAAGTCATTGACAAGCAGATGCTGAAAGAGTAATATTTTGCCCCTTAAAATAGCCAATCTCTTAGGACTAGCCAAATGTATCAAGTTGTGACATCTTCCTATTTCCACTTTATCTGTTTTATTGTGTATTACAGGACCTCCACAGGTGAATAGAGCTTAATACTTCCCATAACTGGATAATTAGCTTGCTGAATGAGCAGATATCTATTCATGTCTGCTGTAGCACATGAAAACAGCACGCCTCTGCTTGAGAATAAAACAATAACAGCTGATTTCCTTTTGTGAATAACATACCTCTCACTGAGCTAAGTAATAATGTGTACCAAATATGTCAGCAGGGAGTGCAGCACAGGTCTGCCAACTGGTATAATGCGATCTCAGATTTTGGGCCTACTCTAGCAATTTTCAATAAACACACAGCTGTGAGCACGACTTTATAACATTATTACAGGTGTTGCCAAACCATTGAGTTAAGTACATACAGATTTGTCCAAGGAGATAATATCCCATACTTTGTTCACTATTCATTCATAAAACTTGCTTCACTATCTTGACATTTTTTTAAGCAGTAATTTGATGGAATAATATTTTTGCATTTGCGTAACTAGAATTTCAATTTGTTCTATATGTTTTTTTCTGCTCCACAATTAGATAAAAGTGACACACTTATGAACATTGGAAGGATTGGATTTTATTTCAATTTGAGGCAATGTTTGAAAGGTGTGATCTAAGAAATTAGACTAAAATGTCTCCAACATTAGGCAAAGCTGGTAAATGACTACCTATAAAGGTCTTAAAAGAACACATGACACCAACACAACTCCAGTATATTTTATAGCTTTGACCTAAATAATTAGCTGTATTTTTGTATGACCAATTTTGTGTGACAAAACAAAAGGTTTTCAGCATTCTACACCTAAAAGAACACTCCACTGCCCAAATACAAAATAAATAAATATCACAATTTGGTAGATATACCCCAAATGAAAACGTGCATGCATTTTATAATGCATTTTTTTTCATTGGGGGTGTATATAGAAACAGCTTGCAAAAACTATTCTCTTGTCTGCAGTCTTTGAAAGCCCTCCTTTTCTAACCCGGCCCATACTTTATGTGGCTGTCCAATCACAGACTTTCCAATGTAGCTCGATGAGAAGTCTGTACAAGGCAGGTGTTCTGGGCAATGTCTGCCTCTTGAGTTCAGTGCAATCAATCTAACCAAACCAGGAAGTAACAGGACCTGATGTCTGCTTGAAAAGCCAGGGGGTGTAACCGGTATAATTTATAAAAGTGTACATTTTTATTGAAATCTGTACTTTTTCCAAAATGAAAAAAAAAAGAAAGAACACTCTTCACACATAAAGCTTTTCAGCAAGCCAACGTGCTTTAGAGGTCTGGAATGTCCATTCAACCTTGCCTTCCCTGTCCTTCTATGTCAATTCTAAACATCACGGTTGTACATGTCAACAGAACACACAGTAAAGTTTTATGGAAGTTGAAGCTCAGCTATAAGCCTTCATAAGAAGAAAGTGCTGAAAACTGAACTACAAGCTGAAAATCTGCAGTGCTGTGTTAAATTATTATTATTATTATTGTATTATTTATATAGCGCCAGCAAACTCCGTAGAGCTGTACAATGGGTAGACTAACAGACAAGTAATTGTAACCAGACGAGTTGGACGCATAGGAACAGAGGGGTCGAGGGACACAAAGGGTATAAGTAGGGATATAAGTAGGGGTAATGAAATAGGTTGCTAGAAAGTAATCACTGAGAACTTAGTAGGTTATTTTTGACAGTTGCAGGAGAAGAGTCATGGGAGGGGAAGGGGGATGAAAACCTGCTAACAGTTTAAATGATATGCTTTCCTGAAGAAGTGTGTTTTCAAAGATTTTTTGAAGGAGTGGAGACTGGGTGAAAGTCTAACAGAGAAGGGAAGGGAGTTCCACAGACAAGGTGCAGCCCTGGAGAAGTCTTGGAGGCGAGCATCAGATCTGGGAGTATGGACAGGGGATAGGTGTAAGTCTTCGGCAGAGCGAAGGGGCCTCGATGGACATTTTTGTGTATTGGATATAAATATGTCCAAGAGATCAGCCTTTGTAGACTAAAAATGAGAGGCTCCTGATTGGCCATGCTACAGGCATGCATTTATGTAAAAAGAAAAAATTATAACTTTAAATGTGATTACCTTTTTATTTTATACAGAAACACACAGCATGGCCTAGTATGTTCTGAGTAGTAATTCCAAATTCAACCAATGGTACCATAAAAGAGATTGATGGGAAAAAAAGATGAATGATGGCTAGGAGACAGTCACTCAATGATAATTTAATTTAAATGTTAGTTTAATTAATCAATAGAGGGAAAAAAGGAAAAGCTGTAAAAATGTTTTTATTTTTTTTACATATTTATAGGTGATTTATAGGTGATATGTTTAATAAATATGTAATATATAATTATAGATTTATTTTTTTACTGCTGCCCTTTTCCCTCTATTTGGTTACTTTTCTCACCTGATCTGTGAATCAGATGGTGGAAATATACTATCAATGCACTGCAAAATATATAAATAATATATTTGCATTAAACCGATTGGTCCATTTTCATGCCCTTATGGTCCATCTGATCTGTTTCCCGCATCAGTTTTTCATTACCGAAATTCTGCAGAACCGACATAGTAACAACATTTGGGCATCTGAAACAATTTTTTATTTTAGGAAAAAAAATGGTTTGGCCAAACCAAATTTTCTCACTGTGCACTCAAGTCTACCCAAATGTAATTTAGTCAAATAACAGAACCGATCAGGGGATTGAATACTTTCAAAAGTTCTTGCATAATTATTTGGCACATCTCAAGGTTAACACAAGAGAAGATGGCCAATTTGTAAAGAGAATATTTAAAAAGATTAAGATTTGTAATTTAAGGAGGTATAATATGCTTACACAGGACATTTGCTAACACAGAAAGGCAGAGATTTTGTAGATACTAGAAGTGCTATTACATATCAGAGGAATGACAAATCATTTAAATGGAAAGTTATACTTTCAGTTGCATTGCAGGTCATCAAATTTGAATTGATAGGTTATTCCAAATATCATAAACTAATTTGCCATGTGAAATGTAATGCTAAAACTCAGTTTTTTTTTTTTTATATAATTCATTATATAATTACATAAGATTAACTACTTAGTCCAGTATCATTGAAAATGTTAAATGCGATAACTAGTGTTGATGTCACCAGTCAACATTATACACTGTTAGAATTTAGGATAGAATATCTCCTGAGAATGTGTTTGTAGTTACAGTATTACAGATGTGGATCGAAAACAAGTATTGCCTTTCGCATTATTGAAACTTTCCCCAACCCGTGTCTGAACAGATCTACCATGCATTAAATCTTGCTCTCATTGCGTCTCCTATCTTTCGGATCACAGATCTCACAGCTTCATCTTTCACACATCAAACAGATCACTGAGGAGCATCAGTGCGCATTCTCCTGTGCTCCAATGACCTGTGAGTCCATTTGTCAAACTCATTTTCTGTAACTTCTAAACAGGCAATGGAAGGGAATCACAACTTCAATAACCTTCAAGAGAATATATTCAGCTGTCTTTGCCGAAAAAAACAAAAACGAAAAAAAAACAGCAGGGGAGCATTTCATTTAATCTCTCAGTATGGAGAAAATGGAGAAAATGTATGGACACGGTGTGCAACTAAGAAGGCATTAAATATAATGGTGTCAAGATTCACTGTAACTCTACTCACAGAGTGCAATTAAAAACCTAACCAGAAGGAGAGAAAATAAATAAAGTGATGAAGACTAAACTGATCCTTAGAATAGCTGGGCTTAATGCAGTACATTGTTCGAGACAAAAAAAAAATAACCTACAAATAAGTAGTCAAAGGACAAAGGAAGGTCAAGCACAACAGAATGACACATCATGATAGAACACGTCAGGTTGGAAAGACCACGAGACAGGATACTTGGTAAAACTAACCAAGCTTTAATGAAAATATACTGAGATCTATATTTAATGCTTTGTTCTTTAATGCAACCACAATACAGTTTTTGTTGTTGTTAGGAAACACATACCAGGGAGCGGAGATGGGGTTAAATAGTCAATATATAATGTTAACATACACTGGCACATAAATATAAGATAAACAAAATTATTTATTGTATTAAGAATTTAGCATTACTGTGGAGTTGGTTTTGATAAATTATAAAATTAATGGTACCAGTTTCCAATGACTTGATAATGACTATTCAAGCATGTTTTCAGTAAAAACAGGCCAGGGACTGTAAAGCCAAGTAGTAGATGAAGAAAGAACAAGGTTGTAATCAATTGTACATCAATCAAATGATCATCAAAAGGGCTTGGTAAGATAATATAAACATATATGAAAAGAGCAAAAATAGAATAAGGTCGTAAATAAGGGTGTGATTTTTTTTACTACTACACACAGAGGGGCATGTACAACAATCCCTCTACCACAGGCTTATAAGCATTTGTATTTAATCCCAGTGCCACCAATTTGGACTATAGCAAATGCAAAAAATGTCTACAAAAAAGCTTCTTCCACCACAGGTGGGCTAATCAGCAGTGACTTGATTAGTACTTTTTAACCATCCAACCCGTCTCTCCCCCCCCAGTCTTTTGCTAAGAATCCTCAGCATTAGAGCATTGTCAAAACAAAACACATTCAAACACCATTCAGTGTGGTTAGAGATAATATGTGGGACTGCAGTTTGAAAGACTTAATGTAAGGACAGACGTGGGTTAGAAAGACTTATTGGGCAAGGGAAGACTTAGGATAAGAGTTTAAGGGTGTTTAAAATTGAGCTGAGTGTAGCAACGATCATTCATGATCATTACATGAAACCCAGGGCAGGATTTCCCATTAGGGAGACTGCTTACAGGTGCCTCTCCTTTAGTGGATGCCTGTTTTAATTGCTTGTGGCATGTCTTTTTGGAGCTCTAGTGAACTAATGGGTAAAGATAGGTACCTGGAGCCTTTGCCAGTATTCCCTGTAGTCCAGTCAGTCTCCTACGCTTTATCGCAGACCTGCATTAACAGATTTAGAGGGTGTAAAACTCAATGTGGAGAATGGACAGGAAGTGGTAGGTATCACACAGGAAATGCCTTGAAGAAGCAAGGCAGCATTGCCGGACAGCATTGAGTGATGCACATTATATAAGAACTACTGCATCTCTGTTACAAATAATAGAAGGGTGACTGGACTACAAAAGACATAGGAGGGTGAGCACTTTGCAGAAAACCATTTAAACTCCACATGCTCTAAGCACCCCTTTTCCCTTTAAATGTAACCATCCCCAAAACCTAAACAAACTAAGCACTCAATGCTTAAACCTCAAAATTTAAAAAGAAAAACCCTTTACTTTAATCCTAGGTTTAACTACACTTATACCATTATCACTGAATGCATTTACACAGCTGCATACACTCACTCACAGATTCAAACACACCTCCTTAAAAAAAGAAATATACATATGCAGTTATCAACTACAAATATATGTTTTTTTTTTTTTTAAATCAAATATAAATGCAGGTTTTAATGTCTGCATTTACCAGTTAAATAACAGATACAGTGAGTTTCATTATTATTATTTTTTTTATTTTTTTTTGAAGGACAAGGGACCACTTAGATATATGCTTCAATATTTAATAAATGTAATTGTTTGGTTACTAGAAAAATAGATTTAAAAGTATGCCTCAGTCATTCCAAAGTTTAAACTCAGTATTGCAGATGTGTCGGGTCACTGTGGCAGTCAGCTCAGTATAACAATGATTGCAATCACCTTCTATCGATCTCTGTTAAACTGAAACTGAGATATACCAACTGTAACAATATAGTTATGGGAGATCAGGATTATTTTAGAGTTGCTTAGAATTCGTTAGTGAAAAGAAGTACAAATGGAACAGTTACGTTTACAATTTGAGAATGTTTAGAAGCATAACTCTGGTTCAGTATAACACTGACCGCAGTGAGACAAATGTGATCATTGTGATACTAAGCAGTGTCACAGTGCACTTTGAGGTGACAGGATTGTAATGAGTTAACAGTGGTGGAAGGTACATAGACAATAACCATTAAATTGGGTAATAATAACATCCTTTGGATGTGGGACAAGGTGCATAGAAAATAACCATTCAATTGGGTAATAGTAACATCCCATGGATATTGGGCAAATGTAACATCCCCAGGACGTACTTGGAAACCAGAGCAATCTGAATATACCTTTCCTGGTTAAGACTGTGTTATTATTATTATATTAACTGGTAACCAGTGACCTGATAATATAAATATCCCATGCTCAAGAAATGGTGTCCTAAAACACAATGTACAATGTGTTGAGATGTTTACAATCATTCAGAATCAAAGCATATCAGTGGATATATTTTGGGAAGAGTCTTAAATGACCAGTTAGCAGCAATTACCACTGGTCTTCTTCACACATAAAGCACATAAGCTTTAGGGATGTGGAGGGGCCACTTAATCTGTCTCTATCTCTTATGCACTTTACCTCATATTTGTCATTGGCTACTCATATTGAATATTATTGCAGCATTTATATTTTTGCAGCTGGTTCCCCTATTTACCACTACAACGGCATTCTAAAGTCTGAACACCATATTCACTGAATATGGGTAAGAGGCCATTTATTAAAGGAATATTGTATGAAAAACAATGTCAGCTTGCAGAATCTCTTCAAAACAAAGTACACAGTAAAAGAAATACAACTTGTAATATTTGCATATGCCCAAAACAATCCAATGTAAAAAAGGTAGGTTAAAAATGTCCATAGCATATGCATGTTCTCAATAATTTCTTTTTTTGATTTTTCATGTATTGCTCACATCTGTTGGCAGAGTGATGTAGCCCAAGATGGTCAAAATAATGTATTGTTGAATACATTGTCTTCCATACATTTACTAGCAATATCACTAGCTCCTCAACATCATTAAACCAGCACCAATTCATTACCCGTCAGAACAGGTACTCTTAAAGGGTTACTATTTGCACCAAAACCACTTTAGCTTCATGAAGCAGTTTTGGTGTATAGATCATGCCCATGCAGTGTCACCACTCAATTCATTTAGGAGGTAAAGCTATTTGCTTATACAGATACATATATATATATATATATATATACATATATATATATATATATATATATACATACATAAACATATTCTTCAGAAGATATATATATACATATATATATTCTAAAGAATATGTTTCTGAATAGAGAAGCTAAATGTTGAGATTGTACAATGGTAAACACTGTACTGGATTTAAACAAATTTTGATTTAGAAATTTGTGTTTTTTGGTCATTTAATTTAGAATTAAATTGCCTTTACACTGTACTGGATTTAAACAAATTTTGATTTAGAAATTTGTGTTTTTTGGTCATTTAATTTAGAATTAAATTGCCTTTACCTTTGCTAATATTTTTTTCTGCAAAGAAAATATGAACTTGCAACACCCATCCTTGATATGTATCATCTACTATGATTCACACCCCATAACATCTTCTGATTTTCCTTGTATCAAACGCTGAAACACATCATAGATTGAAATAAGTTAATTGACAGCAACTGATGCAAATTTAAAATGCCTCTCCTTTCATTAATTTGATAGTAAAATCGCCTTGATCCAGAGATCCTGTAGTGTGCATTAAGCTAATATGTTTGTTAGTATTTTCAAAGCCCTAGTACATGCAGCCCCAGCTCTACTTACATCTAATTTACTGTTCTTTCCAAAGGCTCTTTGAGTTTTGAATGCACAGATAAAATGAATTAACTGTACTGTATATTCTCTGCCCTACAGACGACCTTGAAATATTCACTCTGGAACAAATGAGTGTATTCTGAG
The DNA here is from genome assembly GCA_933207985.1 of Pelobates cultripes. Taxonomy (NCBI): domain Eukaryota; kingdom Metazoa; phylum Chordata; class Amphibia; order Anura; family Pelobatidae; genus Pelobates; species Pelobates cultripes. The sequence continues at coordinate 111,726,511 of OW240914.1, forward strand.
CTAATGCCTATGCTGGAGATGGGATTTGAGAAGGGGGTGTGCTCAGTTCTAGCTTTTCTGATTGACCCTGAAACCAGTTCTGAACATTGTGCTGTTGACAAGGCAGGTGGGGTATTAAAATCTGCTGGATCTTTCTTCCTGCTACCTTTTAATCCCATCTCAGTAGTTCAAAACGAATGCCTCTCTAACTTTTATTTGAAATGTGCAACAAGGACAGACCACTGAATGTTTTCTATTAGTCATGTGAGCTTATATAATACCACAAAGATACTTCGGCACTCTGCCTTAAAAAAGTAAGAAAAAAATTTAATTGGGTGAAGTCCACATATATTAAAATATATACACATTACAAGAAGAATGCACTCGGCGGTCTTAACAAAGCGTATTTTCATATAGCCAAACAGTATTACAAAATTATGATCAATGTTTCTATTATCAAATGGAATGATGCATTATGGGGAAAACCTTGTGCCCATAACCTTAATTATTCTTAGTTGTATTTTTTTTTAACTCATTGATGCATTGTGGTCACCACTGATTGGAACTTGAAAGAGACTTATTGTTCCTTCAAAACACTACTTCCCACATAAGGTCAACAATTTGCCACATACATTTTCTAGCAATCGCATGAATGTAGCCTCATAAGTGGAGCATTATTAATGGAGTTGAGGAACTTATTGTCTTGTAGTGTGTTATCAGACCTGAAAGTGCTTTCTCATTGTCATATAGACAAAACAGTATTGAGAGGTGACAATGTATGGGTTATAGACTAGAGAATTGTACATGGATATTCATTTATCCTTCTGTTTTGGTATCCATTGTCTACAGATCATAAAAATGCCCTTTTACTGGTAAATAATAAAATTCACGTTGGTACAGTTAATCTTTCTGATAAGGAACTAACTGATTAAATGTGCAAAGGAACACTATAGCGTTAGGAATACATGTGTATCCCTATCACTATAGTGTCTTTGTCACCATTAGGTGACTGCCCCACTAGAATTAAAAAGGTAATTACCTTTTCTCCCATGCTTCACTGTGGTCATCCCTCCACCTTTGCTGAGATCATCAATTTTGATGATCTCAGCCAATCCAATGCTTCCCCATAGGATAGCATTGGGAGGCATGTGCACATGTGCGGCAAAATACTGTGCTGCACCAATCAGATGGTCTCTAGTTTCACTCAGCTATTTTAGTGGCAGTGCCTCTAGTGGCTGTAAGAATGACAGCAGCTAGATACATTTAAACCCTGCAGTTTAAACTTTGACTTCCTATAGAATGACAATGTTTTTACTTGCAGGGTTAAAACTACAGGGACCTGGTACCCAGACCACTTCATTGAGATGAAGCAATCTGGGCTTGATTGAAGGACATAACCATGATAAGGAATAATGTTTTTTGAGGGACAAATGTTATTAGTTTTATTATTCAAACCAAAAAGATATCAGAGATGCTTGTGTAGAGCTATGGACCATTTTAGTGACCCAACATCCACTATCTCCGTACCTTGAAGTTCCTCAGCCTGGAGCATGATAACCTCATGACTTACTCCTCCTGATTGCTCTTTAAATTGACAATGTTTCATAAGAATCAATTTCTCTAACAGGATACAAAGTACTAGTGTTCCTTGAATAAGAAATGGTTAGAAGCAATAGTCTGCTGTTACTATATTTCGGTGTTTACTTATCGAGTGTTATCATCTGTTTTTATTGTTGGAAACTCCCCCCCCCCTCCCCCATATTCATTGAAAATTGTGACCAATACAGGTTGAGTTAGCGGATATAATCAGCACATAGGTGTGGATATGCTGAGTGGATAAACGTCTGAAGCATTTGCCTGGATATGGAAAAAAAAGAAAGCATACACTAAAGCCAATTTGTTGTATTGTGGGATTATAGCATACATAAAATGAACAACATGTACAGCAAGTGCAAAGCTGCTCTGTTCTATATCAAGAAAGGGCTATGGTTTTGTTTGGTAAATGGGAGAGTGCTGGGTTATACTGATACAAATGGACTCAGAAATTGGAAAATTATATTTTTATCTCAGAAATAAATAGCTTCTCTGCAAAATGTAGGGAGTTATCTAGCAAAGGCTGTGCGTCACAGACATGTTCCCTTTCTGAACCTCACTTATGATGTAAATTAATTACAAGACTATATGAGTCGATTGTCTATGTGTCATTAACTCCTTCTTAATAAAAATAAGTATATTAGAGAGCGCAAAAATAATAAATAAATCCAAACTGATACAATCATACGAGCGAATCAAGCAGCTATACACATTAAAGGCTTTCCCAAATGCCAACAATAAAGGAAACCATTAGAAACAAGTGTCTTCCTCTAAAAGTCAAACCCAATTGGGGACATCACATCTGAAGAATATTTTGTGCATAGGAGTTCTCTATAGATTGCTCAATATTAATAAATGGTACAAAACCAATGGGAGCAGATAATAGGGTATACATCTCCATTGTATCCAATGAATAGATACTCTGTTGAACACCTTCAAGGTTACAAAAAAGCAAAATATAGTGTCTGTGACGAGAGCAATCTCGCCACATTGCATTGGAGAAGCCTGGTTGCCCACCTGCTGCCTTTGGATTATGGCCCCATGTTAAAAGGCTTGATTTTCCCCTGCAAAGACATGAAAGCCGCGTCATTTGGTGCTTGCCCTGTTTGAGCGGTGATACCCCAGATAGCTATGCCATGGAGCCCATTCGTATAACGAAAGACTATGGGAAAGATTTTGGCTCCATGGCAATTGAACTGTATGTGTGTGCTCTGAGCGCCATTCAGTAATAATGTGCGCTCAGATCTGAGCTATCTGGGGAATGTACCTGTTTTGTGCAATGGCTGCACAGTTATATGTTTTTATGTGTTTTATTGTCTTTTGCTGCCATGTGTTCAATGGAGTTTTGCCTCTGTCCTTGGAGATAATTGGATTACTTCACAATTATCTCCAGGATAGAAGACTCTGTGGAACTGGTTTTGGGCAGAAAAGCCATGCTTCATTTGGTCACAAAGGACTTCGATCTATCTTTTGAACCAATGGACCAATTTGGATGATTTTGACATATGTTTATATTTGGAGTATGCTGATTCTGAAAATTTATGTGAATGTGATGCATACTTATTAGGTTATGAATAATGTGGAAAAATTGTATTTCTCTGCTTGTTATAATTACATTACCCATTGTGTAAGGTAATTGTATCTCAGGCAGAGGGAAGGATTTTGTGTGGGAGTGTCTGAGTGTATTGTATGTGTTTATTGGTTGTGTTCCAAAACCCTGTGGGTGGTACTAATGTGTAAGAATGTGTACATAAGCACAATAAACCCACAGCTCTGACTGTTCACTGCTTGACCCACAACACAGAGCTTTGTCTCGTTCTTGGGGGGATTTATTGTATGCTGTTCCAATTCGACTGCTAGGAGTGTAAACCTATTTGGATGGTTTTTCCTATTCGGCTGTTTACGGCATTCATATGGTTTCCTGTTCGGCGGATTGGTGTTCTGAAGTAGCTGTGCCTGTGTCTCTGGAAGGGGAAGATCTTCTAAACGGCGGTTTAACCCTTTTATGCTGAGGGTGCCATTACAGTGTCATACTGTCAATATTTATTTAAATGGACCCCTACCTCCCAATATCGGAACTCTTACATAATATACATGTGGTACTTGTCTGCAAGGACCACAGAATAAGCAGAAACAAAATATTCAGGGCAATGGTTACCGCTTTGTTTATTGCAATGGTCTCTCTGTATAAACTTTATATTTATATAGAACAATCAATAAAGGACTCTAATGCATGATATATTCTCGAGTTGTGATATCCCCTATTGAAATTGACTTTTAGGGGCAGATTCACTAAGTGCTGATTTGGTATGATTAACTCCTTTTTTATCCTATATCTAACTGTATTATCTATACATTTTGTATTATAGAACCTTTCTACACAACCTACTTCCTATCAAATACGTTGTTTACTAATCGCGTTAAAAACCTCTTATCAAATACTTCTTGAATTGAGTTTATCTACCTTACTTATCAAATGTAAGTTTGTACTAATCACATTAAGCAAAGTGATAATCAGATACCTCTTGTATTACATTAAATTGTGTTCTTATTAAATGCGTCTTCTAATAATAACGTTTAGTGGTGTGTAATGGTGTTTAGATAATGTGGATAGCATACTTAGCTGATGACGTCTATACTTATCACATTTAATGATCTTTATATTATATTACTTCATTTAATCAATGTGCGTATACTTACGCACAGATTGCATTTTAATTTGTATCCATCGGTGGACATCACTGTCCACATATTTGTAAGTGAGCAGTTCAATTGTGTTTTTTTTTGTATAGAAAAGTTTTGTATTAAAAATCTGATTCACCTACATTAATTATATGCGTGCTAGGAACAGTCTACAGTTGATTCTTCTTTAGTCTAAACATAGAAGGATTCAGCTTCACTCTACAAATAATGTAATGTTCTCTGGACAACCATAACAATATAATTATGTTTCCATCTGAATGTAAGGCTCATATTCTGGGACTTACAAAAGGACTTGTCATGAATAGCTAAGTAGTGTGTTATCACAGCCTCCTGGTATTCCCCATACAAAAAGTCACATAAAACTTTTTTTAAAATTTAACAAGTCTATTCTATATGATTGAGAACTAATGCAGAAGCCTTGTGTCCAAGAATACTACATGTACAAATTGGTACCTATTTGTTTATATATTATTTATATGCGTTTGCACATATGGTTTGTTGCAGATTCATTTCTTTGTCTCTTTAAAATACAAACAAGGAGGCTTTCCCAGCTCTGTCTTTCTCTGGTAAAGTGAAGATAGCTTTTTTGAATAGCTTGTGAGCATTCATCGGCTATATTGATTTACTGCTATAAATCAACAGAGCTGCATTATTGTAGCAAACAAGTTATTTTGCACTACAGAGGGTGGAAGGTCTGTCTTACAAAGTGTTTTAAAAAGATCTTAATATGTAAGGGTTAATCAAATTGATTTCCTGGTGAATGGAGAGCAGGACTGTCTATTGTTTGCCACTAGGCACTGTGATAAGGACTAGTTTGATCTGCCAGAATGAGATGATGAACAGCATTTACAAATATATAAAGCTCATAGAGAGCAGTAAAACATATATGAAACCTTTCACTATTTTCATGCAAATGAAAGTGCAGAACAAGAAGAAAATTGAACATGCTACTAAAAGCAAAATACATTGGCATTTCATCATTAATTACTTTTAAAATGGTGTAGTCTTCCTAGTCAGTAGTCTTTTCACTGTTTGCTGGATGCAGTTACCTCAACTGCATATTTAACAACATAGTGGTTGCAAGTCACCCGTCTTGCTTTTCAAGCACAATTTAAAGGGACACTAAAGGCCCCCAGACTCAATGAGGTTTAGTACAACATGTTTTGAATGCAGGGCTAAACACAATTCTCTATAAGTTGCGGTGGTGGTGGTGGTAATGGTGGTGGTGGTTGTGAGGGGTGGGGGGGGGCTTAATCTAAATAGTAAGGAGACACTATAGCATTAGGAACTAACTCTAACTCTATATTAATGGTATGTACTAAGCTGTCACAATTAAAAAAAATTATAAAAAAAAAGTGCATATGAAAATTATCATCATATCATATTACACTAAAATAACGTATATCTATATTTACCATGATTGTTCAAAAAATAGTTCAATCTTGTAAATACATTTCTACAGCTTTGGAATTTTATAAAATATATACAAAAACAATTGTGGAACAGGTGAAGTGGCACAGTTTGAAATTTAACTAACAACGTTCTGTTTGATCAATGAATTACCAGTAGTGCTAAAGTTTTCTTTGCACTTTATTAGAAAATATTGGGGTCCAGTTTGTGACACACAGTCACTCATTTCTTCTGTATAACACCCTCAATTTTATGTGCAACAGATAGAAGGAACATTCTTGTTACGTCTTATGACTTCATATAAAAACAACAAAACATAGTGGCCTACCAACACAATTTGTGGCATTTGGGATAGTTGGTTGATGGTGCTCTGAGGCTAAATATTATTTATTTAATAAATACAAGTTTGTCCTATCCATCTTTAATTTTAAATTAACTTAAACACAACTTTTAGCAGCCCGAAAGGAAAAAATTAAGTTATATTTTTACCAAAGTTAAAAATCTCAGCACAGTTTGTAAAACAAATTGCTGAATTCTGTTAGAACATATATATAACACATATCTGTTAATTAATATGACTGGCATGTGAAGCTGATATGAAGTTAAGTAACCCTGGAGTTATCACAGCCCAAATCACTAGGTTGTGTTCTATCTCAGCATAGGGCAGTCATGCTCCCCAGAGAGCCACATTTCTACCAAAGGACTGCGCTAACAAAGAGACCAGTAATTTTCACTAGCTCTGGGCAGAGGATATAAACCTCAGAGAGGCCTACATTGCACGCACGGAGAAGCAGCATGCATTTCTGTGATTTAATTAACTTTTTCCAAGATAACAACCTGTGGCACATCAGGAGCACGTTTAACATGCCCTCCCCTGGGATTTTCTGTGTCCGGATTTGCAGATTTGACTATTAAGGTGGCAGAGCTTATAAAGCTTCTGTACTGACTTGTTTGACTCTGGTAAAGCAATAAAAAAAAAAAAGTGATCAGTACTTTTATGTTCATAGTTGTTCTAGGTTCTCAATACACTGGACAATGTTTAGAGGTGCAGGCTTTATTGCAATACAGTTGCACTTATAATAATTTGTTTTTCTTCTTTTTTGCCATTCTCCTTAACATCACATAACGTGATATGGCAAATTCTCATAAGAATTCTAGCAGATGTGTCTTAAACTGCCGATCCATCAATCGACCAATGCACCCAGCCATCCTTGCATGTCATAGAGTAGACATTGAATGTCATAGAGTAGAGCTGACAGTATATGTGGGTGTAAGATTAGAGTATTGACACAAAGCATGTACAGTATTGAACTAAAAACACAACAATGTGCCGTAAACAACTCAGTACTCTATCTATTGCACAATTTAGCAGATGTTTGTCATTGTGACAGCTAACATTCAAGGATTGGATCCTTTGTAGATTTGTATACTGGTAGGATCTTCACCTACTGCTGCCACTAGTTTGAGCTTCTAAGTTTGTGTGGCCTTGGGAATTTAGTGATTAATCAGACCGGTAGTGCCAAAGGACTAGGCAAAGAAATAACTGTTAAAGCAAAGTATCAGAGAGCTATCAGTATCCAGTGTCATAGAATAGGTGGACATAGTGATACATAAATAGATAAATTGGAACTGTAATAAATATATGCCCCCCCCTCCCCGTGAACATTTTATGTCTCATAGTTGATACTTTACCCCTTAATGTTTGTGGTATTAGTGCAGTAGCTAAAAGAGAAATGTGCATCCTGGTTGCCTCTCATTGCTCCCAGGACCTGGTATTCTCAGGGGACTAGATAGTGGGCCCGTGACATTTTCAAGTTTGTGCTCTGAATCTGCCATTGTCTGTTGCAGATATCACACTAAACTAAATGTAGACATCACATACATATAGTCTGTTACAAAAATTACATAATTAGTGCCTTCTGTGAATTTCTAAGTCTGTGCAGACCTTAATGGGTTTCATAGCTCATACTTTCAAGTCATTTTTCAACAAATTCAGCAACTTTTCTGGGCAAAGTCCATGAAGATATAAAGATATTTGTCTGTTACCTTTGCTTCAAATTTGTTTAAAAACAGTGTTGCTGTGCCTTGTAAGGCACGGCCACTGGGCAAGTTGCACTGATGACACACTTGCTGGACACAGTAGGTCTCTGAGTAAAGTTGCAATGTATAATATAGTGAGAATGAATACGTGGCAATCAGGGCCGGACTGGGAGAAAAATTCGGCCCGGGCATTTTTTTAACACAGCGGCCCACTAAAAAGGGGGCGGGGCAGAGGAGGTGTGTTTTGTCATCACCAATGACAAACACGCCTCCTCTCAAAGTGAGCATGTTGGTTCAATGCTCTTCCAGGGCAGACCATGCGCAGAGCTCTGCTGAAGAGCTCTAGCATGAGAAAAAAGTCCTGTATTTGTTCTGCACAGTGCAAACAAATTTAATAACATGCTTGCACTGTGTTTCCTTGCAACTTGTCTCTGGTGTCTCTATAAATGGATACCAGGAGACAAAAATGCCAGGAAAGAGTATTGTGCATGTGTTTGGAGCCTGCTTGTGGTATTGCATGTGTGTAGAGTGAGCTGGTCGTGGTGTGGTATTGTGTAATAAGGTCGGTTTTAGTCGTGTTGTGTTTGTGGTGTAATGTAATGCATATGTGGCTCGAGGACCCCTCACGCCCGGCTCTAGAAAGAAATTTAAAACTTACCTTTTCCAGCGCCCGGTGGCTCCTCTCCGATCCCGCCCCGTGCGGCTGAATGCGCCGCAGCGTGGCAAGAGCTTCTTGGCGCATTCAGCCGAATATAGAAAAGCATTTATAATACTTTCTATGAGCCTTTACATGCTTTCTCACTGTAATTTTTCACAGTGAGAAGCACGCAAGCGCCTCTAGTGGCTGTCAATGAGACAGCTGCTAGAGGCTTTGGGGGAAGGCTTAACCCATTGATAAACATAGCAGTTTCTCTGAAACTGCTATGTTTATAAAACAATGGGTTAACCCTAGAAGGACCTGGCACCAAGAGCACTTCATTAAGCAGAAGTGGTCTGGGTGGCTAGAGTGGTCCTTTAAGAGTGTAGTGTGTGTGTGTGTGTGTGTGTATATATATATATATATATATATATATATATATATATATATTTGGAAGTATTGTGTATGTGTGTGGTGCAGTGTGTTGGGGGGGTTCTGTGTGTATGCGAGGGGTGCAGTATGTGTGTGTGTAAGGGTGCGGTGTGTGTGTGAGGGGTGCGGTGTGTGTGAGGTTACCGTGTGAGAGTGCCGTGTGTGAGTGATGGGTGTGAGAGTGCCGTGTGTGAGAGTGCTGTGTGAGAGTGCTGTGTGAGATGGGTGTGAGAGAGTGCTCTGTGAGAGTGCTGTGAGTGTGATGGGTGTGAGAGTGCTGTGTGAGAGAGTGCTGTGTGTGATGGGTGTGAGAGTGCTGGGTGTGAGAGTGATGGGTGTGAGAGTGCTGTGTGTGATGGGTGTGAGAGTGCTGGGTGTGAGAGTGCTGTGTGTGATGGGTGTGACAGTGCTGTGTGTGATGGGTGTGAGAGTGCTGTATAAATGTTATTGTGTGTGTGTGTAGGGGGGGGGGTAAATAAAATTTAAAAAAACAAAACAAAAAAAAACAGTCATTATCCCCCCCCCCTCCCTTCTTACCTTTAGCCTGGGAGGGGGGGGTCCGGCACGCTGGCAGGCGGGGTGGAGCTGTTCCCTGGTGGTCCTCGTGGGTGAGTGAACTCTAGCCAGCATAGCCTGTGAGGCTAGAGTTCACTCTCGCGAGATCCGGTCGTTGCCATGGCAACGCGCCGGATCTCGCGAGAGGAACCCGGCGGAGCTGGAAATTAGAGCTCCGCCGGGTCCTCTCTCCAGCCTGGCTGGCTGGCTCCCTCTCTCTCTCCCCGCCGGCGGCCGCATGTGGGCCGGTCAGGGAGATCCTTGATCTCCCCACCGGCCCGTCGTGGAAAACAGCGGGGCCGGCGCTAGGAGAGTGCCGGCCCTGCATAGACCGGCAGGGGAGATCCTGGGACCTCCCCTGCCGGCCTCGGCCCCACGGACACCGCGGCCCACCGGGCATTTGCCCGCTGTGCCCGATGGCCAGTCCGGGCCTGGTGGCAATACATTTCGTGCCATGACATGCCTGCATGGCAAAATTACTTGGCAAAGTGGTCCTTCGGCAAACAAAGCAGTCAATAGCAAGGCTACATAGTGTAGGTCAGTAATAATGAACATGGGGCTTTGATTTAAAAGTCACTGTACACTTGCTGAGCACAATGTGATAAGAAATGAGTATTCTGGGAAACCATGCTTACTTCTTATGTTATTTGCATATGAAATTAACCAGATATTAATTCAGATATTCTGTAATCAACATAATGACTCAAAATGTATTTTTCTTGCAGAAAGAACAACATTAACTTTTGCACAGAGTATAGACTAGAGTATAGGCAAGCTTCAGTTTTACACATGGTGAATTGGTCTTGATGGTAGAGTTATATATGTAAAGAGATTGATAAGATTTGAGGCACAGGATTTATCTTAGAGTTAGAGGGCACCCATACCACCCATCTAAAAAAATGGCAAGGGTGACCTGCATAATAAACACAATAGACCAAGTTGCAAGGTGTATCACCATGTTTAATACTTTATCTGGCATCTGTTTGAGAATTCATTAAATCTAATTAAATCTGTTCTTGGAAAGAGACCTGGAGATGTAAGAAAAACGATGAGATGGCTTTCTAGTTTTAGTTAATAAAAACCGGTTAGTGAAAACCAGTACATGTGAGGTTAATAAAAAAATAAAGAAAGAAAAGCTTGTTGTCACGATGACAGAAGATGAGCATTGTGTGACTGCATACAGAAGCTATTTCAGGCAATTCACTTCATGCGGCAAGGTGACAGCTGCCAGACTGTAGCGACTTCAGCGCGTATGAAAAACCACATTATTCTGTCGGTATGTGAACTGCTTATAAGGCCAAGTTACACAAAAATAGAGGGATATCCAATACTGTACAAACAAAACACATTAAGTTAAAAAAAAAGAAAAACATAAAAAACAACCTGCTGGCATTTCTTAGAATGCCTTAAAGTTATTATCCACATCAAGAGTTAAACATTGTTTTAGTGAGTTGATTATATTATGTTAATTTCTTTGATGTGCTACACAATAGAGCTTAAAAGCAGATGTGAGTCAGCCATTTTACATCCATAAATTTCATGACAGCACCAGATCTGGCAGGATGACCATGACTAGTGTTCTAGGGATGCTGTCATTCATAAAAAGTGACAAACTACTAGAAAAAGTCTCCTAGAACTCACAACAGTATGTGCTATAATATGAGGTATGTTCTTATATTCCATACCAGTCGCACTGCGTGCCATGAACTGGCAGGGTAGCTGACAAAATAAGTGTTAGCACTAGTTTGCAAGAGTACCACACTGATTCCTACATTGTAAAGGAACACTCCAAACGCTGTAACCACTACAGCTCTACAGCTCACTGTAGTAATTATAAAGTCAGAGGTTTGACTTCATACCTAGGGACCACTGGGCACTACTCACCACCTCCACTATTTCCTGAGCTACGTCTCACTATGCAATGCTAGCTCATTGACAAATTCCACAAAAACTCAGGCACACCAGGAAGATTCCTCACATAGGCAATCCTTTATTAAGGAATAATAATAATACAGCAGCAATGTTTTGGTTCTTACTTGAGCCTTTGTCAAGTCTAATATATGCTATCTTATTGGCTGAAAGCATCATATGATCACTGTCAGCCAATGAGCTAAGCCCTACACCACTGGAATTCTATATAAATAGTGGAAGCGGGGAGAGGCATCCAGTTATCCCAGTGATTCTCTTTTTGTGCCCTAGATATGCATCTTGCAGTGTTGGGAAGTATGTATCTGGTTGGCATATTTTGTCTACCTCTAGTCCGAAAATTAACCAGCACCAGAAATATTTCCCTATTTAAATAAGATGTTGAGAAAGGATTCAGGGAATGATGGCAGGTTAGTTGAAGAAGGTGGAAGTGATATGATTGCTGGGTAGAGAGACATTATTTTGGGTGGAGTGACCTGATGACTGTTATCTACAGACAGTATTACAATAGATGTGCATTTTTATTTTTTTAATCTATAGGTGATATATTTGGTAACCCATTCTAGGACAGTCCAGTATGTATGAATACAGACACCAATGTAATAATAAGCAAACAGGCACTTATTTAGTTAATTAATAAGCAGACAGACATTTAGGTAGTTAATAACTGTTGTAAAAGTCTGCACCCAATACTCCTTCAGCAAAGTATGCTCAAAAATTCAGTTCTGGAGTTCTTACTCTTTAATCAGCCCTTATTTAAAGCTACCCAGCAGCATGTGTGGGGTTTTCGTCAAACCTGGGCTCATACCGCAACACACTTTTTCTATTGCATAACTTAAGTAAATAGTAAAATGTGATATGGATATAACAATTATAAAACTTGTAGTGCAAAAAATTATTTGGTAGATATTTATAAAATATCAACATTGGAACTGCAATAAAATATATGATTTTTTTTCCAATTATTATTTCTTATATTTTAAAGATGGAGCTGGTTCTGAAAATTATATGGAACAAGTCAACGATAAGCACACAAAAAATAAATACATCATAAAATAAAGACCTCTGTACCAAAAGTATTAAATGATTAATGTTACTCTCTTCCAAATATGTTTATATCAGAAATAGTTAAAAATAATGGACTCATCCAAGAACATGAACATCTATAAATCTACAAAAAAATAACTAAAAAGCAAGCAATATAAATAATGTAAAAAAAATCATTGACTCCACACTCTGCAAAGACCCCACATTATTTGGAACATTGCCTGGTTACTTTACATCAGTGGTGGCGAACCTATGGCACGCGTGCCACAGGTGGCACGCCGCGCCCCCTCTGTGGGCACGCGGCCATAGGTCGCCGTGCGCTCCGCCGGCGCATCCATAAGGCGCAAAGCTGGAGTGACCGGCAGGAGGAG
>OW240914.1:111739303-111817527 GCA_933207985.1 Pelobates cultripes
GAGAAGGAGACTGAGGGAGAGATGAGGGGGGAGGGAGAAGGAGACTGAGGGAGAGATGAGGGGAGGGAGAAGGAGACTGAGGGAGAGATGGGGGGAGGGAGAAGGAGACTGAGGGAGAGATGGGGGGAAGGAGACTGAGGGAGAGATGGGGGGAAGGAGACTGAGGGAGAGATGGGGAGGGAGGGAGAAGGAGACTGAGGGAGAGATGGGGAGGGAGAAGGACTGAGGGATAGATGGGAGGGAAGGAGACCGAGGGAGAGATGGGGAGAAAACTGAGTGTGGGATGGGAGAAAAAAATGAGGGAGGGATGGGGGGAAAGAAAACAGGGGGGGGAAGAGGGGGACGACATACACACAGCACCCCTGTCCTACACATATCACCCCACAAAAAGATACACACACACACATCACCCCACACACACACCACCCCCCCACACACAAACACACCACCCCACACACATCACCCCACCCACACACATCACCCCACCCACACACACATCACTCCACACACAAACACATACACTGTACCCCTCAATGCAGTGTGTGTACACTCAGCAGTCTGTCTGTGTGTGTACACTCAGCAGTCTGTCTGTGTGTGTACACTCAGCAATCTGTCTGTGTGTGTACACTCAGCAGTCTGTGTGTGTACACTCAGCAGTCTGTCTGTGTGTGTACACTCAGCAGTCTGTGTGTGTGTGTGTGTGTGTGTGTGTATTTAGCAGTCTGTGTGTGTATTCAGCAGACTGTGTACTCAGCAGTCTGCTAAATACAGACAGACTGCTAAGTACACAGACAAACTGCTAAATACACATACAGACAGACTGCCGAGCACACACACAAACTGCTTAATACACACACAGAGATGTTAATTAGTTCGGACAACTGTATGAGTTGTTTTTTCTAAACTTAAACCTCAGTATTCAGGTTTAAATGCTGTTTTGGCACTTTGAGGGGGAAAAAATTGGCATGTATTACGGTTTGGGCACTCGGGCTCAAAAAGGTTCGCCATCACTGCTTTACATAGTGGCTGCATAAAAGAAATCCAGATATAGAAATGAATTTTAAAGCATTATTGGTATACTAGGCCGATTCTTTAAAAGAGTCACTCATATAAAAGATGAACCATTTGTTGATTAAGGGATTTCAGTCTAAACATGCAAGAACATTTATTCACTGCTCTTTGGTTTAACAGTTGCATACTAACAATACATCTGAAATTATTGCTAATTTTGAATACATATATAGATAAAGGTATACAAGCTTTTCTACGCAAGTATAAGTATAGTTGCTAGGTACATGAGACCATTAAGGAGTCTGTATTATCTACACTTTTGCTCATCAACAGCTAGAAAACTGAACACGGTCTAATCATCAGCTGCAGGATTACTTTGCTTTCTGCTGCTTCCCTACCACCAATATCTTTGGTATAACACAATCAATAGCCAACGCGTTTCACACTGATCACTGATTTACTTATTCTGCTAACGTGGCTAGGCATCAGATGTTGATGGAATGACTCAATGTTAAATTAGAAAGGCTATAGTGATTGATAGGAAAAGTTAATTTAGAAACAAAAAAAGAAAGGTGACAACAGCTTTATTTCCCGTAATGACGGAACAGATCAATAATTCAAGGACTTTGAATCAACAAGAGGTTAATCAAGGTACTGATTTTGTATTAAACAGCCAACGTGTTGAATCTCAACAGATCAGAAGCAATAGAGCACAGTGTACCAATCAGCCTGTATAATGCACAGATAGAGAGTGCCATGCTCTGTCCCATTAGAATAAATTACTGCATTAATCCATCTGTAAAAGCAGATCACAGGCATTTGCTGCCTTTGATTAGAGCTTCGTGTTTCAGTCATACTCTGGAGGTACTCCAAGGCTTGCATAACCTGAGTCTCCACTCAGACTGGATAGAACACTATTAAAATAGTTACTTGTGGGGCTCAGCAACGAACTGTAAACGGCAGAGTTTATTTCATCCTAAACTATCAAAGCAGGGCTGGGAATTTAGCATAGATAAAGCTACTGATAAAAGAAACATCTAATATTTGCTTTACAAAAAATAAAATATAAAATACAAAGAGGTCCACAGATTCACTGAACTTCAAATAACTTATTTAGGATGGGTAATTCAACTGTATGCACTGAGAAGATTTGTTCTTTGTTTGAAGTTTTATTTTACACAAGACAAATAAAGAAGATAGCACAAATGGTCACATATTTTATAACCCTTGGTGATGGATCATTGTACTCAAATCTTAAAAAAATAGCCAAGATTCTTCAATAATGTATTGAATGTTTGATCTCAAAACAGACCTTTATAATGTAGAAAAGATATGTCTTCATTCAAATCATAGCTTTAAAAAACTGATAATGTTTAACTGCTTGTTTGTATATCAATTTACTAATAGGGATGATTTTCAAGGAAATTTCACATTAAGGGAAAAATTCAATGTTTATTTTGTATTTAAAAGATTCTCTTTTATTGTAATATTTAGATTTGTATGAAATGACTGTGCTGGCAAAATCTGGGTATATTCCAAATGTGCCAAAATTCGAGTATATAGAGGATAACGCCATGTGTGAATGCAGGAAACCCAATGAAAAATTATATGCATGCAGAATATCATTTGAAGATTATCTGGAAGGGGCAGTAGATGAAATGCTTTATACATACCTTTGGTGGACACCTCATTCCACTAAATTTGGGTGAGAGAAAGAGGAACTCATAAAAGTGTCAGTTCCTCTTTCCTATGAGTCTAGTATATATTATTCTAATTTTCAAGAGGATCTGAGGACACTTATGCAAGGTCAAACACTCCAAAATCTGTTAGCTAATGTATGCTAAAATTCTCTAATTTCGCTGCCAAATTCTCTGGTAGCTTTATTTTTTCCCATGCCGTCTCTCTTCTGCATATATTTCAACCTATCACCCGTTATGAAGAAGGCTGTATCTTTATATCCCTACTGCTTTGAAAGCCTACTCCATCTGTCTATATTTGCTGTGTTAATCCTCCTCTCTGGGATAGCTCCAGACAGTCTTCAGTACTGAAGTATAAAATACAGAAGCCTTAACTCCATATTGAAAGAATCTGTTAACATATGGCTAACAAATTATTTTTACAGATTAGGACAGGGGGTCTACTCTATGATGAAATAGGGCAATGGGTGTGGAAGGGAGATTGAGAAGTTTTATTTCAACTCTTGGGTAATAAGACAGCAAAGGAGCTATTGGAATTTTAATTAACTCTCATCCTGTTGAGACATGTATATGGCTTTTATTTAAAATGTTTACTTTTTCATAGCCTCTATTTCCCATTTCCATACTCCAGTGAATACAATCTACAATATGCACTACTACACTACTACACTACACTCCTAGCACTCATATGCTTCTGAGTAGACTTTTGCATTTAGTTTCAAATGAACTGTTATTTGTCCAAAGTTTAGTGCAGTTGGTGGGTCACCTGAATTTTGTAACTCTGAAGCACCATATCACAAACAAACAAGCCTAAAATGGAGAAGCATGTTCGCATTGTGATTTGGATTTCCATCCTTCACTCACACACTCTGCACCCTTCACTCACACACACACAATGCAAGCCACACACACTGCAGCCCTCACACACTCTGCACCCTTCACTCACACACACACACAAAGCAAGCCACACACACTGCAGCCCTCACACACAATGCACCTCTCATACACACACACACACACACACACTACACCCCTCTCACACACACTACAACCCTCTCTCACACACACACGCAAATTGTGAGTAGCAACATCATCAATACCAGCTAACATCACACCAAAGAGAATCAGTTCCAGCCATCACATTAGGAGTGAGTTAATGAAATGTTTGACCAAATACAGCAGGCTAATTTTTAAGTTGATAATTTTGTATGGCCCACTAATAATGTTTTAAATATCCAAATGCCCTTGGCAGATAAAAGGTTCCCCACCTCTGCTTTAATACCATTTAGTAAGACAACATTATTTCTGACACTAAGTGGATTGTCAGGGAAAATATATACTTTTATATAAGTAACAATCACAATTCAATGTAATATAATTCTGTTATTTTTTTGTATTCCCACTACATTTATAGGGGTGTAGCATCTCTAAAGTGGTCTAGGTATTTACTGAGGCCACCGGAATCGATTCAATGAATGTATAAGGTAACAATAAATAGGGTTATTCTCCAATGTGAATTTCACTTCACAAGTGAATTTAAATTCAATATAACTGAAACTGAAAAATTATCTCAGCTATGCTTTTAGTTCAACTACTCTGGTCTTAAAGGAACATTATAGTCATCAGAACAACTACAGCTTAATGTATTTGTTCGGGTGAGTATAATCATTCCCTTTAGGCTTTTTGCTGTAAACACTGTCTTTTCACAGAAAATACAGTGTTTACATTACAGCCTAGTGATACCTCCACTGGCCAATCCTCAGATGGCTGCTAGATCTGCTTCCTGGGGCAGTGCTGCCAGTGTGCATCACTGCCATTCAGTGTCTCCACCCTCTACATGCAGTCACTGGACTTTCCTCATAAAGATGGATTGATTCACTCCATCTATATGAAGAGATGCTGATTGGCCAGGGCTGTGTTTGACTTGTGCTGGCTCTGCCCCTGATCTGCCTCCTTGACAGTCTCAGCCAATCCTATGGGGAAGCATTGTGATTGTCTCAGACCACCACTTCTCATGATGTCAACAAACAGCAGGCAGGTCAGAGGCAGACAGGGCAGAGGAGCCAGGAGCTGCAGACTTGAATACAAGTAAGATTGTACTATATTTAGGGAGGGGGGAGAAGGAAAGCTAGATGGTGGTTTTAACACTATAGGGGCAGGAATTGTGTTCCTGATTCTATAGTGTTACTTTAAATGGACTCAGTTCAAATTAACTTTGATATCTCACTTTAGTAAACAACCTTGCAAGATAAGATCTCTATTTAAAAAAAAAAAAAAAAAAACATCTTCAGCAAGCCAAGTTTTGGGCAAACTCTTGAAGGTAAGTTTCTAAAAAATTAGAGAAGGTTTGAATATACAAAACTAAGAGAAAAATAATATGTGAGGTATAGGCCCAGTGGATTTTATCAGCTGTCAGGTCTGTTTCCATGGTTCCATATACTGAGAAATATTGTAAGTATTGTTGAGATAAGTCTTTGAGCTCTTGAGAACATCCATCATTTCAAATCATTAATCCTCAGATGTAAGGATAAAATCTTCCAAATGTGTCAATCCAACATTTTAATACACAAAATCAATCAGTAAGTGTGTATACACTGCAACTAAATTCCAAGCCAGCCCTTCCTTACCCAAGCACAATATCCAGATATTGCCTTCTCACTGTCATTTATCTTTTATTTCTATCTTCATTACGGCTCCCTTAACATTATCCACCTCATTTTTCTATGCTTAAATCCTATAACCTAATATAACTTTACTGAGATGCTGGAGTGCCACACAGGGAACTGCCAGATAATGCAAAATGTGAATCCAAATCTGCAGTCAGATCAAAATGCAAGCGGCATACTAAGCAGTCATACGAGAACACAGCCTCGGAAAGTTACATTTAAATGTCCAGTATTTATGACTGGTTCTGCTGCAGCCTTAAAGACCAAAACATTAACAGAAACAGCAACATACATAACCCAAGAGAACCTCTCAGTAAATTAGATCAATTACGCTTTCTGGCAAAACACACAGCCCCGTCTATGACAAAAATGCTGCATTTTCTTCTTCTAAATTTATTATTTCTTCTTCAACAATGGACAATCTGTCCTGCTACAGTATAATTATTACTGATATTTATAAAGTGCCAACATATTCCACAGTGCTGTATCATTGGGGAAAAGAAGAAATCATCTAGACAAGCCAAAACAAAAGGGATAGAGGACCTTGCTCGTGAGCTGGGATCTTGCACTTACAGATCTTTTCTACAAAGTACTAAAACTTACAATCTAATAATGAAATGATAAAGTTTCATATTCCTTGTAATGGTTCTAATCACAAAGTGGGAAAACATGTAATGTTGGATCCATATTATTAGCATGTTTAATTCACACTTGCATATTGGCATATTCATCCGGTATTGTATAGTCAAGATATCAGCAGCACTGCATATTAAATCAGAACGTTATGCAATGTGATCGGTGAACTAGTTGAAAACTTCAACATGGAATTAAGGTGGACTGGTAAAGAATGAGAATGGTAGTTTTAGCAGTCCACATTGCAGTATCTCTGCAGCACCTGGGGAGAGTCCCTCTTGAAACTTATAGGGACTTATAGGAACCCATACTACTTCAGCCACCAGACAACCACTATGCATAAGGAATTCCAGCATCACCCAAAATCCCATAGGAAAGCATATGAAGTACTAATGCGAGCACTTATAGGCGCATATATTGCATATGTGATATAAGGTCTCCACCCAACAACGTCAGATGGGCAGGAGCAGAGACGGAGCCCGAGCCAGCGCCGAGGAAAATTGGCACTGGGATCAGGTAAGTGTCAGAAGGTTTTTTTTAACCCTTTAATCACCGCGGGGGATGTTGGCATAGCGGGGCACAATAGGGAGTTATAGTGGCAGGAAAACAACTTGCTTACCTTTAACTGACTGCTCTAGTACTATGATTTTGTACTTACAAATTTCAAACACTTTTCGGCTGGAAAAAAGTGGCAGAATGGTTGATAAATCTTTCTGCCGGCAACAGAAAAAGCATACATTCAAAAATGGTGGTTAAGGCTCAAAAGAAGTAATACATTTAAAAAAAAAATAATAATACACATTTAATAAAAATGCAGCAGAAATTTGCTGAAAATTAGAAGTAAAAATGTTGGTGACTGATAACTCTCCCGTAAAGTAACAGCAAGATCTAAAGTCAGAATCCACAGGCTTCACAGTGTGATGCAAAAAGTGAGACTTTATTGAGAATACGGATGAATAAAATCAATACCATGTCTAGTATTGGCCACTAATAACTTTTGTCATTTAGACAGTCAGGAACACAGCTTGTCCAGGTTGTATAAAGATAAAATAGACACACTGAGAATTTAGAAACACAACTGCTAAACGTGCTCTATAAACCTGTTGTATTAGTCAGGCTATCATATTGGTATTTTGGGATAAATTAATGTATAGCAGGGAGAAGCCAATAGAAACCCAGCTATGGTTTTCCAATTCCTGTATTTTTGTCCATTTCCAGTGATTGTTACTTTTGTCACCTTTATCAAGGACATATTAAAGTGAAAAGATCAAGCAATAGAGGACCAGCAGTGAGAAAAAAGCATTGGGTGTGGGCAATTGGTTCACCAACAGTTTAGAAAGTCATGTTTTCATTCAAAACAATGTTAAAAATATCAGATCAATGCAAGTATATGCAGGTATGTAGGACATCGTTGTGAATAAATGCTGTCCGTACATATTGGGAAATTACTGCATAGAATCAATAGAGGGTTGTGTAAACACAAAGTATCAGAACCACTGTGTGTGTAAATGATCTTCACCAAAAATCTTAAAGAGGCATACTGATCATTATAATCAGTACAGTTCTTTGAAGTGATCATGGGACGCAGCATCTTTGTGTTTCATCTGTCCAGTTTTTGTTTGTTTATGATCAGTTTGACAAAGAGAGTCTCCCAGCACCCAAATACTGTTTGCACCATAACCACTGCGGAGAGCTTAGAATATCCCTTTAAATCACATTTTCGAAATTATTGTAATAAAGAGTTAAGCTGTCTGTTTCAACCACAGAGCTGAAAACAAATGAAAAGAAAAGAACAGAATAGAATGGAAACAGAAAAGGACAATGAAATGACATGGAGAACAGTAAAATTATGTTACAATGCTCTGGTCACTGCAGACGTTTAAGATGTCTGCAGTTAGAATCTTACAAGATAAAAAAATGATTATAATATTTCAGACATTTATGGAAGAACTGAAGAAGTTTAACTCGCTGGTGAAGCATAAGAGCACATCATGCACCAACAATGTTAGGAATTCTTAGTCATCGCAAGAGCTGTCCACCTATAGCTCACACCACAGGCAAATCCAGTCCATAAACACAACTGTCAGAATGAAAGAGAACAAAAGGCAAGAAGGGGAAGGTGTACACATTCACACAGAGAACATAATGTAACAAAATGTCCATTAATCTCAGAAACACAATTGACACAGCATCCAGTAAACCACAATAGACAGATCTGTCTGAACCAGAGGTCTAGCACTAACAATCATTCTGTTATTATTTATTTTTCACTTTCGTCAATACAGTTTGCCAATTTGTAAGAAGTTCAAGAAACTTGCGTTAGATAGATCAGATAGATAAAAAAAGCGAGAGGTGTAAGGGTAGTTAGCTGAGGCATGGTCACAGTTACATTACCAGATAAATAATAATTACATTAATGTTTAGACAATTGATATTTTTAAAATCTGTTTTTTGGTAAGTATAATATAGGATTTTGGTTGTTGCGGCCAGCCAGGAGTAGTGGGAGTGGGAGTCCTGGACTTATCTTTGTGTATTTGTATTTACTTTTGTATCACAAAATTTGTACAACGCTGCTGCTTACCCCATGTGTTCCCTATTAAGGGTTAATAAGTATGTAAGGGTGTACAAAAATACCCCTGTCTGTCATTAGAGATTTTTTTTACCTGAAGCTCAAGCAAGCAAGGTGAATTGTTAGTGTAGGACCGACCTAAGAGTTTTGCCTTGACGTAGCAGGTGGGATCATATCTAATGGCCGTTGGAGTTAAAAAATAGCCTTCATTTATTTAAATATGCATAGGGAGTTGGGCTAGTGCACAGGTAACTCTTTTTTCTTTGTTTTTTATTGTATGTATTGGGGCTGATGTGTGCTATGGTCACTGCTGTCGCCCAGGTGTAGTGGGAGTTTGAGTGCAGGACTTATTTTTGCGTATTTATAATATAGGATTTCTTGTTCACTTTTGCAAAGTTTTTAGTCTTTTCTCCTATCTAAATACTTCTTCTCACTTCTGTCTTCTTGCGTACACTAACTAATTATTGATAAATTGCATCTAAACTATCTAAACTTGAGTGCCGTTGAGCACACGACAGTAATTGAAATGCTGAATAACTTTGGGTGAATAACCTTTTGTTCATACAATTAGACATAGCCTATTATGAATGCTTGATTATGTCTATTCATCGCCCACACTTAAAAGACGGTAATTAATTTGTATTTATCTTTAAACTAAGTGGCAAAATGGTGTCAGTGTAAAACATTTCCTTGTGCATATATGTATATATAGATATATACTAGGGAGCGTGAAACAAGAGAGTTTCAGAATGCAATAAGATTCAATTCATGATGTTAAAAAAGAATCTATGGCGTCCAGATCAGAATCATGACTATGTCCTAAGGTCCAGTCCCCCTTTTTTACAGTGTCGTATAAGTATTTCATTGCTCTCCTGTCAGCAAGAGGCTCTGTTAGCTGTTAATGGCTTGAATGGTTAAGTTAATGAGGTGCAGTTGATTGCATATTTGATATTCAGGAGACACATTCATTAGCTGTCTTACTGTATATTGCAGTTCAGACGGCTTAATTTGAATACAGAGGATGGCTCAGATTGGAAAAGAGGAGGCCTGCTGAGGGCTTCTTGTCATTGGGGACTTTTCCAGCATATTCAGAGTTGTTACAGATTAATAAAAAGCTAGTTAGTCTTTGGTATGAGCTATACAGATACAAAGACTCTGTGCGCTAGAAAAGTCAAATTAAGACTCAAAGCAAAGGATAAGTAATTGCATTTGCAGTCATTTTCAATCCTTACTTTTTTGTCTTGCATTTAAAACCAATTTTCTTACCCATATTAAAATGGAATATGTGAATAAAGTAGATGGCTAATAGCTGAATAGGATTTATCAAGCGAGGGTATGCACTAAGGGATGTATTGCACAAAGTGCAATAAATACCTGCAGAAGAAAACCCAATAATTGCCATTGAAGGAATTTAGAAACACTAGTCAAATACTATTCAACTCAAATGTTCCAATGCCAGAGATGAGTTTAAGCTATATCATTGATAAATGGGGGAAACAGATGGAGAAATAGATACTCTAGTATTGTGAAAGCATCATTAAGTTGTCGAGCCCCGCAGCAGGGATGCTGTAAAAGAAAAGCTTTCACCAGGAGATAAATGTGTAAAAAATATTTTATTTCATCTTAACACTGCACACTGTAGGCATATACATCTGTTTCATGCTGAGGGCTTTTTCAGGATGTCCAACAGAGAGGACCAGCAAGTTAATCCAACTTTAGCTTCTTGAGGTGGAGACCTTATGCCGACTGCTGAGCCTGTCCAATCGTGGGCCTTAGAACAAAGTATGATTTTTGCTAAAACCTGCAAGTATTGTTTTTTTTAGTCAGACACTACTTACACGTGGGGCAAGAAGGGCTGCTGCTCCTTTTTGATGTATTAAAGAGAGGTTACATGCTTACATCGGCAACAATTCTTGCAAATCATTCCATTTATACTTAAAGGAACACTATACATACATTTCTTTCCAAGCCACTTTAGTGAGTGGGGAGCCACTAATGGGTTGAGAGCGCTGGCTGACTGCTCTCAGCCAATTAGCGACACCCCTGCCCGGTGGCACTCAATGTTTACTGAAACAAAAATTTCAGAAGCCGGATGCTATCTGGTGGGGAGCCGAGATCGGCATTGGAGACGACTTTGGGGTTAAGCTGTTCAACACTTTAACCCCCTGAAGAAAGAGTGAGTCCCAGGGGCCTTCTGGCACCATAACAATTTAATTTAGATGAAATTGTTTTGGTACCTCGAGTGCCCCTTTCACTAAGAAAAAGAAGACAGTGCCAGCATAGCTTGCTGCATTAGAGCATGTACAAAAAGCACATGTTAATTTGCTTTGTGCTTTTAAATAAACAGGTTTCCAAAATTGTACATTTATATGCATTGCAAATCGGCCACGCATTCAGCCTACTAATGGTTATAGTAACTCACCTAGTAAAACTGTAGAAAGCCGATGTAAGTGAATTTGCAACGTGGTTTAACGTACATTGTGTGAACTGCTTCTAACTTGGTTAAAAAGTGACTCACCACTAAGCAGGTGGGAAGGAATTCTTGAGATTCCTTCTTATTCATATTATTAAGTTGAGAGACTTCTGCTTATACAGTGTGACAAATAAACATGATAGAACAACATAGAATTTGGGAATATATTTGTAAGCTTGTGAGCAGCACCCTCGTTACTGATAATTGTGTGTCTTTGTCTGTTAAATCATCTTCACTCTTGAAGTGTTGCTTTTAGCAGAGGAGAAATTGTTGCCATTATACAAAGAGGTAATAATCATAATGTGTTTTGAAGTGTATTTCCTACCCCCCAGTAACTCTATACCAGCTGTGTTCTAAAGGTAAATCACAAGATGTTGGTGAGCTTCAACACATATTATCCCCAGCCAGCCATTTAAAAACCTCAACCAGACCTGAGGATTGGCCTCTTGACATACCCCACTCTACACCCACCTGACATATTATGAATGCAGAGCTATATAATGGATACATCATAGTGGCATTGTTATGTATACTGTATCTTTATAAATCAATCATACCATTGATCTATTTCTATCTGTAGGTGTTTTTTTTTCTGTGTTCCATTTTAATGTTTTTGCTGTAAAAATACTAAGGACTAATTTACCATATGGACTACACCTCTGAAGGCAATGTAGAGCATAATTATAGTTTTGATTAGATTCGATTAAGCCTTCGTTTTATTCCCATCTCACTCAAGAAATCTAAGATAATTTTATACATGCTGCTTACATGACAAAATAGATGTTATGCAAGCATTACTGTTAAAAATGGCTGAATGCCCACCTTTAAATGACTCTCCCTGCTCCATCGAGATGTCATGTCTAGCAGGTGTCACGTTATTCCTTTGAAGTCCAGCCGACATTGGACGATGATGATTCTGCATCCCTTTTTACAGGGAAGATTTTAGTGTAACATTGCATTGACTATCTACAGACTTCAGGTGGAAGGGATTTTCAATCACAATTTTTTCCCCACCATAACCTTTTTGGTTTTTGCCTCACAAGCACTGCCAAGCCTCACTAGCAAACCATTAACCAACCTCATGCTGATGATTTGCATTAACAAGCTGTCCATGAGTGGTTCACTGGCTTTGCTTCTTTTCCTAAGTTGTGTTTCAAAGCTGTTGTATACAGCAAACACAGACTCAAAGGAATTCATGTTTAAAATGGAATGAGGCAAAAATGTGATTCTTTGTTAAACTAATTTGCATATGTCCACCCAGAATCCTTTGCGATACTAACATCACTGCAAATTTGTGATTCCTGTGGGAAAAGCAAGTCTTATGGCTGAACTGGTGTGTAAATTTTTGTTTAACGTATTAACTACAATATATATATTATATAAAGCGCACACATAGCAACACTTAAAGTAATACAATGTAATTTAATATGGATTCTGGAAGTTGTCTAGTTTTGCACAAACAAAAACTCACCTGCTACATGCTTTCCACATATTAAAACACTGTGTTATGATGTCATACAAGAAAGATGATTAGGAAACAAAATATATGTATACATGGCTGTGGAATGTTTTTCAAAAAATCTACTTGTATAAAGGACTAAAGTGGTAGCCCAGTCTACTTTTCTGTCATGACAATCTATTGTCTTGACACAAAATAATATAATATTACAAGGAATGGGACCTCTGCCTAGAGCCCTGGACATTGGCTGGGTTATTTGCTAAACTCTTGTTTTTCACAAATTAAATTTGAACTGAAAAAAAAGAGGCATACATAGATGATCTGAAAATATTCTCTTACTTTGCTATTGTTAGAACAAGTGTATTTTAACTATAGATTTGTCATTTGGATTTATTTCTCAAATATTCAGAGTATTGTGAATTACCCTGAGTTTCTCACACTCTCCTCCGTCAGTTTCTCCCTTTGTCATAGTATGTGTGGTGTGTACTGGCTGCATGTAATCTGTGTGTGATGTGTCCGGGCTATATGTAGTGTGTGCTGACTGTATGTAATGTGTGTGTGCTGGCTGTATGTGATGTGTGTGTATGTGTGATGTGTGCTGGCTGTATCTAATGTGTGTGTGGTGGGTGCAGGCTGTATGTAATGGTTACAGAATGTGTTGTAGGTGCTGACTGTATGTATTGTGTGTTGTCATGGCTCCCACGATTCTGTCGGAATGGCACACTGAAACATAGCGGCTACGCCGACAGAAAAATCAGATACTTACCTTGGTCGCTGCAAACCGCTGCCCAACCTTCTTCTATCCCGGTCCGAGCGAGTATGGCGTTCCTAGAGATGCCGGCCGCTGTGGTTACGGTTTTAATAGGAGACTTACCTCTGCCCACATCAAAGATTATGCCAACGTACGTGCAACGTCACGAAATAGATCAGAGAGTCATGGTCAGATGTCAGAAACAGCCAATTACAGCCTAAGGACGGTTATTTAAACCCAAATTACCTTTTGGTCAGTGCCCTGTCGTGGTGTCCACTAGCTGGTTATCCGAGAGTGAGTTCCTGATTCTGTTTTTCTGCTATTTGACTATGGCTTCATTTTGACTTTCCTGATTTCTGGTATCCTTGACTTCTGGCTTTCCTCATCGCTGTGTCTCGCTCTGTGTCCCTGATCTCTTCAAGTTTTTTTACTATTGTCCAGTACGTTAAGTCTGTCCATTCTAAGGTCCGGTTGGACATTATCCTTAGTCTTAGGTATATTACTATTCTGCGTGCTGGATCAACTATAATCCTGACATGTGCGGCGTATGTTGGCTGTATGTAATATGTGTGTGGTGTGTCTTGGCTACATGTAACATGTGTGTGGTTTGTGCTGACTGTATGTAATGTGTGTGTGTTGGCTGTATGTGATGTGTGTAATGGGTGATGTGTGCTGGATGTATCTAATGTGCGTGTGGTGGGTGCTGGATGTATGTAATGTTTACCGGATGTGTTATATGTGCTGGATGTATATATTGTGTGTGTGTAACGTGCTGGCTGTATGTAATATGTGTGTGGTGTGTGCTGGCTGTACAAAATATCTGTGGGCATGACCGGCCTTAGGGGTGTGCAAGCTGGGCAGTCACACAGGGCACCATGGCAATAGGGGTGCCAGGTGGCCGACACAGCTTGCACAGCAGGGACCAGTCTAAATATGCCTCTGCTGCGTGGTGGTTGCTGTGGCTAGCCATTGTTGTGCAGTGTAATACTTGTTTCCCATAAAGGGGTATTCTCCTTTTCGTGCATGCATTACACTGTAAAACAATGGCACTTGTTAGTTCTCCTTCTCATGCAGGCCAGTGGCACAGTTGTAGAACTTTTAAAGCCAGCCACAAGTAAGGGAGGTGGGGGTGGAGCTAAATTTGTAGTGGGCTAAATGATTAGCAGTGTCGGCATATGGGGATTAATCTCCAGCCTTTTTCTTTAATTATACTATACAATGAAGTTAGGCAGGGATCAATGGCAAAAAAATATAAAAATTGTAGCAGCTTTCTATACTAGTTATTAAAATACAATGTTATTATGCACAATAAGAACACCATTGAACCAAAGCAGTAATAGCACTAGAGGCTTACGCATTACAGGAAAGATGAGTTTGTAGATCACATTCAGCCCGAGTGCAGAAAGAATCCAATTCTCCATTACCTCTGATTTTGATAATTCGTCACCTCATCTGTAGCAAAGTGCATTTCCATTATGTACAAATCAAAATCTAGTAACTACTGCCTAGAAAAACATCAGAATAACTGAATAAACATCAAGCACGCTGCCACAGTGTTTCAAGGTGTGCTATTTCCCATTTTACATCTGAAACATTCGAAAAATGGGACTTTTGTTTTCTAACAGGATTCGTTTCTGCAACAGGCAAGCTGACAGCTTTAAACTGCACTTTTCATTTCAAGGTTAACTATTTAGGAAACGGTTTCTGAGTTGTAGTTGCAAATTTAAAAATAATATATTGTTAAGAACACAATATTTAAAGGATACAAATCTACAGGCTAGAATGCACCCGAGAGACCACCATGCAAAATACGGTAATGCAAGTAAGGCAAAAAACCACTTACATTAGCTCCACCATATATACTCTTAATTCCATGAGGAAATGGTAAGACCACCCAAAGGAAACATACAGAAGAATATGTACCTCTCTCTCAAAGATTTCAATGACTGAGTTGAATATTAGCTGCATTGCAAACAGATTTCTTAAGGAATAAAGAACATTAATGAAGCTATTTTCATAAGTTAGTATGGACATTACTGCCTAATTCCCCAAATCCTTGGCATCCCCATGGTGGCAAGACGTGGGCAACCTTTGAATTACATAACAGCAATACTGATGCGAAGTAAATCTAAAAAAAAATAGCAGATATGTGCAGAAATTAGTAGATGATTGGCAATTTTCTGCACCAACACTAACATCAACAGTATTCAAAAAATGGGCTCAACAACCCAAATTTATATTTATTTTACCATACTGAGCCATCATACAGAGAGACATGGCAATGTTTTGACATGCTGTGCGGTCTTTGTCAAGTCTGGGTGCATAGCAAAACACAAGTCTTTTAAAGTGCATAAATTGTGAAATCTAGTTGAGCAAACTAGTGATTCTCAACACTGTATAGGTACATACTGCATGATGGCTGAATAAAATACAAATTAGTTAAAATTCGAGTGGTGGAACATTTGATTTGAATATTGATGCAGAGTGTCAGTGTTATGAAGTCAGCTTCTTCTTTAATGTATTTTATTTGCATACCGGTGCTTGCAACATTTGAGCATCGGAGATTGAGTGCACATACTGACTTTGAGCCTGGGTATCCAGTGTAATTAATTTACACTGAGGTTACTCTGTTTGCGTTATCTAGGAAACATTCCTCAACTCCTAAACGTGCATTTGGTCTCACTCAGCCTATTATTATCTTGCACCCCTACTGCCAATAACCCATCTTTTCTGCTCCTGCATTCCTCTGACGCCCTTGGCCCTCCTGTTGCCACCTCCT
The DNA here is from genome assembly GCA_933207985.1 of Pelobates cultripes. Taxonomy (NCBI): domain Eukaryota; kingdom Metazoa; phylum Chordata; class Amphibia; order Anura; family Pelobatidae; genus Pelobates; species Pelobates cultripes. The sequence goes on from OW240914.1 coordinate 111,755,342, forward strand.
GCTTCTGAGTTTCATTTCTGAATTATCAATCCGCTTCAGTGCCTGTCATGACCTCGAATCCAAACTAAATATGGTTTGCTTCTACCACTATTGAATATGATGGATATTGGAGAGCTGATTTCTGCTACATTGGTTCCTAATTTTAATAAAGTCCCCATCATATTACAGACTTGGTGCCTGTTCTCACCTACTCTCCAAGCATTCTTTGTTAGTGGTGATTTTCAAGGGTGTGCTATATTTTTTGGCAATTTGGCTCCAGTTTGGCGAACCAAGAGCCACCTAACAGCACGTAACAGCTTTCAAATGAAAGTTAAGGACTTACTAGTAATAGAATGTATGGACTATGAACATTGACCCCATCAATAACAGTTATTTCCTTGTCACTGTGAACATCACTAGATGATTTGCTCCTAAAATTAATACTTGGTATATTTCTGTAATTAATTGTAATGCACTATGTATTAAATTACTATAATTAGAATACATTTCTTGAGCTGGCCCTATAAGGACACATATGGCCATATTATTGTCTAAATGCACTCCATGCATTTGCTCACTGCACACAACTGGATCAAATAAAGACATCTAATCCTTCCATCACCAGTCTTATAATTCCATATACATCCATGTATATCACCACAAAGAAAAGCTACTGCATACTTTTAATAAATTATATTGATGTTAGTGGAGAATATTAGGCAATTAATCTGCTACAGAGTTATACCCAGTATGGTGTAGTGAGAGCCCACAGCCTATTCTATAAGTAGCCATTACATTTGTCCATCATTTATATTGAGAGGGATATCATAATCCTTCACTGACTATATTTCAGAACAAATGTTCATGCAGCAGATTTATGTTCTTTTTCTGTGGTTCGGTTTGTCTAAGATCACTCATAACAACTCAGCTCAGTCACAATGATATGGGGTTCAGGTCAACACCATCCACAGTGTGATCTAATCCTTTTGTGGAGTTTGAAGCTGCTAAGCAATTGTTTTGGGAGGTAAAGCTGGTCTGATCCGTACATGACATCTGAAAGATTGTACAAGCTGCACAATCTGCACATACATGGGGCTGTAATTGGTGCAATTTAAGGATTTACAGTCCACATATTCACCAAAAAAAAGCTCACTACAAAAATGAGACGAGAAAAAAACTTGGCATGTAGAGTCGTGGCTGGCATAGTAATGGGCAGATTGATTTAATAAATGTTCTGGGTCCTTTGTTCCCCCACCAAAAAAATAAAAAATTAGCAACTTTAACAAAAAAACTTCTATGGTAAAAGAAACTGCACAGGGAACTTAAGCATTATATTCCATGAAAAGGGAAAGTTAACTCATCTGAAAAAAGTAAGAAAAAAATACTCAGAAACATGAAGACTATTTAGAATCAAGCAAAACATTGTAATGCATTTGTATTGATGTTGGTGTTCATATTTGCATTTTAATTCTAAATCACATAGGGTTAATTGAGGAGAATTACCTTATTTGGTGCCAGCGTTTATTCATACAGAATTCAGGCAATGATTATTGAAATAATAATTAAATCTGAATATTAGGTTTGTTTAGTTGATTACTCTTTTGTCTTGGGGTTTGATCCCTCTTGTGCAATTAAGTAAAGGACTTTTTTAGGAATGTTCTTTTCTCAGCATGCACAAATGTCTACACCCAGGGGTCCTATGATTTTATTGGGGAAGTATACTTTACTTGCACCTGCAACGGCCATGATCACTTATAAACATTGTCAGTAATGGATGATCACGTTGACTTACTTTGTCATTTCTTTCATGGCAGGATGTTTTAATTTCCAGCCATCATGAAATAAAATCATACATATTATAATCAGAAATATTTACCATTTTCTCCCATTGAGTTCTTGTACTTTTGTAGTTGACGTATGAGCAGAGAATGAACTGCAAGTTTATTGCCCTTACAGGAACCCTACCATTTATCATTTGTATTATCCTATTAGTCCAAGTTATTAGCATCTTGATAGATACAATACTTCAAAATACTGTAAAATCAATGTCTATCTATGACATATAAACACTCTAATATACAGAATTTAAATATAATAAAATTATTTAACCTGGAAGGATATACTGAGATTTACCCTACTTCAATGTGCAGTTATATAGTTATAGCATTAACCATCTATCCTATCTCATACGCAAACTTTTCTTGCAATATTTTTGCTAGGGTCCATTTAATAGTGCCCCTTTAACATGCTTAGTGAAATATTCTTAGACAATATCCTAGAAGGGTTAGAGGGCAAACATTGGTGGGTTGTATTCTATCTATTCATATGTTGCATCCAAAATGTTTCCATTCCATTAATTAAGAACACATAATTAAGAATGTTTGTGATGGTTATATTGCCAGATACAAGTTTTCTTTAAAGAAAAATAGAAAGGCTTTTTGGGAAGCTGGAATATTGACAACAGTCATCCTTTAACTTTCCATTGTAGCAAAAATGCCAAACAATTCCTAAAAATTTTCATGTATCAGAAGCCCTGTCTGATATATAGCATTACCTAGCAATGGAGAGATTAAACCCCCAGAACTCTTCCTCCCCCAGATCCAACATTACTTTCTTTGGCTCACACGGGCAAATTAAAAACGTAAATTTACATCTCTGGTAAACTGCGTCGGACATTTTTATTATCCCGAGAAAAGACAGATTTTAAGTTGCAGAGCTCCGAGCTGTGAAAGCAAGGTTTATGAATGATGGCCAAGAGGCTGTTACTGCATACAAACCTCATCTGCTTGGTAAACAAAACCAGAGAGCAAGCACAGTAATTTAAGTGTATTTATTGATGCTAACGACAGACTTTCATGAGCCTTATAAACCAGCGTTGTCTTAAGAGCCTACAGCTAACAGATCACTCTTTCATTTTCTTTTTTTCTCAAACACCTCACTATGGTGTCAGAGTCCTGAGCAATCAATAATAATTTAGTTCAGTATCTGTGTTAAATCCGAACAGCCAACAAATAAAATCATTAACCTATTGAATTCCATATTGGGCTGGGTAATGCATTACTTTGGTATGTATTGTTTACTCCTGTGGCACTCGTAAGGTTAAACTATAACTTACTTAATGCCACAGTAGCATCTGTATGTCCACAGTTATTACAGCCTTTAATACCCTGCATGTCATAGCATCTGTCAAGAGAATTCGTTCTTTCATGAAAGTCTGTTGAAGGTCTTCCTGACTTATTTATCCCATAAATCCCAGCTAAAAAATAATACATTTTATCGTTGGGTTTAATCTGCCTTTTAAAGTTGATTTCGCTTGATCAGAATTTCACAATTTTTTAGGAAGGCATAATAAAATACATATAGTTACATAGCTGAAAAGAGACTTGCGTCCATCAAGTTTAGCCTTCCTCACATTTGTTTTTTGCTGTTGATCCAAAAGAAGGCAAGAAAATCCAGTTTGAAGAACTTCCAATTTTGCAACAAGCTAGGAAACAAATTCCTTCTTGACCCCAGAATGGCAGTCAGATTTTTCCTTGGATCAAGCAGTTATTACCCTATATTGAAAGATTATATCCTTGAATATTCTGTTTTTGCAAGTATGCATCTAGTAGCTGTTTGAAAAACTGTATGGACTCTGATAAAACCACTTCTTCAGGCAGATAATTCCACATCCTTAATTTTCTTACAGTAAAAAAAAACTTTCCTTTGCCTTAGACGAATTCTTCTTTCTTCCAGTCTAAACGCATGACCTTGTGTCATAAAGTCCGGTTTATGAATAGCTTTCCACACAATGGCTTGTATTGGCCCAGAATATATTTGTATAATATTATCATATCCCCTCTTAGGTGATGTTTTTCTAAACTAAATAGGTTTAAATTTGTTAACCTTTCTTCATAGCTGATATGTTCCATTCCTTTTATTAATTTTGTAGCCCGCCTCTGCACTTTTTCTAGTGTCATAATATTCTTCTTTAGAACAGGTGCCCAAAATTGCACAGCCTATTCAATATGTGGTCTTACCAGTGATTTATAAAGAGGCAAAATGATATTCTCATCCCGAGAATGAATGCCCTTTTTCATGCATGACAATACCTTACTGGCCTTAGCCACTGCTGATTGACATTGCACATTGTTGCTTAGTTTGTTGTCTATAACAATTCCCAAGTCCTTTTCATGTGTTGTTATCCCTAATTCGCTTCTATTAAGGGTATACGCTGCTTGTGCATTCTTTACGCCGAAGTGCATAACTTTGCATTTTTCAACATTGAATTTCATCTGCCATTTGAGGACCCAGTCCCCCAGTCTATCTAAATCCCTCTGTAGCAAAGTAATATCTTGCTCAGATTGTATTATTTTACAGAGTTTTATGTCATCTGCAAACACTGAAACATGACTTTCAATGCTTTTTTTAATAGATATACATTTAGCTAAAATAAATAGATAATGCATATTTATGTGTTACTGAGCGGTTTGTATTCTGGGATATCTCACTATTTTCAGAATAGAAAGTAAGGAGATTAATATACACAAACATTTTGCTCAATATATACATACGATTTAAAAAAAGTTACATTCTAAAATTTTGGGGATCAGGTTTTTATATTTTTGTAGCAGAATAATACAACGTCTCTTTGATCAAGGTGTTAAAGCTAGTAAAGACTTCTAAGAACCGTTTTGAGATTAGATCCATGCACATTTTTTTCTATTTTAATAATCTATACTTTTTAATTCTTCTATTAGATTTATTTTTATTTTTATAAAGCATTTGTGGTACACTTTGCTTTATTGGGATTAAGAATTTATTTACTTTTGTTGAGAAGTAAAATCCTTATTAAAGGATAACAAATATCTCATGTATTCACTATGTCTTATTAAAAAAGGATATTCCATATATTAAGTTTATATTGTATCATATCAGCAACAACATTTTATGTAATTGTATGTGTACAAGTATAACTCGTTAACACAATAGGTTAGGCTCCAGACCACTATTGTAAAGAGTATATTAAAGTGAATCAAAGGCTTAAAACATGTTTTAACATTACATGTATATTAAGGGTGCAATAGCTCTAGATCAAAAAATTAAATTATGTAAAACTAAAAATAATACAAAAAAAGCATTGTTGTACATATTGCTGATCTTGAAGTGGTAGAGATTTATCTGAATATAGTTGAAATACTATTAAGCGGAGTGCAAGGCACCATAAAGCATAGTACAGCTGTACATTTTTATTTTTATAATAAAATCATTGCTTGATCATCCTTGATTTCTCCTGAAATGAGGATTTAGAAGAATAGCTGATCAGGGAACCATTAAAGTTCACTGATATGTAAAAAAAAAATATTAAGATTAAATAAGACATGAGAACGAAAGACAGTTGGTACCTACCTCAAAATATTTTTCTTGTCTTATTGAGAAAGACTCTCCCACCCTTTTTACTCTCTAACTTCTACCTTTAGAACTTTAAGAAATTGCTTAATGCAACATAGTAAGTCAAAGGTAGGTATAATAGCACACTTTAAAATCAGTAATTAGACAGTTTCTTGCTTCATGCTAAATTGATCAAAATAAATAAATAAAAAATACATCACATAGCTGGTTTAGGAGAGTTTAGCAACTATGTAAAGCCACTTATATTTAATTCTAAAGTGGGTTGAGGTGGCAAATAAATAAATATGTAAAGCATGACAGTACCGTAAGCAAAAGCTTGCAAGGCAACACATGCTCTTTTACCGACCTGAGCTTACAAGTTGAATCTATATGTAAACGTTTCTATAGTAACCTCCTTCATATTAAAGAATGATACAGAAATGCCGGTGCTAAAAAGTTGTGAACCTATTCTGTAGGATATTTTAATGATAAAGTAAAACATTTTCTTGTACAGGGTACATGGCTAAGTGTATCAAAATGTATTATACTTTACTATAGGGAACCTCTAAAACTTATCTTTGAAAAGCCACAGCATGCTGCAGAAGTCGGATGTCGTAAGCATGATGCAGAGCTGATCAGGAGCTCGGCAGGGCCCAGGTAAGAGGGTAAACCTTTCATCTTTTGGCATTTTTGGCTACCACATTAGCTCTGAGATGTCATGGGGAAGGAATTTTAACGATGAAATTTACATAATTTTTCTTTTTTTATATAGATAATTTCTAACGTCCTACAGTTGTGATGTTTTCTACCTTTTGATTTTCTTCTTCTGAAAACATCACTTTCTTTCCCTACCAAAACCAGTAGTTATACAAAATAGAGTGTACAGGTAAAATGGAATCCGTAGGCTATACTGAGCCAAGCTGGATCCCACAGTGATGTCTTCAAAGTCATGGAATTGCAGATCTCTGCTCTGAGAATTAGGTAAATATATTTTTTTAGACATATTTTTTACATTTTACTTTTTCCTGCCAATTTCCAAGCTATTTATTTTCAAAACAGACACTCTCAAGTGAGATTATAATGCTTTTGACATATTTGACTGCATAAAACTCACCATCAATAATGCAGAGGGCATAAGGAGAGCTTTGCGAAAGGGAGGACCTTCTGGCTGACTATCGCAAGAAGCCAGAAGCCATTAGTCTTATTGATCTCCGATGTCCCTAGCACATCAGTGACACAGAATGCCACAGACTTTCCCCCCTATTCTTCATTATTTGACAGAGGAGTCTGAATGTGTTTGTCACCGGAGAGAAAAAAAACAATCATACTGATGAATCTTTTTACAATTCCACAAGCTCCTGTTTCTTGAAAGGAAAGAAGCAATGGCTTGTGTATCTAACCTGTTACTATTTTCTATTGCTTAGCTGGTCCAAATCAATCGGTAATGACAGAATGTTTTAGGAAGGCACTTGTTGGTTTGTAGAGGGATGTGATAGTTCCAGTCACTTTACATTCTAATTTTATCCCACTATTAAGCTTTCAGTTTCAACATAGGTCTCCATTTTACATAAATATATTTTCAAACACCAGCGAGGCACGTGCCAGATGGTTTGTTGCATTATTGGGGAATGGTGTCAGAGTACTACCAAAACATCAACATCATTATAGCTGACTGTAGTGGTTATGATGCATGGGGTAATTCTTAAAAACTCACTCTAAAAATGATGTATCTACCATTCACCAACTCTATCCTTCATGGATACTAACTATTTCCTAACATATGTTACAAGTTTCTTGTCCATCCATTTCTTATTTTTTAAAGGAACACTCTGAATAACATAATCACTACAGCTCTCTGGCACTATCTCTGGGCTTAAAGACATACTGTTTAAGAATGGTTTGAAGTAAACTGGGGCTCTTCTCCTTGCCTAGAACCACCCACTCTTTGGCCAAAATGATTAGGTGGAATTAAATTTCAGCATTCCTTTATTACTCTTATCTCACAGTAATATAGAATTGTACTTCACATTGCCCATTTATTTCCTTCCGTTTCCCTTTCACATCACAAATTGTGCCTTCAACTTACTCTTACCCTCTGAGAGACTCTAATTCAAGCTCTTTACATAAAGAAAATGTGAGAACCTGCAGAATTATCTGCTCCCATATACAGAGACATTCTGCGTTTTTTAGTGTTCCCTCATAATGACACCATTAATTTCATGGTGAATTACTTATTCTTTCAAAGAAGAGTATGCAGCAGGAAAGCACTATGCATACTATGTAAAACTTGATGTATTACCTAGCTGGTGTTGAGTAATGGTAGCCTGGAATGTCTTAGATTCTTCTAAGCTCTAGGACAAAGGCTACGTGTTTTTATAAGAATATTTTTGGTGACCCAGAAAGCCTTTACTAATAACTGTTCACTATAGATGGGGTCATGAATGTAATAAAACATTACAGCACAACATTTTTTATGTAACATGACAGCCCTGATGTTGCAATGATATCACAACCATCATTCCAATTATTGGAAACTAAATCATAGAATCTAAGAGAAAAGTAATTAGAAATGAAATCTATAGATATGTAGAGAAGGTGGAGTTATGGGGGGAGAAGCAAACACAAAGATCTAGATATTCAAATCTTAACATATTCTCAAATGGAACATGTGTCTGGCAAGAAGGAGATCAAAGAAAGCCAAATCCAGGAATAGGAAATGCAACAGCCGTGTGCTCAAAGAACAGAATCCAAACACACATCTGGAGAATGCTAATTCGAGGCAATTTAGCGGATAGAAGGAGAATGTAACACTTCAGGGTAGAAGAGATGAAAGGCTGTAAAGAATAGAAATGGTTTATTATCAGACCTACAGCCTTGGCTCCAGGAAAATGACAAGGAGCATATGTTACTCTATGAACAATGCTTGCAAACATGCTACTGGGTGGTACGTCCGTGGCCGAAGATATACATGTGTGTGTTTTTCCTGCTCAGTGTCTGAAAATTTGTCAGATACGATAATATGAATAGAAAGGAAACTACAGTAGTATTTTCGTGTAAAAATTAGTTGTTTCTTTGGTAAACAGAACATATTTCCTGACTGTATTTATTCTTCTCTGGAGATGACTTCAGATTTTAAATAGTATAATGCTAGAAGATACAAATAAAATAAAAACCAAAGAAAAATGCCAGATTTTATTTTTATAAATAAGATTCACTAAGAACAAGGCGATCATGCTCATTTGTGTTTGTATCATATTAAAGAGAAGTGTTATGTTTTATACTGAATATTTTTTTATCAATGTTCCATAATAAAACACATTATTAATTGCCCAACAATACAAGCATTACACACTGAAACTTGTAGCATGCGTTAGGATTTGAGCTCTTTGGTCAATGTGGGCCCAAGCAGCCATGTGTACTCTTTAACTAACAGATCTGTCACTGCCACAATATTTACAAGTAGGGAGAAACGTTTTGTCTACACCTATACAATTACAAAAATGCATATAGTCACCACCAGTCCAATGTATTAGAACACCTCTGTTTCCAATTCTTATTGAAATTTAAGTAGTTAAAATCTGTCAGATATGGGTTAACAACTTATATCTGTTCGGCAGTAATGGAAGTAAATTTGTCCTTAAAAGTTTATGCAAATAATTCCTGCAGATGTCACGACTGCATCCAGTAGATAGATGATCGGTTACAAACATTTCATATGTATTAATATTATTATTATTATTGCATTTATATAGAGCAAACAAATGCTGAATTGCTTTACAACAATACGATGGGGATATTTAACAATAAGTATTTGACATACAAAATACTGACAGAGACAAGAAATGAATAAAGCCCTGCTCCAAGATCTTGCAGCCTAGAATTAAAAACATAGTTGAGTTACTAGACCAGTATATGGCACTGCGTGAAGTAGGACATCAGTGAGGAAAAATTCAATGAATAAAAGAAGACAGACCATGAACACCCTTATGACTGTATGGATTTCCTTTAAATAACCATGAAAAGGCACTGGGAATCTGGAGGAAGCTCTGACAGGAAGAGGACTGACAGACCCAAAATTGCAACAGAGTCAGAAGACAACTTTCTGAGAGTCAATAGCTTACGTGATACCGTGCACTTGGGGGAAAACGCTTCCAGCATAGCTTAAAACTGGTCAATGTAAGCAAGCCTCCATTTCAGTTGTGAAAAGAAGGCTTTGTACTGCAGGACTGATCGGTCGAGTGACAATAAGAAAGCCAATAAGATGGCAAAAGAAGAAAAAGTGGCTTGTCTGAGTCATGAAGCATCATCATTGGACTTCTGAAGACTGAAGGTCTTATGAACAGATGCATCAATACTTGAAATCATTGGTACATCATGCAGGGTTTTGTATGACGTCAAGCAGAAGAAAGCCAATTGTCACTCCATGACACCAACTGTTAGATATGTGAGAGACCAATGATGGTCTGGGGCTCGTTTGCTTAATTCAGAATTGAAGACTAAAAGTGGCAAACGATGTAAGTGCCAAAAAAATTCAAACACCGTTTTCCACGTTTGTGTCAAATGAACAATGCTTTATAATGTGGTTAATGTGAAAAGTGTCTGGTAGTCCCCTAAGTAGTTCAAAAGAGCATGTAAAGAGGTCACTAGTTGTAAGTGCCAGATATGTCCAAAATAATTTTTTTGCGATTTCCCAACATTTTCGCTTTTGGCACTTACTACATTTACCATTTTTAGTCCTCAATTTATGACTTGTAAAGAATTAATGAGTCCAATGTGAAAGGGAATAGTACGTATCATACAGGGTGCACAGAATACAGCTCTGGTCAAGCCAAGCCGATGCTATTTATTTAAGAATGAATGACATCGTAAACCAAAAAGATTACCACAGCATTTTTCAGCAATCTGCAATCTTGTACACACCTGGTTGGCCAGGGCTTCATGTTATAGCAATATAATTATCCTAAACATACCTCCAGCCTATGTCAGACCTACCCTAGAGTATTTTAAGATAGTAACCTTCAAATCATAGAATGGCCAGCACAATCTTTAGTTTAGGCTTGAACCCCCTTGAGGTGGTATGAGATAAACTTGACAGAAGGGTAGCAGCAAAACAACATACAAGTGCAACATATTGTCACATTACCTAGATACTCCATGTTAGATTCTCTTGGGTATGTCCACACTGTGCATCCTTCCTGCATCACTTTTGATGCACAGCATCATCTTTGTTCTTGACGTTCATCCACACACACGTCCTTAGTAATGTGAAGCGTCATTCTCTAAGCCTCTGTAAGTTCTCTCTAAGTTTTATTTATAGATCTACAGGCCAATGTTATAAATTGATTCAGAGCCAGTCTAGGCTTAAACTAGTTCTGATACACATTTTGCTGAACTTTTGCAATATTTGTAGACAGAATGCCATGAGTGTATTCAACTGTAATATCGGCAATTTTGATGAGTCAAACATTTTGATCATATTTTGTTAAACATAATGATTCAATAATTTTTATGTTCACTTTAATTGTTTATTTAATACTTTATTATCAAAGTATTTTAAACTGTGTAAGAGTTCTGACACTTTCGACAGGTAACAGGAATAGATAGGTAGACAGACAGAGACAATCTTCAAGAAAGTACAACATTATATTTTCTTTGATATCTTCATTTGATGACATACTTTTATAAAGTTGCATAAATAGCTTAATAATGGATTGATGTTTTCCATGCATCTTTTGATTTCAAAGATTATTGTACAGAATTGTATTATTTGTCCCCATTATCACCATCTTCAGATATATACTTGTGCACTGCAGAAGTCAGGTGGTCTGTTCCAACCATTGTAAAGCTATTTTCTACTATACCTTAAAGGGACACTATAGTCAACAGAACAGATATAGTCTAATGTAGTGGTTCTGGTGTCTATAGCCTGTTCCTGCATGCTTTTCAATGTAAACGCTGCCTTTTCAGAGAAAATACATTGTTTATACTACAGCCTAGTCATCACATGGCCACTAGAGGAGCTTCCTGGTGTTCAGCATCTCGGTGCTCTGAAAGGATGCATTAAACGTTCCTCATAAAGATGCAGTGATTCTGTGTATCTCTATGATGAATCTTGATTGGTGCAGCGTGGTGTTTTGCCATGCATGCGCAATGCATGCCAATGCTTTTGCACTGAGTAGGCTGAAATCATAAATATTGATAATCTCAGCTACAGAGGCTGGGCCAGACACTGATATATCAGTGTATCATGGGAGAGAAGGTGAGAAATGTAACTTTTTCATAGCAATCTAAGGGGGCTGGGGCCATAAACAGCAACACAGGCATTACGCGTCAGAAATACATGTTTGTATTACTGACACTATAGAGTTCCTTTAAAGTTAAATAATAATATATACAGAAAAAGCAATCAAATATAAAAAGGCACATTATTCTCCTTTTTTTTTATATATATATTTTTTTTTTTTACTAATAACTGTAATTGATGGATTTTTGAGTGGCAATATGATATTATCAACAAAGAAGAATTTTATATATTTTTTTATTGTTTTGTTACACATGTTACTTAAAATTGTCTTTCAATGTAGAAACATCTTTAAAAAGTATTTTTTCCCTAATTTTTCATTTTAAATAATAGATGTGCATTTTCTGCATCTTTCAGCACCTGTAACATTTTTAAGAAAATCTTCTGAAGCCACCTAAGCAGCTTATCTGGGAATGATCTTTGAATTTGAGAATGAATTTTGCAGCAGCAAGATATCTCAACTAAAGCTGCACAAGCTTCCTTCTGATTATAAGAAAATAACCTACAAACACGGAGCAGCATCTGTCTCACCTTTATACAATTTGCTACCCAAGGCTGTTTAGCAGTCAGTTGGATGCAGGTAAACAGTCCGAAGACATCAAAAAATAAATAGAGATTGGAGAACAATACTACACTCAGCTCTCTACATAATAAATAATAATGTAAACTCCACTAAAGATTAAATCTGTTGTGTACCTTATATTAAGTAAAGTAAAACAACAGCGCAGGAGGAGCCAAATGTATTTTAGTTGAATTTCATTCATTCTAGCACTGTGCCTTGTCCGTAGTTATTATCTGATCTTGCACATTATCCCAAATCCCTACACACATTTAAACAACAGAGGATTTACGGTACCACTGCAATGGTCAATAAAGTGTAAGCTCATCTGGCCATTGTCAATGCAAACCTCCTAGGTGAGTCCTATAATAGCAATTTACATTGCTACTGTTTGCAAAAAGGCAAAATCTAGACTATGACATGGTATAGTGCTTCCAGAAGGGTTCATAGAAATACCCATTTCTGTCTCAGAGGTATTTAGACTGATGAATACTGTAGCCATTGCTGCTCCAATTGTAGTGGGAGTTTGAGAGCAGGGCTTATTTCCCTTTGTTATTATTGGGTTTTACCTATCCCAAAACCTAAAATTATTGTCAGCAGTGGAACAACCTATACATTTGCCGATGCACAGAACAAAGTATAGTCTATATAATTAGTTTTGCAAATGTTTTATGCACGAGATACACGTGATATTGTTGGCTGAATTACCCATAATGCTCAGTCTTCTATCCAAAGTATTCCACAAGTTATCATTTTTATTCAGCTTTGACTTTTTAGAATTTCTTGGTTACCCACTCTTTACTGTCTTAGGAGGCTGCAAGACGCAAAACATCTCATAGTCATTTCAGTAAGAGTACACAAAAATAGATCTCTAAAATCATCACATGCATTTATGATGATAATAATATATAATGAAATGCATTGCTGGAGTTGTCTTTAAAAGAAATAGGATGGTACATTATTTTCATTCAACGCACATTTACAAAAGCTATAATGTTTGTTTTTAACAAACTGCATCACTTCACACATAACAAACTGCAACACTTCAGAGTACATCAGTAGAGATGCTAAATAGATCTGAATGTTGTCGTGTCTATGCTGAATAAGTAGTGCATTGTTTGTCATAAGCATCACTGTCATGGCTGAATTATAAAGCCTTCCCACACTATGCAATTTGACTCAGAGCGCTCTGATTGGTTGGTTTAACTCTGATAGGTAAAGAGTGAGCGTTACCTGATTGGTTACCTCTAAGGCTCGCTATTTATAAAGAAAACTAGAGCAGATAGAAAGAAATGAAGAACAGATCCTGAGAAAGGAAGCGATTAGGGAAAGGAAAGTTCGGCATGACAGTGCCACTTTAAGTGATTTGAGTATTTATGTAGTATGCATCTATTCTTTCCTTTTTTGTGTTGAGAATGTTTGTGCATCAATGTTAGCATTTCACGAGTTAAACACACAAGTAGGGTACTGAAGGTTATATTCTTGCGCTCAGGGCAGGAAAAAAACGTGGTCTGTCACAAAGACTAAGAACGCTCAGATAAGACATCATATAGCACCATCGTGCTGGTAGACAGCCATGAAGTAGCATATTAAGGAAAAACCCATGTAATAGAAGTCTGGGCTGGTTCCTTAACTTGATAACCAGGAACACTCAGAGCATCATGACTACTGCCGCACACTGTAGTGATTGTGGTGTCATGAGTGCCCCTAGAACAGTTTAACTTCTTATCTGGGGTACACTGGATGCTGCTCCACTCCTCCTCATCAGCTTAGTGAGAACTATGGAAGGTTTAGCATATTGGCAGAGAGCATCAGCTATTTGATGACCAGCACTCATCAGACTGCAGTGTGCTATTGTGGTTTTGATGCTTGGACTGTTCCTCTAAGTGTTGAAGGCCCCTCCACTGTTCTGTTCTTCCTGTGAAATGCCTTTTTTCAATACAACCTTTAAAATACAGTGGTGAAAATTGACCTAGGTATTCTGTAGAGATTTATCAAAAGGTTTACATTCTAAACAGTGGTGCAAACATGTAAAAGAGCAGTTACCAATGAAATGTGTCTGTTGGTTTCCATGGGGATCACCCCACCTATAGTTTATTTGCACCACTTTATGTTTCTCGTGCCTATGTCCAATCCAATTCAATAACGATAACCTAAAAACTATAAATACTGTAAATAATAATTAATATAATTAATAATAAATCAGCTCCCCATCTAACTCACTCATTTTTCATCAAAAGCTCTTTCCAATAAGCAAATCATGCGGTTGTATTTTTTCTCTTTAATATTTAAGCCCTTCAAACGCAAACATTCCCTCCACAAAATCCTTGAAAAGGTCAAAATATTATAAATATTCAATGCCTTTTTCTTTTCTCATTAAAACATCATCAGATATATTGTTAATCAATAGGAAAATCATTTATTCCTCTAAGATGAAATGGCAGACTTTTTTCTCAACACTAACGTAATAAAAGAGACTTTCAATGGAGTTGGCAAGCAGGGACTGGACCTCACCATTTCTCAATTAAAAGGCTAATATTATTGGAACCTCTTGGGATGATTAATATATCAGTTACAAATGAGTGCTGTCACTTCATTAACGATGAATATCACCAATATCAAATAATTGCTACCATGTATGTAGCTAGACAAACATAGTTTTATTCCTATTAAAACTTGCACTGGACAGGAGAATAATTTCTCTCCTCCTGCACGAATTTTCACCATTATTTAAGCATTTTTTAAGGCACTGTTTTCTTGGACATATGAGCTATGTTCCCATTAAGCCTTTATAACAACCCTTGTTTTTCACTGGAAAACAGAAGAAGGCTGAATTATCTCAATTGGCACCCAAAAGGCAGCCTGAGATTGCCTGCAATTGGATAATATCTCACATAGAGAGATGAATATTTCTGCACCTATTAATTAATTTTAATCTATTTAAAGTCTGTTACCCTGTGGTTTTATTCTGTAATTCTTAAAAATAAACATTGTGTTATGGTAGGAGTATCCGGACGCCATTATCAAGTAATAAAAGAAGCCATTTTGCTATGGTCTGCCAGTTCTCCTATCTAGGCAAGTTAATGACATGCTGCTACTACAGAATTGCAGACATGGGATGCTGACCCTTCAGCTCATTTATTGGATGAGAGTGATCACACTCAGCCAATGAATGCCCCACTGTGCACAGAAATATGCACAGAAACAACATTAGCAGGCCTAGAACAGAATGTCACCTCAAGCAAAAAAGAGGTTAAACTCACTAACAGTAGCATTTCATAAAATGCTGCACATGCAGACTTCAGTTAAGTCAAAGATATTTAGTCATACAGACTCACATTTACTCAAAGATACTGTATTGATATATTTTTCATCCATTTGGGTTTTCATGTAAAATAAGTGTTATCCTTAACACTCCCTATCCCAAGTTAAACAATTGTTAACATAAAATGTGAAAAAATATTTTTTTTAGGGAAAAGAATTAGAGCTGGTTGAAGCCTTTTTAAAAGCAAACGCATTTTTGTCTATTGGAACATAGATGTGGCCATCAGGGTATTTTATGCAGCATAGATTAAATCAAAGGGATAAGTCCACCCTCAGTAAATATGACAGATGTCTTTAATGATTACTTTTTTTACGCACATGTACAGCTCCGTAAGAACCATGATACAAGCTATCACATGCTAGGAGTTTTGAATCCAGGGAACTAGGTGACAGAGAGGGCACCATACCCTACCTTAAAGATATATTTTATCTCATCCCTGCAGCTTTGATAGTCCTGTTGACTTTGTATTATACAATGTTTCAGTCTATGCACAGATCTTCATCTTGAGCCAATTCGCAGACCTCTACACAGACAGAAACACTGAACTCCATCCAAACCTTTACATGCATCAGGCGTCATAACAAACATAACAGCCTATAACCTTCGCCTCGGCTGATAACACGGCGCGCTTTTCAGCTGCAGACAGCAGAGCTCTATAGCCATAAGTGAATGCATTATTTAGAGTAATCACTGCAATGTTGTGCTAGCATCTTGTAATATTATATAAACCAGAAAGCAAATACTTTAAATATTAATCTTTTGAATCCAGGAGGTAATGTTGAGCATATTGTAAAACATGTACGCTACTGTAAGCCAGTCCTAACCCTTTATGGTCTGGTGCACTGTGCAGACTACTGCCACTACGCTCCATATTGAATTGGAATTAAATAAAAGCACAGCATTCATTACAATATGCCCTATTCGCATTTGCCTCCAGACCTTGTAATTCCCTTGAGAGTTGTTATTTTTTTTTTAAACTTGTATTTATTTGTAAACAAGGAATTCTATTTCAATTTGTATCTCTTGTTTTACGGGTAGTGTTGCCAAAATGATTCTTATTCTGGAAAATGAAATGACGTGATTGATAGTAATAACAGTTTAATCTGAAAACCCTTAGGATGGGTACATATTGTCTGCTGGACAGCCATCCCAAATGTTATCATAATTAATTATTCAGCAGAAGATAGATCAAGGTGTGCAGAGGTGGCAGTCTCTTCCTGTTCAAGCTTGAGAAGTGCCCCTGTTGTGGCTGTTACACTATCCTAATATCTTACATTACTGCGAGAAGCAAGCACTATAAATGCTGAGCATTATTTGAACAATGACAAGATGGTGCAATGTTAAAAAGACAGAAGAGTAAATGTAGTTATATTGTAAATGGTGCAGGTTAACATAATGCCAGTATAGTTAAGGATACAGCTGATGGTTAGTGCTAGCTAGGATTATAGAGAGTATCTTCATAGAGTTAGATTTTAACGTTGAACCCATTCAATGTACTTATCTAAAGGTAAAACAGAAACTGCATTCAGGCAAAGAAATTGTGGCATATGTACTGACACTGGTCAGTGCTTTGTTCTTTTGCAAAGATATTAAGTGCCATGTCACAGTGGGCTGTGCCCAGTGACGACTGAGAGAAAACAAGTGATATATAATAAATGATCTACGTCTCATAATTTCTGAGGGTTGTAGAATCTAGTTGCCTAGGGGACTATGAGATAATATTCCTGCTTTAGAAGTTGCCCTCTTATTCCTAGAATTTCTAGGACAGATATTCACCTCAATTCTTTTACAATCCCCCTCGAGTATTAAACACGTAATCAAGCCTGGCTGCCCACTAACCTGATCCATTCTAAGCACATTAGAGACACTGTAAACATGCTATCTACTGATAGATTGCACTAGTTTGAGGGCAGTCTATCATAAAGTCTTATTACAGAATGTGTGCTCATAAGGCTCCGTTTTCTACATTGCATAGTGTCTGTTTTTTGTTCTTTTTAGGTAGCTGATTGTTTACAGTAAGGAAACTTTGGGCCATCACACTCTCCTAGGTTGAGTAATAAATGTTTTTTTTTTTAAATTTAGGCTATTCTAAACTAGAGGATTTGGCAACTGAATACATTTGTTTCACAACTCGCTATGGGTATGTTAGTAAGTCTCAGTAATAAGAATCTATCTAAAAATAACTGTTCATATGAAACAATTGGTATATAACATTCTAGCTTGCAGATGGTATGATGAGATAGGGGATATATAGACACAGTGTAATTATCTAAAATGTATTAATAGGCAAATAGCCAAACATATTTGGACAGGCACAAATTATACTTGTTTAAAAAAAAAAAAAGATTGTAAAAATGAACAGTGTGTGAGAATATAATATAATGAATAAAACTGAGCCAGGTCCATGATGATAAATAGTACATAAAAATGTTCACTACTTGCACAAAATATCATGCACAGTTATGAAAATTAGCAATTACGGTGCATTTGTTTAATGATTTAGTACTAATTAAAATGCAAACATAGTAGCAAGCTTTAGATAACACCAAGGCTTTTTGTGTATCATTAGTACAAACCTTCCCGTGTTTTGCACACATTACGTGTGGCAATAAAATTGTTAGGTCTAAAATAAAGTTTCATTACAAATCCTTAGCTCCTCTGCCAGATATAGGTTTCAGTCCAGTAATCGATGGACGGGGGATTTTTGAAGTGATATGAGGCATTAGGTTTAGGTTTCGGGGTTAGAAACATTTGCTTTGATAACCTAGGGCTAAAACTTGTGTATTGAGATAAAAGGTTAACGATAAGAGAGTTCGGTTTATACATCACTAATAACTCACATCAATTGTAAATGCACCGAGCCGGCATAGCTAAACCTTCCTAAACACCTCAATCAAAACACTTATCCTCCAGATGTAGATTTAAAAAAAAAAAAGTCATAGCAAAAGTCTACTGACCTATTCAGAGCTAAACTACAGACCATCAATAATTCTGTAAAGTCCAAATTGTATGTTGCATAAAATGTTGATGTAGAAATAACATCCATTTCTAAGCCAGTTGGAAAAATCCAAGCACCAGAACAATGTCACCTGTGGATTCATACGGAATATGTTTACATTATAATTTCTTGTATTCTTAACATTGTACTTTTTTATATATACTATGTTTTGTAGTATCCAATAAAACATGTTTTTCCAGATGGTTTTAGGTGATTTCGCATTGTCCAAAAAAAGGCCAACAAACCAATAAAGCACCTTAAATAGGTTAAGTAGTTTTGTTTTGTTATAAAATGATCCATTGAGTCATGTGGTTGATAATTTCACCCCACTCCAAGCAGAATAAAAACTGCTGACGTTCTTGCACTGGAAGTAAAAAGCTATTACACAGACTAAATGTCAATAGTATGTAAAATAATTTTAGTTACAATCATTCTCCATTTACAGCCAACACTCAGCTCTTTATTTGTTGCCAAAAGTGAAATACCAATCTAGATTGTAGCGTCCCCACCAACATGGCTTAAATAATGCGCATTATCAATATCAGCCTCTTCCACGATTTTCTCATTAACGAACCAATTCTTTTAAACACAGTCTGCTCCAAGCAGGCATTAAATGCCCCTTAATTACTAGTATTTAACCAATCAAATGTTTCCATTTCAAAGACCATTAGCTTTCTATTAAGACATTAAACAATTTAGTCAAATGCGCCTCATTGAAGGATCTCGCAGTGGGATTGTTTTTTAAGGTTTATCTCGGATGTCACGCCTGTCTCTTAAACGGTGTTCTTATTTACTGATGTGCTGTTGTTTTTGGCAATTTGTACTGCTGGCAGATATCATGGGCTTTCTGTCAGATGCTGGATGTGTATTCGGAGCAGATAATAGTGTGTATCTATAAATTAATCTGTGTTGCTGTAAGGTATGTAAGCCTGTGCAGAGATACATACATATGGAGAGGTATGTAAATCTGTACCGTGATACATATAGCAAGGTATGCAACTTGAATGTAACGCGAGGCAATGGTGTATACACAAAGCACATGACAGGCGCATAGTCGCCATATGGGCAGGTGGAATTACCCCCATAATACCTAACCCAATAAAACTAGGACACTAATGGATGGGTCAAATATTTCCACAGCTTCATTATTAATAATAATAAACATAATATAATTATAGTAATTGCACCCCAACCCCGCCATATAACACCACATGTCTCTGTATCAAAAAAGACAATGTCCCATATTTAAACAGAAACTATAAATAACATAAATAACAATAATAATAAACACAATCAACATAATTTAAAGTGCCATGACTTTGTTAACAAACCATGGTAGGGGTATACCCATATACCCCTACCACCCATCAGGTTCTGAACCACCACCGAGTTCGAAACCTACCAAAGTTCGTAATTAACCATTTTAACCAACCTCTTAACCAGCAGCCTAACTGCCCTATCCTATTTGAACTAACCCAGAGCCTGTTTGTCCCTGACTTTCTGCTCTCTAGCCCCGCCACACCAAACAGGAACTAAGCATTTCAATACACCCAACTAACATGGGAGGGAGGGACATATTAGGCCAGGTAAGCAGCTTAAAAGTGTCTTTTTTTAAACTGGATGCCTATTTACACTAGTACAGCCTCTTACAATCCAACTCCCAATCCCTGGGGGCCTTCCCCTTTTGCCCCCCTCCCAGCTCTGTCAAGGCCCCTTTCCACTAAGCTGAGCTTGTTCCATAGGGTTACAGCATGTAAACCTGTGTGACTGCATACATAAAGCAAGGTATGTAGTATATGTGTCTATGTGTGCGTGCATACATGGATAATAAGGTATATAAATGTATGTGTTTTCTCTTGCATACATATAGTAATGTATGTTACTGGTTTGTGTTTCTGTGCATTCAAATGTAATCTGTGCTTTGGCTTTCTCATCCATCATTCCATCTATGTACAATGCCCTTGAGGTTTTCTTGTTTTGTTTCATTTTTTTCTATTGAAGTGACTTCAATAAAGCTTTTACATTGTTTCTTCTATTGTATTTCTTTTCTATTTAATGTTGTAAAATCATTTATTTGTACTTATTTCAGGAGATAAGCTTTTTAATTTCCTGGATGTCTGAATGCCTGAAGGTATGTAAATTGGTGCTGCAGTGTGTATACATACATGAACATAGGTAATTAGCTCTACAATATAATCAAGGAAATATGTTAATCTCAGGAAGGAAGGTAAATTGATCTGCACTGAACAATTGGCTTCAAGAGAAGCTTTTTGACAGTCTGACATACATAAACACCAAGCTGACATGCCTAATAGGAAAAAGTCTCCAGGCACTCAAAGTGTTCTAACCATTAGCTAGCTTGACAAAAACCCTGTGTAGGTCAAAACGTTGTTGCTCTGACACTTTTTTGACCCAATAAATCTGCCTACGGTTTCAACACCTTGAGTACCTGGAGACTTTTTCCTGTTTGCACCTGGTGTCAACTGGAATTTAGTGCAGTTTCTCCCTTCATTTTAATAATACAAGCTGACATGCCACCTTTTCAGGAGAACCACCCACTTTTTTTGAAAGATAGCTGTTGTCACTGCCTATGCGTTATGCCGGCTCCTCCATCCTTCAATCGTTGTTGCAAGGCATGCTGCAATAAACTCTTAAAATCTTACATCTTTTAAACAAACACTGAAAGCAACATTATGGGTACCATTTTTATAAGTGGGATAACTACTCATGTCAATTTTATTTTGAAACTTCCCCACTGCGTGTATTTATTTAATAGTAGAGTTAATTTATTATGATTGTAGCAATTTCCATCCATTGCAATTCCACATTAAAACCACTACCATGGTTTGTCATTTAAAAGACTACTCTAAGCATCATGACCACTTCAGTGTTTTGAAGTGGTTATAGTGCTTGGACTCTGTATTTGCAGCTTTTCAGTTTGATATTTTTTACTGCTGCTTGGAGTGTAACTCCACCTTTGGCATCGTTAGCGAGTCAGGAACAAAAATTCCGATCAGCCTAATGTCCATTTTGTGCATATTTCTTTGTACGGACACTGAGAGAGCTCAGCTGATGCTCTTAGCCAATGAATGAGTGGTAAGATTGGCTCTCGAGAATGCAGTTAGGCTGCTACCATGTGACCCTCAAGGCCCAATGTGAAACAGTTAAGAGACAAACCATTACAAATGGTTTTCCCCATTACAAGTTACTGGCGGCAGGGTACTGATAACATCATAACCACTAAAGTGGGCTGTAGTAGCTTGGAGGGATGCTTGGAGCGACCCTTTAAGAAGGTACATGTTTATCTTAAAGGAGCACAAATCCTTCATGAGTTGACTGTAGGTAAGCAAACACCTTGTATCCTTTTCAAAAGCTGTAATGAGCAGTATTCAGTGTTCATATAGACAGATCTATAAGATTAGGCAGAAAGAGGCAAAGCAAGTTATAAGAGCCTCCCAGGCACACAATTAATTTTCAGGAAGTATTACTTAACTGAAAGGGTAGTGGACGCATGGAAAAGCCTTCCAGCTGAAGTGGTAGATATTAACACAGTGAGGGAATTTAAGCATGTGTGGGATAGGCATAAGGCTATCCTAGCTATAAGATAAGACAAGGGCCTAATGAAAGTATTTAGTTGGGCAGACTAGATGGGCCGAATGGTTCATATCTGCTGTCACATTCTATGTTTCTATGTTTCATCTAATTTATTGCAGTCCTAAAATATGGATGTATCTAAAATAGTCTCTGTATATAAGTTTACCCTAATGGGTACTTGTGAAGAGATCAGCTTTCTCAAGCCCACAGCAAAATGACCTTCTGTACTCAATCAATTTTACAAATGTAACCTTTTCATGTTACGTTTAATGAATCATGATTAGAGTTGAGCAGACACCTGGATGTTCGGGTCCGGCGGGTTCGGCAAAACTCGAACTTGACCCCGAACTCGAACCTCATTGAAGTCAATGGGGAACCAAACTTTTGGCCACAAAAATCCTTCTAAAAAACAGCTTGAAAGTGCTAGAGAGCTGCAAAAGCAAGTAAAATGTGGGTAAGAGTAGGACAAATGCCCTGCAAACAAATGTGGATAGGGAAATCACTTAAAATAACATAACAATTAAAAATACAGCTGAGCCATAAAATAGCACTAGATGGAATCTTTGATTTTAGCTTTGGAAGAACATAAATCAAAATCTAAAGCATGGCTGTCAGGAGGATCAACATAATTATCCATTTGAGAGAGGGTTGGAGTGCAGGGTATTCTCTTTCATTTTTTGAACTGAGCTCAACTCCTGATTCATGGAGAAAAGGCCTTCACAAGCCTCTGCTATTGTGTACATAGTTTATACTAAGTGACCCATAGGTTGAGGAGGCGGTGACTGTGGCGGTGTAGGTGGAAGCGGCGGTGGAGGAGGAGGTAGCCAACACTGTTTTTTATATATATATATTTTATTTTAATTGGGGTAGCCCCCAAAATATTGGGACATATATAGAAAGAAACAATTGCGGCCTGTGGTGCATTTCTTGCAGTCCTGATGCATGGAGAAATGCTCAACTCCTGATGCATGGAGAAAAGACCTTCACAAGCCTCTGCTAATGTGTACCTAGTTTATACTAAGTGACCTATAGGTTGAGGAGGCGGTGACCGTGGCGGTGGAGGAGGAGGATGAGGTAGCCAACACTGTATTTTATGTTTGTTTGTTTTTTATTGTGGTAGCCCACAAGATATTGGGACATACAAATAAAGAAACATTTGCGGCCTGCGGTGCATTTCTTGCAGTCCTGATGCATGGAGAAATGCTCAATTCCTGATGCATGTAGAAAAGGCCTTCACAAGCCTCTGCTAATGTGTACCTAATTTATACTAAGTGACCCATAGGTTGAGGAAGCGGTGACCGTGGCGGTGGAGGATGAGGTAGCCAACACTGTATTTTATGTTTTGTTTTGTTTTTAATTGTGGTAGCCCACAAAATATTGGAACATACAAATAAAGTAACATTTGCGGTCTGCGGTGCATTTCTTGCAGTACTGATGCATGGAGAAATGCTCAACTCCTGATGCATGGAGAAAGGGCCTTCACAAGCATCTGCTAATGTGTACCTAGTTTATACTAAGTGACCCATAGGTTGAGGAGGCGGTGACCGTGACGATGGAGAAGGAAGCAGCGGCGGTGGAGGATGAGGTAGCCAACACTGTATTTTATGTTTTGTTTTGTTTTTAATTGTGGTAGCCCACAAAATATTGGAACATACAAATAAAGTAACATTTGCGGTCTGCGGTGCATTTCTTGCAGTACTGATGCATGGAGAAATGCTCAACTCCTGATGCATGGAGAAAGGGCCTTCACAAGCATCTGCTAATGTGTACCTAGTTTATACTAAGTGACCCATAGGTTGAGGAGGCGGTGACCGTGACGATGGAGAAGGAAGCAGCGGTGGTGGAGGAGGAAGAGGTAGCCAACACTGTATTTTATCTTTTTTTTTTTTTATTGTGGTAGCCCACAAAATATTGGAACATACAAATAAAGTAACATTTGCAGTCTGCGGTGCATTTCTTGCAGTACTGATGCATGGAGAAATGCTCAACTCCTGATGCATGGAGAAAGGGCCTTCACAAGCATCTGCTAATGTGTACCTAGTTTATACTAAGTGACCCATAGGTTGAGGAGGCGGTGACCGTGACGATGGAGAAGGAAGCAGCGGTGGTGGAGGAGGAAGAGGTAGCCAACACTGTATTTTATCTTTTTTTTTTTTATTGTGGTAGCCCACAAAATATTGGAACATACAAATAAAGTAACATTTGCAGCCTGCGGTGCATTTCTTGCAGTCCTGATGCATGGAGAAAAAGCCTTCACAAGCCTCTGCTAATGTGTACCTAGTTTATACTAAGTGACCCATAGGTTGAGGAGGTGGTGACCATAGTGGTGGAGGAGGAAGCAGCGGTGGAAGAGGAGAATGAGGTAGCCAACACTGTATTTTATGTTTTTTTTAATTTTAATTGTGGTAGCCCACAAAATATTGAGACATACAAATAAAGTAACATTTGCGGCCTGCTGTGCATTTCTTGCAGTCCTGATGCATGGAGAAATGCTCAACTCCTGATGCATGGAGAAAAGGCCTTCACAAGCCTCTGCTAATGTGTACCTAGTTTATACTAAGTGACCCATAGATTGAGGAGGCGGTGACCGTGGCGGTGGAGGAGGAGGGTATTTTAATTGGGGTAGCCCCCAAAAATATTGGGACATATAAAAAAAGACAACTCTGTTCCTCGGAGTAGCTGTTGACATTATAGTTGCGCAGGAACTTTGGTGACTCTAGAGAACCTTGGGCAAATCTCACATCCCCATGGCGGCGACTTTGCATGCGGATGTCATCCATATCAACTTTTGATGCCATTTTCTGCACCTACCATGGTGATTCTCGAGCTAATACATGCCGACGAGTGCTAGGGGACGGCCACTCCGCTTTTGCACCCTGCTCTCTCTTATGCTGTGCTGGTGCCTCTGAGCGACCAGCGCCTCTTCCTCCAAACTTCACACATCACTCGCATGACCTTGATTCCATGTGGGGTCTAGGACCTCATCATCCTCCACATCATCTTCCACCCACTCCTCAACCCTGCCCTCCTTGCCGGTATGCACTCTGCAGAAAGCCACAGCAGTTGGCACCTGTGTTTTTCCAGCATGTAAAGTCTGCAAAGGACATATGGAAATTGTTTTCAAATTTACTCCAGGCAACAGTTTTCCCTGTAAACTGACCTCTCAGTTTGACTTGTGAGAGTATTGCTCCAGAATTACAATATTGTTTAAGTACCTCTTAGCTATTGATAATTGGTTTAAATAT
Source organism: Pelobates cultripes (assembly GCA_933207985.1). Classification (NCBI taxonomy): domain Eukaryota; kingdom Metazoa; phylum Chordata; class Amphibia; order Anura; family Pelobatidae; genus Pelobates; species Pelobates cultripes. The sequence goes on from OW240914.1 coordinate 111,780,713, forward strand.
AGCAGCTTGTTATCTGGTAGTTTCTAGTGTAGAAAATATCAATCTGTTTTCTATAACTTAGATCTGTGTAAAAGTGTTGTAGGTGTGAAACAATAATACAAGTGACCGATGTAGTAAATTTGAATCAAAGTTACACTTCAATTTGACTCTCAGATATGAAATGAACACCCCAAATATACTATTTAGCGCCAAAAAAATAAGTAAAAAAAAAATTACTTTTTAAAACTCCAATGTAAGAGGCAGATTAGCAGCAAAACAATTAAAATGTTTACAAATGCGCAGTAAGCACACTATTAGACGCTTAGATTTGACTCTCACATATGAAGAACATGCCCCAAAATGTACCATTTAGCAGATTAGCACCAGAAAATAAGAATATTTACAAGTGCACTGTAAGTGCACTATTAGACGCTTCTATTTGACTCTAAGATATGAAGTGCACGCCCCAAAATGTACTATTTAGCAGATTAGCAGCAAAACAATTATTATGTTTACAAGTGCGCATAAAGCACACTATTAGACGCTTTGATTTGACTCTCACATATAAAGAACAGGTCCTAAAATGTACTATTTAGCAGATTAGTAGCAAAACAATTAGAATGTTAACAAGTGCACAGTAAGCACATTATTAGACACTTCTATTTGACTCTCAGATATGAAGTACACCCCACTAATGTACTACCCCACTAATGTACTATTTAGCAGCAAAATAAAAATTACTTTTTAAAACTCTGATGTAACCGCGGTATTTAAAGCTTCTATTTGACTCTCAGATATGAAGTGCACCCCACCCCACTAATGTATTAGTTTGCAGAATTCTTTCCTAAGCTGTCCCTATCAGCAGCAGCATCCTCTCCCTACACTAATAAGACCGCGTGTGCGTGTGGCGCTACGCGACTCCAGCTTATATATAGAGGCTGGGTCACATGCTGCACTGGCCAATCACAGCCATCCCATTAATAGGCATAGCTGTGATGACTTCTAAGGGCACATGAGTCAAACGCTTGTTGATTGGCTGCCCTGCAGCCTTTGAAGACGCACCATTAAATAGCCGAACATACAGTAATGGGTCCGGGGGGTCCAAAAAACCTAATGTTCGGTACGAACCCGAACTTTTAACTTTAAACCCGAACTCAACTCTAATCATGATGCCTTATTCTTTGTCATGAATGTGTTAGATGAATCAAGATTTGCCTGGTCTCAACCCTATTTAAACTGTGCTCATGCAGTAAATGCAAGCTCTGACTGAGCATCAACGTGTTGAAGTCTCAAGAAAATTCTTTGTTCTTTCACCCCAATGCGGACATGTTATATCCGCAATAACTCACTACAGATACATAAAAAACAAAACAAAAAACTCTGTGGAATTTCTGTATTGAGGCAATTTGCCAGGCCATATTGCCTCATGGAATAAACGAGGAAATGCCAAATGTTTGTTTGGCATTGTCTCTAGCAGTAGGGCTCACGTGTCATGTATATGGCATGGCAAGAGTTAATTCATTTCAATACTTTGCTGTACCTCTCCTGGCGAAGCATGTAAATAAAAATAAAATAAATTATGAAGAATATTTGAATAATCTTAGCATAGCCTATAGCTAAATTTCCATTAGCTATTAAGTTGTGCTAAAATTGAAAACATAACAGTTGGATAGCCAGAAGTTAAGTGCCACTGAAGGTGAAGCCGTCACAATTAAAAAATTCCACAAAAAAGACAAGTGAATTGAAATAAGGGAGGCAGAACAACATTTTATTATGAAAGAAAAAAAAAAGAAAAGAAGCTCAGATTAAAACATCACATTTCCATTTCCCCTTAACCGCCAAACTCTCTGAAGGAGCAATGAGTTTTCCCGACTGAGCCGTGAAGTAGAAAAAGCTGCGTCTCGCGAATAATGAATTGTTTTGGAGCCGATAAATTGGTTTCCATGAAATAACAAGTGTCTTGTGTTGAGATTGTGTTCTCTTGCATTATAAATGTTCTTAAAAGTTCACATCAACAAGTTAAATGTTCAAAGGGAAATCAAATTGCTCTTCTGATGCTACAGCATTGGCTTTTAGTTCCAATGAACAAATGGCTGTCATGGTAACGATACAAACCCTGCATTTTTCCAAAAGAGCCCATTAAGTCTTTCTATCCATATCTCGGATCCTGTGCCTGCTACTTATACAGGGAATGCGGATTCAACTGGCTTTTTATTTTTATTTTTTTAATTGCTGTATCTTTATGGGCTGGAATATATATATATATATATATATATATATATATATACACACACACACACATGATCCTAAAAGCAAATAAGGTACAAAAAGAAATATAATGGCACTTATATATTTGTATTCTGTAATTGTATTTAATGGCAGTATTTCATTAAAGTATGTTTGTCCTTTTTCTGCATTTTGCATAATTTATTGTGTACAGTTTACATTTATATTGATTCATTACATTTTTTTTCTATGTGTATTTAATCGTTTTTCATGTGTTGTTATTTTTACAAATGCACTAAGGACTTTTTAAAAATTATATTTCTCACCTAGAAGAGTGAATATGTGACCATGATCTATGTGCTAGTGAATAGCAATAGGACTTTATTCTATGTGCATGGTTTGCACAAGTGTTTGGGGGAAGTAGTTGGTTGTCTCCTCCGTATAGATTTTAAAACAATTACTTTTCAAGCAGAATATCAGTGGGAAAATGCTGACAGTAATGTATAATAACGTGAGGATCCAAGGAAGTAACAGGAGATCTGCTTGTTCAATAGAAGCAAAGAAAATGTGAGGTTATGACCTGACTATATTTTCTACTCAATTAAAGTAAAATTAAACCTATAGTTAACAGAACAATTACAGTTTAATGTATTTGTTCTGGTGAGTATAGTCAGTCCCTGCAGGCTTTATGCTGTAAACACTGTCTTTTCAGAGAATAGCCTAGGAACACCTCTAGTGGCCACTCCTCAGATGGCCACTAGAGGTGCTTCCTTGGTCAGCACTATTGTTCAGCGTCCCCATGAAGCTGAACTTTTCCCATAGAGATGCATTGATTCAAGAGATGCTTGAATCTCTCCCCCTCCCCCCTGTCCCCTTGGCGGAGATCATCAGAACTGACAATTTCAGCCAATCAAATGCTTTCCTATCGGTCGGACCACTGGGAGGGTTCAGCACTGAAAATAAGGTACGTTTTTACTTTATTTAAGGGGGTTGTGGGGCTAAATAGTGTTTTTAACACTATAGGGTCAGGAATAAATATTTGTGTTCCTGACCCTACAGTGTTTCTTTAAGCACTAAGTTTTGTATCACTTCCGGTCTTAAAAAAGTCTCATCTAGCCATACTTATATTTTATATATTTTCTGTGAACAGCCTAGCAACACCTCTAGGGGACACTTCTCAGATGGCCAATAGAGGTGCTTCCTTGGTCCGTGCTGCACACTGTGCAGCATTATCTCTCAGCCTCGCCACACTCTGCATGGAGAAGATGAACTTTCCCCATACAGATGCATTGATTCAAGAGATGCTTGAATCTCCGCCCCCTGCCTCCTTGGCTGAGATTAACAGACTTGACGATCTCAGCCAATTAAATGCTTTTTACTGGGAGGGTTCAGCACTGAAAATAAGGTATGTTTTTACTATATTTAAGGGGATTGTGGGGCTAAATAGTGTTTTTAACACTATAGGGTCAGGAATACATATTTGTGTTCCTGACCCTACAGTGTTTCTTTAAGCACTAAGTTTTGTATCACTTCTAGTCTTAAAAAAGTCTCATCTAGCCATACTTATATTGTATTAAATACATTTTACAAGAAACAAATGCTTTGTTAGTTTTATAAAGGGCAACCTTGCCATATGTAATTGGTTACTGTATAATAGGCTGCCACGCACTTTGAACATGCTATTATAAATGCTCCACATTTATTTATAATTTAATACAGGAGTGTAAAGAGTGGAGTTCCAATGACATTCTGAAAATGTGTCCTGTTTCATTATCCCAGTGAGTATCACATTTTGGAAGAGTGAATTAGATTTTCTTCTTTCATGTATAGATCCCACAAATAATAAAAGTTTACAATAAACAATATCCTTAGATCAAACTGGACAATTAGAAAAAAAATGACATTTACTGTAACATTTCATATCTTCAAAATGTATGCAATGTGTTAATTCTACTGCAGTTCCAAAATATGGATGTTTTATTAATCTACATTTAAAAGCACATGATGATGGTATGAATGGCTAAATAGAACATGCCACTCTGCATGTTTCCTTTAGTCTTTTGTAGTTAAATTATTTATATTTTTATATGAATGTATCAGTTAATATTTTATATGAATACTATTTTTCATATGTATGGAAAAAATTATTTAACATAACTTGACTTGATTTTGACATTGGATCAGGAATATCTGAAATTTCAATTAGCGCAGAGAGATGTTTCATATTCAATTGCACATTTTAAAATAGATTAAATAAACATTGAGGTTACTTTTTTAAAATGTTTTTTTTCCAGTGATCATAAATGGTACCAGTCAATGTGAATGTACAATTATATCTAAAATACATAAAACACATTTAATATTTAATAACTAACCTCTGCTGTGGGAACACCCTCTGGAGGACGGCAATGAAGAACAATCATCCCGTCGATGGGGACATCCTTTCCTTGGGGTTCTTGCTCAAAATTTTTCCTTAAGTCTACAAAACAGGTAAAAACAGTTAAACACTTGCCTTGTGATACCTTTCACATCACAAACAGCTTGCAAAACCCTGTAACTGAAATTCTGCTAATGTCCCACATCCTTTTGTTGGCTTAAGATTAACTACATTGATGATATTTTTATCACATATATAGATACATACACTGACACAGATATTAATTGAGATATTGGTCCTTCCCTGGGAGCTGTCTGGCAAACGCTGATGGGAGTCTGAGGTTCTAGGCTTTGTTCCCCTCTCCTGTGTATTCCTGATAATGCCTTTTGTGACAGGAGCCAGTCCTGAGCGCTATTAAAGAGCCGCGCTTCCCGGCTGTGCCCCTGATCTACCAGCCCTCCCACAGGTATTTTCTTGTCTCTGCAGGCCATATGTTTAACGGCCCTTGATTATTAAATTATGATGGGTTTTGAGACAATACAGTCATTTTTAAGCCTCAGGGACTGGATGGAGCTTGAATGGTTATATGAAGTTGGCAACACAAGGAAAGAGCAAAAGGATAAAGGAAGATGGACTCCAATGTAAACACTTACAAGCTATACGCACAGATGCCCTTCTGCTCTTGGATGTGCCCAGATTGCTCCATGCCACGCACTGACACCAGTAGTCTTCCGACCCGTGGTAGTCCTCCACCTGCTGCCTAGTCACATTGATGAAAACCTCACGAATGGTCAAACCTGGTCACAACACAAAATATAAGATAAGATCACAGTTAAACAATACAATTACAAAAGTTGGAAATCATCTTAGCCAAAGTAAAATTTAAATTTATTATGTATTAGACAAATGTAATCATAAATTTCCCTAGAACTTTATGACAGCTCATTTAGAAGTATATGAGATGCAAGTACTGCAAACAGTGTGTGCGTGATTTGCAAGTTGAGTATTAGTCTGCTCAACTTGTTGATCTTGCCTAGTTTCCCTCGCTTCTGTTTTGAATTATAGTTCACAGCAAGCAAGACGGGAAGCCCCCCAACTGTCTTTTGGACAGCTGAGAAGGTGTGACACAAATGTTTATTAAAATCGTCAATTTATCTTGAAATAAACACTTTAATTAAATAAAACTGCAGATAGGGATGTTACACCTGAAGAACTTCAGCAAGCTGAACTGTTCTAGGTTCTGCAGTGTTCCAAGGGATGAAAGTGAAAATACAGGGTAAAATGAAAATGCCTAAAGGATGTGTTGAAGAAATATAATGCTTAAAGGACCACTATAGGCACCCAGACCACTTCAGCTCAATGAAGTGGTCTGGGTGCCAGGTCCATCTAGGGTTAACCTTGAAGCTGTAAACATAGCAGTTTCAGAGAAACTGCTATGTTTACAATAGGGTTAATCCAGCCTCTAGTGGCTGTCTCATTGACTGACTGATTGAACGGACTGATTGAATGCATGCACGGCTGCGCATTCGTCAGAAGAGGGAGAAGAGTCCCCAGAGCCGAGGGAGCCCGGCGCTGGAAAAAGGTAAATGTTTAACCCCTTCTACCCCTCTCAGCCTGGCGGGAGTTTGGAATTTATCGGAGAGAGTGGGACCCTGAGGTAACACTACAGTGCCAGGAAAACGATTTTGTGGAAATGTGGAAAAAAAGTGAACATCTGTTTTTAATTTTCAGGATTATTTTCTTTCAGGAATTGTACCAGAGGATTGGAAGAAGGCAGATGTGGTTCCTATATTAAAAAAAGGGTTAAAAATCTTGCTTGGAAATTATAGACCTGTGAGCTTAACTTCTGTCAAACATATTTGAAGGATTACTAAAGGATAATATTTAGGAATTAATTGGGAAGAACATTCATTTCAACTAACTTAATTGAATTATATGAAGACGTTAGTAGAAATATAAATCAGGGAGATGTAGTAGATTTGATATAATTGGATTTTGCCAAGGCATTCAATACAGTTCCACACAATAGGTTAGTGATCAAACTAAAAGAAAACGGTCTAGATGAAAATTCTTGTTCTTGGGTAGAATATTGGCTTAACAACAGAGTACAGAGAGTTGCCATTTAATGGTAAATGTTCAAACTGGACAACACTGGTAAGTGGCTCCTGACGACGGCGTTTTGAGCATGCCGAAACGCGCGTCGAGCGTTTTCTTTTTCTTTAATCTCTGCACTTGGTAGCACTTTTTAATTTTTGTTACCACTATGGTTATTGATTTTTAGGTGTTTATTTATTTATTTATAACTTTAGTAGGGAGAGTTGGTTCAGGTAGACACTAGTGGTTAGACGACGGTGTCGAGGTAACTTTTAGGGTGAATTGAGAGATTTTTTTAAAAAAAAATTTTGTGTGAGACTTTTCATCTGCGTTTAGACCTGATTACCCAGTCCCTTGTTCTCTGGGGACCCTGTGCCTCTTCTTTCTCCTTAACCTCGTTTACACTACCTTCCTGTCAGTCGGACACTAGAGGAACTGGAACTCAGATGCTAGCTAGTACTCCAGACAATTGATCCCCTGGGCACCGTTTAGTAGATCTCCCTTTTTTTCAAGTTATACATTTTGCTTGCATATCCCTTTTTATCCTTAGATTGATTAAAGGTAGGGCCTTCCTTCCTCATTTCTTATATAGTGGAGCTCTCCTGATGTTGGTTTCCCCTCGTGGGACTCTACACATCACCTACTCCTATTACCTACATATTTTGGAGGGTTACCCCCTCTTTGGAGCTCCCTATTAAATGGTTACATTGGTGCAGCTCACGAGCTCTTGACTTGTATCCGCACTCCTGACCTGCACTATGTTTACTTTATTTCTCCATTTTGTGAATTATAAGTAGAAGTAAATAGAAATATAAATCAGGGAGATGTAGTGGATTTGATATAATTGGATTTTGCCAAGGCATTCAATACAGTTCCACACAATAGGTTAGTGATCAAACTAAAAGAAAATGGTCTAGATGAAAATTCCTGTTCTTGGGTAGAACATTGGCTTAACAACAGAGTACAGAGAGTTGCCATTTAATGGTAAATGTTCAAACTGGACAACACTGGTAAGTGGTGTTTCTCAGGGTTCTGTTCTGGGACAACTTCTATTTTACATATGTGTTAATGACCATGAAATAGGCATTGAAAGTCATGTTTCAGTAATTGCAGATGACAGAAAAATATGTAAAGTAATAAAATGTGAGCAAGATATTACTTGTAGAAGGATTAACATTGATTGGGGTACTTAAATGGCAAATTAAACTGAATGTAGATAAATGCACAGATATGCTATTTAGGGTAAAGAATGCAACTTAAACCCTAAATGGTAGTGGATTAGGGATAACTACACACAAGGACAATTTGGGAATTGTTATAGACAACAACTAGCCAACAATGTGCAATGTCAATCAGCAGTTGCTAAGGCCAGCAATGTATTGTTATGCATAAAAAAGTGAATCATTTTTTTGGGATGAAAATATAAATTTGCATCTTTAAAAATTAATGGTAAGACCATGCCTTGAATATGCTGTGCAGAAGGATATTATGGCACTATAAAAAGTGCAGAGGCAGACTACACAATTAATAAAAGGAATGAAACATTTTCATTATGAAGAAAGTTAACAATTTTAACAATTTTAAATATGTTTTTAGTTTAGAAAAATGGCACCTCACATGGGATATGATAACATTACATAAATATATTCAGGGCCAATACAAATCATTGTCTGGGAAACTATTCACAAACAGTACTATGCATAGAACATGCATATGCAAGGTCATGCATTTAGACTGGAAGAAAGGAGATGTAGTCTAAGGCAAAGGAAAGGGTTCTTTTACCTGAAGAGGTGGTTTTATCAGTGTCTGTACAGATATTTAAACAAGAACAACAACTGGATGAATACTGGCAATTAGATAATATTCAGGGACATAATTTTTAATATGTGTAGTCATTACATAGTTACATAGTTACATAGCTGAAAAGAGACGTGCGTCCATCAAGTTTAGCCTTCCTCACATATGTTTTTGCTGTTGATCCAAAAGAAGGCAAAAAATCCAGTCTGAAGCGCTTCCAATTTGGCAACAGACTAGAAAAAAAATCATTATTGACCCCAAAATAGCAGTCAGATATCTCCTTGGATCAAGCAGCTGTTACCCACCTAATTAGAAATTATATCCCTGTATGTTATGTTTTTGGAAGTATTTATCCAATTGCTGTTTAAACATCTGTATGGACTCTGATAACATCACCTCTTCAGACAGATAATTTCATATCCTTATAGTTCTTACTGTAAAAAAACATATCCTTTGACTTAGATTAAACCTCCTTTCTTCCATCCTAAATGCGTGACCTCGTGTCCTATGACTAGCCCTGTTTATTAATAGATTTCCAGATAATGGTTTGTACTGGCCCCAAATATATTTGTATAATGTTATCATATCCCCTCTGAGGCACCGTTTTACCAAATTAAAAAGATTTAAATTTTTTAACATTTCTTCGTAACTAAAGTGCTCCATTCCTTTTATCAATTTTGTAGCTCGTCTCTGCACTTTTTCTAGTGCCATGATATCCTTCTTTAGAACAGGTGCCCAAAATTGCACAGCATATTCAAGGTGTGGTCTTACCACCGATTTATAAAGATGCAAAATTATATTTTTATCCTGAGAATTTATGCCTCTATTTATACATGACAAAACCTTACTGTCCTTAGCAACTGCAGATTCACATTGAATATTGCTGCCTAATTTGTTGTCTATAACAATTCCAAAATCCTTCTCGTGTGGGGTTATCACTAATTCACTATCATTTAGTGTGTAAGTTGCTTGTGCATTCTAGATCCCGAAGTGCATAACTTTGCATTTCTCTACATTAAATTTAATCTGCCGTTTTAGTGTCCATACCCCCAATCTATTTAAATCCCTCTGCAGCAAAGCAATATACTGCTCACATTTTATTACTTTACAAAGTTGTGTGTCATCTGCATATAAATATGTTCAATAGAAGCGGTCCTAAAACAGAACTCTGAGGGACACCACTAACCACTTTTGTCCAGCTTGAAAATGTAACATTAATGACAACTCGTTGTACTCTATTCTTAAACCAATGTTATACCCAAGAACAAGAATATTCATGTAGACCAATTTCTTTTAGTTTGAAGACTAACCTATTGTGAGGAACCATATTAAATTCCTTGCCAAATTCCAAGTAGATCACATCCACTGCATCACACTGATCTATACTTCTACTTACTTCTTCGTAGAATGCAATTAGGTTAGTTCTACATGACCTATGTTTCATAAAACCATGCTGATTATTGCTACTAACAAAGTTCTTCCCAATGAATTCCAGAATATTATCCCTAATTAGCCCTTCACATATTTTCCAAGTCACAGAATTTAAGCTCACATGTCTATAATTTCCAGGAAAAGATTTTGAACCATTTTTAAATATAGGAATGACATCTGCCTTCCTCCAATACTCCGGTACAATACCTGAAACAAAAGAATCTTAAAAGATTAAATGCAGAGGTTCACTTATTTCCCCACTTAGCTCCTTAAGTACTCGTGGGTGAATATTGTCAGGCCCTGGAGCTTTATTTACATAATTTTTCTTTAACTGCTCTAGCACCTTGTCTCGAGTCATCCAATCACAAGTTATCGGCAAGTTTTTTGCAGCAATCATTTGCATATCTCTTCCCATGGGATCATGATTAATATATACTGAAGAAAAATAGTTATTTACATTTTTTTTTTTTAGAATTGATGTACTTAAAAAAAAAAATGGGTTTGGTTTTGCATTCTTTGGCATTTCTCATTTTCTAGCCCTTCAGTTGCCTTTTTGCAAGCATTATTGGCTTCCTTAGATATTATATAGGATGCCTCTGATTTGTCTGATTTAAATGCTTTAAATGCCATTTTTTTTATTTTTAATCTCTTGTTTTACTTCTCTACTAAGCAACATTGGTTTCAATTTGTTTCTTTTATATTTATTACCCAATGGTATATACTGAGAAATGTACCTTTCTAATATTTATTTGAAGAGCTTCCATTTATCTTCAGTGTTTTTATCACTAAGGAGTTTATGCCAGTCAATATGTTGTAGAGCTGCACTAATCTTATTGAAATTGGCTTTTTAAAACTATACATTTTGTTTTGCTTTTTAGAGTTTATTTCAAAAATTACCATATTATGATAACTATTTCCAAAATGCTCCCCTACTTGAATGTTGGTCAAAAGATCAACCTTGTTTGTTATAACGAGATCTAGACAAGCATCCTTTCTAATTGGTGCTTGTACCAGTTGTGAAATAAAGGTGTCATTTAACACATTCAAAAACCTGATTCCCCTTGCAGAAGTACTAGTCACTCTATCCGAATTTATTTCAGGGTAATTAAAATCTCCAATAATTAAAGTGTTAATTAATATTATTATTAATATCAAATATTAATATTTACATTAGGTCGTTTATAACATAACCCAACCAATAATTGATTTCCCTTTGTTTGCCCCAAGCAGATATCTACCCATAAAGCTTCCACATTTTCTTCATCACACTCCACATGCCTAAGATTTGACTTTAACTCATGGTTGACATACCCACCACCCTTCTTGTTTTTCCTATCCTTCCTAAATAACGTGTACCAATTTAAGTTAACCTTCCAGTCATGTGTCTCATCACACGATGTTTCTATTATATCATATTGTTTTAGTGTATGCTATTGTCTCTAGTGTATGCTGTTGTCTCTAGTTCCCCCATTTTGTTATATAGACTCCTTGCATTAGTAAGCATACATTTAATATTATCATGAGTCATTTGTACTTTTTGTGATTTTATTTTATCAATATTACATACATCCTCTGTCCTGAGCTTGCCCCTCCCCATCCTTATACTGAGCTAAAGCCCATCTCCTTTCTATCTTATCTCCAATTTCTAGATTGCTTTTACCCTCCCCCCTACTACTAGTTTATAATCTCCTCCAACCTTCTAGCCATCCTATCCCCCAGCACAGCAGACCCTTTTCCATTTAGGTGCAATCCATCACAGGTTGTACCAAAGCGAAAAAAATCGGCCAAGTGCTCTAAAAACCCCAAACCCTCTTTCCTGCCCCAAGACTTCAGCCATGCATTGACCTCTCTAATCTCCCACTGCCTTTCTGCTGTAGCTTGAGGTACAGGTAATATTTCTGAAATGTGCCTGTTCACCAACTGTCTCACCTCCTCCCACTCCACTACATGTCCCCACTAAACTCTGCTCAGTAAGCAGCAGACTCCTCTCAAGATTATCACTCTCACTCAGTGTTGCAATTTTCCTCTCCATATCTCCAATCTGAGCTTCCAGAAAAGCCACACCCGCCATAGAGGTATGGACCCTGGACAGATTCATCCAGGCATGCATACATGCAGCAGGATGTGCACTGAGTAAAACTCGCAATCTTGCTAGCACTCATCCCCAGTTACCAAAAACACAAGTGAGCAAAACAATATTTACTCTCTTGGTTTAAACTCACTTATAGTTTAAACTCCCGTTGTTTCAACTCTTACTTTAAATAGCCTACTTTCAAGCAAACTCCAGTGAGCAAGCTCTGTGAGTTTATAGTGGGTCTATATTGGCAATACAAATCCCACACAGGTGGAAATTAAGGGGCACACCCTCTAATTAGCTCAGCAGCAGCAGCATCCACAAGGAGGGGAATAGCAACAGCAAGAGAAAAAAAGAGGGAAAACGTTTTAAATAAAAACAGCAAAGAAATAATGTATATAAGAAAAAGGTAAAAAGGTTTTTAAATTAAAACAGCAAAAATAATAATAATAATAATAAAAATATAAAGAAAAAAGGGGCAAATAGCTTCTTGATCCAAGGAAAAATCTGACTGCCATTCTGGGGTCAAGAAGGACTTTTTGTCCTAATTTGTTGCAAAATTGGAAATCACTTAAAACTTTGCTTTTTTGTCATCTTTTGCATTAAAACCAAAAAACAGGTGTGAGAAAGACTGAACTTGATGGACACGTCTATTTTTAGCCTAGGTAACTATGTAAGTATTTTATCCAATAAATAAAATTTCTATAAAATAAATGTTTTGAATGCTAAGGAAAACTTAATAAAATTCTTGAATGTTAAGGAATATTGAATAACATCACATCAGTATATATAAATTCACTATGCGATGACTGATTGTGCACACTACAAATGGGTATACTACCTTTTTTTTAATTAACATGTAAGCCTAGCTCTTTTTAGCCTATCGGTCATGTCAATTTATATTTAATACTAGATTTATCCCCACTGAAAGACCTTGGCTTATTTTAAACACTTCTTTGAGCTGCACAACACTTCTTAACTAGACAGGGGTATAAAACTATAACACTATACTGTTTCTATACAACAAAACTTAGTACTTTTAGTTTTCAAGGGTTCATAATTAGATATGATGAGATTTAACCATTTATTTGGAAGTTGATACTGCAAGAAAATAAATGTTTTAATATATTTGTAGGAGACATAATTACTAAGATTTATAGTGCATGGTGAAGATAGTTTGTTTCTTTAAGAAATTCAAACTATAATAATAATGAAATCCAGACAAAATCCAGATACAAGCTAATCTAAGCTAAAAACAATCAAAAACCTGGGACCCAGAGGATCACTTATAAGGATCGTTATGATTGTTGATAACAACACTTAAGAAGCTTAACCGTCACCGCTGGTCATATCATCCAGCGGCACTTAGATCATGTTCTTTGCAATGACAAATAATGGCAATTTTTATTTTAGATCCTTGATGAGCCTGTGATTTTATGTTTGCCAGGGGCTGTAGAACGGATTACTGTAAAGAAATCAGAACATTGACTTCTCAATGATATGCATACTCTACTTAGACAGGCAAAGATAAGAGAAAGAATACAGAAAGAGAGAGCAAATGCATATCTCCTGGTAGAATTAAAATCGCCACTCGTATTTACGTCGGGAGGGGAATACAAATTTTGAGTAACGTATTGATAACATAGAGCTGGAAACCCAGAGGAAAAGGTTTATTGCCCTACAAAAACACTTGAACATGTTACATATATGCATTTTGAAGGAAGGAACTGATTGATGAGCTTATCAAACTACTGGAACTCATTGAGTTATGTGTTCAGTCTGGAGAGAAGTTTGGTCTCATTGGTGTCATTGTGGATGCAACATTTGTTTTTTATGTATGAATTGAGACAAGGGTCAATTAGTTGTAACCTAGAAACAGGGGTGTGGAACTGCATTTAATCCCCATGGTTACAAGAACCAATTACTTGATAGAACAAAGAAATAGAAAGAGGCCCAGGTACTCCAGGATTTAAAGAAGGCAATTTATTTAACCCACAGCCAATCACAAAGTTTCGACCTGTCAAGCTGACAAAGCTTGAGACAGAACGTACAGGTCGAAACGTTGTACCATAAAGATTACTTAAAGATTACTTAGTATTAGTAAATTCAGCCCCTACTCGCTATACCGTGAGTAGGGGCATGTCTAGTAAACAGTGAGCAGCCAGTGGTTGCTCACTGTAAAAAACAAACAAACAAAAACCTATTGGCCCTCACCCCGGAACGGAGCCTGCTGTCCTCCCCCCTGGTGGGTGGGGGCCCTAAAAATAAGAATAGGGGGAACTTCTGTCCTCCCCCATGCCCCCCACCCCTGGGCAGTGGGCAGTGTTGCCCTAAATAAAAATTTAACCCCCCCATCACCTCCCTCCCCCCAAAAAATAACCCCTACCTACCCCCCTCATCCTAAAAATAATGAGGGGGGACCATAAGCTAGATACCTGTAAAAAAATAAATAAATAAACTTACCATTTGATGTCTTCTTTCTTCTAAAATCTTCTTTTTTCAGCCCCAAAAAAGGGCAAATAAAAATCCATAATAACCGACGCACTATACAAAAAAAAAAAACGAGCGCAAAAAAAACAAAAAACTTCATCATCACCTGGAGGGCTCCGTGCAGACTGAGCTCTGCAGGGCAGGGGAAGGCTTATAATTGCAATTAGGCTCAGAGCACTCTGCTTGGTGGGTTAAAGCCACTGCACAGGGGTGGGGGCCAGGGGGGAGGAAAATAGGTCCCCCCCTTATTTTACTTTAGGGCCCCCACCCACCACCCCAACGCTCAGGGGTGGGGGCCGGGGGCGGAGGACAATAGGTCCCCCACCTTATTTTACCATTCAGGGGTGGGGGCCAATAGGTTTTTATTTTTTTATTTTTTTTACAGTAAGCAGCCACTGGCTGCTCACTGTTTAATAGACATGCCCCTACTCACGGTATAGCGAGTAGGGGCTGCATTTACTAATAGTAAGTAATCTTTAGGTCTTTCAGCCTTTTTTTCCTGTGATGGCTTCTAAGGGCACACGAGTCAAACACTTGTTGATTGGCTGCCCTGCAGCCTTTCAAAATGCGCCATTAAATTGCCGAACACCGAACTGCAACCCAAACATACAGTGAAATGTCCGTGTTCGGGTCCGGAGTCCAAAAACTGTAATGTTCGGGTTCGCTCAACTCTATTTATAACCACAGAGCATTTTTCTGCCATATAGATTTAAAAAAGCAGGTGAGCAGACAGTGCCAAAAGTGTCTCCAATACTTTAGTGTATTTCTTGGTATTCTTCTTATAGTTTAAATATACAGAATCCTATAATTTGATTATAAACACATTTTGTCTTTATTATTGACAAGTCAACACCAAACTGCTTAACATTGTACTTGTATATTAAGATATAACTTGATCTTAAAATGCTATTAGTGAGTATGCAAACTTAAATTTTGGGTTACAATTTTTGGAACCCATTTTAGATGCACATTCATATCTTTTTGAAGGACCCCAGAGGAAGTTCATTCAGTATGTTAGTGCCATCCATTTACAGAACAATAATAATAATAGTAATAAGACAGAAATGACAGATATAGTAGACGAAATGTCAAAAATATGAGAGAGTGAACATATGGAATCTCATTAGGAAACATCCACTCTGAAATCCATTCTCTAGTTTTAAAGTATTCCTTATAATGTCATGCTATGCTACCTGTCTAGCAGTTAAGCTTGCTGATTGCCTAAAGGATTGTGTAATACAATCATAACAAACTAACCATGAATGTTTCATGTTATAATGAATGTTTCCGGATATGGAACATTTCTGTATAAAATCACGATACAATGATATTAAATTGAAATTCTGTTAGGATATGCTGCAATGTATGCAATTGCATTTCTTAATCCAGACTAATATTCCTGATTGCTACAATGGGACATTTTTACGCTTTACCTTTCTCTCATTATTTTGATTTTCTAATTGCTTTAAAATATATGCCTCATCCACCTGCCCTTTAAGCCAACTCCATCTGCTTTATACTAAAGAAGCATTTCACTTTTGGTTTAATACCCTTAACTTTTGGCAGATAAAGAACACACACCTATATTATTTTAATAAACAGAATACAGTCTAACGTTTAATCCCCTGGGCAGCCCCCTTGTGCTGCTGACAGCAAATACGTGGATGATAAACTATCAGTATTGGAGCGGAAACGGCTTGCCTTTATCTTGCATGTGGACACCAGCCTTGCTTGGCCTAAACTTGGTGTTTAATAGTCACATAACTGCTTCCAAACATATGTTCCCATAATCCCCTTATCGCCTGCTCATTATCGCTGCTTTGAAATGTCCATCAGCAGCAGCGCTCTGGGGCGACTCTTGCCAAATGTGTTTTCTTCCTTTGCACCTGGCCGGGGCTCACAAGGCACTGGGATGATAATAAATGCTGCAGTGTCTCCCTTCCTCACAGCAGCTTTCAAAGCTCACTGAACCTGAGCCTCTGCATGCTAATGCTGGAGTTATGATATCATGAGTAAACACAGAAGCATAATGTAAAAGCAGAGGAGACCAGTTTGTCCAAGGCCACTCGCCCTTTGCCTACCTGCTCTAGAAATATCACATTTGGACCTTATTCATGCTTAGAAAACTCACAGCGATTATTTAGAACATTTCTATTACAAGCTATGGTAAAATGGTCAAGCATGTTTGCTTCGCCTGGTTTTTGTTTTTTTCTTGTTTTTTTGCAAAAGCTTACTTCCTATTTCCTCCATTCTCCAGCATTCCACAGTAGACAGGAATTGTGAGTGAGATTTATGTACAAATTAAGGATAACTAAATAAAAATAGCTATGTATATTTTTTTATTTCCAATTTGCAGAACTTTTTAATTTTAACCCAGGAAAAGGCATGGGCTTTAATGACATTATGGCGTAATGACACGTCCTAATGTGAGAGCAGATGATGCCCCCCCCCAACTTATACTTACCTCACTGAATCAGATCAGGGGCACTGCCTGACAACAGAATTATGTGATTGTGACTACAATACAAGCACAAGACTCGGATCGGCCAGATTGCAAGATTGGCTTCAGGGGGCCTGTCTGTGTTGTCAGGTAGTTCCCTCAACATACAACTAATTAAAAAATATATATTCATGCACAAATAATATATAAATACATTTAGAATTAAATATATTAATATATATATATATATATATATATGTATTAAGGCAATTTGGCCTGGATTTGTGGGAGGTGCTTGGTATCCACTCCTAGCCTACTTAAGGCACACCCCTTACCTTACTCCTTACCATTCGAGGTCAGCGTTGAATGAGGATCCACTTCCGAGTTCTCTCAGACGCCATCTTGGTTTTCAGTATCCACGAGGTTTTCCGCGGCAAGCTGTGTCCAGGAATCCTGTTTCAGGCCTTTTCCGTCCGTCCAGCTTGTTCTGACCCCGGTCATCGTCGTAGATCGCGGCCCAGGGTCTCCTAAACCGTAAGTTAGACCTACCTGTCATGCCAGGATCGGTTTCCCACGGCGTACGGTACAGAACGGGTCCTCGCTTTGCGGTTTTTCCCTGTTATGTCACAAATTGAACAAGCCGTTCGCGGTTTTCATTTCGTACAGTCATTCGGCTAATCAGTATATTAGTTAAAGTGGTCATTTCGCATATAACTATTCCGTGTTACAGTGAAACAAGTTATCATTTCGGTTGTTTTTGCCGTTCGGCACTTTTTCATGATACGCTTAAACACGCTTGCTGTTCGCATAAAATTCATGCGTTTAAACTATTTGTTCCATCTTCTGTTTTCCCTCACATTGGGTTTCGATTTTATTTCTATGTATTACGCATAAATCCTTTTGTGGATTACATTCACCATTTCATGTATATACCATTCGTGTAACGAATTGCTTGGTTAAATAGACAGATTATTTCCATTACTGTTTAAAGGTATCAGTATTGTATTAATGTCCATACAAAACCAAGCTCACTTATCTGTATGGATCATTTTGACTCCCACGCTTTCAGGGGTCTGCCATTTCATTCAAGTGGACTCAGCCTACATTACAGGCCTCATTTCTGTGTTATAAACTACCATTACAGGCCTCATTTCTGTGTTATAAACTACGACACATACATAAGGATACAGTTTCCTTTTACAAGCAATAAAATCTCGGGTTGAATCACGTACTGATCCAACCAATCATACGTCTTTTCATTACAGATATATTATATATATAACTTTACATCACTTTAAAGCATTTTGTGTATTTCTGCCCCTTTTTTGTTATTCTATTACATATCAACATAACGCTGTTTAAATATAGGCCACGGCCTCCCTCACCCATGTTCTTTTTCTACTTGACACCATCATACATTCCCCACTGTTTTATACAGAACTGTGCATTAAAGACATGGCATCACTTTGCCTTGGTAACACATTTATACTCTCATGGTATATCACTACACTTTATTTACCAAGTAATACGCCAATCAAGCCTTAAAAACATCACTGGTACGGGCTACACAGTCTACTTCATTCCCACACAGTCCACACTCACTATACTACTCTCTTTTACCCATTTTCAGGCTGTCCAGGTTTAAATAGATATTTCACCACACGGTTTCCTGTGAGATATTCATACTACCAGGTACGTACACCTGCTCATATGGTATTCTGCCATACATTTCATTTCTCCCCCCTAGGTTAGAGTACTGGCAATAGGGTCATAGGCTTCCCAATAGGTATTTACCCCTTCTTGGCAATTGCCATCAGTTAGTGGTCCCGCAAGGCCAACACCCCGCCTCAACGTTTCAGAGGCAAACACCCATCGGGCCACACATTAGCTGGCCGCCTCGCATGTTGCATAGAGAGGGCCTCACCTTTCACTCCTTTTCCCTGTTTTTCTATGTTACAGTCACCGAGAGGCCTAAAATTCCTGCCACTATAACGGGTGGCCTCAAATCCCCTCGCGCCAATGCATAGATAGAGCCTCTCAAGCCACTTGGCAACTAGTAGGGCCTCACCTGTCACCAAACAAGTGTAATGTTTCGCCATCCGGCTTTGCTAGCCTGCCAGTACGATTTTGGTGATTTTTCATATACTAATTAATTGTTTTGGTTATAGCATGTCTCAGGAAGGGGTAGAGGATTTCTCCCTGCCTAGCACTCCGGCTAGAGCTATCACTCCAACACAAGGAGGAGAGGTAAATAGTCCAGCATCAATCAGATTGTGCACAATCCCTCGTATAACTAAGGAATTGAGGAGACGGCAAATCCCTTACCCCGGTACAGCAAGGAAAGCAGAACTTTTCAAACTGCTACGTACCTCAACTAACAACATGGATCCCGGGGAAGGACCTAGCCAATCCAACCCAGGAGACATACATTCCATGTTATCTTCACTCATGGCATCCATGAGCAGGGTCAACTCCAGGCTTGAAACTTGAGTCGGTGACCACAGCCCTTACTCTAGCAGGGCCACCCGCTGCTGCTTCACAAGCACCAGCCAACTTGCTATTGGTTCCTCCAGCCATCACCCCGGATGACCAGGAAGTTAGCCCTGCTCATATGATCCCTGAGCACATAAAAAGAGATATCCTGGAAGGTAAAGACGTCAACCTAGCTTCCCTGCTGATTGCCTCCCAGGATATTGTGGAAAATAAGACTTATGCTTATGATGATGTGTCTGTTGTTGTCAGATCTAGGGACACAAGCCTAAACAGGAAACTGACTATCCCAGAGTTTGTACTGGCCTTTGGTATTTACCGGGATGTCACCTGTGCGGTCTACCCCAATAGAAGAGAGGAGTTTGATCTTTATATGCACAAGCTGGTAGATCTGGGCAACAAATATGGTGGTTCAGCCTTTTATGACTACCATAGGTCTTTTTCTGCAAAAGTGTCTGGAGCCTTCTCCCTGTATGGAACAAGATCCAACTGGGGAAGGATTGATACCGTCATGTTTTGCAGACACTTTGCAGGTCTAAGAACACCGGCTTGTGCATACTGCTTCTCTACAGCCCATATGACAAATTTCTGTCCCAACACGGCTGACGAACATGCCTCCACGCAAGGAGCTAGTTCCTCTGGTGTTCCAGAGAAATTGACAAGAGACAAACTGGGACGCCCAATCTAGTTTCTGGGCAAGTCCCAGATATGTAACAATTTCAATGTTGGGTCTTGTAATTATAGCGGTTGCAGATTATTGCATATCTGTTTAAAATGTTTTAGGGCACATGTAAAAACCATGTGCCCAAATAAAATGTATTCTAAGCCTTACCTCACGTCCATTAATATGCTGGTATTTACTGCATTTATGTCACATCACCCGTCTAAACACTTGGTGGACTTTCTTATCTCTGGTTTAACAGAAGGCTTCCACACGGGTATTCTACACATACCATCCGGGACTCTGGAATGCCCTAATCTACAATCCACACAACAAAATCCCACAGCTGTTGACACTCTCATAGCCCAAGAAGTTGCTGAGGGTTTCGAACTGGGGCCTTTCAAAACTCCTCCATTCAAAGAATGGCGTACTAACCCCATTGGTATTGTCACAGGGAAATCTTCCCTTAAACAGAGACTCATCATTGACTTGTCTGCACCACACTCATCAGCCAACCCCAGTCTTAATTCCCTCATACCCTCCAAGGAATTCTCCCTGCAATACACCACCATAGATCACGCCATTACAGCGATCATACAAGCAGGGGTCGGAGCCTGGCTTAGTAAGACCGATATTACTAATGCCTTTAAATTGCTACCAATCCACCCCACACTGTGGCACCTGCATGGACTCAAGTGGGCCAGGAACTACTATTTTTTCTCCCGTTTAACTTTTGGGTCCAAAAGTAGCCCAGCTATTTTCGACACATTTGCCGAAGCATTGTGCTGGTTACTATTGAACATAGCCAGATGCCCTACGGTATTACATTACCTGGACGACTTCTTACTGGTCAAGGAGAATACTTCCCCTCCTAGTAGCCTCAAAGCTACCACCAAGCTATTCGAGCAACTAGGTGTACCAATCTCCCCTAAGAAAATGGAGGGGCCAGACACGATTATCACTTTCCTGGGTATTCAAT
Organism: Pelobates cultripes; assembly: GCA_933207985.1. Taxonomy (NCBI): domain Eukaryota; kingdom Metazoa; phylum Chordata; class Amphibia; order Anura; family Pelobatidae; genus Pelobates; species Pelobates cultripes. The sequence continues at coordinate 111,801,751 of OW240914.1, forward strand.
TAGACTCAACCACAATGCAAGCAAGCCTACCACATGACAAGATAGAGAACATTCTTACCTACATCAACTGCTACCTTCAGCTCGGTACTTGCAACCGCAAAGAGCTACAGTCCCTGCTGGGGTCACTAAATTTTGCCATGCAAATCATACCTCAAGGCTGCTCCTTCATATCACGACTCTTGTATCTTTTTCCACGCTTCCTACACGACACACACAGGTTGTCCTTAGATAACCAAGCTACAGCAGACTTACGCATGTGGAAGGAATTTTTAACCACTTGGAATGGTAAAAGTATGTTCCTCCCTCAATTGATTGACTCATCACCTACCATTTGGTCAGATGTGGCATCTACCACAGGTTTTGCAGCACTTTTTGGGACAAATGGCTTTGGGGCAGCTGGCCTAAAGCAGTTCAGGATTTGTAAGGTTTTTCCCCTACCTCAGCTCTCTTTGAGATCTATCCCATCGTGGCGGCTGCCGTAGCATGGGGTCATTTATGGGCAAATATGCCAGTCCGTTGTTACTCAGACAACCAGGCAACTTGTCACATCATGAACAAAGGTCGCTCCAAATCCCTTACGATCATGAGATTTCTGAGGAAACTCACGTGGTTGGCAGCTTGTCATAATTTCTTTCTATATTGTTTCCATGTTCCAGATATATGTAACACAGCTGCTGACAGTTTGTCTAATTTTAAATTTCAGGCATTTCATCAAGCACTCCCGTCAGCTGCGCTCACAGCCACCACCACTCCAACATTTCAACAACTAATACTGGACTAGACATCATCATGCATCATAGCAGGACACTGTCCCAGTTGGCACTGTCAAAAAATACACACAAAACATACGACAGGACTTTTACACTATTCAAAAGATTCCTTTTGGAACAAAACATCATGTAACCGTTTGTTATGACATCTTTTGGGGGGTTTGCTTCTTTTTGCCACCTTAAACTTAAAATGTCATATAACACCATCAAACTTTATCTCACAGGCATTCAACACCATATGCTAATTTTACAACCTAACAACACTAGTTTCATGGCCTCTCACCAGATTAAGACCATACTCAGAGGCATTCAGAAATCTGAACCCACACGTACATCACAGAGGCTACCCATAGGTAACAATATCTTCAAGGCATTATCTAACCTGCTTGATTTAAAACCTTTTGACAGCAAAACAAATTCTATCATCAAAGCAGCAATATACATAGTTTTCTATGGATTCCTAAGACCTAGAGAGTTTACTACAACCAACACAACACAATCTGCTCCTATTCTCCTCTATTCCCACTTAACAAAACACATGTATCATTACATCCTGATGCTACCTCACTCCAAAACCAGCCAGCACATACCAGTAAACATTCCATACTATCCCATGCACAACAGGTGGTGCCCCGTCAAGGTTCTGGATGCATACCTACAGCATCATAATTCAATACCATCACAACCATTACTACTATTACAAAGTTCGGTACTCACCACTACAACCTTCATGACCTACGTCAGGTCTTTGTTCACTCAACTGGGCCTCAAAGCAGCTACCTACTCAGGGCACTCCTTCCGCATAGGAGCAGTGTCCACAGCCTCCAGTGTCAACATTCCAGTTCATGTTATAAAAACAATGGGGCACTGGAAGTCATCCGCTTACTTACGATACATACCGAACCCAGTACAAGAATTCAGGGATGCTTTCAAAAAAATGTCTGGTTGATATATGTATCTGTATTGGTTGTCTGTAATAAATTTGATTACTTAATTTTTGCCCTCTTCTTTCTCAGGCCTACCTCATCGTCAGTTCCGGCACACCACAACCGACTTGCCCTTTTTACTATCCTACATTTAATTATGGTATTTTTACTCTGTACTATCATGAGCACCTAACACAAATATATATATATATATATATATATATATATACACACATATATATATATATGTATATATATATATATTTATATTATATATTTATTATATATATTATATACATTTATATACGATATAAATGTATATAATTTAATAGGAATAGATACACTTAGACTGAAATTATATATATACCTTGGGTGTACTGTTGTACTCGTGAGACATCGCTGAACACAAATATAATTGTTTTACAGCAGTAAAATGTATAATAACGATGATATCATCATTGAAAGTGCAGTTTTGTGTGTAAAAAATGCTCCATGTGTAAAAACTGAAATGGGCAAGCTCTGTCCTTGACCGTGTAACTTTTCAAAACACCATAAAACCTGTACATACATGCCCTATCTGGCCGTTTGGGTAAGGCATGTATATTAAATTAACCCACGCAGTTGTGCATGCACACTTATAGCACTACTAAAGGAAGGCTTGGGCAGGCATATGCTCAAATGGCATTTCTCTATTGATTTCTGAATTACAACAAAAGTGCAACAGAGGTAAGCTTTTTATTTTTCTTACCCAAGTTGCATTATCTATACCAGTGAATGATTCAACTGTGTTAAGAATTCACAGAGACCAAAGCTGTTTAGTAAATGAAATCACTGTCTCCTTATGGAACTACTTAGATGTTGATGGTGTAAAAAAACTGAAAAACTAATACATAAGGCTAATCTGAAGAACAATGGAGAATCATGCTGGGCAGTCTAGATAGGCCACAAAAAGTCACAATCTATGTTTGCTTCACAATTTCTGGGCGTCTGATATTATCATGGGTCTGCGGTGATAGACTAGGTTAGAGCCCTTGAATTTAGATGCTTTTCTTGGTCCCAAATCAGTTTCACAATCCTCTGTCTCTCACGGTTAAAGGGTTGTCACTGTAAACGGTATTGTTGATTGGGCCGCATTAACAACTAATTTTCGCCTTGGCCTTCGTTGTCCCACAAGCAAAGGGGAGAAATTAATTGCTAATCCTTATAAATGTCAGGCAAACCCCCTTTTTGTCATGCTCCTCTCCCAAAGCTAAGTATTCTGTGTATCTTTCTTCGCCACTGCTGTTTTCCTCCATAAAATTATCCACTCAGAAGGAACAGATTTAACCTGCATGTCTCGCCCTCAGCAATTTAAAAATCCATTTACAGCCTGAGCGCCTCATCATGCCGAATACTTTTGGAAATGGACATTTATCTACATGTGAGTGCTCAGAATTGACAAGTGCCAAGAAGGTGTTGGGAGTTAGGCAACGACACTTAGGGGAGATACATATTTAGTGATAACAGGAATAAAATATTGTAAGAAAGTAGCAATCAGAGCAAGGCAGATCAATGACAAGTGAAGATGCACAGGCTCTCCAATCGTTTTGTTTAACAATACATAAAAAAATTGTTTGTGTAACCATCTCCTGAAAAACGTCTTCAAGAGGTGCATTTCACTGCTACTCCAGCAAAGAAGAAATTAACACGTAGTTAAGTTAAAAGAGAATTACATTCTAAATTGATATTTTATGCATATGTACAGGGCTGGTCTTATGTAAGCACTTTAAAGAGGATATTAAAGGGACACTCCAGGCACCAATAGAACTTTAATGCATTTGACAGAGGTTGGCCTTATTAATATGCTGTATTTTTGCATGCTCAAATCTTTATAGTTTTTGCAAAGAGAAAAAATGAATTAAATGTTTTCCAGAATTCTGAACCATAAGCCTGCCTCTTTATCCACACCCCCTCTGCACTGTCTGCGGCCAGGTTGGGGATTAAAAGCAGCTCATCCTGGCATAGAAATACTTCCTTATCAAATGTATGCACATAGTCTCAGCCCCAACAGCACTGAGTGAGCTTAATTTAATTCTCAACCTGGCTGCAGAAAGTCAAGGAAAATATAAACAGACAGCGATATCCTTACTATATATCTCCCAGAGTTTCCTCTCCTTCTAATACAGGTTGTTTTGTAATTCAGACCATTCGGTACTGTCAGTTACTGAGCTGTGTGCATACATTTTTGATAAGGAAGTCTTTTTTCTGGAGTGAGGGGGTGTGGCTAACAAGGCAGGCTTATTGTGCAGCATTCTGCAAAATTTTATTTTTATGTAAAAACTATAAAGATTTGAGCATGCAAATACAGCTGCACAATGTGTCTTTAATAAATTGTATTTTACTTTCTAGATAAACCATGGGGGGAGTATAGAGAGCATCACATACTAGGGCACTCATTACATAAATAAGTAATAATGACACGTGAAACTGGACAGAGTTAGCTTCATTGTATCAATACAGCAGATTCAAAGAACACGATGAATCATGCTCTTTGTAGAAGCAGGCAATCAGCTCTATTTTCAAAACATGACAAGAGAACTCAACCATTCAACTAGTCAAGAAAATAGAATTATAGTATAATACACTGTAAATATCATAGACTGATCATTTTGAAAAAAAAAAATGCTTCAACTCTTTAGTGAAATAGCCTTATACGTAATATGAATATTGATATAAAATCCTTGTTCAATATACGTTAAAAAAAAAAGTACTGCAAATTTAAAGAGTATTCCCTCTGCCACCGGGCTTCTTTTTGCCATCGATGAGCCCTGTTGTAACCTTGAGTTAATGTCTATAACTTATTTTCTTGTGTACGTAGTCTTTCTATGTAACGATTGGCCGAATATTGAAACTGTTTTGACGTTGCATCATGGGTGTTGCCAAGGGAAAGACTGCTCAGGGCTGGCTTTATTTGTTAGCTAAGAGTCCCTTCTTGTTATTCAAAACTTAGCATTTTCTAGTATGTTGAATCATTACATAATTTGTGACAAGCCACTTTGTTGTTAATTATACAGCACGGTGTGTGGGTATTGCTGTGAATTACTTTAATGCAGTTCGTGCAGATTTAATGCTGCGAGATTTAGGTTAATATACAATGCCTATAAAATTTACCCTGGGAAGAAGTCCATGGACTTTTGCCACGTTGCAATGTCCCTATTTCACATGTATGTTACTGCAAAGAACATCCACATCAGCAGCCTCTAAGTGTCCAGTTTTATGATTCAGGCCCCCTCACACACAGATGAAAAATAAATTGACTAATTGCCCCTATAAATCTTATCACGAACTAACTTGCATCAAGCTTCTCAACATTCCAAGCAATCAAATCTTCCAGCTGTAGAAAAGCTTTTGCAAAAAGTTAGTAAGTTAGATTGTAAATACCTGCCTGTCTAATTCTGGTATATTGCCACAGTTAGATTGACATACACCTGATGAAAGTAATGGTTTGTAATATTTTTGACTTGTACGTTCTTTTCATCCTCATTAAGACAGGAAGAGAATTTAGCAGTTGATTCTCAGGTCTATACCACCTCCAGATCCAAAATAAATGAAACTCCCTAGGGATATTTACGATGCAAGAAAATATGCACAAATGTAGAAAATCAAATATTGAGAAATACATAAACAAATATAATAACATACAGTGAAATACAGGAAATACATACAGGGGAAAAAAATTGATCTGATTTTGAACATTTGCCCACTGACAAAGAAATGATCAGTCTATAATTTTAATGGTAGGTGTATTTTAACAGTGAGAGACAGAATAACAAAAAAAAGAAAATCCAGAAAAACGCATGTCGAAAAAGTTATAAATTGATTGGAATGTCAATGAGTTAAACAAGTATTTGATCCCCTATCAATCAGCAAGATTTCTGTCTCCCAGGTGTATTTTATACAGATAACGAGCTGAGATTAGGAGCACTCTCTTAAAGGGAGTGATCCTAATCTCAGTTTGTTACCAGTATATAAGACACTTGTCCACAGAAGCAATCAATCAGAATCCAAACTCTCCTCAATGGCCAAAATCAAAGAGCTGTCCAAGGATGTTAGGGACAAGATTGTAGACCTACACAAGGCTGGAATGGGCTACAAGACCATTGCCAAGCAGCTTGGTGAGAAGGTGACAACATCTGATGTGATTATTTGCAAATGGAAGAAACAAATAATTGTGAACCTCCCTCGGTCTGGTGCTCCATGCATGATTTCACCACGTGGAGTTTCAATTATCATGAGGTGAGGTATCAGACCAGAACAACACAGGAGGATCTTGTTAATGATCTCAAGGCAGCTGGGACCATAGTCACCAAGAAAACAATTGGTAACACACTACGCCGTGAAGGACTGAAATTCTGCAGCACCTGCAAGGTCAACCCTGTTCAAGAAAGCACATGTACAGGCCCATCTGAAGTTTGCCAATGAACATCTGAATGATTCACAGAAGAACTGGGTGAAAGTGTTGTGGTCAGATGAGACCAACATCGAGCTTTCTGGCATCAACTCAACTCGCCGTGTTTGGAGGAGGAGGAATACTGCCTATGACCCCAAGAACACTATGCCCACCGTCAAACATGGAGATGGAAACATTATGCTTTGGGGGTGTTTTTCTGCTAAGTCTCCTCTTCAGTGCAGTTACAGAGATGCCTACTACACCAGAGCTAGTATAAACTCTATTAAATGTGAGTGGATCTACTATATTGTAACATTTTTATCTATTATTTGGAATATACTGCACCATTATTGTTTTTCGTTTTATCTCCCCGCTGGCTGTCTGTAACTGCACTGAAGAGGAGACTCACCACATATCCCATAAGCGGGGATCATACCGCTGCAAGCTATCCATAGCTGGATTAAGCTCTACAAAAAGTGAGTAAGATCTCTTCTATTTTATTTTGATACCATTTGGATCACCCTGCACCACCACCGGTTCCATCATCCATTGTCCTCCTCCATATACCTGCAAGGAGTGGAGCCCTACAACTACAGAAACCAACTAGGATCTCAGTTCTACTAAACCTGGTGGGCAACTACAAGAAACGTCTGTCCTCTGTGATTGCCAACAAGGGCTTGCCACCAAGTCGAAGGTGTCAAATACTTATTTCCCTCATTGACATGCAAATCAATTTAAAATTATAGACTGATAATTTCTTTGTCAGTTGGCAAACGTTCAAATTCAGCAGGGAATCAAATACTTTTTTCCCTCACTGTATATCATAATAAGTTTAAAATTCCTGCTCACCATCAGAAACTGCAGCTTCGTGTGGTATTCTTTGCATATACTAGGAAGTAGCTGCCTGTGATCCAATCCTAGGGATTCTGTTTTTTTTTTTCCAGAAGGAATGATGAGCATTTTCAATAAATCCCTAGACAGCAGAGGTTTGTGACATATTTAAGATTTGCAATAGGCCACATTATTCACTAGAAAAGGTACACTCCTTGCCAGACTGAAAGCAGTCACGGTTCACCTACAACTCCTATCACTTGTAGACAAAGTTCTCACCACCGGACAAGTAATCCTCTGAATGTATTGATAGTAGCAGAACCAGTGACTGGGCAGAACCAGAGACAGCCTGAATTCAAGAATCTTGTTATGCATGCAATATGACAAGTGCATACTTTCTGACTTGAAAGAAAACTTTCCTGCTTCATTAATCACTGTTGTCATAAAGTTGTACGCTTGTCAATCTTGCAGACGGCTGAACAATGCTCGGACGTCAGATTTTGCTTAATTGAATTTATTTTAAGTCGTCTCTGTGACATGTTCCCAGTATACATTGTTAACTGATGGAGTGAGTGAATCACAATGGATATCATAGTCTGATACCAAATATGTGCAAACAATAACCAAAAACAGACACTAGCAATTTAAGTAGAATGCTGACCAATTCTGGAAATCTTTAAGTGGCTTCATCACCTTCTAAGTTAAAGGACCACTATAGTGCCAGGAAAACAAACTCGTTTTCCTTGCACTATAGTGCCCTGAGGGTGCCCCCACCCTCATGGTCCCCCTCCCTCAGGGCTGAAGGGGGAGAAAGTGGTTAAATCACTTACCTTTCTCCAGCGCCGGGCTCCCTCAGCGCTGGGGACTCTCCTCCCCCTTCGGTCGTCATCGGCTGAATGTGCGTTCGCGGCAAGAGGCAAGATGGACCTGGCACCCAGACCACTTCATTAAGCTGAAGTGGTCTGGGTGCATATAGTGGTCCTTTAAAAGGACTAAACCAGTCCTCATGACTCAGAATGAGTCCAGAAATTGTTTTATTATTATTAATTTATATATATATATATATATATATATATATATATATATCAATTTAATGGATTAGAATAGGTATAAGAGACTCTATATTTTTAATCTATTACACAAATAATAAATCCCGCAAAAATGCAATAAATAAAAATAAAAATGTATTCACCTTTAAAGGAACACTATAGGCATAGTGTACACAATTTTCTAAAGGACAAATAGGGCTTTCCTTTGATATTCTATGCAGAAAAAACACACATCTGTAAGTAACTTGTAAGTAAAGATTTTAAGGAACAAATTCTGACCTGAAGCTTCATCCACACTTTCCTCCGACACGTGCTCATTCTGATGCACCCATTCCCCATTACACTTGAAGAATATCTGCATTGCTGGGATAGCCCTGCACCGGAGACTGATGGGATTGCTTTTGATGATGTAAGCATCTTCAGGCTCCATCTGGAAATAAGGCAATGTGCCCGGAGCAGAAGGCAGGGATTCTGGCAATACCTCTCCATTGCTGTTTCCTGAGGATATAAATCAACACATAGACCTTAGGTAACTTTTATAGAACTAGAGACAGCTTTTACAACAGCACAAATTAAACATCTTCAGAAATATTGCCTCGTAACACATTGGCATCAATAATTATCGCGTGCATTTTTTTGTGGCATCAAGCTTACAATAAAATAAATAAAATAGTAATGTTTAGTTATTTTTAAAATTTGGTCAAGCTTACCAAAAGTAAAATAATTAATGTTAATCAATCATACTGCTAGCATAGAGATATTAACAAACACACAGGTATAACCCAAGCATTCATGAACCAACTCCTCCATATAAACTGCCTCCGGTGTCATTTTGTGCATTAAAATCAGTTACAACAACCCGTTTCAACCTGACTCCCTCAAAGACTGTTTGGCTTGTCCAGATCATCCCACAATACATGCACTGCCTAAAGTAGTCCCAACATACCAGTGAAAAAGTGAAGCGAGAATTGAACAAAAGTTAGCGGGATTAGACAATAAATGGGTGGATTGTATTGTGAAGCTGTTCCTATTAAAAGGACGTATGTCTCACCAAATCCACTTATTAACATTATTCTCCAAACGCAATCAATCATGATATATCCATGTGTGTCCTTTTGGATACAGTTATATTTAGACTAGATGTATGTAAATAAAATTCTTTTACGTAAACTTTACTCTTCTCTTCCCCAAATACCCACTAGACATCAATCGACAAGCACCAGAACACACTTTTTATATCGCCTGAAATATACACATCAAATACTTGTTTCCTTAATAGAGAGGTAAGAAATAAATAACTCTCAATCCAGAAGCTCATTCCTTTTACTGGATAACCAATATGTCTAGGAAACCTAATTATCTTTTCTCACCCCACATATAAATCTAGGTCAGCATAGAAATGTAATGGAAAAATAAGAACTAATGACCACCTAAGAGTGACAGGCTATCAGCTATCTGCTATCAAGCTATTGATCTGGCATTGTGCTGTTTAGTCTTCTGTGTCCATAATAAATAAAAGTCTATAGGGGACACAAAATGAAAAGTCACAGCTTGAGTTCTTGAACTTCAGATGTGCACTTCTATTTAGGGTCTTCAGTTCCTGCAAACTTTTGTTTATAACATTTCTGTTAATAAACAACAAAAACTTTTAGGAAGATCAAAAGACAAAATGTTTCCTATCAAACTTCTCCACTGCAGTAAACAAACCATCTCTTGAGAATAACTATGTCAATATGAATCACAGACACCCACACATCCATCCATCTATCTATCTATCTATCTATCTATCTTTCTGTCTGTCTGTCTGTCTGTCATTCTAAAACTGGATTATGGGAAAAGCCCACATTGCAAATAATCATGTTCTACATTTTTCCAAGAATTGCCAAGTCAACATGCAAATATGCATCCTTAACAATGGAGCACTTTTTTTAAACTCAACTTTTTAAATCAAAGCATGGGTCATAATTAGTGATGTCTGTGGTGTATCACCAAATTAATATATATATATTACACAAGGTTCGTCTACATTAAAAGGTATTTATTAAAAGGCAACAACACAATACTATAAATGTATCACAAACACACAGCCCAGACCCACAGAGCAACAACCCTTTTTAAATCTATCTATCTATATAGTAATCCCTTCCCCACACGCTTGATCTCACCCACGGTTAGGCCTTCACATCTAGTAATGGCTCACTGCTGCAAGTTCAACATCACATCCACCAAGGAAGAAAAGGAAGCAACAGACAGTAACATGGTTCACCATGCTAGCACATGGCGTCTGCACATCTGCTCTGCAGCACAGCCAAGAAGGAACAGAGAGGAATGGAGAAAGGGGGAAGTGGTTATCTCTCTCCTGACTTGTAAAGGTATTGTATTACACAATTACCATTTCAAAGGGTAAAGCTTATCACACTGTAGCTTGGTCACATGACCCCCTGGTCACCATATTAGTTTGATGACAGAATGTCACCACAATGTCCCGAACTGTTCGCCGAACGGTTCACGAAAGATTCGCCACGAACGGTTTGCCGCGGACTCATCATTGAGTAAACTTTGGCCCTGTACCTCACAGTCAGCAGACACATTCCAGCCAATCAGCAGCAGTCCCTCCCTCCCAGACCCTCCCACCTCCTGGACAGCTCACTAAGAATGCAGCTTCACAATGGATGCTGTCCAGGAGCTGGGAGGGAGGGTCTGCTGCTGATTGGCTGGAATGTGTCTGCTGACTGTGAGGTACAGGGTCAAAGTTTAGTCAATGATGAGTCCGTGGCGAACTGTTCGTGGTGAACCGCTCGTGGCGAACCTTTCGGCGAACAGTTCGGGACATCACTAGTCATAATCCAAAGGGGCCAAAGACCAGAAATCAATATGTAGATATAAGATCTGTATGAGATTTCGGCCCAGGATTAGAGAGAGTTACGTTTCTAGGCATCAACCTCTGCTATTTTATTTCAGCTTGCACTAATGTTGGTAGTTAAAATATCTGCCAGTTAAACTTCTACACTACCCTAACACTTACACAAAACCCAGCTCTTCTGTTCCTACAGCCTAGGAAAATGCAATATTGGGCTAGAACATACAGAAACTATTGCTATAAACATCAAATACTGCTTTTGGGAAAATCTCAGCAGAATTTAAAGTGACCATCAAGATTGATTGTGTTGCATCCTTGTTAGGTAAGATCTTACTGCAGATTCTGTAAGGATGTATTATGTAAGACCTTTAAATGTTCAAATCTTGTATATGTACATTTCCATATATTGCATTAAAACAATGAACACATCAACTCTAACTGCCGAACTCAGGAAAATTAATAGTCCTCGATTACATTTATTAAACTTTTACATTGGTTATGGTGGGAACTTGTTACAATTTGGTATAAAGTGAGTGGATCTCCAGGTATTTGCTTGGCTCATTCTTTACATGACACAATAGTGTAAACCTGTATATATTATCTATCTTTTTATAATAAGGCTACCATTAGAATAACCCTGTGTCTTAAAATAAAAATAAAAAAATGGCCCATAATATGTTTCCCATGTACAGACATCTCATTCTATTGTATTATACTGGTACTGAGAAGCGGGTTGTAAAGGGCACTTAGAAAGATTTAATTCTTTGTGCAATAAACTTACTGCTATGAAAGGTCAGTCTATGTTTCAAGACTTATTTATCAGCTTGGGACTGATAAAAATGTAAAAGAAAGTGCTATGATATGCTCTGGCAAAGCCATCATAACCGTTCAGTGAGATTAATGCTGAAGACCCAAGAGCTGCAAGGAGAAATGTACACTCGGTGTTAGGTGCATACCTTACAATGTATCATTTATCGTGATTACAATGTAACAGCAGTGCAAGGTATGATAAAGTCAAGTATCTGTCTGTCTGTCTCTCGGATTATCTGTCTATCATTATACGGTTTTACAATGGATGCCCTTAACTGAACTGTCCAAATACTCAAACACCCACTTTAAATTTTAGCCGTGGAGGTAGTATTAGCCATGTAGGTATCTTCTGCTGATGCTGCCTCATGGAAAGAATGAAGTTCTTTGATGGACCCTAGGAACCATTGAAGATGTAGCTGACCATTTACTTTAGGATATGTGTAGGTAACAAGGATAGCCACAGTGGCCGAATGCACCTTAATTTGTTGACTCGATGGGCTGTAGAAGGGAGAGGCTGACAGTCAATCAGCTTTGAGGTGTTGTGGACAGTTGGCATCAGATTCAGCTAATTTAACATTAAACAATAAAAAATACAATGGAGATTCCGCACAAAATGGCTGCATATGATATTGATGCAAAATTTATATATGTGTGACATAAAAAACAAATGAATACTCATGTTTATTGTTTGTGTTTTTAGCTATGTTCTATACTTCTTTGTGCTGTAGAATGTTCTATACATTCAATTTGAAAGTAGATTTCTGTTTTGCCCCTTTAACATTAAAACTCAGAAAGCACTTTAGTTGATTAGAAGACATTATCTAATTTAAGCCATGACACTTCTAGTGAATTATTTGCAGCCAAAGTTTACACCTATAACCAATGCAAGATGCTAAATTAGAATTTGCTATTTCTTGTGCACGCTCAACCTTGAAGGCCAAACTTTAATCTGGTTCTTTGACTAATTTCATTTCTACGACTGTGTCTTTGATTAGTAAACACATTTCTCTTTCTGTAAGCATTTGTTTCTCCACCTGATGGTCCCACTGCATAAACTATATTGTTTTTTTCTCAGAAAATAATTATGGTCAAGAACTTGTTTCTTTCATTATTGATTGAACCTCTAGAGCTGTTGCTTTTTGTAATACAACCGACAATCATTACTGAAAGATACTGCGGATATATCAGTCAGTAGTATGGTATTGTACATAAGATCCCGTGTTTCTAAAGTGTTGGAATTTATTTAAGTGATTTTGCATCTGTTACACATACACAGCTTAGTTCGTAATTAATATAAATAAATACACAATATATTTTTGCATAGGAATATTAGCAGATAATAAAAAACAGGTTTTGTTGACTTTTGTGCAATTCTTTTTAAATTATTGCTGCAGTGATAAAGTGTTTGTTAATATGTATATTAAATTAACTTTGTTTTCTGACTGCAATGAGCTATGTTGCAAGTCATATTCTAACATAGTTATATAGTTACATAGTTACATAGGCTGAAAAGAGACATATGCCCATCAAGTTCAGCCTTTCTCAGATTTGGTTTTGCTGAAAGAAGACAAAAAACCCCAGTCTGAAGCGCTTCTAATTATGCAACAAACCAGGGGAAAATTCTTCACCCCAGAATGGTAGTCAGATATCTCCTTGAATTATGAAGCTATTACCCTACTAATTAAAATTTATATCCTTGCATATTTATGTTTTTGCAAGTATTTATCCAATTGCTGTTTAAACACCTGTATAGATTCAGATAAAACCACCTCTTCAGGCAGAAAATTCTGCATCCTTGTCGGTTTTACTGTAAAAAAAAAAACCCTTTCCTTTGCCTTAGACTAAATATCCTTTCTTCCAGTCTGACATGACATTATGCATTGACATCTGCATAAAATCTCATATTCTCTCTACCTATAATGCTGTAATAGAACTATTTTAAGACTTAATCTAAATGTTAGCTTACCCTTTCCCAAATCCACTACGTGTACATGACCATATCTCCACTGCCACTGAAAAGTTGTTTGAGTTTTCACTTACTTGAATATGTGGTGGATTTGCCCCATTTAGCTTTCCTATGGCATGTGGCAGGAGTATTGCTAGGTTCAAACAATACCATAGGCTTTAGGGTGTTTTTGTATGGAGTGTGTATATATATGTTTGAAGATGTCCATTTCCATGGAGCACACATGTAAATGTAAGTGAATATATTTGCGTGGCTGTAGATGGTATATGGGTGACTTATATGTCATACTTTTGTGATGTGTTGTGGTATATTGGATAAATCTGTGGGTGGCATTTGTGTGGATGCAGTGGGCAGTATTGTATATTACTGCTGGGAGCAGAAGATTGTATATTACTCACTGTAGCTAGACACAAGGGAACATATGTGCTGCTTCAGCTGACTCTACATCATCTGTCTCACAGAGAGATCCAGGGCTACATAGATTGACATTCAGGGCTCTTGCTCTCCCAGTCATCACTCAAGCAATGCACCTGGCATGGCATGATGCATTCTCCATGCTTGGAGCAATATCCTGGGAATATGTCTCAAATTCATAAAAGTGAGAATTTCACCATTTCACTTTGGTAGAGTGCTTTACAATATTGCACAGGTTTATTCACTGAAGTCTGGATTACTATAGTCACAGCATGGTTATGTCCACCTTAATTTTGCAATTTGATTTAATTTGCTAAAAAATGGGGAGCTTAGTCAAAAACTCTGTATGTTGTTTTATATGAATAGACTACATGCATTACATAATAGCAATGCTAGATTTTCCTTATCCATATTTCATTCTTTACACCCCCAAAAAAACTTTTTGTTGGAAAGCCATATTATAATATATCTGTTAGTATAGATTGTACTACCCTGGTACTCTAAAACTCTAAGTGCCTCCATTTTCTTGTTGGCTTGCTCTTGTCAGACCATTATGTGTATATATACAGTGTATTACACTATTGGCATTTTTATCTTTATTGTTGTGAGCACCGAGCTGATCTTTTAACAAGGAGTGCAATTTATTTTGTTGTTTACTCATCAGCCTAACAGAGTTATTTACTAAAGTGAAAATTCAAAGTTAATTTAAAATTTAAGGTCATAATAGCGAACCTGAAAAATTCTCTAAGTCAGCTATGCTTCCAATTCAGCTATTCAGGTCTTAAATCTAAAATAAACTTTGAATTCTCACTTTAGTGAATAACCCTGTAAATAGACCATACATTTCTCTCTAATTTTGTCTTCCCGATGTTTTTCTTCCATGTAATTTTGTCTTCAATGCTGCCTGTAATTGTGAAACACATCTACGCCTATTATTTTTGTTAAACATTTTCTCTATATTTTAAAAGGGCCTGATTAGAAATGCAATTGCAAATTTTCATTCACACCTGTTTCTCTATTATAACATTTCTATCACTATTTTGATAAATAAAAATATACAAGCACCGTTGATGGATTTAATATTCAAACACTTAATACTAATACTGAAAAATTACAAAACTACAAAAAGTACTCTAAATTTCTTTTTAGTAATATTTGTATTCTAGTAATGTAACTTTCTTACATGTAATGTAACATTCTTTGTGAAATTGCTTGGGGGGAGGGGGGGGGAAACATACTTGCATTATAGTTTTGCTGCATTGTTCAACCTCTGAATTGGTGGTCCAGGTATTTTAAAACAGTGCTTCCTAATTTTAACAATGAAATTCTAATGAATTACCATTTGTTTTAAAGATATCAGGTTTTAGGGGAAATGTTCTTTGTCTCCATTTTCTGCATTACCAAGCCATTATCCCAGATTTTTTTTTAGACATTTCTGTCCAGTAGCAAAGAGGTTAATGTTTGACTTCTTGGTACTATTGAAGCTATTTCTAGTCTTTATTAAGCACTGTCAAGTGAAGCTTAAATTGTTATATTGTCTGGACCTCATGCACTAAATTGACCTGCGTCTCCATCAGGATACAGTCTTTATCTGCCTTTGCTCATTTCCTACGAATGTATTAATGTACCATGCATAGGTCATACTCCTCTCATCAAAATAACTGGGTGACAGCCGGAAAATTGCACTGCGAACTACGTACTACAAAGAAAGAAAATCAATTC
>OW240914.1:111817627-111829365 GCA_933207985.1 Pelobates cultripes
AAGAAGACTTTATTAGTCATCCTTTTTCATCAGTACATTTGGTTCAATCAAAATGCAGAAGGACAGAGTGTGACCTATAATCATATCCATCTCTTTGTATGGCATAGTAAATCAAATATAAACATTCACTATCAAGTTATCTGTGTTTAGAAAAAAAAAAATTACTGGGACATGGCTTGTATAACTTGCATATTAACATACTTTTAAAAAACCTTTCTATTAAGATTTCCTATATTCTAAATGGATTTGATCTGTTCTTAAAGAGTTTGCCTTGTGTTAGCTGGTTAGATAAATTATTTGTATTAGATTACTGGGCCTGTTTAAAAAAATAAAAAAAATATAAATGTCACAATTAAATATACATTTTTTTTCAAACATCAGGATAGTCCAATTTGCCTTCATGGAGATAGATGACTTTTGTTCAATCAGATACTTCTCACAGAGAAGCATTGAGACCACATGGCACATGCGCAGAAATCAACACAATCCACAAATCTATTGCTTCTGTTAGAGAAACATTGAATTTACACAGAGTCTAGCATCTACATACATTATATGATGGTTCTATATGTCAAAGTGATTCAATCATTGAATCTAAATGTGTCTGAACCCTTTAGTGGCTATCTGATTAATAGCCACCCATAGGCATGGAAACTACAAAATGTTTCTTACAATACTACAGGGGTAGCATCTATGCCCCAGAAATACTTCATTAAAATGAACTAAATCTGATGCTTATAGAGTCCCTTTAAAAGCGACCAATGACTCTAAACTATAAACTTTCTAATTGGAAAATTCAGCATTAAATATAAGTACATTTAAATTTCCTTTAAAAAATAATCCAGAGTCAATATTGCTCCAACATATCAATGTACAACTAACCATGTGCTACTAAAATGTTCTCATACTTCTTTGGAAAAACGTGTTTATGCAATAAATTGTATACTTTGCCAAGTCAACCATATGAATCTCTCATGGTCCCACAAGACATCAAACAGCATTTGTAACTAATTAGATTAATTAGAAACATGCATTCAATATAACCCATACTGTCACAAAAACCAAATGCAACTTTTTTTCTTATATAAAATCCAAAAATATGTTTGCCTTTTGACTTTTAAGTCCTTTTACAGATTTTTTTCAATTTTCAGAGATTAATGGATTTCTGAATGAAAAGCCAGGCAATGTGTAGAAAAACATATTGATCTGCATAAAAGTGTTTATTTTAATATTTTGTTTTTCTGCAGGAGTAGACTACATATATTTTAAGATAAATTGGACATTGGCTTTTGGATGTGGGCATATCATAACCTTAATTAATATGTAGCAATCTAATGTTATCTGCAGACTGTTTAAATGTAAACAATCATCTAACCATTTGAAAAAAGAAAAATTTAGCTATTTAATAAATTGACAGAATTTTGTATTTTGTTTTTACAAATACAAAACCACCAGTTCATAAACTTTTTGACTGCATAGACATAATGGAATTTTCAAATATCTAAGAAAAATAAGGCCTTTTAGTTTAGAGCTGGATATATATATATATATATATATGTTCACCATTTGCCTACAATGACATTGCAGTCGTAATTGAAACTTTTTTATGAAAGACATCAGTAAAGTATACCAATGAATAATTAACCCTTTGATTATGCATGCTTGTTTACTCAAATGTGTTATACATCTGCTTAATGCATTTCTTTTAGAAGAAGTGGTATTCGATATATTGTATTCCTCCAAAGGACATAGCATTGAAGAAAAGAAATACAGCCATTCAAAAACACTGGTCGAGTGCACACACGTATTCAGTCAATTGTCTCTATTGGCAGTTTTTAATATTGAAACGTGACACAATACAGTGCCACTGACCTCACGTCTATATGTTATTCAAATGTACCTATGTCAAGAAAAAAATGAAAAAAATAGATTTTACAATATTTTAGTGCAGAAACAAAATGAAATTCAAGGGAATTCACGGAACAAAAAAAATTAAGTTTTTTATTTATTTACCAACATTTTCTTTTAATTTTGTTTTGACACTTTTTTTTTTAATTTACATTGCTTTCATATTATTATTAGTAGTAGTAGTTCTAGTATCATTTATATAGATTTATATTCTGTTGGCTTTACAATTATAGAATGTGGACAATATGTGTGATGTCCATGTAATCTATGATGAGAGGTCCTCTCTATATTGACTTTTTCAACTGATATATACATTTTCTCATCTGAACATATTTACTATTAAAACATCTAATCATCTAACATTCTTAACAAATTTGACAAAATGAAGAGCATCGGGCAAATATCCTAAAAAGGCAGCCTTACAAAATAATTTCAAATAAATTAAAATTAGAAATTAAATTTATACAGAAGATATCACTCCAATTTTAATTATAGAATGTAAATTGCATTTCAAATTTCTTATCCTGTGAAAGGTTTTGATTAAAGGGCAACTGACAACAAACTTTTTGTTTTTGTAAATTGTTATCAGTTTGAAAGAAACTTGGTTGAGCAGTGATGTTAGTTCAGAGATATCTCACCAACTGCAGCTCACCCTAAATTGCCTGCTGCTTCAGATTAAAAGAAACAAAAAAATCAACAACATTTTTTATAAATCATTACGTTTCATTAAATGTAATAAACCTAAAAAAATTAATAAAATGTAATGACTATTGTCCTTTAATAGAAATAAAAATGGGGAAATTGGCAATACTGCTCATGCGTAATAAATACTTCAATGAGTAAAATCCAAAATTCAGTAACATATACAAATACAGATACATACAATATAAAAAACGAATAGACAATTATTGTGTGATGTGATCACCAATTCTCTGTCTCCCCGTCTTTTTTTTTACAATACAGATTTTTTTTTTTTATAGCTAACAAAGCTTTTGCCCCTCATTTAACATTTTTTACAGTTATTCACTTTTGTTCACTGCAAGGTCTATTTCTGTATTATTTCAATGTCCTCTGACCTTCATTTTTATTTCTACTTTTCTGTACAAAACTCAATGTTCGCAAATCAGCACCCGAGGGAAGAATAAAATTCTCAAAAGGCTGTCCTAAAAAATAAATTTTATATAAAAGTAATTGTTCTTTGACACATGTAGCATATAGCAATAAATGCCTTTTAAGTCTGTTTCATGTAAGAAATGTGAAATAAATGCCAAATATACACTTTACAAAACCTAAAGTCACATTGAAGAGAAACAAATAAAACATTTTAAATTAAGAACACTAACATTTTGTGAATATAATTCTGTATTTTTGCTGATAGTTATTGACCAGCCATGTCAGTAAATCCTGGTAGAAAATAAAAACAGAATTATGACCATCGTTAACACACACCTGTGATTTGAAGAAAAGAAACCACCAACATAAGAGTAAAATAGGGCACTAAAGGTGTATCGGTAATATATAAGGTTTATACACATGCAGAATTTAGTCACAATAAAAACAGCTCTTTTTGACTAACGTGAATTATGCTTACCGCTTCAGTGTCGATATAAGTACATTTTGATAGTTGTATCGTAACACCTGTAGAGAGTGCTATTTAGTAGATATTTTGCGTTCTTATTTTTCCACTTGATTTTGGGGAGTATTTTTATCCCTATACTAAGCTCTAGTGTTAATATGATGTCAATAATGAATTAAAGGAACACACTAACATTTTAAATAAAAATATTTATTGAGAATGTTTTCATCTCATTAACATTTTGCCCATTATGAAAAGAAAGTTAAACTCTTTTTACCCAGTACTGCTGCTCCTCTGCTTCTGAGATCATCATTAATTATGGTCTTGCGCCAAACCAGTGCTTCACATAGAGAACTGAGGCGCCATGGTGTATTTGTACCAATCACCATGGTCTTCCAACTGGATACTTTTCATAGAGTAGCACTGAATCAAATGCTTCTCTATGAGAGGCGTTAATAGTGTTTGGTGATGTAAATAAATGAAATTCTTGAATAAGGACTATTTGATTGACATCTAACGGTTGAATTCTGACTGACTAATGTAAACATTGCCGTATTACAAGAACAGACAGTGTCTTTGCCCCAAAACCACTATATCAGGGGTTCCCAATTAATTTTTACTGTGAAATCCTTTGACAAAGTGTATCAACATCGGGGAACCGCCACCCTCTCCCCCCCTCCCAAAAACCAACAACCTGTTTCGCGTCGTTGTATAAACCTTTCAATTAGCAACTTTTGATACTTTTTTTTACTATATATATCCACTCATTTCTACAGATAGTAAACAGATTGCAGTACTAGGGAGCAGATGTATTTTTGTGTATAGAGTTGGTGTTTGTATGTAATTTTATCGTTTTAATACAAGGATATGTTTGTATGGAATGTTAGCATTTGCATATAGTGTTGGATTTTAAATGTGGTGTACATTTGTGGGTAGTATTGGTGTTTGAATGTTACTATATAATTATGGAGTTAGAATTCAGGGGTGTTTTTTATGTCAATTTGTGTTTGCAGGAGTGTGTGTTGTGTTTGATTGGTGGGATGTCTGCACATGTACTGTCATATACATACTTACACATTAAGTGTTGTCGTATACACATTAAACACAGACGCGCACACACTGACACAGATACACACACCTTGACACACAGACACATACACTGACACAGATACACATACAGTGTGTATCTGTATGTCAAGGTGTGTGTCAGTGTGTGTATCAGTGTGCCTGTGTGTAACTGTGTGTGTGCCAGTGTGTATCAAATTGTGTATATCTGTGTGTATGTGCCGGTGTGTGTATCTATGTGTCAGTGTGAATCTGTGTGTGTGTATGTATCTGACACACAGATACACATTGGCACATAGTGGCACACAGATACACACATTGGGAGATACAAACACTGACACAGGTACACACACACATAGACACATACACACACACGTTTAAATTTGCTGATCACTTACCTTTTTTCTGCAAGAGGATCTTCCCTACTGCTGGCTGAGGTTGGTGTGTTGCTCAGTCCCTGCTGCTCCCTGTCTCCCTCCAGGCGGCTTGCTCTGTCTGGGAGGATGTGCTGTCACTTACTCCCAGCACCAATACTACAGGGGTCCGGTCACGTTCTTAGATACTGCGGTGCCTGACCAGACCCCTGTTTAGCAATACCCATCAGGTGGCCCTAAATACTTGTGCCACCCAACAGGCAAATCACGGCTGAACCCCAATTTTGTTCTCGCGGAACCCTAGTTTTCCACGGAACACCAATTGGGAAATGCTGCACTATATTAACATATAGTTTTTTTTTGGGTTCTTTAAATGGTCCTTTTGTAAAGTACCAGCTTGATCTTGGCTTTGAAGTGGTGGAGTCCTGTGCTAAATAAAGTATTTTATTTGAGCACTTACAAAAGAAATAGTGAAAGTGAATCTAATAGTTGAAGGAAACAATAGTGTGAAAACAATATATTTATTTTTTCCAACAATTTTTTTGAACGGAATTAATTACATTAAGCATCAGGTGCATGTTCTGCAGGTTACAGAAACTCAAGTTTTGTTATTTGAAAATGTTTGCTAGTGGTTTTGCAAGTTCAATCTCAACTTTCTTTAGCTGTCTTTATCCAATTCAAATCTCAGCATGCCTTCTGGTCCCATAGACTTATCAACATTTATTTTACAGCATTCCAAATAATAATTTCCCATGATGCTCAAGTAGCTGCTTGACAGCTTCTACAACATGAGATGAATTTAATCCATTTGTTGCCTGCATCTGTCTAAAGAAATGGATAGTGGGAGATAAAGGTAAATAGGTGGAGTAAGAGAGGCCAAAAGTAGATGGTATGAGGACAATGAGATTAGAAATATTAGAGAACATTGGTGGGATCGACGAAAGAATAGGATAGGGCAAAGGTAATTGAACAAGCATAGCATTAAGAAGAGCGAGAATGTGTAGATACATTGAATAGAGGCAGAGACCACTGTAAGAGTGGAGAAAGCAATAGGAATGGACGGAAGGGAAATAAAGCATTGATTGAGAGGAGAAAGCAATCAAATATATGGCGGAACAATGACAAAGTGTAATGAAAGAAGGAAGGATGTAGTTGAAGATGGGTAGCATGCAATAAAAAATGGGGAGAGTGCAATTAAATGGGTAAGTCAATGTAATATAGAGGAGACCCATGGCAGATTGGGGTAAGAGCAATAGGAAAATGTGTAAATGCGAGATGGGGAAGAGCAGGGCTAAATGGGGCCATCGAAGAGAAGAGAGACAAAGTACAGATAGATTTATGTCAGTATTTAATAAACTGCTAGATTATTATTCATTTTATTCTAAATTGCTATTTTTTTTCTTCACATTTTCTCTTGTAATTGGTTTGACATGTTTAGAGGGAGTTATTTATGCATAACGTATCTATTTTTCATAGAATTTCAGGAACAATGAATTTTAACATCCTTCTGATTGATTATCTAGACCTATCTTAAGAATACCATCAACAATTTATCTCTGAGCAAGATTTATAGCCAGAAACAAATTTTAAGATGTAGCTGACATTCTATCTTTTTCAGCAGTTTTAGATAATAAAAATATGTCAAGTAAATACATTTCTGTGCCCCAGCTAAAGGCTTCCCCAAGGTTATAAAATGTAACTTTTAGCAAAAATTGCAATTTTGGTAATAATGTTAGTTTGTACAAAGTCATTTTAACTTGATTTTAAGTTAATTATGTTATTAGAAAATAAAAGTATAGAAAATCCATTAAGTAATATTATAAATCTGTAATAAGTTCAGAACTAATGATGGAAAAAAATAAGATATGCTTGAAAGATTAACAAACTAAAAGAAAAATAATAAACTAGAACTACAACTGCTTATTAGGTCAGTATGGTAAATTATGTTTTCCATTCCAAGCTGTGCTAGTTCTTTTTAAGCAGGGATATCATTAAAAAAAGGAAAATAACATAATTAGCATCTCTGCTACAGTCAACATTTTCCAAAATAGGCAAAAGCTTGAGAAATATGTGAAAATGAAAGATAGCAAAACAAAATGCTAAACTCCACTGTACAATATAAAAATATAACATAAACATGAATAAAAGATTAACATTTTTTAAATATCATTTATGTGTGAGATCAAATAGTTAGTCTCTACGGTAATCATCAATGTTTTATCTGGAAATTTATGTTTCAGGATTTACATTTTCCAAGTATGTGAACAACAAAATTGTTGACATTTAGTTTCTTGTAATCAGAAATACATCTGAAATATATTCCACAAAGAATGAGTGCAAGAGTGTGGAGAAGAAGAGAAAGGAAGTAAGTGTATCTAAATAAAATAAATAGATAAATAATGGAAGAAGAGGAGAGATAGAGAAAGAGAGAAAATAAAAACATATAAATAAAATAAATGGATAATTATTGGGATGTAAAAATATTCAAGGAAAATAAACAACTTCTTACAACTTCTTAATAACAAGCACATCCAACTCTCATTCCTTCACGCTTTTCTCTTGAAGGGAGCCAGTATCCTTTTTCCTGGTGCTTATGCATGCCTGTGTGTGTTGCTGTCTGTATCTGTGTGTACTTTTTTGTGCCTGTCTGCGTACGTCTCTGCCTGTTTATACTTATCTATGCATTTGTGTGCCTGCCAGTGTCTGTCTTTGCCTGCCTGTCTGTATCTGTGTGTGTCTATCATTGCCTGTCTGTGTCTCTGTGTGCTTTGCAGTTTCTGTCTATGCCCAGATTGTCTATGTGTGTTTGTCTATGTCTATCTGTACTTGTACGTGTCTGACTGTATCTGTGTGTCTGTCTATGCCTGTGTGTACATGTCTGTCTCTGTGTATGACTTTCTGTGACTGTATGTATCAGACTGTGCCTGTCTGTGTCTTTGAATGTCTGTGTGTGTGTGTGTGCCTGTCTTTGTCCATTTTTGCCTACATTCGGCCATGCTACATTTGTTATTTAGGTCAATACCTCTTGCCTACATTTGGCTGCATTTTATTATATTTTTAAGCCTTGTTCAGACACACATATCTGTCTTAGACATTTGCATTATCATTTGTTACATCATCAGTTAGTTTCCAGGTAGCTTTACCCATTTATTATTCATGTGCTGCATCCTTAAGTGTAATTTATACTAAGTTTCCTACTTGTGCTTTTATAATCCAACCTATTGTTTTTTAATTGTTGCTGACTTTACCAGTTTTGGATTACTACAGCACACTTCAAACTAAACCTCTCACACCTAATAGTAAATTATGTTATTATTTATCATCTGCTATGTACTTTACATCTAAAGTCACGAAGTTGCCAGAAATGAACCATTTTAAAAACAAAATTGGTGTGTATCACACCCTTGTGTCACCTAATCAAAGCGTAACACACACCACACACAGCAGTACTTAGCATTTATATGAATGATGCAGCGTCCCAGGTGGTTTTCCCAATTAACCACCCCTCTCAACAGCAAATCTACACACAATATTGGGATTCCTCTATGCATCTAAAACAATGATAAATAAACAGCGCATAGTAAAGTATATCTAAGTACAAAAAAAGTCTGCGTTGTAGGTATGCACTCACTAGAATGTACAATGTTTTGTGCCTTGAGGTGCCTCCCCTGGTTATGGCTGGAGGGCTATCACCTTCGTGACCTTCTCTTCACCAGTAATGTGGCCCAGTGCTGGCAATAGGATGGAGCCTGACCACTGAGCCGACAGGACGTATGCAGACATAGCTCTCATCCTTTTGCAAGATCCGAGCAGCGATCACCCCTACAGTGGGATATCTAAGTAGGGGAAGTCTAGATTAACCTGGAGATACAATTTTTATGCGGTTTACGTGATGGAGACCAGTGCAGCAACTGAGCTAGCTCTAAAGTGACACAAATGACCATATATCGCTCCTATCCCCCTTCCACCCTCTGGACCGGTGAGGATTATCCTGGTTCCCACTACGTAGAGCAATAAGTGTTTTTCTTCTCAACACGCAAGATCACTCCCACACGCTGAGAAGCCATGACAGCACTACCTAAATTGGTGGAGGCAAATGTTCCTGGGCTTCAAAGCCTGTCACTGGACTGCTCTGACAAGAAGGACTTTGTTGATCGAATTTTAGCAAGGCTAGATTCCATATTCGAATGCTTTTGGGCTCAGCTAGCATAACGGGAGGAAGCATCACACTCTTTACTGTCTGGGAGAGCTCAGAGAAGTTGGTGACAAAGCGACACACCCTCCCAAGCTGGAGCTCCGGTACTCACCTGCCCCCCTTAGCGGAAGACCAAACGGGTCCTGCGCACACCACACCTTCCACCAAAGCAGGGGACCACCAGCCGGCGACGGCCCCAGACCATCCAGATTCTTCGACTCTACCCTTGTGGGAAGAACTCAGGCTTAAGGGGCTGTTGGGTCCATGGCACAGGGGAGTTGGCCTCATGTCTACCCCCGTGCTGCACAGATTATCAACCCAGCCTGGACTTACCCGGAGGCACATCAACTCTGCCACTCATGGGGATCGGTTGAAATGGGCAGAGAGCCTGCTACCTGTGTTCCAGCCAGACAGGGGCAGCTGCTATATGCACTGTGCAATGTGATTTCTCTGACTGCTTTATTTTTTCTCTTTGTATTATTTCTAGTGCAGTGAGATCATTCATAAATTCAGAGGTTTGTTCTCCTACTAGTAATACCAGACAACCTGTTACTTCTTTGTTTATATGAAACCTAGTATGTAGTACTAAGCATGTTTAAGGCCTAGCCTGTTTATCTTTAGTCTGTCTGGACTGGCTTGCCCTCCCATTATATAATTCAATGGCATCGCATCTTTTACTATGTTGTATCAACTAGTTAGGCCTGACGTATGTCATTGTTTATTACTTTACAAAACTGTGCCGGAATTTTGACTGCCACAATCAGTACATTTGTGTATGCTTGTTTACCGGTGGCATTACAAGGCTGCATGTTATTTGGTGCACAGCAAAAATAAAGAATGGTTAAAGAAATAATAATGATATTAAATTAAAATCGGTCCAATGCGTTTCCTCTACCCAGTCGGACTTCCTCAGGGACACAATGAAATATAATAAATATAAATAAAAAACAATCAC
This sequence comes from Pelobates cultripes, assembly GCA_933207985.1. NCBI lineage: Eukaryota > Metazoa > Chordata > Amphibia > Anura > Pelobatidae > Pelobates > Pelobates cultripes. The sequence goes on from OW240914.1 coordinate 111,827,701, forward strand.
TCCAAAGTGAATATGCAACCTGAATATCCCTCCATCCTATTGTCATTATATAGGGCTATTCTCCAGAAGTCATTGGTGGGTCATCTAGTAGGTGTTTTCCTTACTCTCCTCTTCATAGAAACAGTAAGAAAAAATAAAGTTTTTTTGTACTTTGATATACTTCACTATGTGCTGTTTATTTATTCTCGTTTGAGATGCATAGCAGAAATTAACCATTGCAATATTTATGGCCCCAATACTGCAACTCCTGTCATTCTCAAACCAACATATTTGGTTTATTTGTAGTGAATCATAGTCCTTCATACTGAATTTCATTTTTAAATGCTCAGCAGGAAGTTTGGATTCAGTTCACAATTGATTATTATTTTTTTAAGAAGCTCTCAATGACACCTCTACTAAATTGGGTATTTTTAAGTCTATTAACTGGTGGTTAAGTTACATCTCAAGTTCATTATTAATTCCTATTCATTAAGAATGCAGTTTAAGCTTTACTGTATGTTTTGTACTGTATTGAGTCTTGACAAAGGCCTCTGTACAGGCCAAAGCATTGCTCACTGCTTCAATAAATCTGCAGTGTGCAATATGCTGAGTGCATATTACAGTTGTAATCACAATTATTCACACCCATTCAAAATCAGGTTTATTTTCAAAATGTACACACTTTCAGCTATTTGCAATGAATAAATCAAACAAAAGCAATTGAAATAGCTCAACACAATTAATTTTTCCAGTGGTTTCCACAAATTCAACTTAAAATGCAACTTATAATGTCTTCTCCAATCTCAGAATTATTCAACTTCTTCAATAGAATCCCTCATGACAGCATAAAAATGCAAAGCAATTGTTGTATCAAGCACACATGATGCAACTAACCAAAGGCTTCAATAGTTGCACTAGGTGTGCTTGAGCTGAACACTTGAAATACCTCAACTGGCTAGGTGTTTTTTGAGTGTCACGTTTGAATGCATATTAGAAATATGGCTAAACCAAAAGAATGATCCACAAAGTTAAGAGAAGAGATAATTTCTCTTCCCACAACATCCTCACACACAGCACTCTCACACGCATCACCCACATCACCCTCGCACACATCACACATCACCAACAGGACCCTTGCACAGATCACACACAGCACCCTCACACACATCACCCACAGCACTCTCACACACATCCCCCACAGCACTCTCACACGCATCACCCACAGCACTCTCACACACATCACCCACAGCACCCTCACACACATCCCACACAGCACTCTCACACACATCACCCACAGCACTCTCACACACATCACCCACAGCACTCTCACACACAGCACCCACAGCACTCTCACCCACAGCACCCTCGCACACATCACACACAGCACCCTCACACACATCACCCACAGCACCCTCGCACACATCACCCACAGCACTCTCACACACATCACCCACAGCACCCTCGCACACATCACCCACAGCACTCTCACACACAATCCATAATTATATCCACAATTGGACTACGGGGTACACTTTTTATGGTCCCCAGATCAGTTTATCATAACTACCCACTTTTGCTGTATATATTGTACATATTCAATAGCCCTTTCCTATTGCACAGATTTTGAGCATTCCCTTTAATACAATTGCTGTCAGTGGATGAGCAATTGTTTACCCAGGTTTCCCT
>OW240914.1:111829465-111935830 GCA_933207985.1 Pelobates cultripes
AGAAGAAGCAGAAGCCACGGTTGATTTGGATAGGTTAGCCCATATTATTATTTTTTCACAGTCTAAATGCCCAAAGTGTTTGACTTAGGCACCTATCCATTTGTAGCTTTAGTTCATCTTCTAACAATTGCTAGATGTCATTGTTTCTATCACACACAATAGATGACACGTTATTGTCTCCCTGTAAGTTTTTAGGATCGGAATTCTAATAAAAGTTAATTTTTAATCACACTACAGAATTGTAAATTATAACACAGATCCCATAGGGACATTTTCTGTGACCCCTGGCGGTTGTTCTTTCCCTCCAGGGATTATTCGCTCTATAGTTTATCACACATTTGTGAGGGTTACCTCCTGCTGTGTTCCCTCCATACACCCACTTGTTCCCTTAGGGGCACAGGTATACTCTTCACTTTGAGAGGGGGCATGTTTTGCCCTTCTTAGTGGGCCGATGTAATAAAAAAATGCCCGGGCCAAATTTTTTTCCCAGTCCGGCCCTGAATGCAAACAGCTGAAAGTCTGTAAATATTGACAATCCACCTGATTTTCAATGGGGGTTAAATAATTTTGATTATAACTGTACATTTGGGACCTCTTTTGTTACCCTTTTCTGTGATAAAAGAGAAATAAGTATATTGTTGATGGGGATGAAAAGCTTCTAAGAAACAGATAGTTAACTTGTTTCAGACATATGTCTAACACATCAGTTTAAAAATGAAAGCATAGATTGCATTGTGTTCAGTAATTAAATGGATTGATATTATATTATTTGTACACTAATCTGTAATAACTGAAATTGATATTCACAGAGGTAAACAACAGCTCCAATAAATATTTATTATTTTTCTTGCATTACTTTATTCCATTATTTACCTGCATGTTTTGCCTTTGAAATGAATTCCAATTGGTTTTACTATTTACTTTAATATTTTAGAAAAAGGGGCTAAAGAAGACCCTACCTATCAATGAGTTGGCATTGGATAAAATAAATAAACTGGAAAAACAAATGCTTTATGTTTATTAATTAGTAAATGTAAAAGTTTCTTGTTTCAAGCCTAGGTATTCTTGCCATCATAAATATTTCTTCCCTTATTCCCTCCTATCCAAACCCATTACTCATCTCTGTATTAATATATTCTCTTCTTTGTTTAATAAATTTATAGGTATAGGAAGAGAGAAAACAGAGAAGTTGTGTGCTAAAGGTCCAGTCCCTCCCTCTGCATCCGCCACCGTCCCCTACCTTATCTAGCTTCTTGGTATAGATTCTTCTTTGTTGATTTATTTTATCTACCTGTCCTTGGAGAGAGAGAACACACTATTCTGTTTGATGTTGTATTGTTTATTATCCTATCTTTTATTATTTGCCCGTTACTTGGGATCTTCGGGATCCATATGAACTTTTACATTATTATGCCGGGTTCTTGAATTATGGATTCATAAGCCACGTATACATCTGTAATAAATAAAAAATATACAAAAATAAATAAATTTAAAAGTAAATAAATTAAATAAATACATAAAAAACATTCCCTTTTTGTTTGGTCATTAAATTCTGGTCAAAATCTATACTATTCCAACACAACTATTATAAAAAAAAAAGTCACAAATCACAGAAATCCACCACTACTAAATATAGGTTAACTAAAAAAATCCTGGACACCCAGTCTGATGTCTGGTGGTTGTGCACTGACTAAAATTCAATGTGATAGAGGCTTTTATTCATGTCTGGCTTGAAAACAACAAACTGTCTTGGTAACCAGTGCACTGAGGAACGTAGCAGTTATGCAGTAACTGGTTGCTATTCATTCTTATGACTATGAAATCATGACTCTATTTAGTAACCAGCATGGTTTCGCTCTGATCAGAAACCTTTACTATTTGACACTGTGGCAAACAAGCTGTAGCGGATGGCACTGGGCTGTCCTGGGAATTGTATTGGTTTTTACTGTATTCGTCTATTTGACAAGTTGTAGGTGTAATAATGTACTGTATTCGTCTGATTGTTCTGTAGAATCATTCTAACAAATAAGGGAGTGCAACTACCGAACAGTCAGACCTCCCCGGTGTGAAGTGTGCCTTCAATTACCCGTTGCAACATTGTTGTGAATGGGCAATTGACAAGCTGTACAGTAGCCCTTTGTTCTCGGGGGTGGCCGCCATTCGGGAAACGAACACGTGCCGGCGGACATTTTAAAACTCCCGAACAGCAGTGTTTTGCCGTCGAGTGTCTGGAACTCAAAACGGACACTCGACTAGGCGAACACCGCTGAGACCTCCACCAGCCCGGTCCGTTCGGTTCCAAACTACCGAACGGCCCCTCGTTCAGTAGACAGAAACAACCGAACGAGGGGATTCAGGCGAACCCTCCCCAGTCTCTGTAACTAGAGGCTTTCTTGTGATTTATTCCCTTGTTCCAGGACCGACCGCAGGGCCCCATCGCATGGAGCCCAATTCGGCTATTCCTTTCAGCGCGGTCGGTCATTTTATTCCCTCCATGAATTTCCCGAACCCCTGGTCTGATCTGGGTGATTTTTGGATATGTTGTTCACCCAGATCAGGGCTACCAGAGGATGTATAATTTAAAGTGGTACCCCTAGGTTTAGGGGTACATCCAGAAACAGGGGGAATTGGTGTCCTGGATAAGGGGATTATGATGCAGACTGAGGGGAGGGGATGTGTGGGAGGTTACTGGAACAGGATTGGCTACTGTACTAAAGAATGGAAATCCCTCCCTTGCATGGGAGCATGCTTTATAAGGCCGCTGTCTGAATAAATTTTGAGTTCGGCTCCTGATATTGTGTGTCGTCCAGTTATTGGGAGTGCTGTTGGGATACTACTGTATTGTTTTACCTGCTGGATATCTTGCCTATGGATTTATAATTACTTGTTCCAGAGCCTCACTGGGATCTACAAGTGGAGGTAGGCTATGAAATACTAGCTCTCCGCTACACAAGCCATGTAGTAATTAGCACGTTTGGTATAACTTATGAGAAAAGAAAATATCTGACAGATCTCAGAAAGAGAACAAATGAATGAAATGTCTGAATAAAGGCTATCTGATCATCTCATATAAAAATTTTAATTTATACATTAATAGCATATAATGTCATAAAGCTCTGTAGACCTCTTTTGTTACAAAACAAATGTTTTGAGAAAATCCATCCATTTGTATCTACAATTATCTTGAGGAAAGTGAAGAAATTCAGATCATATTTGGCCCTGAGCATATAACTAAAAAAAAAACAAAGTTAAAGCATAAACAATATTCCTCGTATTTGTAGTCACAATTATTTTTGGAGCCACGGGTGGAATTCTGAATCACTAATCAAATGTACATGCTCGTTTACTGCCTGATTTGCTTCGTTCATGATTCAGCTACATTTCAGTTTGGCATTCAGGAGTTCATATGATCACCCAATTAGCCCAAATTCAGAAGAATTGCAATTTGTAGCAAAGCAAATGTCTAAGTTTAAAACCATAGAGAGAAATCAGTTTTGTGAGAGGTAGAACTAGATAGTGTAGCCAAGGCGCTTTTTGCACAATATTGATATTACGTCATTTAAGTTGTGAGTTTTATATTTTATAGTTTTTTTTATAACATCTTTTGCTGTCATACCACACTATAAGATTCTCTGATGTACATGGTTTGAAGCTCTTTTTGCAGAGTTTCTTACTCATTCAATGGAAACACAAAATGTTGTATACGTTTAATACTCTCCAGTTATGCTCTCCTTCTCTTTGTGGCTTAGATTTACAGTGTTGATCAAATGTTTCATTGGTTGAATGTTTTTTTTAAATATATTTGTAAACTAAACATATCTGAGGCTAATAGCAGAATGGTGGACAATAAACAAATTATTGTAAGCATACAGTGATATTTTCAATTTCTTATTTATTTTGACCATAACATACTAAAAAATCTGTTTTGTCTTACGCAAATATAATTTATTAAATTAATATACAGGACAGATGGAAATTGCACCTCAAAAATTCAGACTTTTTAAAAAGGTTTTTTTTTTCTGGTGAAACGCGTTAGTGTATTTTTAATTGTTTATTGCCATTGTTTATAAATAAATAGCTTTTAGGTTTTTATCCCCTGGAATTATGTTGTTGCTACTGTGTTTTCTTTTCCATATTTATGCTAAGGGCATTAGTTAAAACACTATCCTAGAATGGGGATTATACAATTTCCAACCAACACAGAGGAGCCACATCAAGCTCATTAATATGTGAGTGTGAACTCTTTTTATTATTGGTATCGATTTTCTAAGAACCTACTACACTACAGAGCATTTTTTCTCTGTAATTTTATGACATATCCTGCTGAGACCCATACCATAAGGAGTGAAGTTATCCTTAAGTGGGGAATGTACCACTCATACCAAATATTAGAGCTAATTTTAGCTCTGGAAATTGTGCATTACTTTATCCCTTTGTCCACTTATGTATTTGACCATACTACACTATTGGATTGTTTACTATTGTCTGCTTCTGTTTCTTATATTCTTCCTAGAATCTTAAGGTGCAGCGTCCATTTTCTACATATTCATTCTTCATTGGCTTTGTTTCTTTACCCATTCTGTACCAACAAACTGTGCAAGCACTTTGCCATTTATTGGATTTCTTCTAAAATAATTTAATAAATTGTTAAGGACAAAAAACTTTTATTTTATTTTAGTTGCAGCTTAAAAATATTGATTTATGAGTAGGTATAAATATATGAATATTTTTGAGGAATATCAAATTTTTCCTTCACCACCAGTTTGTTACTTATTCTACTTTGTGCTGTAAAAAATGTCAGGCACTGTTTATAATGTAAATTAAACACAGTATTGTGCTTTTAAATAAAACATAGTATATTTTGTATTTGATCATCTCTTAACCTGTGCCCATTTCTCTCAGCAGTCTACTCACCTAAATTATTAGTGCCCGAGGCAACGATTGAAAGGAATCTTTATTCAGTGAAAAATCCATAGATGAAGATATCACAAAGCAATTTTTTTTTCAAAGAAATTATTACTGAGTCTAAAATGGAAATATACTTTTATTTCTTTCAACATTCTATTTTGCAGCAAGAATCAACAAAGAATGTTGAAGATGAATGCGACAGTAGATGTCCCTTTGGTTCCGATCATAATACAACTTTGATAGAGTAAAGGAACCGTTAGTCTAATTAATCAAAAGGCGCTGCAGAATGCTACTGTGGCTCTGTACTCTTTTAATATTTTAGTGAACAGACATACAAGCTTTTCAATATAGCATGACTATCAGGAGAATCACTTGATTGATGCTTAAAAGCTTTAGTTTTAAATATGTCTGTTTGAGGTATTTTTATGATAATCAAGACATACTCTGGGTAGATATAAGAACTGTGTCTCAAAATAAAGCAGGTTATTGAACAAAATCTTAAAAGAAGTCCCTGGCTTCTCTTTTGATTTTTTTAATATTGTTTTATTACATTTTGTATGGTAATATTCTATGCATGAACTGCTTGTTTCAGCAATGCTTAATGATGGTTTTATAAATATTTATTAATTCTATTTAATATTCTGCATAAAAAAAGTAATAAACCAACTGTGGTGTTCTTTATTGTTACATTATTAAACACTCCTAAAACCATCATATTAGTGTCACATTTATATGTTATTATAGTTTCAGATTCGTCGTAAGTGTGTAAGGATATTATTGTTTATTTTCTTATATTATGCCAGATTAGTTTCCCCATGATCAAATGCTATCTATCTTTTTATTTATCTATTTACCTATCTATCTATCTATCTATCTATCTATCTATCTATCTATCTATCTATCTATCTATCTATCTATCTATCCATCCATCTATCCATATACTATCAGACAATTAAGAACAATTTTTAAATTGTACTAGTATGGTCAGACTGCTAAGTGGGATAAATAAAATACAATAGACTACTAAACTACATGTCAACAAGTGCCTAAGTAAAGTTCCTTTTTTATAATATACAACAAACATTACAGAGAAACAGTTCAAACAGATGTTTGATAGGGAAATCTAGAGCTATATTGGCAGCTGTAGACATAAAAACTGTGTTATGGATGACTTTTTGAAATCATATTTGCCTTAGTGCACTGTAAATACACTAAGGCAAACTGAAGGATATCAACCAGTCCTGATGGATGAATTGTTTAGGATCTGTAATAAATTATTATTGCTTACAAAACTGCACTTTGAAACTGGTATAAATACATGTTGAACACTCGTTTCCCTTGACTTCCTAGAATGAGGGAGACTGCTACAAGAAATGGTTTATACATAAAATCATTTTTATAACCTGTGTGATACTCATTTTTATATTGGCTGGTTAGAACAGAGGTAACATCATTGTCGTAGGACTGGGATATCCTGTTTTAAATCCCAGTCATACCATAATGTCATTCTAAAGCATTGCTAATAGTAATAGCCATGCCTCAAAAATAATTTTTCACTGTTATAGATTGCATAGCAGTTAGTTGTCTCAAAGCGGGTGTGTCAGCCCTACATCCAGATAATAACAACTCAAAACAAATACATTCATCTGTGGCACAGATGTTAGAGATATGAAAAGCCATTAAGTACCTTGCAAAGCAGAATTTAATTTTTTACATATACTAGTCTTAGGTTTACCCCCGATACAAAGCTATATGTGCGTGGTTAAACCACATACACTTCAGTGGGAGCATATACTTAGTGACTTTTGTTAATGACCCATGGTACCAGCCAGGACAAACCTGCTCCAGCTCGCCCGCAGCATCCTGGAAGTGAATCCTTGGGGCTTCTGCTCAAACAGTGCTCCTTGATCCAGCATCCAGATTGGCACCATGCTCTATATTGGTACTCCAGTGGCAAGTACCAATGCGTGCTGCATGTGGTGTCAGTCAGGACATGGCAGGGGTGGTGGAGGAGCTGTTGGGAGGTGTCCTGATGCAAACAAGATGGTGCCTTGTCCCGGCCCCTTCTTTACAGCTACTAGGACTCCACCTGCAGAGGGTGGATTCTTGTCACATGATTAGCTCTCCTTATTAATACCTAAGCACTGTAATTAGTCAGTGCTTGGTTGTTCTGGTGCTTACCCCAGTCTCCTAGTGTTCTGACTCCTGATTCTTGGCTCCTGGTTTCTGGTAAATCTCTCAACTTCTAAACTTTGGCTTTGAACCTGAGCATGCTTCTTGTCTTTGACCTTTGACCTCTGGCTTTGAGTTTCCTAGCTTCTGACCTCTGACCTCTGGCTTTAATCTTGACTCTTGCTGCTAGCCTTGACCATTTGACCACCTGGCTCCACTTTCTGTCGGTTCACTTCTGGTTTTATCACTCTCTCTGTAGATAAAGGCACACGTGTCATCATATATCTCCCAGGTTCCCATATCACTCTCAGCCACCTGGGAAGATTGTGTTTGCAAGGGTTTGCCATTCCTTGCAAACACGACCTTTGCAACTGAGTAGGTAGATTGTCATACTCTCAAAACAACATGAAGCACAAAAAAGTGTTTCAAGAGTTTGTAGTACTCATCATGTATACATTGTAAAACCAGGACTAATTTGCACTGACAATTGGAGTGAATACTTAAATAAGGAAGCACAAGCTGAACATGAAAATAACACTAAAAAACTAGACCATACACTTGTGAATAAAATTGAGAGGCAGAAAAAAAAATGCAAGCCTAGTAAAGGGTACTGGGGAGAACTAATAATGACAAAGTGTGGCAAAAGGCACAATTTCAAGGAGCTTGTGACAGTTGATAGGAATGCATATGTGAGAACGCACCAGTCTTGCAGATGTCTTGCAAATGAAGCCACTAGGATCTTAAGACAAATGTCAGTGTTGAGGATTGTGAGGGCATGATACAACATGTTCTTCTACACTGAACAGGTAGAAGAACATAATCATCTGCTCTCCCACTACAAACAGTGACTGGGTAGACTGGATGCTCTGTGCACTCCTCATCCACTTGGACTTGGGATCCCTGCCAGTGAGTCTGAAAAAAAATATTTTTAGCTCTGAGCAATCCTGTGGTCATTTGTTCCAGACAATATTTTACTAGGATGAATGTGTTTCATGATTATTATTTAACAATTGTATTAATAGCATATAAATAGCGTATTAATTTTCATTTTAATTATCTTCCTGGTGCTATCTGGTGGGATTACATGTAGAGAGAAAAACACTTCTCTTGATATGGCTTGAAACCCATTTTGTTAAAACAAGCAAAGGTTTTGGATTTTCATGATTTTACTTTCATGAAATACACAATGAGTTGAAAACTAGAAAAGTGGTGTTGCTAGAGGCCCGTTTCCCTTCCTATTTAACTATCTGATGTGACTCTCCAAAATACATTGTCTAGCCAAAATAATTTTATCCCCAGAATCAGAGAAACACTTCATGATTTGCGTCATAGGTCAGGTCAGATATTTCAACACTCTCTATGCTGTTTCTTTTATGTCATTGTCTAGAGAAATAAATCAGATAATTGAAATACCATGGTGATTCAAACTAAGAGCACTGAAACCTATCAGATAGAGTGCCGATGTCAGAGACAATGCTGAAACCAAGAAGAGTAGGGCATTTCTAATAGAACACCATATATTGCTCTGCAAATCATGGGCATAAAAGAAAAATCAATTTTCTTAATTAAAAAATATAAAATCAGTTGAATTATATTATAGACATGCCAAATAGTATTAAACATAGGGTGCATCTCTCCTACTCCATTCTCCATTAAAGCAAAAATCTATTCCTGTTCTAAGTTAACTTTTTTTTTCTTTTCGTGTTTTGGGTGATGGTTTTCACCCTCATATGTATCTAAAGCTCTGGAGTTCTGATGCTTAACACACCTCTTAAATTGATTATTTGTGGTACTGGACTGCAAAGACTTATACATCAAGAAAAAGTTTGTGAGCACTCGGAAAAAAACAAACAAGATTTCTGCATTGATTACTCAGAAACCATGTCCTGATGTCATCTATGTCACAGTTATAGATGAACTAATAACATAGTAACAAATATACTTTTTATTTTGTCTTGTAAGATATTGAACAAGCATTCGTAGTGCAGGCTGGAAAAAAGTAACTTTTACAAAATCTATTTAGAGTCAGGTGTTTCAATTAAGGAGATTAGACTGGAAGTGTAGGTTGCACTGGTGTCATTCCCTTTAAATAAAGACAAACAAAACCTTGTTTCTGACAAAATCTGTTCTTGTCTACCTAAGATTGTTTAGTATGAACCAGATCTGAATCCCAACAACTTTCACAAGTTCTCAGAAGATGTGTTATATGTATGAAGCTGGGCCTGGTAATGCTTGGTTAAAGACTTGTATATTTATCCATCTATAGCAAGTCAAAATTTCTACAAATAAGGAAAAACCAAGAATGTTTCTATTCCCCACATCACTCCAAGATCACAATGGGAAATCCTGAAAGAGATGAGAACAAACCCAAATATAACAGGAAAAAGCTTCCAGAAACCTTTACAAACTGTGAAAGTCTGTTGTTAATGTGTCCACTAGAAAAAAACAGAATGTCCCTCAACATGACTATTGGTGTGTACAAGTAAACCAATGAGGGGGTAACCCTTAATTTAACAGCCTTGTAAAATATGACTATTATTCAAAAGATTCAACAATTAGATACATTTTATTAGATATTATAAGAAAAAAGGACATAAATAACATAGACCCATTAAAAAAGAGCCAAAAAGAGGGCTCTATAATGACAAACGGGGACGGACTCCAAAAATAGACTAGATGGAATGTGGAGTGAGAGTGATAGTAGTGGGAATAAATTACCCTAACACGGTTTTATAGCTCTATTAATAGGTTGTATAAAATATACTTTGTGTATTATAGTTTTGTGGTAGCCTGGGTTAATAAAGAAGGCAGAAAAAACAGGTATATATGTTGACTTCAGACCTCTTGGGGCTAAGGTTAAATAGAAAGACACCACAATAATAGAAAATCTGCATTAAATAATTTGACTACAGGCTACCACCTACAACGACCTTACAGCTAAGATATAACTAAATGTATCATAAATAGTTAAACATTAAATAGAGTAGCATTTGGGAGGTACTACAGAGAAAGGTTACACAGGATAGGCTGCAAACTTCATGCTTAATGGCAGCTGAAAACCAAATGTAGATTGCCCAGTCCTAAAAAGAGACTTATTGCTGCTTGTTGAAAATATGAATTACCAGGTCACTGGCTATGCTGGAAAATATATCAGGCAAACAAAATGAATAGCTACTGATTAGAAATATCAAATGGCAGATCACTGGCTATACTAGAAAGAAGCATGAGAGGAAAGTTCCTTGCTGCCACCCTTTAAACCTGTGTAAGAACACTAACATACCCTCCAACCCCTCCAATTAACCACAGAATATCCCACAATTCTTCCACTAGTTTGCTAAAATAGGAGTCTGTAAACCCCCCCTCCCCCATCATTTCTAACTGGCTAAATACCCATAGTGCAACAAAAGAAAAAGTGCTGTGCTCAAATAAAAAAATCTAAGTAAACTGACACGCGTTTCGGCACTACTAAAGTGCCTTCGTCCGAGGCAATCAATAGAGCCGGTCACCTGGTCCACTTTATATACGAACAAGGAAGTTGGTCATCTGTTAGTCGCAACCAATTGCAGCTCAAGGGGGCCTGTGGTGAGAACGCTCATCATCCCAGAGCCTACCCCTGTTATTACATGCAGAGGGACCACAGCCCTTACTCTAGCAGGGCCACCCGCTGCTGCTTCACAAGCACCAGCCAACTTGCTATTGGTTCCTCCAGCCATCACCCCGGATGACCAGGAAGTTAGCCCTGCTCATATGATCCCTGAGCACATAAAAAGAGATATCCTGGAAGGTAAAGACGTCAACCTAGCTTCCCTGCTGATTGCCTCCCAGGATATTGTGGAAAATAAGACTTATGCTTATGATGATGTGTCTGTTGTTGTCAGATCTAGGGACACAAGCCTAAACAGGAAACTGACTATCCCAGAGTTTGTACTGGCCTTTGGTATTTACCGGGATGTCACCTGTGCGGTCTACCCCAATAGAAGAGAGGAGTTTGATCTTTATATGCACAAGCTGGTAGATCTGGGCAACAAATATGGTGGTTCAGCCTTTTATGACTACCATAGGTCTTTTTCTGCAAAAGTGTCTGGAGCCTTCTCCCTGTATGGAACAAGATCCAACTGGGGAAGGATTGATACCGTCATGTTTTGCAGACACTTTGCAGGTCTAAGAACACCGGCTTGTGCATACTGCTTCTCTACAGCCCATATGACAAATTTCTGTCCCAACACGGCTGACGAACATGCCTCCACGCAAGGAGCTAGTTCCTCTGGTGTTCCAGAGAAATTGACAAGAGACAAACTGGGACGCCCAATCTAGTTTCTGGGCAAGTCCCAGATATGTAACAATTTCAATGTTGGGTCTTGTAATTATAGCGGTTGCAGATTATTGCATATCTGTTTAAAATGTTTTAGGGCACATGTAAAAACCATGTGCCCAAATAAAATGTATTCTAAGCCTTACCTCACGTCCATTAATATGCTGGTATTTACTGCATTTATGTCACATCACCCGTCTAAACACTTGGTGGACTTTCTTATCTCTGGTTTAACAGAAGGCTTCCACACGGGTATTCTACACATACCATCCGGGACTCTGGAATGCCCTAATCTACAATCCACACAACAAAATCCCACAGCTGTTGACACTCTCATAGCCCAAGAAGTTGCTGAGGGTTTCGAACTGGGGCCTTTCAAAACTCCTCCATTCAAAGAATGGCGTACTAACCCCATTGGTATTGTCACAGGGAAATCTTCCCTTAAACAGAGACTCATCATTGACTTGTCTGCACCACACTCATCAGCCAACCCCAGTCTTAATTCCCTCATACCCTCCAAGGAATTCTCCCTGCAATACACCACCATAGATCACGCCATTACAGCGATCATACAAGCAGGGGTCGGAGCCTGGCTTAGTAAGACCGATATTACTAATGCCTTTAAATTGCTACCAATCCACCCCACACTGTGGCACCTGCATGGACTCAAGTGGGCCAGGAACTACTATTTTTTCTCCCGTTTAACTTTTGGGTCCAAAAGTAGCCCAGCTATTTTCGACACATTTGCCGAAGCATTGTGCTGGTTACTATTGAACATAGCCAGATGCCCTACGGTATTACATTACCTGGACGACTTCTTACTGGTCAAGGAGAATACTTCCCCTCCTAGTAGCCTCAAAGCTACCACCAAGCTATTCGAGCAACTAGGTGTACCAATCTCCCCTAAGAAAATGGAGGGGCCAGACACGATTATCACTTTCCTGGGTATTCAATTAGACTCAACCACAATGCAAGCAAGCCTACCACATGACAAGATAGAGAACATTCTTACCTACATCAACTGCTACCTTCAGCTCGGTACTTGCAACCGCAAAGAGCTACAGTCCCTGCTGGGGTCACTAAATTTTGCCATGCAAATCATACCTCAAGGCTGCTCCTTCATATCACGACTCTTGTATCTTTTTCCACGCTTCCTACACGACACACACAGGTTGTCCTTAGATAACCAAGCTACAGCAGACTTACGCATGTGGAAGGAATTTTTAACCACTTGGAATGGTAAAAGTATGTTCCTCCCTCAATTGATTGACTCATCACCTACCATTTGGTCAGATGTGGCATCTACCACAGGTTTTGCAGCACTTTTTGGGACAAATGGCTTTGGGGCAGCTGGCCTAAAGCAGTTCAGGATTTGTAAGGTTTTTCCCCTACCTCAGCTCTCTTTGAGATCTATCCCATCGTGGCGGCTGCCGTAGCATGGGGTCATTTATGGGCAAATATGCCAGTCCGTTGTTACTCAGACAACCAGGCAACTTGTCACATCATGAACAAAGGTCGCTCCAAATCCCTTACGATCATGAGATTTCTGAGGAAACTCACGTGGTTGGCAGCTTGTCATAATTTCTTTCTATATTGTTTCCATGTTCCAGATATATGTAACACAGCTGCTGACAGTTTGTCTAATTTTAAATTTCAGGCATTTCATCAAGCACTCCCGTCAGCTGCGCTCACAGCCACCACCACTCCAACATTTCAACAACTAATACTGGACTAGACATCATCATGCATCATAGCAGGACACTGTCCCAGTTGGCACTGTCAAAAAATACACACAAAACATACGACAGGACTTTTACACTATTCAAAAGATTCCTTTTGGAACAAAACATCATGTAACCGTTTGTTATGACATCTTTTGGGGGGTTTGCTTCTTTTTGCCACCTTAAACTTAAAATGTCATATAACACCATCAAACTTTATCTCACAGGCATTCAACACCATATGCTAATTTTACAACCTAACAACACTAGTTTCATGGCCTCTCACCAGATTAAGACCATACTCAGAGGCATTCAGAAATCTGAACCCACACGTACATCACAGAGGCTACCCATAGGTAACAATATCTTCAAGGCATTATCTAACCTGCTTGATTTAAAACCTTTTGACAGCAAAACAAATTCTATCATCAAAGCAGCAATATACATAGTTTTCTATGGATTCCTAAGACCTAGAGAGTTTACTACAACCAACACAACACAATCTGCTCCTATTCTCCTCTATTCCCACTTAACAAAACACATGTATCATTACATCCTGATGCTACCTCACTCCAAAACCAGCCAGCACATACCAGTAAACATTCCATACTATCCCATGCACAACAGGTGGTGCCCCGTCAAGGTTCTGGATGCATACCTACAGCATCATAATTCAATACCATCATAACCATTACTACTATTACAAAGTTCGGTACTCACCACTACAACCTTCATGACCTACGTCAGGTCTTTGTTCACTCAACTGGGCCTCAAAGCAGCTACCTACTCAGGGCACTCCTTCCGCATAGGAGCAGCGTCCACAGCCTCCAGTGTCAACATTCCAGTTCATGTTATAAAAACAATGGGGCACTGGAAGTCATCCGCTTACTTACGATACATACCGAACCCAGTACAAGAATTCAGGGATGCTTTCAAAAAAATGTCTGGTTGATATATGTATCTGTATTGGTTGTCTGTAATAAATTTGATTACTTAATTTTTGCCCTCTTCTTTCTCAGGCCTACCTCATCGTCAGTTCCGGCACACCACAACCGACTTGCCCTTTTTACTATCCTACATTTAATTATGGTATTTTTACTCTGTACTATCATGAGCACCTAACACAAATATATATATATATATATATATATATATATACACACATATATATATATATGTATATATATATATATTTATATTATATATTTATTATATATATTATATACATTTATATACGATATAAATGTATATAATTTAATAGGAATAGATACACTTAGACTGAAATTATATATATACCTTGGGTGTACTGTTGTACTCGTGAGACATCGCTGAACACAAATATAATTGTTTTACAGCAGTAAAATGTATAATAACGATGATATCATCATTGAAAGTGCAGTTTTGTGTGTAAAAAATGCTCCATGTGTAAAAACTGAAATGGGCAAGCTCTGTCCTTGACCGTGTAACTTTTCAAAACACCATAAAACCTGTACATACATGCCCTATCTGGCCGTTTGGGTAAGGCATGTATATTAAATTAACCCACGCAGTTGTGCATGCACACTTATAGCACTACTAAAGGAAGGCTTGGGCAGGCATATGCTCAAATGGCATTTCTCTATTGATTTCTGAATTACAACAAAAGTGCAACAGAGGTAAGCTTTTTATTTTTCTTACCCAAGTTGCATTATCTATACCAGTGAATGATTCAACTGTGTTAAGAATTCACAGAGACCAAAGCTGTTTAGTAAATGAAATCACTGTCTCCTTATGGAACTACTTAGATGTTGATGGTGTAAAAAAACTGAAAAACTAATACATAAGGCTAATCTGAAGAACAATGGAGAATCATGCTGGGCAGTCTAGATAGGCCACAAAAAGTCACAATCTATGTTTGCTTCACAATTTCTGGGCGTCTGATATTATCATGGGTCTGCGGTGATAGACTAGGTTAGAGCCCTTGAATTTAGATGCTTTTCTTGGTCCCAAATCAGTTTCACAATCCTCTGTCTCTCACGGTTAAAGGGTTGTCACTGTAAACGGTATTGTTGATTGGGCCGCATTAACAACTAATTTTCGCCTTGGCCTTCGTTGTCCCACAAGCAAAGGGGAGAAATTAATTGCTAATCCTTATAAATGTCAGGCAAACCCCCTTTTTGTCATGCTCCTCTCCCAAAGCTAAGTATTCTGTGTATCTTTCTTCGCCACTGCTGTTTTCCTCCATAAAATTATCCACTCAGAAGGAACAGATTTAACCTGCATGTCTCGCCCTCAGCAATTTAAAAATCCATTTACAGCCTGAGCGCCTCATCATGCCGAATACTTTTGGAAATGGACATTTATCTACATGTGAGTGCTCAGAATTGACAAGTGCCAAGAAGGTGTTGGGAGTTAGGCAACGACACTTAGGGGAGATACATATTTAGTGATAACAGGAATAAAATATTGTAAGAAAGTAGCAATCAGAGCAAGGCAGATCAATGACAAGTGAAGATGCACAGGCTCTCCAATCGTTTTGTTTAACAATACATAAAAAAATTGTTTGTGTAACCATCTCCTGAAAAACGTCTTCAAGAGGTGCATTTCACTGCTACTCCAGCAAAGAAGAAATTAACACGTAGTTAAGTTAAAAGAGAATTACATTCTAAATTGATATTTTATGCATATGTACAGGGCTGGTCTTATGTAAGCACTTTAAAGAGGATATTAAAGGGACACTCCAGGCACCAATAGAACTTTAATGCATTTGACAGAGGTTGGCCTTATTAATATGCTGTATTTTTGCATGCTCAAATCTTTATAGTTTTTGCAAAGAGAAAAAATGAATTAAATGTTTTCCAGAATTCTGAACCATAAGCCTGCCTCCTTATCCACACCCCCTCTGCACTGTTTGCGGCCAGGTTGGGGATTAAAAGCAGCTCATCCTGGCATAGAAAGACTTCCTTATCAAATGTATGCACATAGTCTCAGTCCCAACAGCACTGAGTGAGCATAATTTAATTCTCAACCTGGCTGCAGAAAGTCAAGGAAAATATAAACAGACAGCGATATCCTTACTATATATCTCCCGGAGTTTCCTCTCCTTCTAATACAGGTTGTTTTGTAATTCAGACCATTCGGTACTGTCAGTTACTGAGCTGTGTGCATACATTTTTGATAAGGAAGTCTTTTTTCTGGAGTGAGGGGGTGTGGCTAACAAGGCAGGCTTATTGTGCAGCATTCTGCAAAATTTTATTTTTATGTAAAAACTATAAAGATTTGAGCATGCAAATACAGCTGCACAATGTGTCTTTAATAAATTGTATTTTACTTTCTAGATAAACCATGGGGGGAGTATAGACAGCATCACATACTAGGGCACTCATTACATAAATAAGTAATAATGACACGTGAAACTGGACAGAGTTAGCTTCATTGTATCAATACAGCAGATTCAAAGAACACGATTAATCATGCTCTATGTAGAAGCAGGCAATCAGCTCTATTTTCAAAACATGACAAGAGAACTCAACCATTCAACTAGTCAAGAAAATAGAATTATAGTATAATACATTGTACATATCATAGACTGATGATTTTGAAAAAAAAAAAATGCTTCAACTCTTTAGTGAAATAGCCCTATACGTAATATGAATATTGATATAAAATCCTTGTTCAATATACGTAAAAAAAAAAAAAAGTACTGTAAATTTAAAGAGTATTCCCTCTGCCACCGGGCTTCTTTTTGAGCCCATCGATGAGCCCTGGTGTAACCTTGAGTTAATGTCTATAACTTATTTTCTTGTGTACGTAGTCTTTCTATGTAACGATTGGCCGAATATTGAAACTGTTTTGACGTTGCATCACGGGTGTTGCCAAGGAAAAGACCGCTCAGGGCTGGAGTCCAGGGTCTTATATAGTTCTCTTTTATTTGTTAGCTAAGAGTCCCTTCTTGTTATTCAAAACTTAGCATTTTCTAGTATGTTGAATCATTACATAATTTGTGACAAGCCACTTTGTTGTTAATTATACAGCACGGTGTGTGGGTATTGCTGTGAATTACTTTAATGCAGTTCGTGCAGATTTAATGCTGCGAGGTTTAGGTTAATATACAATGCCTATAAAATTTACCCTGGGAAGAAGTCCATGGACTTTTGCCACGTAGCAATGTCCCTATTTCGCAGCCTCTAAGTGTCCAGTTTTATGATTCAGGCCCCCTCACACGCAGATGAAAAATAAATTGACTAATTGCCCCTATAAATCTTATCACGAACTAACTTGCATCAAGCTTCTCAACATTCCAAGCAATCAAATCTTCCAGCTGTAGAAAAGCTTTTGCAAAAAGTTAGTAAGTTAGATTGTAAATACCTGCCTGTCTAATTCTGGTATATTGCCACAGTTAGATTGACATACACCTGATGAAAGTAATGGTTTGTAATATTTTTGACTTGTACGTTCTTTTCATCCTCATTAAGACAGGAAGAGAATTTAGCAGTGGATTCTCAGGCCTATACCACCTCCAGATCCAAAATAAATGAAACTCCCTAGGGATATTTATGATGCAAGAAAATATGCACAAATGTAGAAAACCAAATATTGAGAAATACATAAATAAATATAATAACATACAGTGAAATACAGGAAATACATACAGGGGAAAAAAATTGATCTGATTTTGAACATTTGCCCACTGACAAAGAAATGATCAGTCTATAATTTTAATGGTAGGTGTATTTTAACAGTGAGAGACAGAATAACAAAAAAAAGAAAATCCAGAAAAACGCATGTCGAAAAAGTTATAAATTGATTGGAATGTCAATGAGTTAAACAAGTATTTGATCCCCTATCAATCAGCAAGATTTCTGTCTCCCAGGTGTATTTTATACAGATGACGAGCTGAGATTAGGAGCACTCTCTTAAAGGGAGTGATCCTAATCTCAGTTTGTTACCAGTATATAAGACACTTGTCCACAGAAGCAATCAATCAGAATCCAAACTCTCCTCAATGGCCAAAACCAAAGAGCTGTCCAAGGATGTTAGGGACAAGATTGTAGACCTACACAAGGCTGGAATGGGCTACAAGACCATTGCCAAGCAGCTTGGTGAGAAGGTGACAACATCTGATGTGATTATTTGCAAATGGAAGAAACAAATAACTGTGAACCTCCCTCGGTCTGGTGCTCCATGCATGATTTCACCACGTGGAGTTTCAATTATCATGAGGTGAGGTATCAGACCAGAACAACACAGGAGGATCTTGTTAATGATCTCAAGGCAGCTGGGACCATAGTCACCAAGAAAACAATTGGTAACACACTACGCCGTGAAGGACTGAAATTCTGCAGCACCTGCAAGGTCAACCCTGTTCAAGAAAGCACATGTACAGGCCCATCTGAAGTTTGCCAATGAACATCTGAATGATTCACAGAAGAACTGGGTGAAAGTGTTGTGGTCAGATGAGACCAACATCGAGCTTTCTGGCATCAACTCAACTCGCCGTGTTTGGAGGAGGAGGAATACTGCCTATGACCCCAAGAACACTATGCCCACCGTCAAACATGGAGATGGAAACATTATGCTTTGGGGGTGTTTTTCTGCTAAGTCTCCTCTTCAGTGCAGTTACAGAGATGCCTACTACACCAGAGCTAGTATAAACTCTATTAAATGTGAGTGGATCTACTATATTGTAACATTTTTATCTATTATTTGGAATATACTGCACCATTATTGTTTTTCGTTTTATCTCCCCGCTGGCTGTCTGTAACTGCACTGAAGAGGAGACTCACCACATATCCCATAAGCGGGGATCATACCGCTGCAAGCTATCCATAGCTGGATTAAGCTCTACAAAAAGTGAGTAAGATCTCTTCTATTTTATTTTGATACCATTTGGATCACCCTGCACCACCACCGGTTCCATCATCCATTGTCCTCCTCCATATACCTGCAAGGAGTGGAGCCCTACAACTACAGAAACCAACTAGGATCTCAGTTCTACTAAACCTGGTGGGCAACTACAAGAAACGTCTGTCCTCTGTGATTGCCAACAAGGGCTTGCCACCAAGTCGAAGGTGTCAAATACTTATTTCCCTCATTGACATGCAAATCAATTTAAAATTATAGACTGATAATTTCTTTGTCAGTTGGCAAACGTTCAAATTCAGCAGGGAATCAAATACTTTTTTCCCTCACTGTATATCATAATAAGTTTAAAATTCCTGCTCACCATCAGAAACTGCAGCTTCGTGTGGTATTCTTTGCATATACTAGGAAGTAGCTGCCTGTGATCCAATCCTAGGGATTCTGTTTTTTTTTTTCCAGAAGGAATGATGAGCATTTTCAATAAATCCCTAGACAGCAGAGGTTTGTGACATATTTAAGATTTGCAATAGGCCACATTATTCACTAGAAAAGGTACACTCCTTGCCAGACTGAAAGCAGTCACGGTTCACCTACAACTCCTATCACTTGTAGACAAAGTTCTCACCACCGGACAAGTAATCCTCTGAATGTATTGATAGTAGCAGAACCAGTGACTGGGCAGAACCAGAGACAGCCTGAATTCAAGAATCTTGTTATGCATGCAATATGACAAGTGCATACTTTCTGACTTGAAAGAAAACTTTCCTGCTTCATTAATCACTGTTGTCATAAAGTTGTACGCTTGTCAATCTTGCAGACGGCTGAACAATGCTCGGACGTCAGATTTTGCTTAATTGAATTTATTTTAAGTCGTCTCTGTGACATGTTCCCAGTATACATTGTTAACTGATGGAGTGAGTGAATCACAATGGATATCATAGTCTGATACCAAATATGTGCAAACAATAACCAAAAACAGACACTAGCAATTTAAGTAGAATGCTGACCAATTCTGGAAATCTTTAAGTGGCTTCATCACCTTCTAAGTTAAAGGACCACTATAGTGCCAGGAAAACAAACTCGTTTTCCTTGCACTATAGTGCCCTGAGGGTGCCCCCACCCTCATGGTCCCCCTCCCTCAGGGCTGAAGGGGGAGAAAGTGGTTAAATCACTTACCTTTCTCCAGCGCCGGGCTCCCTCAGCGCTGGGGACTCTCCTCCCCCTTCGGTCGTCATCGGCTGAATGTGCGTTCGCGGCAAGAGGCAAGATGGACCTGGCACCCAGACCACTTCATTAAGCTGAAGTGGTCTGGGTGCATATAGTGGTCCTTTAAAAGGACTAAACCAGTCCTCATGACTCAGAATGAGTCCAGAAATTGTTTTATTATTATTAATTTATATATATATATATATATATATATATATATATATATCAATTTAATGGATTAGAATAGGTATAAGAGACTCTATATTTTTAATCTATTACACAAATAATAAATCCCGCAAAAATGCAATAAATAAAAATAAAAATGTATTCACCTTTAAAGGAACACTATAGGCATAGTGTACACAATTTTCTAAAGGACAAATAGGGCTTTCCTTTGATATTCTATGCAGAAAAAACACACATCTGTAAGTAACTTGTAAGTAAAGATTTTAAGGAACAAATTCTGACCTGAAGCTTCATCCACACTTTCCTCCGACACGTGCTCATTCTGATGCACCCATTCCCCATTACACTTGAAGAATATCTGCATTGCTGGGATAGCCCTGCACCGGAGACTGATGGGATTGCTTTTGATGATGTAAGCATCTTCAGGCTCCATCTGGAAATAAGGCAATGTGCCCGGAGCAGAAGGCAGGGATTCTGGCAATACCTCTCCATTGCTGTTTCCTGAGGATATAAATCAACACATAGACCTTAGGTAACTTTTATAGAACTAGAGACAGCTTTTACAACAGCACAAATTAAACATCTTCAGAAATATTGCCTCGTAACACATTGGCATCAATAATTATCGCGTGCATTTTTTTGTGGCATCAAGCTTACAATAAAATAAATAAAATAGTAATGTTTAGTTATTTTTAAAATTTGGTCAAGCTTACCAAAAGTAAAATAATTAATGTTAATCAATCATACTGCTAGCATAGAGATATTAACAAACACACAGGTATAACCCAAGCATTCATGAACCAACTCCTCCATATAAACTGCCTCCGGTGTCATTTTGTGCATTAAAATCAGTTACAACAACCCGTTTCAACCTGACTCCCTCAAAGACTGTTTGGCTTGTCCAGATCATCCCACAATACATGCACTGCCTAAAGTAGTCCCAACATACCAGTGAAAAAGTGAAGCGAGAATTGAACAAAAGTGCAAGTTAGCGGGATTAGACAATAAATGGGTGGATTTTTATTGTGAAGCTGTTCCTATTAAAATGACGTATGTCTCACCAAATCCACTTATTAACATTATTCTCCAAACGCAATCAATCATGATATATCCATGTGTGTCCTTTTGGATACAGTTATATTTAGACTAGATGTATGTAAATAAAATTCTTTTACGTAAACTTTACTCTTCTCTTCCCCAAATACCCACTAGACATCAATCGACAAGCACCAGAACACACTTTTTATATCGCCTGAAATATACACATCAAATACTTGTTTCCTTAATAGAGAGGTAAGAAATAAATAACTCTCAATCCAGAAGCTCATTCCTTTTACCGGATAACCAATATGTCTAGGAAACCTAATTATCCTTTCTCACCCCACATATAAATCTAGGTCAGCATAGAAATGTAATGGAAAAATAAGAACTAATGACCACCTAAGAGTGACAGGCTATCAGCTATCTGCTATCAAGCTATTGATCTGGCATTGTGCTGTTTAGTCTTCTGTGTCCATAATAAATAAAAGTCTATAGGGGACACAAAATGAAAAGTCACAGCTTGAGTTCTTGAACTTCAGATGTGCACTTCTATTTAGGGTCTTCAGTTCCTGCAAACTTTTGTTTATAACATTTCTGTTAATAAACAACAAAAACTTTTAGGAAGATCAAAAGACAAAATGTTTCCTATCAAACTTCTCCACTGCAGTAAACAAACCATCTCTTGAGAATAACTATGTCAATATGTATCACAGACACCCACACATCCATCCATCCATCCATCTATCTATCTATCTATCTATCTATCTTTCTGTCTGTCTGTCTGTCATTCTAAAACTGGATTATGGGAAAAGCCCACATTGCAAATAATCATGTTCTACATTTTTCCAAGAATTGCCAAGTCAACATGCAAATATGCATCCTTAACAATGGAGCACTTTTTTTAAATTCAACTTTTTAAATCAAAGCATGGGTCATAATTAGTGATGTCTGTGGTGTATCACCAAATTAATATATATATATTACACAAGGTTCGTCTACATTAAAAGGTATTTATTAAAAGGCAACAACACAATACTATAAATGTATCACAAACACACAGCCCAGACCCACAGAGCAACAACCCTTTTTAAATCTATCTATCTAGTAATCCCTTCCCCACACGCTTGATCTCACCCACGGTTAGGCCTTCACATCTAGTAATGGCTCACTGCTGCAAGTTCAACATCACATCCACCAAGGAAGAAAAGGAAGCAACAGACAGTAACATGGTTCACCATGCTAGCACATGGCGTCTGCACATCTGCTCTGCAGCACAGCCAAGAAGGAACAGAGAGGAATGGAGAAAGGGGGAAGTGGTTATCTCTCTCCTGACTTGTAAAGGTATTGTATTACACAATTACCATTTCAAAGGGTAAAGCTTATCCCACTGTAGCTTGGTCACATGACCCCCTGGTCACCATATTAGTTTGATGACAGAATGTCACCACAATGTCCCGAACTGTTCGCCGAACGGTTCACGAAATATTCGCCACGAACGGTTTGCCGCGGACTCATCATTGAGTAAACTTTGACCCTGTACCTCACAGTCAGCAGACACATTCCAGCCAATCAGCAGCAGACCCTCCCACCTCCTGGACAGCTCACTAAGAATGCAGCTTCACAATGGATGCTGTCCAGGAGCTGGGAGGGAGGGTCTGCTGCTGATTGGCTGGAATGTGTCTGCTGACTGTGAGGTACAGGGTCAAAGTTTAGTCAATGATGAGTCCGTGGCGAACTGTTCGTGGTGAACCGCTCGTGGCGAACCTTTCGGCGAACAGTTCGGGACATCACTAGTCATAATCCAAAGGGGCCAAAGACCAGAAATCAATATGTAGATATAAGATCTGTATGAGATTTCGGCCCAGGATTAGAGAGAGTTACGTTTCTAGGCATCAACCTCTGCTATTTTATTTCAGCTTGCACTAATGTTGGTAGTTAAAATATCTGCCAGTTAAACTTCTACACTACCCTAACACTTACACAAAACCCAGCTCTTCTGTTCCTACAGCCTAGGAAAATGCAATATTGGGCTAGAACATACAGAAACTATTGCTATAAACATCAAATACTGCTTTTGGGAAAATCTCAGCAGAATTTAAAGTGACCATCAAGATTGATTGTGTTGCATCCTTGTTAGGTAAGATCTTACTGCAGATTCTGTAAGGATGTATTATGTAAGACCTTTAAATGTTCAAATCTTGTATATGTACATTTCCATATATTGCATTAAAACAATGAACACATCAACTCTAACTGCCGAACTCAGGAAAATTAATAGTCCTCGATTACATTTATTAAACTTTTACATTGGTTATGGTGGGAACTTGTTACAATTTGGTATAAAGTGAGTGGATCTCCAGGTATTTGCTTGGCTCATTCTTTACATGACACAATAGTGTAAACCTGTATATATTATCTATCTTTTTATAATAAGGCTACCATTAGAATAACCCTGTGTCTTAAAATAAAAATAAAAAAATGGCCCATAATATGTTTCCCATGTACAGACATCTCATTCTATTGTATTATACTGGTACTGAGAAGCGGGTTGTAAAGGGCACTTAGAAAGATTTAATTCTTTGTGCAATAAACTTACTGCTATGAAAGGTCAGTCTATGTTTCAAGACTTATTTATCAGCTTGGGACTGATAAAAATGTAAAAGAAAGTGCTATGATATGCTCTGGCAAAGCCATCATAACCGTTCAGTGAGATTAATGCTGAAGACCCAAGAGCTGCAAGGAGAAATGTACACTCGGTGTTAGGTGCATACCTTACAATGTATCATTTATCGTGATTACAATGTAACAGCAGTGCAAGGTATGATAAAGTCAAGTATCTGTCTGTCTGTCTCTCGGATTATCTGTCTATCATTATACGGTTTTACAATGGATGCCCTTAACTGAACTGTCCAAATACTCAAACACCCACTTTAAATTTTAGCCGTGGAGGTAGTATTAGCCATGTAGGTATCTTCTGCTGATGCTGCCTCATGGAAAGAATGAAGTTCTTTGATGGACCCTAGGAACCATTGAAGATGTAGCTGACCATTTACTTTAGGATGTGTGTAGGTAACAAGGATAGCCACAGTGGCCGAATGCACCTTAATTTGTTGATTCGATGGGCTGTAGAAGGGAGAGGCTGACAGTCAATCAGCTTTGAGGTGTTGTGGACAGTTGGCATCAGATTCAGCTAATTTAACATTAAACAATAAAAAATACAATGGAGATTCCGCACAAAATGGCTGCATATGATATTGATGCAAAATTTATATATGTGTGACATAAAAAACAAATGAATACTCATGTTTATTCTTTGTGTTTTTAGCTATGTTCTATACTTCTTTGTGCTGTAGAATGTTCTATACATTCAATTTGAAAGTAGATTTCTGTTTTGCCCCATTAAAACTCAGAAAGCACTTTAGTTGATTAGAAGACATTATCTAATTTAAGCCATGACACTTCTAGTGAATTATTTGCAGCCAAAGTTTACACCTATAACCAATGCAAGATGCTAAATTAGAATTTGCTATTTCTTGTGCACGCTCAACCTTGAAGGCCAAACTTTAATCTGGTTCTTTGACTAATTTCATTTCTACGACTGTGTCTTTGATTAGTAAACACATTTCTCTTTCTGTAAGCATTTGTTTCTCCACCTGATGGTCCCACTGCATAAACTATATTGTTTTTTTCTCAGAAAATAATTATGGTCAAGAACTTGTTTCTTTCATTATTGATTGAACCTCTAGAGCTGTTGCTTTTTGTAATACAACCGACAATCATTACTGAAAGATACTGCGGATATATCAGTCAGTAGTATGGTATTGTACATAAGATCCCGTGTTTCTAAAGTGTTGGAATTTATTTAAGTGATTTTGCATCTGTTACACATACACAGCTTAGTTCGTAATTAATATAAATAAATACACAATATATTTTTGCATAGGAATATTAGCAGATAATAAAAAACAGGTTTTGTTGACTTTTGTGCAATTCTTTTTAAATTATTGCTGCAGTGATAAAGTGTTTGTTAATATGTATATTAAATTAACTTTGTTTTCTGACTGCAATGAGCTATGTTGCAAGTCATATTCTAACATAGTTATATAGTTACATAGTTACATAGGCTGAAAAGAGACATATGCCCATCAAGTTCAGCCTTTCTCAGATTTGGTTTTGCTGAAAGAAGACAAAAAACCCCAGTCTGAAGCGCTTCTAATTATGCAACAAACCAGGGGAAAATTCTTCACCCCAGAATGGTAGTCAGATATCTCCTTGAATTATGAAGCTATTACCCTACTAATTAAAATTTATATCCTTGCATATTTATGTTTTTGCAAGTATTTATCCAATTGCTGTTTAAACACCTGTATAGATTCAGATAAAACCACCTCTTCAGGCAGAAAATTCTGCATCCTTGTCGGTTTTACTGTAAAAAAAAAAACCCTTTCCTTTGCCTTAGACTAAATATCCTTTCTTCCAGTCTGACATGACATTATGCATTGACATCTGCATAAAATCTCATATTCTCTCTACCTATAATGCTGTAATAGAACTATTTTAAGACTTAATCTAAATGTTAGCTTACCCTTTCCCAAATCCACTACGTGTACATGACCATATCTCCACTGCCACTGAAAAGTTGTTTGAGTTTTCACTTACTTGAATATGTGGTGGATTTGCCCCATTTAGCTTTCCTATGGCATGTGGCAGGAGTATTGCTAGGTTCAAACAATACCATAGGCTTTAGGGTGTTTTTGTATGGAGTGTGTATATATATGTTTGAAGATGTCCATTTCCATGGAGCACACATGTAAATGTAAGTGAATATATTTGCGTGGCTGTAGATGGTATATGGGTGACTTATATGTCATACTTTTGTGATGTGTTGTGGTATATTGGATAAATCTGTGGGTGGCATTTGTGTGGATGCAGTGGGCAGTATTGTATATTACTGCTGGGAGCAGAAGATTGTATATTACTCACTGTAGCTAGACACAAGGGAACATATGTGCTGCTTCAGCTGACTCTACATCATCTGTCTCACAGAGAGATCCAGGGCTACATAGATTGACATTCAGGGCTCTTGCTCTCCCAGTCATCACTCAAGCAATGCACCTGGCATGGCATGATGCATTCTCCATGCTTGGAGCAATATCCTGGGAATATGTCTCAAATTCATAAAAGTGAGAATTTCACCATTTCACTTTGGTAGAGTGCTTTACAATATTGCACAGGTTTATTCACTGAAGTCTGGATTACTATAGTCACAGCATGGTTATGTCCACCTTAATTTTGCAATTTGATTTAATTTGCTAAAAAATGGGGAGCTTAGTCAAAAACTCTGTATGTTGTTTTATATGAATAGACTACATGCATTACATAATAGCAATGCTAGATTTTCCTTATCCATATTTCATTCTTTACACCCCCAAAAAAACTTTTTGTTGGAAAGCCATATTATAATATATCTGTTAGTATAGATTGTACTACCCTGGTACTCTAAAACTCTAAGTGCCTCCATTTTCTTGTTGGCTTGCTCTTGTCAGACCATTATGTGTATATATACAGTGTATTACACTATTGGCATTTTTATCTTTATTGTTGTGAGCACCGAGCTGATCTTTTAACAAGGAGTGCAATTTATTTTGTTGTTTACTCATCAGCCTAACAGAGTTATTTACTAAAGTGAAAATTCAAAGTTAATTTAAAATGTAAGGTCATAATAGCGAACCTGAAAAATTCTCTAAGTCAGCTATGCTTCCAATTCAGCTATTCAGGTCTTAAATCTAAAATAAACTTTGAATTCTCACTTTAGTGAATAACCCTGTAAATAGACCATACATTTCTCTCTAATTTTGTCTTCCCGATGTTTTTCTTCCATGTAATTTTGTCTTCAATGCTGCCTGTAATTGTGAAACACATCTACGCCTATTATTTTTGTTAAACATTTTCTCTATATTTTAAAAGGGCCTGATTAGAAATACAATTGCAAATTTTCATTCACACCTGTTTCTCTATTATAACATTTCTATCACTATTTTGATAAATAAAAATATACAAGGCACCGTTGATGGATTTAATATTCAAACACTTAATACTAATACTGAAAAATTACAAAACTACAAAAAGTACTCTAAATTTCTTTTTAGTAATATTTGTATTCTAGTAATGTAACTTTCTTACATGTAATGTAACATTCTTTGTGAAATTGCTTGGGGGGAGGGGGGGGGAAACATACTTGCATTATAGTTTTGCTGCATTGTTCAACCTCTGAATTGGTGGTCCAGGTATTTTAAAACAGTGCTTCCTAATTTTAACAATGAAATTCTAATGAATTACCATTTGTTTTAAAGATATCAGGTTTTAGGGGAAATGTTCTTTGTCTCCATTTTCTGCATTACCAAGCCATTATCCCAGATTTTTTTTTAGACATTTCTGTCCAGTAGCAAAGAGGTTAATGTTTGACTTCTTGGTACTATTGAAGCTATTTCTAGTCTTTATTAAGCACTGTCAAGTGAAGCTTAAATTGTTATATTGTCTGGACCTCATGCACTAAATTGACCTGCGTCTCCATCAGGATACAGTCTTTATCTGCCTTTGCTCATTTCCTACGAATGTATTAATGTACCATGCATAGGTCATACTCCTCTCATCAAAATAACTGGGTGACAGCCGGAAAATTGCACTGCGAACTACGTACTACAAAGAAAGAAAATCAATTCCCTGTGCAATTTGTGGCAGTAGGAAAAAAAAAACCTCATCGACAGGTAGTTAGTATCTGTTGTATTATATACTAAAAAAAGAAAGGAAAGAAAAAACTTATCGCATTTAAGCAGCATGTCCCTTAATGTCTCATTCCTTCTTATCGCAGCTCCTAAATGTGATTCTTTCTTTCGTTCATGTGAGAATAAGGCCCATTTACAGATATGCAGCCGTCTGTGAGTTTCCAGCTAGGCTATAACAATTCGCACAGTCAAATGGCAAAGATTTATGAGCCGTCAGTTTAAGTTTCAGACCGGTTGGTTGGGCTGCATAGTCAGCAGAAGAGTCAAACAGCAGCCAGAATTCTAGAATGCCATATTGCACTGCACCAAGACTCACATTGCTTCCAACAGAAAAGTTACTGTTTGACAGGTGTGATGCTTTATGGATGACATAGCTTCAGATAATAGAGAGAAATACTCACGCATGACAGGAAGCTGAGAAAAACAAAAATGCTGAGAAGATGGGATGAATTTAGCTACAAGTAGAGGAGAAGAAGTGCTGGGTCCCTGACATTGTGTAATGGTAAAAACAGGAGTTGTCTATTTAATGTAGCTCAACAGATTTCTATCCAGACACAACAATCATTTTTATTAGGGTTTGTTTTTGTTTTGCATGTTACGGTTTCACTGTGAACACATGATGCAGACATAGATATGTGCACATATACTTGATGGTTTCATAATAATAGTAAAGGGTCAGTAGAAGCACCAAAACAACTTCATTGTATTCATGTGATTATGGTACAAAGGTCCTGTTCCTTTTAGCCTTGTCTTGTTGCTCATTTTGATTTATATTCTCAGATATTTTATTTTTATTTTTCCCTTTGCCACTCTGCCCATGACCGCCAATCTTTACTTAGTTCCACCCCAAAAATAGTTTTATCCATATTTCACGTTTGGCCAGAATCATGCCTGCAAGTTCCTGTATTCCCACTGATTAGTGCTGTGTGTGCCAATGAATAGCCATCCTTCCTTGGAGCGCCATGTCCTGCTTGTAAATAAATTTCCTGGAAGCATCTAATCAAACATCCCAACCGTTTAAAAGGACTGCATTAAAGTGTTCCTGGCCCTAGGTCTGGGGGTCCCCCACCCCTCTGAAATTTGACATATACATTACAATTAATATTGTGTTAGCTATACATGTAGGATATACTTATACCTTAAAACAAACGATATATGTATGTAAACTATAGTGCCAGGAAAACAAACTAATTTAATGGGACTATAGCTTCTCCTCCATAAACCCCCTCACCCCCTCCCGGGGGTGCAGAAGGGGTTAAAAAACCCTCACTAACCTGGCTCAGGTCCACCCTCTCTCTTTTCCTGCCGACATTAGCTGGTGGGGGAGACCTAATGCGCGGCAATGACCATGCTCGCATTAGGATTTCCCCAAAGTAAATCATTATTCAATGCTTTCCTATGGAGTTTGGCGTAAAGCAAAAGTCGCATAACAGCCGGGAAGTCCCTCTAGTGGCTGTCTGTAAGACAGCCACTATAGGTGTAGTAACCCCACAAAGCTAATTATTGCAGTTTATAAAAATGCAATAATTAGCTTTTCAGGGTTAAGGGACCTGGGACACTGCAACCAGACCACTTCAACGAGCTGTAGTGGTCTGAGTGCCTATGGTGTCCCCTGTAAGGTTTTGTGTTGGTTTGGAACTCGGACAATTGTCTCTATATTTAAGAGGCTAAGTATTGACAGAAATTTGTTTTAAATGGTAAAAAAAAAACCACATAAATAAACATAAAAAAAATGTAGAAAACCAAAATACAAAAGGATACAACTAACCCCCACAGTATATTTAAAAGTAAGAAGAGACATATTTGCTAACTATTTTTGACAGGTTCCCAGATGTACCGGTACTTTAAATGTTTATACTGTAAAATTATTCCAGTGATCTATTCTTCATTTGAAATATAATATATACTAAAATAAATTCCAGAAAATACAGTAGATAGATGTCAGCATCACTGGCGGATCCAGGGGGGGCAACGGGGCAATTGACCCCCCCCCCCGAGATTCTCCCCTGCCGGCTAATGCAGGGCTGGCATTGTCCAAGTGCCAGCCCTGCAATGTGCCTGCGGAACAGAGGGGAGATCACAGATCTCCCTCCCCGGTCCGCAGGCACCATGCTGTCAGCCGGCAGGGGAGGGAGAGAGGACCCGGGGGCTCAGCCTGCATCTCCTCCAGGTCCTCCTCTCGCGAGCATGGAGCGTTGCCGCGGTTACCACGGCAACGCTCCAAATCTCGCGAGAGTGAACTCTAGCCCAGGAGTGCGGGCTAGAGTTCACTCTGACCACTGGACCACAAGGGATTCCCCATCGGACCACCAGGGATTGAAATATGTCCCCCCTCCTCCCAGTAAAGGTAAGAAGGGAGGGGGGACATACATTTCTGACCTAGTCCCCTTCCTAGCCATGATCAGGGACCCTGGAACACTTCAGCCCCATTCCAGCAGACCACGCTGCAGCTCTCTTCTTCCAGGCAGGTATCATCTCTTCTGCCATTGCTTCTTCTGTTCCTCTTCCAGGCAGGTATCAACACTGCCTACACAATAATATGCTGCTTTACAAATCCTCTTGTGGCTTTCAGTCCTAGCTATATTTGACTTATCCTGGGCTCTAGGGACCAAGAATCCAGCCAACAGGTCCAAACACTCTGTCACTGGGATCCCCATAAGCCAACCAGGACAAAAAGTTCCAAAAAGGACTAACACACCAAGCTTTATTTTTACTCAGAACTATCCCATATGCACACTACATTAAAACTTACTGTGACAACTTCAATATAATACAAATAACAAAATAATATGGAGAAAGATACAGGAACTCATAACAACACATTAACATATTTATAAAAGATGGGAAGACAATGATTAACAAGAAATATCTCTCCTGCCAGCAGCATTCATAATATGCAAATCTACCTGAATATGCAAAGTAACAAGTTTTATTATTCAAGTAGTGCAAATAGCTGTTGTATAAATTAGTCCCAGTAGCACCCGATAATGCATGCATGTTCAGGTGAGTGCAACCCTCTTGGTTTCATTTCTATATTTGGGAGTACAGGTCAACTCCTTGGTTTTGCACCCCTCCCTGTCACAGGTGCCTCATTCAATTTTAGCCCTATTTAGCCTTTCAATGGCTCTATTTAGCCTTGACCTGCAGAGAGTAAGTGGAATAATCTCATAAGAGCAGACATTAGGCTGCTAGAGTAGGACCTGATGTGAAATTAAAGCCCTATTTCTCCAAAACAAAATTATATATAATAAGCGTGGGCGCACTTAATATGAACTTAATATAAAGGTGTAAATTATGGTTGAACAGACATATAGCTCAAATTCTTTTAGTTTTGTTTTGGTCAGAACTTATACAATTGCCTCCATCCTTAACCGAACACTATAGGGTCAGGAATACAAAGATGTATTCCTGACCCTATCATGTTAACCCCTTAAGGACACATGACATGTGTGACATGTAATGATTCCCTTTTATTCCAGAAGTTTGGTCCTTAAGGGGTTAAAATCACTGTTTGGGTGGCTGGCCTCCATTTGCCCACCCTAGCTAGTAAAACTTACCTTTATTCCAACACCACGCAGGTCTCCCAGCACTCTGACCCTGGAAGCACCTCTAGTGGCTGTCTGAGTGACTGCAACTGGAGGTATCCCTAGGGAGCAATGTAAACACTGCCTTTTCTGCCTTTTCTATGGGGGCCCACAGATCAGTTTCATACCGGGGCCCCACGTATTGTGTGTACGCCACTGGATAGACATGATCTGCAGCTTATATAAGTTAGGCATTGTCTTGCTACTTTAATTTGGAGCACCAAATCATTTATATAGTGTGTGCTTAGCATTCCGAACTACTGGGTCCTAATATACTGACTGTTGATGTTTTGATTTTGAATTGGAAGTAATTAATTAATTAAGTTGTGTGAATTGCTATGTATAAGAAATGTTAGTATCCCATCAAAGCTAGATGTAAAGAAAAAGTAAAAACATAAGTTAAACTTAACTTTCTAACATTTCAAATGGTGCCGACATGACAAATATGTTGAGGTTGCTTAATGATCATCTGACATTGTCCAAATATTTAATTTGGGGCAATTTGGCATAGTGTTTGACTATGTATCATCAGCAAAATAGGTAGCTCCCCTCTCTTCATTAACCCTATGTCACCTGGTAGCAGTGTTATCCTCCTAATTAAGGTCTGCATTTAATACTTTGGATAAGCTTTTCAAATGATGTCGTATTTTTGGATAAAGTTTTAAAATGATTTACAAAATATTAAAATATAAAAAAATATTTAATGTATAAAAATATATCAATATATTAACCAAATTTTATATATCAATATATTAACCAATATATTAACTTATCCAAACCTATTAAATCATTTGAAAAGTGTACCCAACAATATTAAATCAAAGACTAAATGTGATTCCTTTGCTGCAGTATCTGTCGAGCATGTCATACAAGAATATAAAGCACACCAACTATAAATGATTACAGCTCCCCTTATCTTTAAATCATGCATTTTCTTCGTAAACAATGGGAGAGAATTGAGGAACTAATTCATTTTCTTCTGACATAACCATTGCCTAGTTAGTAAATCAAAAAGATTTATTCCAATTAAGAAGAACACTTTACTTTTAAAAAGATACAATTTTCTGCACATTTTGATTACGAAAAGGATATTTCTAAACATGTTTCTTACATTTAAAACCTGATGCTCCTTGATTAATTATCTGTAATCAAACTAACGAAGCAAGTAGATATATGGTTAGGAGGCTTGTTATTGTATCATTTAGCAGGAACGTATACATCTCCTGTTAGATATAACCAGAATCACATACGTATATTATCCTAATTCCTCCATACATCAGCATGCACAGTACAGGTTCATAATGTATATTTGATGCAATGCTTGAAACTCACGAGCTTATTGCAAAAGAATCTTTACAGCCATCACATGTAATAAGATTTGATTACCATAGGAAATGTCATAATTTACATTTCTGTGACTACAATCACAAGCAAGAGCGTGAAGAAGATTTGTGGCTGACATTGCAGGAAACTCTGGCAAAATAACAAATTGTCAAGGGTATGTAGCACTCCCTTCATTTAGCCTGGAGTTTTGCTTTATCAGGACACTGCAGGGTAGATTTAAAGGAATTTTTTGTAATATATAGCTGGTGTAAAAATAATAATATAAAATTATATTTCCATATGACCTTCTTTTTGTATCTGAACCATCTCCATTCTTTCATGATGTACAGGGAGAGGAAGATTTATGAATATGTATGTTTGTATAAGAACACGTGCTATGGCGCTGTAATTTCTAATATACATAGATTATGATAGATGCATGTTTAAGAAGCACAGTTCATATTATATTATAAAAGTATTATTTAATTTATTATTTTAAAGGGGCCCCCCACTGTCCAATTGAAAAAAAATACAAAATCACTTTTTAGTAGTTACAAACCAGTTAAAACATGCATGCAATTCATGCTTTATTTATTGGGTATAGTTATAAAACAAACTTTTCCCTTTTTCCCCAACACAGACTACATGTGGATGTGCAATCACTTTCTTTCCTGTCCAGTTCAATAAGAAGTCTTTGCAAAGCAGATGCTCTGGACAATTGCTGCCTCTTGAGTTTAGCTCCACTGAGCTAACAGCCAGGAAATAACAGTCATGGGGGAGTGAGAGATAATAGGACACACTCTTCACACAGAAAGCTTTTCAGCAAGCTAAAGTGATTTAATTCCTTGTTAGCCACTAGTATACTGGATTCAATACATTCTCCTGCCCTTAACCCCTTAAGGACCAAACTTCTGGAATAAAAGGGAATTATGACATGTCACACATGTCATGTGTCCTTAAGGGGTTAAATATATAATACACACACTTAGAGCCATCTGTAGAGCCATCAACCAGCACATACTTGGTCACCACATGTGACTGGTATTCTGTGGTTTAGTACATGTAGTATGCAATAAAATAGTGGCAAGACTCTGGTTACTATGGCAGCTGTCGTCATTTACTTTACCTG
Organism: Pelobates cultripes; assembly: GCA_933207985.1. NCBI lineage: Eukaryota > Metazoa > Chordata > Amphibia > Anura > Pelobatidae > Pelobates > Pelobates cultripes. The sequence continues at coordinate 111,863,674 of OW240914.1, forward strand.
CAATTTAGAATTTTTGTTATAAAGTCACACATGTTTTACACAAAGTCCATGACATGTCAGTGCAAAATATGTGGAGGTGTGTATGCCTGATCAATGTTGCATGTATTTCGATCACTGTGCGTGATAGCACTAGTTTCTTTACATTGTGAGACGTGCTACCTATGGTGTATTTGCTGGATTCAGTGCACAGTAAGTTTCTTTGCTCAAGAATCAATCTGTATAGTGCAGGGCAGTGAGAGTATAAAACATGGCACACGTGCTGGGCACAGCGGGATAAGGGATGGGTACTCTGTAAATGATCATCACAATTTTCTACAACTCTGAGCTGTAGGAGATTGCACTGCTTTTGCATTTATTTATGGTACTGAAAAAATGTTGTGGATAACATACATGCTTTTACTGAGCAATATACATGATTTATGTGATAAATCCATGGCAAATATGAAAAATCTAAGAATTTGACATTGCACTTTAACAGATATAACACATCATGAAAAAACGGATTTATACTAAATACCATGGATCACACAAAAACAACATTAAAACAGAGTATTCATGTTAGGAGGTGAATCCGAAAAATATTATTAATGGTTGTAATGTGGCAAGCCTCCCCTAATAACATCACAATCTAGCCATATTGTGATGTTACTTTCCTAATTTACAGATCTGTGAGCTATATATTTTGTTGTTGTCCTTTTTTCTCAGTTTAACCCTTTATTGTGAATATGCTGTAATTTGTAGTAAATAGTAGTAAAGTAGTAAATCTATTCAATGATTTCTACAATGAAGTGTTGCTTATTTTTCTTTTCATGATTAAATGTTCACCCCTAAAAGATGGTGGACGTTCTATGCCGTCCTTAAGTGGCTAGTCCTAAACTCTAACTTTGACAACTGCGTGTGACTAAGTGGCTATTAAAATACATTGGGGTGTCTACTTTTGCAAATGGTATGTCATCATGGGGGTAATTGTCATTCCTGGGCTGCCATATGGTTAAGTTTCAATGTGTATAAACTGAAAAATGGAATATGATATATTTTACCCTTTAACTTTTTAAAACACTATAAAACCTGTTCCTGGTGGTTACTGTTGTACTTGTGAGACTTTGCTGAATACAAATATGTGTATTTTATTGCAGTAAAAGCAAACAATAGTATGACATTCACAATTAAAATGTCACGCAGAACTATTTTTTATTTTCGAAATCTTAATTTCTCATACTTTATTTTATTCATAATACATTATGTTTCATAAATGAATATTTGATGGAAATGAAGGTCCTGTTTCTCCTGAACAAACTGATATATAATGAGTGTGGGTACACTTAATATGAAAGAGGTGATTTACGGTTGAACGTGTACAATTGCCTCCATCCTTAAGGAGTGAGTATCATGGGCTTTAGATCCGCCGTGTTAGATGGTATTGTAAAAAATATTTGATTCGGTCTTTGTATATACAGACTTGAGAATTTTTAGAGTCTTCTGTTGGATTAGGTTGAGAGAAGGTGACTGTGTAAAAACATGCAGAAGGAAAGTGTAAAACAACACACCATGCTTTAGACAAGTACAGGGATATCAGATCAGCAGAAGATCAGAATAAATTTATTGCGAAGCAATAAAAAATGAACAGAATGAAAAAGGTGCCAAGAATTACATAAGATCACATAAGAAAGATCACACAGGCAAAAACTTTTCCGTGATTTATCCCAATGTGATCTGGAGAAAACCTAAACATCCAAGGGACACGCTTGCTAAATTTACAGTCTAAATACTAGTGAAAAAAACGTTATAAAATCTATAAGCATTTTTAAAAAAGGCAAAGACTTATAGTACCAGCACCATACACCTCTCTAGGTTAAGTCGGATCATTCTACAGCTTGGCAGTTTACGTTTGTGCCTTATAAAAAAAACAAAAAACAAGATAAACAATGACTTTTGACATTCTTAAGCAAACACTGCCTCTCCTAGACATAAAGCTTTTGTAAATCGGACATCTAACGCCAATATTTTACTGTCCCCTTATTAATATTTAAGGATGTAACCAGTGATGATGCCAGCTGGCCTGAGCAATAAGCATCGCATATGCTGGTGAGCTGACATCAAGCAAGGATTGATGCAGGGATGTGGGCCAGAGTCAAAAGAAAATTAGTTTAGTGACAGCTGTAGTATTTTTTGGAAATGAATTTGTATTTAACTTTATCTTTCCTGCCTTCTGGGCATGGCAGGGGTGCATGAAAATGTAGACAGGGTCGATCTCTTTCCAGTAAAAATGTGGCACGTGAGAGGTAAACTTCCATTAACTATATAGAAATCCACAGAGCTAAACATTGACCTAGAACCTCTGCCCGTTCTATGTTTAAGAGTGGTAGTTTTGAGAAGTAACATCTCTTTTAATGGCTTATTTGGGGCTCCAGTGGAAAAACATTAATAAAATGTGTTAGAATACATTCTAAAAATGTAACTACTTGGTTCAGTATTTCCTTCATAAAACATATTCTAACTACAATTAACAATTGATCCCCCAACGATAACAACACTGTTTAATTAAATGTAAGGAATTGCAATCAATATCACTGAGCATCTGTTCAACCTAAAATTAATTGTATAATCCAGAAATGTTACTGAATCTCACTGCACCAGTAATTTCCTATCCCACATATTACATCAGCATCATCTGCCTATATATTCATACCCGGCATGGCAGCAAGGTACTAGTACTCCTATAGGACTAGTTTATGGCTGGATTACCTTAGTAAAGTAAAAGATTATTAAGATTACTAAAAAAAACATTTACTCCATTGAAGTCTGTAGAAACTTGCTATGCAGTAAGGATAGTAAACCCTTACTCAATTAAGCAAATCATTCACCTTGTGTCTAACTGCAGACCAATTTCTTTACTTCCTGGTAATGTCAAAGATTCTAGAGCAGGGGTTCTCAACCAAGTCCTCAGGACCCCCTACTAGTCCAGGATTTGGGGATTACCTGGGTGTGTCTCAGGTGTTTAGAAAAAGGGAAAAAAAGCACCTTAGACTCTAAGGTGTTTTTTTTTCCTTTTTCTAAACACCTTAGACACACCCAGGTAATCCCTAAATCCTGGACTGGTAGGGGGTCCTGAGGACTAACGTTGAGAACCCCTGTTCTAGAGCATGTGTCCACAGGAAATTGGGCAAATGTTACCAAATGTACAGCTTTTGGACTGTCAATCTGATTTTATTTTTTAAACAGCTCAAAAGTTACTATGACAAGTAGACTTACTTTCCTTTTTATACACTTGATAATAACATCCAACTAAATTAAATTCATATCCTGAGAAAATGGGATCATGTGCTAAATTGATTATGCTCACATCTGTCTGGTTGAGCTCAATATAGGTACATTACCGACAATGGCTCCCACTCAAAGTTACATACGGAGATCTCCAAATTTCAATTCTCTCCATCCTTAATTTTCTGTATTAACAAATGTTGTTCTCACTGAATGTCTAAAGTTAAAAGTGCACATATACAGGGTGGCCCAAGAGGTATACAGTATTGCTTATTTGCATAGTTTGTTGCAACATTCCACTATTCTTTCCAACTGCCCCACTGATATTTAAATGCCTGAAATGTAAAGGGACACTCCAGGCACCCAGACCACTTCTGCCCATTGGAGTGGTCTGGGTGCCAACTCCAACTACCCTTAACCCTGCAACTGTAAATATTGCAGTTTTCATAAACTGCAATAAGTATCTTGCAGGGTTAACTCCTCCTCTAGTGGCTGTCTACTAGACAGCCACTAGAGGACACTTCCGTGTTTATAGCACACATTCCGTGTGCTATAGCGTCACTGGACGTCCTCACGCCATGTGAGGACCTCCAGCGTCGCTGAATTCCCCATAGGAAAGCATTGAAAGCATTTTTCAATGCTTTCCTATGGGGAGGTCTAATGCGCGTGCGTGGCATTGCCGCGCCTGCGCATTAGGTCTCCCTCACCGCCGGCCGTGCATGCGCAATAGGTCTCCCCTGCCGGATGACGTCGGCGGGGGAGGATCGTGAGCGGACATCGGCACTGGATACAGGTAAGTCACTGAAGAGGTTTTAACCCCTTCATCAGCTTGGGATGGAGGGTGGGTGGGGGAGGGGACCTGCAGTGCCAGGAAAATGGTTTGTTTTCCTGGCACTGGAGAGTCCCTTTAACTGCCACTTTGTTGTGTGTCAGTGTGTATGTGTTCCCATATTATCTGTTGTGATTCATTTTATTGATTCAACCGTAAAACTACTTTTTGGTCACCTTACTATGACACCTTCATCTATGCAAGAAAATCAAATGTATCTCAACTTGAGGTTTTGTTCCAAGATGATTTCTTAGCTGCTGAAGGAAAACAATGAAAAATAAACTTTATAACTTTAGTTACAGTTGTTTTAAACTCTTATATGGAGCAAAGCCTAAATTAATGCTCAAGTAAGCATTTTAACAAAGTCTAACTGCAATTTGTCTCCAGAGAGCTTCAATACATATCTCATGTGTTATACATGTCTCTTTTAACTTACACATTGAAAAACTATCCTTTAATGTCATTCCGAGCGAAATACTAAACTCAACACTAGATATTTCATTAAACCTGTTTTACCCCCAATGTGATTACAATACCCCTCACTGGATGTGTTCAAGGAAATTGGATAACTCTTGAATATACAGTATCTTGCAATCATGGAATAACTTGCCAGCACATATCAAATCTGCTGCCAGTCTCATGACCCTGAAAACATTAAAATTCATCTTTCAAAGATCAAAAAGAAGCTGCACTCATTACTAAGTAATATTATTTTATTGTACGTGATATGTCTCAAACTAACTGCTTGTTATTACATTTTGTATATATTTTACAGGATATACTTGAAAATGAGAGAAAGCACAATGTATCCCTCCTGGTAAAGAGAAAAAAAAAGTAAATAAATGTACCAAAGTTAATAAAGAAGTTTAAAATTTAGAATAAAACACTTGTAATAAAATTATGAAGTGTGTGAGCCAAAAATGACAGTGGTGAATGAACTGCTAAGTACAAATCGTTACTTTTACATTGCTGCAGGTGTTCTGGAAATAGCTTCAAAAAGCTAATGCTGCTCTTCGCTTAAATTTGTTTAGGATCTTTTTGAACCTCAGATTCTACATTGCAACACCACATACTGATTGCAATCATTCTGCTGCTCCTTATCACAAGATTTATAACTTTATGTTGTACATAAAAACAAATTAAAATGCATCCTCTCTCCTCCAACACAAAAACTACAAAACCAGGAGCTGCATATATAAAGGATTAATAGCTTTTTTGTTGTTAAAGGACCACTATAGGCACCCAGACCACTTCAGCTCAATGAAGTGGTCTGGGTGCCAGGCCCATCTAGGGTTAACCCTGCAGCTGTAAACATAGCAGTTTCAGAGAAACTGCTGTGTTTACATTAGGGTTAATCCAGTCTCTAGTGGCTGTCTCATTGACAGCCGCTAGAGGCCGCTAGAGGCATTGGACTGTGGACTGAATGAATGCGCACGCGGCTCTTGCCGCGCATGTGCATTCGGCGGATGACGTCTGAAAAGGGAGAAGAGTCACCAGCACCGAGGGAGCCCGACGCTGGAGAAACATAAGAATTTAACCCCTTCCTCTCCCTTCAGCCTGGCAAGAGTGGGACCCTGAGGGTGGTCCTTTAATGTAAATGTTGTGTGTGATATTAAATGATAGAGGAATGGAAAACATTATATGTAGCTCATTATGAAGCCCCCAAGAACCTGTGGTTCCTGTTGCAGCCTGGTTCCAGCAAGGAAATATCCAGAATGGGAGAGAAGGTACTAGCACCCCAACACCATCAGGGGAGGCACCCTTAAGGCGATACTAATTCCATCACATTGTTAGTGTTACCAGTAAAAGTGTCATTTGATAGCATTTTGGACATATTGCACTATGTATTAATTAGTTTACTTTTAACAGCTGCATCCCAGTTTTGTGTAAGATATATATATATTTCCATTATGTAGCTCCACTGGATATCAATATGAGTAGATGCCACTATGTGCAGCACATAATATTGCTGTAAATAAGGCTAATAAATAGCACTCCATACAACACATTATAATTGCTAGATTGTATGTAGTTATGACTAAATACTACTCTTTTAACACATTGTATAACTACACTGTATATTATTGTGACACAATGACACTTCCAGCAACATGTTATATTGTATACATAGATATTATTCCATTGTTCTCCCTATTACATGCTACATTGTATATACATACAGTCCCATGATATTCCCGGTAACACATCATACATGTCCACATTGTATTTAAATAGAGCCCAGTGACACACTATTTAAAGGATGGAATTGCAGGACTTATAAATATGATTCCATGTCACTCACTACATCACTTTTTATTAATTTACTTTTTATGAATACACCTCCATGACACTCGGCTTGTTCCTGTCCTGAGAAGGGAATAAAATATACCTTTTGCTTTTAGATAGCAAATAGGAAAGCTAGATTGGTCAACTTGCTTATCTGTCGTCAATATCTATTTTTCTTTCCTCACAATAAGGATTTTCTGTGATGCCTATTTGACTATACAGCAGTCCCTTATAGCTTATGTAGTACTGGCTAAATCATATTGCACTACATCTTGGATAACAGTAAGTAATTTGCCTCTAATTCAGTTCTATTGATTTACAGATTCTCACAATTCCTTTGTTTATAAAGACTTCCATAAAGCAATACATAGTTTACTGAGATTCCTATTACATTGTTTGATCCATATAATTGATATGCTTGAAGAATAATTTATAGCCTCACATAGCTCAGGCGGGATGCGTATTATATTCTAAAATCAGTTCTTACTCGCCTTTGGCGCAATGTCTGGACACACACTGCACATATAATTTAACAGCTCAGTCATGTTTCTTATAACCCCAATATAGCTCTGGCCACTTCACTACCCTCCATTCACCGAGCAGTGTGCGTAATTCGTGGGTCATTTGAGAAACTGCTTTACGATTCAGGGCTAGTTGGAAGCTGTGTTGGAGATTGATTTCAGCACTAAAGGAAAAAGCTAATAAGTTGTATAACAGCAGAGACGAAGTGACAGACAGGCGATTAGTTCTGATTCAGGTAATCAGGTACGGCTCAGGAGGCACTGGCAGTCTCCGTGGGAGAGTTTGCCCCTCATTCGAGATGAAAGGAAGTACAAATAATTGATTTGCCACCATGGCGCTTTCTATTTTCGTTTACCCTGTTGGTAAGGGATGTACAAGAGCATTTTCTCTCAAGGTTCAACAGGAGTGAAATGTATTGAGATGCTTGATGGCACTTGTTATTACTCTTACTTTTTAATGATCGTCAGCTCTCGTTGTTGCACATAAAGTCACGCCACTCGTTGGCTAATGAAACAACTGAGTTTTAAATCATTCATCCTGGGCACGCACAATGAAGAAAAAAACTTTGAATTTCCATGGGCGATGGGAAGAGAGAGAGTGGTCATGTTTAACCTCATAGGAAGAACTCACACATAATGTGTACTGCAGGACAGCATCCATGTCATTACATGTCTGCCAGGTGTATATTGTGAGGGTATCCTGAGTGTCACAAAGATAATATGATCTCACACTATTAGAATACTACTTTTGTTCCACCCTATGTGATAACTATGACACTATGGAACAGTTTATATGCAAGTGGTGAATGGAAAGCAGTACAATGGAAACTAAAGAAATGTTCCTGTTGAATATTTAACTTTTTGAAACTTCCTCCCAGATTCTACTCTGTACAGAATTTTATTTGAGGACCCTGCCAACCAGTGCCACCTATAAAAAAACACACCTCAGACACCATAATCACTACAACTTCCTGTAGTTGTACCACTCACTCTCTGGCCATACATGACAGGGATTATTCCAAGAAAGCTTTTGGAAGCTCCCAGCAGTATCCAGTATCCAGTTCTCAGTTCCAGCTAACAGAAGGCAGAAGGGTTCCAGGTAATATGTCAAACCATTGCTATATGATTTAACTACTTACTTTAGGGGGAGCTCCAGGATAATCCTGGCATAATGCATAAACACTGCACTGCCCTATTGTGATATGGTTAACCCATCCTTGTATCCACACATGCACACACACCAGCTCATACAAACACACAAAGATGTCAGCTGCCAAATAATTTACACTTACAATAGTTTGATAATAGTGTAAATATAATAATAATCTTTACTAAATATATATCTTCAAGAGGACCTAAAGTGACTACATTGGTAAAACAAAGAAAAAGTATAATATAACATATTACAATGAAGTTGTCTTGGTGCAGTGGTTCTGTCATTTTAACACTGTAATGTAAAACTACAGTGAAACATTGCAGAGCTAATAGTTGCTCATGACTGCTGAGCCATATTCCATCCCCACCGTTGCCCCCAAATAATACACTGGACACCTTTTAGTGGATAAGGGCAATGGCCACAGCTTTATTAAACAGTAAACTTAATTGTTAATTCCTGCCAGCTGTTGGGTGAGGACCCAACAGGCAGTTCACCTCCTTTGTTGTCCATGAGCCCAACACAGCCGTCGCTAGCCATCAGCCTTGCGCCGACTGTCGTCTCCCCAATGTGACCTTGCGTCATAGTCCTTTCCTTTTCGATTCCGCTGTCCAGGGAAAACCGCCACCGCGAAGCCGACCTGGCGCAGCCTGACCTGCGCCGGCTTCGCCCCCCCCGCAGACAGCGCCATCTCAATGCCCGACTGCAGCCCCACATTAAAAATGTCCAGCCCAATGGGATTCAAATGAACCCCATCCGGACGCATCACATCTGAATTATTACCCTCCAACTCAAAGTGCCTTACCACTATTCCGCCCAAACTACGCACAAAGCGCGAAATAGCAACATTAATCTTGCGCCTACAACGTTCAAACGCCTTCCCATAACCACCCACTTGCCACACTGGACGGGGCACTATCTCTGACCAAATCAACGTCAAGTCACGAAAAAGCGCAAAACAGTGCGCTAGATCATGACGCATGTCTCGAATGAGATCCACCGACCGCCGTCGGCCAACATCATTCCCGCCTGCGTGTAATATCAGCGTCACGGAGCCCGTGACGCAGCGACTCAGCTGCTCGCACTCGCCGTACACTTGATCCCAACGTAACCCCCTCAATCCCCGCCAACGTACCCTAACGTCCTGAAACGGGAACCCCAAATTCCGGCCATGAGATCTTGCTTCCGCCCTCCTAGCTGCCCAGTAAATATAAGAATGCCCCAGAATCCAGACATAACGAGGAACTTGGCCTACAAAACAAGGAATAACGGTTAGACTTAATTGTTTACAGAGGCATACCATCACAGCAAATGAGGGCGCACGTAAAGCTGAAATCGCCCCGACTCCCAGCGCCCCAGGCGCATAAGCGCCTCCTTCGGAAAACCCAGTTCGCTTGCCTGTGTTGCCGCTCCAATTCTAAATGAATGCGTGGAGTATAACCTGGGGTCCCCCCCCAATCTAACAATACAATTCCGCAAGAGGCTCGCAAATTGAAAACGGCTCAGGGAGGCCCCATTAGAATGGACCAGCAGCGAGCCTTCAGCGCCGCCCCTGGCACCCAAGTATGTCCGCAACAAGAACCCCGGACAAAATACACCCCCAGTGAGCCCTATACGGACTCTCGCTCCCGTACCCGCTTGATCCGTCTTGGACCGACGAATCAACAGCGTAACGCACTCTGGTGTCACTGATACGTCGGAAAGCCTAAGGGGGGACACTGAACTCACCCTGGGGGCAACCAGCTCACCGATACGCAGTGCCCCAAAGAAGCACAAGGAGAATGCCACCCGAAACAAAAGTACCTCATACGCAGAGCTACACACATCTGGAAGAACTTCCAACAGCTGGAACAGCATGTCCCCCGAGATCGGTCGCCGTGCATCAGGAACGCGGCGCTTTTTCCACCCTTTCAAAATACGGGAAACGCAGAACGCCTTGGTGACATCCGACCATCCTAAAAAACGAAATAAAAAAGAGAGAGCAGCCAGCGATTGCTCAGCTGCTGCAGACGACCTACCTCCGGCACACAAAGACTCCAGGAACGACAGCGTAAGGGTCAATCTGCCGGAGTCCGACGCCACATCCCCGTTCCTACCCATGGCCCACCAGCGATCCCATACCGTGGAGTATGCCTTCCACGATGACTCCGATAAGGACCCTCGGATCAATCGCCTCAGATGTCCAAAACCAGGTCCCACAAGTAAGGCGGACACGGGGTTCCCGTTGGCGCCGCCTCCCGAAAACGGTCCCACTGAAACCGAGAAAGAGAGTCAGCAATGACATTGTCCACCCCAGGAACATGCCTGGCTACCAACCACAAATTACATTGAAGACAGAGTAGCACTAGCCGCCTGAGCAATGCCAAAACCGGAGGGGACCCAGACATGGAACGATTGATCACCTGGACCACACTCATGTTGTCCGTGTGAACAATCACCTTCCTGTGCGCCAAGCCCGAACCCCATAATTCTACAGCAACCACAATGGGAAACAATTCAAGAAACGCCAGGTTACCCATCAGCTCCGAACCTCGCCAGGTGGACGGCCACTCCGCCGCACACCACTGTCCCCGAAAATAGGCTCCAAACCCTATGGACCCCGATGCGTCAGTAAACAGGTCCAATTCACCATTCGACACCTGCGAGCGCAACCAACAAGAATGACCATTGTACGTACCTAAAAAGGCGCTCCACACCTGTAAGTCCGACCGCAGTCGACTTGTAATCCGGATAAAGTGAAATGGCTGTTTAACCCCCACCGTAGCCAGGGACAAGCGACGACAGAACGCTCGGCCCATAGACAAAACACGGCAAGCAAAGTTCAGATGACCCAAAAGCGATTGCATTAGCCGCAGCTGAACTTTGTTGGAGCCCCTGACTCGGTCAATAAGGCATAGTAACTGACCCAGCTTTTCCTCTGGTAATCGAAAGACCATCTCAAAAGAGTCAATCTAGATCCCCAAGTAAGACAACTTACCCACCGGTCCGAACGTCTTGTCTATCGCCACCGGGACTCCAAAGTCTGAGGTAATCTGCCGAAATGCCGACAACAAAACCGCACAATCGTTGCAATCACCAGACCCGACAAACAAAAAATCATCCAGGTAGTGGGTCAACGAGGACAAACCCGACACCTGAGACACGACCCATTCCAAGAATGTCGCAAACATCTCGAAATAGGAGCATGATATGGCACACCCCATGGGCAAACACATATCATAATAAAACAAACCATTAAATTGACAACCCAGAAGATGGAAACAGTCCGGGTGAACCGGAAGCAAACGAAAAGCCGATTCGATGTCCGATTTAGCAAGCAATGCCCCCGACCCTGCGCCTCTCACTAACTCCAGGGCCCTGTCAAAGGAAGCATAATGCACCCTGGACACTTCTTTATCAATATCATCATTCACCGACCCGCCTGCTGGGTAGGACAGGTGGTGAATGAGACGGAAGACCCCAGGCTCTTTCTTAGGGACCAAGCCCAGGGGGGACACTCGCAGGTTAGGAAATGGGGGCTCAGAAAACGGTCCCGCCATGCGGCCCAAGGACACTTCCTTGCACAATTTTTTTTCAAGAATAGCCTCCCTACCCAAAACCGAACGTAAATTGACCGCAAACGACTGCGCCTCAGAAAAAAACAAACGGAATCCAAAACCCAAATAAAAACCCGTCCAATAAAACACCGGCTTCACGCCGTTTAGGATACCGGTCTAGCCACGGGCGCATCCTTTCGACGCTCACCGGCGTCCTCCTGTCTAGGAACGTCGTCCTTGGGGCGCACCCCCGCCTTTCCTTTCTTGAAACAGCGTACGGCGGGATGTGCTCCGCCACAGTGCGAACACTCATGCCGGAACCTGCATGAGTTGTACCACTTACAGTGGGACTCATTAAAGAGCCAACAGACTCCCCTGCGCTGCCCTGCCGGCGCACTAGCCAGCGCGCCGGCTGTCCCTGGAAAGGGGGAGGGCCGGCAAGGCGTCATCAACAGCAGCCATAAGCTGCCATCCTGTACACCAAAATCCATGCCCTCGCCAACCGCCATCTTCTGCCGAAACTGCTGGTCGTATCGTATAAGGACTTCAGTTGAAAGTGCTGCTTACCGTCATTCTCTTATACATTCCATTGGTGACTCTTCTCTGTCAGGATAAATTACTAAAATGAGAATTGTCGAGAATTCAAAGTGAAATTCAAATTTAAGACTAATGTTGCCAAACAAAAAGTTTTCTTTATAGTTTGCGATCAGCTGTTTTGGCCTTAAATTTCAAATTCACTTTGAATTCCCAATAATCCTCACTTTAGTAAATAACTCTATGTATGTGTTCTCTGTGCTGATTGCTAGGTGCATTGACATCATTTATTAAAATGACCGACAGGCAGCTAAGATGGAGGCACTCAGTTCTAGGATAAAGAGGTGTGGATTTCTATCTTTAATTTATATTTTTTTCCACACCTGAGTAATGCTGATTTGTTAAATATAGGGGATATGTAAATGTAATAAGCAAAATGAAAATGCAGGTAATTACAGGGAATTTATATTTGCATTAATACATTCTCACTTGTTAGTACAGAACTGTTGCAGAATCTTTGAAACAGAGACCTGCACTGTACTGAGATGGCTGGGAAGCTAGTTTTGTTAAGAATGCAGACTCTTATGACTGACAGGTGAAGTGGTTCTAAAATTCTGGATAACATATAGGTTTCTTTGACATCTTTGAATTGTAAATCATTGATCACCATCAAATAAGCAGTCAGTCGAGACAATTGATCTAGGGCAAAACTCATACCGTTGGCCTCAGGCAGTATGTCTTGTCCAGGAGAACTATTCTGAAAATGATAAGGTTAGAATATAAAATACACCGCGATTCACATATCCAAAGTTCTCTAACCTATTCTAAAGCTCTTTCCTTTCCCACACACTGAGCATGCTACAATGCTCCATTAGAGCCCATTCATACTATTGGGCTATTCCCTTATTCCATAAACCAGAAACTGGGAAATTACAGTTCTTAGACCACAGTTGCTGAGTCAGAAAAATTCTCCTACTCAACTATATTCTCTGATTAACTACTTTTGTCTAAAACGTGCAATTCTCCACCTTTTCTGATAGACATATCCATAAATCCCTTTTGCCTGTTAAACTATAGACGAACAAATTGATTTGTTCTGGTGGGAGTGGCTAATAAATCAATTCATTCGCCCATAGATTAACAGACATTTGATTCATTCAATACAGCTGAAAGGGATTTGTGCTAGCCTACTGTCTTACTTTGTGGATAACATGTTTTTATAACAAATTGGTCGGTTCAAATTCTCAGTACCTACATTTGGGCCTAAATAAGCAGAAAATGTATTCAGTGTTGCTGTTTTGGCCTTGACTTGCAAATCTGTGTTTCAATTAAGCACAGTTCACTAAACTGTATGAACCTCTATATATCAGTTAAAACAGTAGGCAACCTATTGAATGCCAGCTTATATGGACTACAGCTCCCATCACCAGATCAGTTAATCATTTGAAATTGTAGTTTACAGCAAGTCAACAACATTGTCTGATTGTCTCTTTATAGACGGCTTTGTGCTTTTTAGATACACCGTTAGAGGGGAATAATACAGATGACAACATGATACATGCAGTTCTGGAATCTAAAACATGATCTCTTCCCAGTGAGACCTGGCAGCAATCCTTCAGTTCTTGCAAGGTCTCCTTCATCCTCTCTCATGCGGGGCTCTGTGTGATGGCCAGCTTGGCAGAGACAGTACAGGTATGCTCCTGGTAGATATTTTCTACTGCTCCTACGTCCACCTGCACACACTTCAACCCACATTCCCTCATGACCCACCTCAGTCCCCATTCCTCCCTGCACCCACCTCAGCCCCCCGGCATCCACTACAGTCCCTATTCCTACTCTGCACCCTGCACCCACCTCATACTCTATTCCTCTCTGTACATTACTCACACATTACAGCATCTATGCACACAACATCACAAGAACACAACATCACAAGCAGCATCCCACACAAACAGCCCAACAAGTTAACTGTGTTTGGAGGCTACCTGTATGGTAGCACATGTCTGGGATGCTGCTTGAGATGTCACCAGTAAACAGTGGAAGTGTGCAATTAAATTTGCTTTTTTTTTTTTTAATACAAGTGGAGGCATGCCAGTAAGGGTTACTCCAGTGGAAAAAAAGTATTTTCTTAAAACACTGTTTTTGGTTGGTTTAACCCTTAAAAGTAAATCTGTGTTGGTGTGGGAGTCATGACCGTGTGATTCTAACACAGCAATTCTGGCTAGGGCTGGTGCAAGGATTTTTGGTTACACAGGTGAAGATGCATTTTGATGCCCCCCCTTAAAAATATGCGTCTTCACCTGTGTGTCTTGTAACCCCACTTTTTGATTCCTTCCCCTTAGTGCATTTTATTCCCCCTTTACTCCACAGGGCCCTTTGTGTGTCATTTTCCATATAGACATAAATATATAGCAAACAGGCACACAGAATAATTCATGCACACAATCACAGAGAAATGCAGGCACACAATCAAACAAACACAGTCATGCAATCTACACACGCAGGTACAATATCATACAAACACAGACATACAGACACATGTAGAGACATTCAGACACTGGCATATAGAGACATACAGACACAGGAATACAAAGACATACATACACACTGATACAGAGCACACGGGTGGATCCAGAACCTAATCTCGGGAAGGGCACAGTTAGTGGGTTGTATTGACTGTAATTGGCAAGTTAGGGGCTGTAGTAGTGGGCAATGGGCTATAGTGCTGGGACAAGGGCTGTAGTTGAGGATTAGAGGCTGTAGTGGAGTGTATATAATTGGGGAGTTAGGAAATGTAGTGAGGGGATAGGGACTGAAGTAGGTTGATAGCTACCATTCTTAAAGGTGGGTGATATGGGCTACAATTGGGGGTGAGGAGCTGTAGTGGGGATGATATGGGTCTGCAATAAGGGAATAGGGACTGTAGTAGGGGTATGGGGTGTAAAAGTGTGGTTAGGGCTGCAGTTGAAGGGATGTGTAGTAGGGGAGTTAGGGGCTGTGGTGGAAGAGCCAGGGGTTGTGGTGGAGGGGACAGTAGGGGCTGAAAGGGGGGACACAGGCTGAAAGGAGCGGTCACAGGGGCTGAAAGGGGGAGCACGGGCTGAAAGGAGGACAAACAAGGGCTGAAAAGGGGGAAACACAAGGGCTGAAGGGGGGACACAAGGGCTGAAAGAGGAGATAGGGGCTGACAGGGGGGCAGGAGCTGTAGAGGTGTGCACAGAGGCTGAGAGAGAACAGGAGTTCTAGAGGGGCGATAGAATCTGGAGAGGGGGCAGGGGCTGTGGAGGAGGGCACAGGGGCTGTTGTAGGGGGATAGGGGCTGTAGAGGAGGTGAAGAGCTCTAGAGGGGAACACAGGGACTGAGAGAGGGACACAGGGGCTCAGAGGGGGCACAGGGGCTTAAAGAGGGGGGATAGAGGCTGAAAGATGGGGACAGGAGCTGTAGGGGGCAAGGGGATGTAGAGGTATGCACAGGGACTGAGAGAGGGGAAAGGAGCTGTAGAGGGGTCAGGGGCTATTGGGGGGTACAGGGGCTGTTGTAGGGGGGACATTGGCTCTAGAGGGAGGTGAAGAGTTCTAGAGGGGGACAAGAGGGAAATTGAAATTGGGGACTCGGCGTTGTAAAGGGAGACACTGGGTCTGTGAGGGGGGACACAGTGGCTGAAAGGGGGACACAGGGGTTGAGAGGAAGGGACAGAGGCTGAGAGGAGCTATAGGGGGCACAGGGACTGTTGTAGGGGGACAAGAGCTCTAGAGGGGATTACAAGGGGCCATAGGGTGCTGCTTAAAAAAACACTCTTCTTGAGCCTTACCTTTGGTCAGGGAGAGGTAAAACAGAAGCTGGAGCATGCAGTCTGCAGCCTGCAGCCAGGGAAGTTGGCCAGCTTCTCCTGCGGATGTCAGGAGGAGGGGGCGTGACTTCCACTGCTATTCTCCCAGACTCCCCAGCGGGTCTGGGAGAAGAAAAGTAAAAGTTATGCCCCCTCCTCCTGACATCCTCAGGAGTGGCCAGCCTACGTCCCTGTGTGCTGGCTGTATGGGGAGACAGGTAATATAATCCAGGTCCCCAGCCATAGGGAGGGGATTCGGATTTTTGCGCCCCCCCCTGCTCTCGCGCCCTAAGGCGGCCGCCTGATCTGCCTTATGGACGTGCCGGCCCTAATTCTGGGTGCTGCAAAGCATGCACATAATATCTGCGTGAGAGACGGACAAAGAAAGGGGAGAAGACAAGTACTAGCCAAAACACCCCGCTCTAGGAGGGATGTACCCAATCCCCTACTACCCGAGGACCCCACGAGCCACCAGTCCAAGCCTGCCTAAATCAAATTGATACACAGCCTGTATTGTGTATAACAACACACACATCTAGTGTAATATGAGTGCTGGCGGTGTGCTGGTATGTATATTGCAGCGGCCTGGCACACAAAGAGTCAACTAAGCAATGCCAGCAGGAAAATTACCTAAATGGATCACGGGAGAAAAAAAAAGAGCCCTGGATTCCTAGTTGTTTTCACTACACTAATATTAAACACAACATTTCAATGCTTGTCTGTGGGCACTGCTGCTGTGAACAGCAGGATGGTATGAAATATAATGAATGTATATAGTTTTTGCTGTACTTCTGGCTTAAGTGTTTTCCAAGGTTTGCATAAATCTTCTGTGGCCAGTCTGACGTATTGGCTTATTGTGATTACATGGTTAAGAGTTTTGATGCGGGGTACCGCTGTTACCTCTGCTGTGGAGAGTGGCCAACCACTGAGCCCTGTGAATCATACTTTAAACTCTCAGCCTCACACTCATCAGAGACCTAAACATGTAGAGCAGAGAGAGAGAGAGAGCACAGAGAAACACTATGTCAGGTAGGCCAAATGTTTCTGTTGAAAACATTAGGTATTTGCTCTGTATAGAAAATATGAGTTTATTCCATTTACACTGAACAGACTAAATCTAGGTAACACATGTTATTTGGACCTAGGGAAGCAGGTTCTGTTTTTCTGTTTTAAAGCCAGTTACAAGAATGCAATGCAAACCATTGTGTGGAAATCTATTCACAAACAGGACTATACATAGGACACAAGGTCATGCATTTAGACTGGAAGAAAAAAAGATTTAGTCTAAGGCAAAGATTTAATTTTTTTTACTGGAAGAACAATAAGGAAGTGGAGTTCCTTGCCTGAAGAAGTGGTTTTATCAGAGTCTGTACAGATGTTTAAACAGCAACTAAATGCACACCTATTATTCAACGATATAATTTTTCAACTGTAGAGTAATAGGTTCTTGATCCAAGGATAAATCTGACTGCAATTCTGGGGTCCATAAGGATTTTTTTCTCTAGTTCCTAGTTGCACAATTGAAAGTGCTTTAAATTTTTTTTGGGTTTTTTTGCCTTCTTTTGGATCAACAGCAAAAACAGATGGGAGGAAGGCTGAACTTGGACATGTCTGTTTTAAGCCTATGTAACCATTCTAGAGAAAACAAAATAAAGTGTATCTAATGCATGATGCAGAATATAAGCATCAAAGGAATTCAAGATAGCCAACGAATAGCCTACTATGAAGGCCAGATAAAGCCACTAAAAATAAAAAACAAAAATAATAAAGATTTATTAAACAAAACAAATATGTGACCCAAATATGTGCTACCATATAAACACCAAAAAGTTGAATCTTAAAATAATTACTAGACGAATCTGTAAAGATAAATGCAAGTCGTCTAGGTAAAATAAAAACAAAAATATAATTGCAGATCAAAATATGAGAACCATTCCTGTCAGTGGTGGCTGGCAATATACCAGGCTAAAGAAGCAGAATACCAATCTAATGGATCGATACTATATTAAATCTAGTACTTTAAATGGACCATATATGCCCTATCACAAAATATATATAGATCAGTATGGAAAGTGATTAATTATCCATAGTAGCTGATAATATACCCAACTAAAATATCTATCTGATGATAAATCAATAGATTATGAGGTCTGTCCCTTTAAAATCAATAACGTGCTAATGAACTATATAGGTCCTCTAAATACCTGAAATGCTTATATTAATAGATTTTATATATCCATAGATCACAGCAAAAAGAAAAGGAGAAGATGATTGAATCGATGTTAAGCTGATAAACTAACAGATGTTAGAATAGTTAGAGCAATAATCTACATAAAGAAATTCTGCTTATTAGCTAGATAGAAAAAATATATGTGTAAATAAACCTCAGCCTATATTAACTAAACCGACAGCAGAAGCAATCGTTAAGACATCTAGCAGGAAGAGGATAAAGGAGAGAAACACGTATAAATAAGGTTACGATGGACGGCGCTACAAAGTATCTGTTGAGTAGCACACAATGTGTATGGAGAGCTGTTAACAAAATGAAAGGAAGTAACACCCACTGTAAATATGTGTCCCGTGCCTTCAAGGGCACCTAGCTCCAACCCCCCAGATATCCAATTAATAATAGTAGATCTAGAGAAAATAGAGTCTGCAAAAATGAAAAATTAAATGTAATAAATAAAAGTATAGAGTATGAACGGCGCGGTCGCCAGTCTGTGTGCTGCAACACGTACAGCACACCACAGTCCTCTGACGCGCGCGTTTCGCTACACCTAGCTCGTCAGAGAGGAAACGAGAGGTGTGTTAGCACCGGGTTTAAAATTGCGGAGGAATCACCTGATTGGTCCGGACAGATTTAGTCTAAGGCAAAGATTTAATTTTTTTACTGGAAGAACAATAAAGAAGTGGAGTTCCTTGCCTGAAGAAGTGGTTTTATCAGAGTCTGTACAGATGTTTAAACAGCAACTAAATGCACACCTATTATTCAACGATATAATTTTTCAACTGTAGGGTAATAGGTTCTTGATCCAAGGATAAATCTGACTGCAATTCTGAGGTCCATAAGGATTTTTTTCTCTAGTTCCTAGTTGCACATTTGAAAGTGCTTTAAATTTTGTTTTTGTTTTTTTTGCCTTCTTTTGGATCAACAGCAAAAACAGATGGGAGGAAGGCTGAACTTGGACATGTCTGTTTTAAGCCTATGTAACCATTCTAAGAATATTATAAATGACACAGCAGTTAATGTGGCTTTAATGTGAGAGGGTCTATTCTATAAACTGTAATTTTTTAGGGGTATTCACTAAAGTGAGAATTCAAAGTGAATTTTAAAGTAAAGGCCAGAATAGAAAAATTAAAAGCAAATATAAGCCAGGATAGACACAGAAAAGCAATGTTCACTCGTTTTTATTAATTTATATCCACACAGACCATAATATGTATAATCTTTTATTTTCAAAATATATTCAAAAGTAGATAATTACAGCTTTCTATTAATACTCCTTGCCTATCAACCCACTTGCTCTATGAGTAACGTGACTCAAATTACCTTGACTTTTAATGTTATACAAGTCTCTGATAGTTTATCATGTTCTTAAGATGATTCCACCAATCAGAAAATGTTTCTCTCTTCTCACTCCTACTCCAGGTTCTCTTTCTCATAATAAGTGACTCATTAAATTAGTAGATCGAGGAAATGTGCAAGTCTTTATAATACTGATTATTTTGTTTTCATCAGAGTGAAAGAATTACTGTCTTCCATCTGGATAGAGTAGTGAACTTATTAAAATAAAATCGCTGCTCAAACGAGCAGAGAGAAACACTGTTTTGTTTCCACCTTGAAGACTGGAGTTTTGAACAGCTGAAAAAGGTTAATTACATCTTCTCTGGGTCAAGAGCTTTAAAGATAGCACTTTTACATTAAATAGCCATTATTGCCAGACAAGTCACATTACCGGTTATACTGCTCCTCATTGGGAGTGAGGATACCCATGAGCTAGAACGTAATATTAAGTGACTACATTTTTGCTCATAACATCTGTGACCTTTGAAAACTCTGCCAACACTAGAATATGTTCTTATAATGACCTATATTTATGTATTTGCTTTTTCAAGTTGCAAATTGATACAGGAAGTCGTAAATGTATCGGGAATAGTAATTTATTAAAACAAAAAGGTCAGACAGCAGCTGTAGGTGTTCGTATCAAACTTATCTCCGTATAAGCTCACAGCTAAAATAAATGCACATCATCTTATTCAAACAAATTCACTGGAAATATATTATTGTTTTTCATTCGAAAAGTAGAGAAGGTCAATCAGTAACAATTGTTTACATGGAAATATTTGCCTTAAAATGGATGTTTATTATTTTCCATGAAAAGATACACTTTATAACTAGACCTAACTCTCTAAGTTCATTTCAGATGTGTCTAGAAATGTTAGTACGTTCTCACAAATGAAAACATTTGTATAATGTAAATCAAAACAATAATGTGCTAGCTCTCTAAAGTATTAAAACTGCACAGGGAGTGGGCCTAAGGGAGCATACCAGCGATGGAGTTGTGGGACAACCACAAAAATAAAATTATTGTCTATCACCTTTACCCTTGGCATGGTTTTAAATTGCTGTGTAGGGAATAAGAGCATAGTGAATGGCTGTGGGACAGACTCCAATCACAAGTTCAGCTTACACCGACCTCTCATTGGCTGAGCAACACTGTTTATCTTGATTTAGGAGGACATTTTGTGAAAAGGGGATTAATGGCTAAGGGGGTGGTAAAAAGCTGCCTAAAGCAGCAAAATGTGTTTCTTTTTTAAGAAATACTAACTAGATTATTACAGAGACAAAAAGTGCAACATGAACATGAGGTCCAATACCTATTAATTGAACGTGAAATGTGTTGGTGTCCAAGAGCATTCCTGAAGTCCGCTTGTACAAAAGATCATTTTTTGCTGTTATCCCTTGTGGTGATCATACATGGAAAAAGTCCACCTTGTTGTTATACATTTTTAAATGGAACGGGCTCGCACACATATCTAATCCTTGATTATCACTTAAATTGCCAGGGCCTGTTAATGGATCATGGGCTTCAGGAGGTTTTTCATCATGGTATAACAATGAGGAGTGAGAAAGTTCTCATTAGCTTACCCTAATGCTTGGAGAAAAAAACAAAACGTCTAATTAACTGCCAATGTTTACATGTGAGATATGTTAATTAATTGTAGACTTGTCCAGCTGAGACCAAATGTTCAACTTGCAGAATGTATATTATGTAACACATAAATATTATTATATAGGAAATCATGTACAAAAAGCAAACTTGTGTAGTAAAGCATGTTTCAAATGCATAGCCAAACTATAGTCTATCGGTGTTATTTTTTTGTAATTCACAGTTAATACTTACACCTATTCTCATTATAAAGAATTTTTTAAATATATTCTTTATTTTTGCTGTTCATTGCAGAACAAGCAAAATGACAAACGCATTTCTCATAACACAGGATTAACAACAGATCCTGAGATGGTGAGAATACTACACTTTTTGTGTAATTAATAAGAAACACATCTAGAACACAGTTCTATGTGGGTAAAACAAAGAGTGAGGTGTACATGCTAAAGCAGAGAGCCATGAATAGGTTGCAAATTATATGTAGTCCACTGGGTAACTGTAAAAAGCTGTACAGCGATCTCTAATAACTGGTGTGTCAGTTACACTAAAACACAGAAAGAAGAGATCCCAAGACCACTATCCTGTTCAGTATTTATGAATATAACATTTAAGCAAAACTAAGTCATAAACAAATCTTGTTCTTTAGTGCTCCTTGTGGATAGGCTTGAAGAAATTCCACTGAAGTTTCCTATCAATGTTTGTACAAATGATTGACATACTTATATAGGGTTATGGATTGTGCTACTGAAGTAAAAATGATGTTAGCCAAGTTCTATTTATACAAATAAAGTTAATTTATTGAGTAAAGATCTGATCATGAACACAATACTAATCAACAGCATTCTCACTAGTAAAGTGGCACTATGGATGCTTCTCAACTACATTTCCCATTATGCACGGCTTGCCTTAGGGATTTCCAAGAGGCTAATGATCACTGGTTTGTGCACTCTGAAGACCTTTCATACAGTAAGTGATGATATGTAAATAGGTAAGTGATGCATTACATTGACTGCTAACAGTACATTAGCAAGTAAATAGACTGATGGTATTATGAATTTGCCAAAAAGGTAGTTTGAGTTTGTGGCTTGCTATAAGGGTGAGGTCAAGGCAAGTTAAGACATAGTGGAATGTAACTAACACAGTTTATAAGAATCAAATGATTTTTGAGATCACATGCTTCACGCACATCGAGGGATTGAAATCATTTCTTATTAAGGTCTATCCCACACAGTTGGAGACTGCTAAAAGTGGAACAACTCCTCCGTTAAGTTTAAATTATCTGGATACAACAAACATATAATGCAATAATCTGTGCAACTAAAATAACTACTCGGGGCAATGTGTTTCTGAGTACCAAGAAAGGAAAGAGTTTAATTTGCAGGCAGTGCTCATGTTCAGGTTTATCAGCTATTTTTACATATGCCTATAGCATTCACTCCTTCCAAATGGCTTTTGCATCTAACTTACCAATTTTACACTTTAAAATACCTTAACACCTGGGCTTTGCTGGTGCTAAAAAATAAAAGTAAGTGCTATATAATAGATGATATTTTTTTACACTTTGTAGGAAGCCGAGGATACTAAAATGTATGAAAAGTACAGGTGTTCGAGAGAAAATGGTTAGAAATCCAAATTTAGCAGAATGTCCAGATCCGTCATCATTTTTAATCTTCAACAATAGAACAAGGCTCAGTGCTCTTAAAGATTAAAACACATTTAAAAACCAAACAGAAATTATGACAATTAGAAATTGTGTTATTGTGAAAAGTTGATATAGATATATATAACTCCATCAAGAAGCACAAAAAGGTACGGTTTCATTCCAAGGACTATTATAATAGCCTGACAATAACTTTGTACCAAAATGTAGCATTTTGAGCTCCTTGATAGAATATAAAATTCACCATTTTGTTATAAAGTCTGTATTGTTTTTCATGGTGTTTGCTCTAAACTGACTTTGGCAAATGTATTCACCGCCGTATTCTGATTCACTGCTTTTCTTTCCTGGTGATATTTACTGAGAGAAGCAAAATGTTAATTGGTACAAATATCAAATGTATCTAAACAATGATACAGGGGTAAGAGGGACAGTAAACTACTGCTGGAGATAATAAATATCTGGCTGATACAATAAGAATTATGATTCTCTTGGTTCTTTTCTAGTCCATTTTTTTGCTTGCACTGGTTCTTATCACAAAATAATTGTATTTATTTTGATTTTGTTGCCACAATCGTTAAATTTATGAATATGCAATACACACTCAAAATTAAAATGTATACCCTTTTCTGTTATGCAAATAATTACGAGATACGTATTTTAAAAAATCAAACTATATGCTGGGTAAAGATAAGTTCTCTTCTCACTTTTGTCCCAATTTGAGGATTAGATATCTCGCTGATGCTGAAACATTCTTAAAACCTATAAACCAATAAACTGGTATGATGTCAAATATGGTTCATGCAACCAAAGCTACTATAGCTCACACAATAAAAATGAATAAGATTGTCACCAAGAACTGGGACAGGAGATACTCCCATATGTATATCGAACTCGTAATAGGAGCTTACTTCTTCTTGCTTCTTTGGTCTACTTTCTAAGACATCCATCCCTCTCCTACAAATACATTGCCATGTCTGTTTGTCTGTCTTTATTGCTCAACTTCCAGTTTCATCTTGTTGTCTTACCTTCCACAGTATTTCTGCTTTTTCCTTATCTATCTTTATATCTAACTCTTGATTGTATAATAGCTCTTCCCTACCCTGTCACTGCTTTGTATGATACTACTCATATCTATTCTTTTGCTCCTTCATTGTGTCCTTGCTGAAATGTGTTATATTATAAATCAGATTTATAGAATCTCCCTGGCCTCTCTCATTTTATGTTTCTTAACCACTATGTTTTAGGGTGGTTGTTTTTTTTTTTTTTAAACTCCACCTCCTCTTTTTCGACATATTCTCTATTTAGACTTATCTCCATCGCTTGCCTCTTTTTTCATCTCTCTTGCTCCATCCTTCCCACCATCCTCTGTAGTTTTTTTCATAGCATTCTACCACTTCTATCTTGTTCTCCTTCTTAGTGACTAAGTTTGGAATGTTGAACTGCTCTGCGTAGCTCTAATTACTGTCGTTACTGAGATTGTTATTCCATCATTTAGTACAGGCACTTATGTATTATTTTTTACTTATCGCTGTCTCTTGATCACCTCCTTTCTAGTTCTATTACTAAACTGATCATCAGACCACCTTCCACTCAGTGTGTCTTCCTCTGTTTGGGGTTTTGAAATTATCTTTATGGCACATTATAAAATTGCTTGTTTAAAAATTAGACATACAAAATTGAAAATTACATTATACATTGGATGTCCAATTATATCCAGCATTAGTTAAATTGAAGTCTCCACAGCCAGTCTCTGATGTTCCTTGGTAAGACTGAAAGTGAATTGAAGTGAAGTGAGAAATGAATATTTATTTTCTGATCCCACGTGCTTTGTAGCTTTGGTCAAGACATTGGTTAACCTCATCGCTCTGCTTAGTGGGGAAGGTAAAAAAAAAAAGGTGAAGTGATAACTAAAAGTGGTAGCACAAAATTGTTAGAGAAATGAATTTTTTAAAAGATCAAATGGTCCAAAGTCCTCAAAAGAATTTCATGAAGCAATCATCATGAACCAACATCACATACCTTAAAATCTACTAAACTCCAAAATAAAATAAAAAATGAAAAAAATTCTGGGTAATTTGGCTTACCCATAGCTTATCAAAATTACCACATTCTAAATTGAGCAAACCTACCAATTTTGCATGGCCTTAATTTGCCCTTGTAATATCCCAAATGTACAACTACATACGATTAACAAGATCAGGAAGGGTTGCATGATTAAGAATTTGATTTGAAAACTACTTCTTAACTACCCCTAACACATGTAAATTGAATAGAATTATTGACTATTGACACCTAATTAAACATATATTCAAATAAATGGAGGGACAAAGAGTTGTTCCACAAAACCCTGAATGACCAGGGGGGAGCAGACCAGCTCCTACATTGTATTTTCTCTCTAGACTTGTCACTTGGTTTAAAAGAATGATATTTTGTGTGATCACTGAAGAATTTTGGTGATCAATGGGCCACCCAAATTCTTTAGCCATAGGGACTTGTGAAAAAAAGGAAATAGACAATTGCCAAATAGGATCCATTCCGTTGAGATTTGGTGTACTGTCTATAGTGCTACACAAAAAAAGATGGTTAATGGGCAGCCACTAAATCAAATAAAAACATAAATGAATGAATGACTTAAGTAATAATAAAGAAATAAACTACGGATAAGCTGGACTGGACACTTAAAATACACAACCGAAAGGGCAAAAGAGAGAATAATGCCAGAAAATACCATTCTATTCAGTGAGAATTTGAGCAACCAAATTCTGACCAGAATTATCTTTATTAAACAGGCACTGTACGGTAAATATATGTATACAAATTATCTTTATTAATTGTGTATATAGTACAGCAGTTATGTCAGGGGAAAGCTTTTAGTGACAAGCTGATTGTCTCTGCTTCTTATTTGAACAATAACATTGAGCTGACAGATATTGTGCACTAAACATATTGTTTTAGAATGATGCAGTGAATCTTATGTCACTGCTTAGAATATCACATTGTCTTAATGCAAAATACCATTTTATCTAGAATATAAATCCACTACAGATGTATAATAAATGACTGCTATTCTCTACGTCCCCATAACATTTTCAGTGATGCGTGGAAAAAGGCTGATGTAGAATTAGTTCAACATTAATAGACTGGCATTAGTTCTCAAATGCGATTTCAGACATCCTGGATTTAGGTCTCTTAAACAATAGATTAGGTAGACGCATAAACAGAATGAGCATATTGTTAACAAGACTGTTGGGTATTTTTGGACAGAATTTAAGCTGCAAATTTTTGTAGAGCTAATTTCTATTTTAAGAATGATATTGTATATATACATGTACAGTTTGCAGATATGAAAATTATTTGATAACATTATAGACTAACCAGTAGCATAGCTGGCTTGGAATTTTTTTTACAGCTGTTTTGTCCTTAAATTTGAAATTTACTTTAAATTTATTCTCAATTCACAGAAATTCTCACTTTTGCAAATAACCCTGTATGAGTTAATGTTTTGTTAGGTTTAATAAAATTTTTAGTTTGTAATGATCTATGCCATTATGTTAGTTTGCTGATTCAATATTCTACATTTCAGCTTTGCAAACCTTAATATAATGCACAATACCATGCTGACTCCTAACAATGGCATTCCTGTACAAAGAGGATGGAGAAGAGAGCTAGGATGGAGAGACTGGGATGGGATAAAAAAGTGGTTGAAAGCGAGAAGTTAAAAAGACGTGGGGAGTGAAGGGAACACAAATCAACTATTTATATGAATAGACGCTGGGGACAGCTTGTATGGAAACACTGCTAGAAATATAATCGAGAATTAGCCCTGTGTCTTTAGATAACAAATGGACAGATCAGTTGGGCAAATTTGTTTTACTCTGCCATCAATATCTTTATTTCTGTACTCGTAAAAGGCTTTTCAATGTGAAATAGTCAGCCTGCATTTTGTGCGATCCATAGTAGCCAGTATATCACTAAACACATGTTTAAGACCTAAGGAAGGGGTCCTGTGAGGTTGAAAAACTTTAAATAGATTGGATAAATCAACTACTTAGCAAAAACCCAGCATTTTAGTGAATTCTTGCAACATTTGAATGCTTTGTCTATAATATTTAACATCAAAGACAATTTTTTATTTTTTTTTAATGATAATTTAGGGTGTGAACTTACTTATAAACACTTAATGGGACATTATTGTCACCATAACCACTACAGCTTAATGTATTCTTTCTGGTGTCTCTAGCATGTTTCTGCAGATGTTTTAATGTAAACATTGCCATATCAAAGAAAAGTCAGTCTTTACATTGGTGCGTAGGTGCACCTCTAGGTGCAGCCACTCAAGGGTACTTCCTATTTTTCTGTGTGCAGCACCTTTCTGTTTCACAATGTGCAGCACTTAAGGTCAGCATCTCCATGCTCTGCATGAAATTCAATGCATCTGTATGAGGACATGCAGATTGGCACAGCGTGACATTTTGCTTTGCTTGTGCAATAGTCTTCGAAACCCTATTGGCACACCTGTCATAATGCTATTGTTCTTTTATGTATATGTGTGTGTTTGTGAGTATTTTATTTATGCAGAATCTGCAGTTAGGTACTTGGCAAATTATAGGTTTGCAATGATTTAAGGCAGTGAGTGTACTAATTATACAGATGTTATAGTCAAAATGAATACTCACATTGCTATTCACTAAGGTGAGAATTCACAGTGAATTCAAAGTGAAATTCAAATTCAAGATAAAATTAGCTTAACTGGAAACATTCTACAAGTCAACCATGTTTTCAGTTCAGCTTCTTTGGCCTGACATTTGAAATTCACTTTGAATACTCACTTTAGTAAATAACCCTTTTGACTACACATGTTGAGTAGCAGTGGCATTCTGTTACTCTGTTCCTTCCGAGCTACAGTAATTGATATAGACAGATCAGGTTGTTGCAGTGGATCTACTTGGATTTTGCTTAGAAATTCAATACAGTGTTCAAACTGAAAGAAACAGATGAAAATTGTTGTTCTTTGGTAGAACATTGGCTTAAATATAGAGTACAGGGAGTTATCATTAATAGTACATTTTCAAGTTGGACAAAATTGGTGCTGTCCCTCATGATTCTGTTCTAGGACCCCTTCTATTTAACCTATTTATAAATAATCTTGAAATAGGCCTTGAAAGACATGTTTCAGTGTTTGCAGATGACACGCAACTCTGTAAAGTAATGCAATGTAAGCAGAATATTACTTTGCTGTAAAGGGATTTACATAGATTGAGGGGAATGGGCACTCAAACGGCAGATTACATTTAATGTAGAAAATAGCAAAGTTATGCGATTTGGGGTAGAGAATGCACAAGCAATGTACACCCTAAATGGAAGTGAATTATAGATAACCACACACAATAAGGATTTGAGAATTGTTATAGGCAAACTAGGCAACAATGTGCACTTTCAATTAGGTAGTTGCTAAAGCCAGTAAGGTATTGTCATCTATAAAAAGGGGCATTCTCAGGATAAAAATATAATTTTGCCTCTTTATAAATCAATGGTGAGACCATACCTTAAATGTGCGGTGGAATTTTGGGCACCTGTTTTAGGTGAGTGTTCAGACGAGTGCAGTCTCTTGGCTATTTAACCTTATGCTGCAGAGAGCAGGCATTAGGTTCCTAAAGTAGGATCTGCCAAGAATGGGGTACATTGAGGCTGTGGCAAGCTTATGCAATTTAGGATCATATACTGTAACTAAACCCCCATTATTTATTTACCTAAATGGGGTTGTTTTTAAATAAAACTATTACATTCTTTGAGGTTTGAAATAGCTTTTTAGTGAATAAGTGAGTGCGTTGGATCTTGTATGTTGAAAGAAGAATATTATGGCACTAGAAAAAGCCCACGCTGGCGGAAGTACTTCAACCAGAGGCACTGGACCTTAACACGAGCCGGGAGCAACAGGGACAGGAAATCCCACAGCCTCTCCCACAGGACTCCTCAGACGACTCAGCCATGACCACCAAACGGGACCTGAAACTCTTATTGGCAGAGATCCATGGCCGCCGATTCCGCCCTCATAAAAATGGAGGTGCACGCGGTCACAGAACGGGTGAGAGCCACAGAGAATGAAATGGTAGAAGTGCAGACCCACCTATCTACATTAGATGAATCCATGCTGCAGATCCAGACTATTCAGCAAACCTTCAAACACAAGCTGGCAGCGGTAGAAGATTGCCAACGACATACCCATATCAAGATAAGGGGTATCCCAGCTACAATCACGGTGCAGGAACTGCTGCATTATATCCGCCGACTTTTAGCCACAATCTTGTCTCACACGGTGGTGAAAAAAATCACCATAGATGGAGTATACCATCTCACCAGTACTACACCACCCAAGCCTACACTGGCTTGCGATGTAATGCTCATATTTCATACCGTTTCAGACAAAATCCAGATCATGTCAGCGTTTAGGGGCAAGACACCCCTGGTGTTTGAAAACTCCACTGTCACATTCTACCAAGATCTCACAAAGACCACCCTCCTACAACGCAATGCTTTTGGAACTGTCACTGCCCAACTGCGTGTGGCCAACATGGCTTACAAGTGGGGAGCAAACAATTCTGTTAAAGTCACACATGCTTGGACTTCTTACATCTTAGCTTCAATGAGAGAGGCACCAACATTCCTACACAACTTGGGACTATCCACCCCTAACCCAGAGACACCTGGAAGCCCCCCCAGCAGGACTCTGGGATCTATCTCCAGTTGTCCCCTTTGTCCCGAAGGAATCCAGACCGCAGAGGGCGGACACATGACTGCTGAATACCAGTGTCCTGATGCACAAGCAGTGGAATACTTGAAAAGTCTGCACAGACTTGCGGACTAAATCATAGCCTACTTTCTCAAGGCTCAACGGACTAAAGTTATTAGTATTAATATATCTTAGTTTTGGCTTCTTCTTAAATATGTTGCTCCTGTTTTGCTATCAACCTACCTTGTGCAATGTTCTCGGCTTCAGAATTGCCACCACCACCACAAGGCACACATACCCTAGATATACAAAGCACGCTACACCCTAAAGGCCACCAGCTGGCATCCTCCAGCTTTACTCTGCCAAACCCCGCAGCCCCCTTGGTTAATGGCCTCCACCCTGAATGCCAGGGGCCTTGCCTTCACACTCAATCCGGGCATAATTAGACACTACCCAGTCCTTAACTACACCCAGCGTCACACTGCAAGGCACCCTGTGCATCTCCTTTGCAAGCTTGCATGAATCACACTAGTTTCACTTCATATGCTGCACACTGTCTCGCCACACTGCACATACGCTCTGTCACTTGTGGCGCATATGCTAGCTGACACACTAGGGACTAACCTTGTCTAACTTGTTGCACACAAGACACTATATATGTTTAATATCTCTCTTGTTCATTGTTATACATTGCTTTATACTATTTTAAAAAATGGTAAATTATCTTTGACAAACGTACCACGTATACTCTTGTTGACTTGTATTATCACCTTGTCTCATGCTATCAAATTGAATTCATATGCACCTCAAAAACAAAGAATTATAAAAAAAAAAAGTGTCCTAAATTGTGTTTTATTTATAAGATGTTGACTATGACATTGGTATGATATAAAGCAGTGGTACCCAACCCAGTAACAACGTGACACTGAGATTATGTGCTTTAGTCATACTATTGTAAGCCAATCTGCAATCAACAAAACCAGAAAAGCCATTTGGAAATAAGTAATATATCAAGTATGTAACTGCACTTGCATATATGAAAAAACATGAATATACGTAAATTGAATTTAAGTTGAAATGTTAATATATCTTACTAAAGAAGTTAGTAGTTCTACCGAAAATATGTCTGAAAATATGTCCATTTTGATTATTGTGGCCTAATTTTGAAATTTAGTTTAAACTTGCTTTCAAATATCCACCAGTTCACACTTTTATGTTTGTCTTTTAATGTTTTCTGTTGTTTTACACTGCTGCTAAGTGTGCAACCCTGCTAAAAAGATTTTATAATTATTTGTCTTAAATTGTGATAGAATAACAAAAAAGATGAAATGGAAATTAAAATATAAAAAAATGACATCTTCAAAAATGATAAAAAAAACATAGCACAAATTCTACAGGACAATATTTCAACAACTAATTAGTCTGCCACTCTAATAAAGTAAATACTAATTCAGCCAAACACTCTTTAAAACAAGCAGCTATAAAATATACAATCTAATTAAATATTTATAGTACAATGAAAATGATATATGGTTATTATTCCTATTAAAGGTTAATCAGGATCACACCCTAATTATGATCGGAAAATCAAATACATCCTTACATTTTATAGCCTATTTGATTGTTACTGATGTCTGATTAGATAGATATTATTGCTGTTTCAGTTATGTTTAGTATAATTAGTCCCTTCCAATCAAGCGTCTGTAAAATGGTGAAAACCAGACTGGAATTAGTGTTCCTGCTTATATTAAGCAATAGATATTTAAAGAATAAAGTGGTCTGTCTCATACAAACACAAATTCAATTTAACAACATATTTGTTTATTATCTTTTTATCTTTATCACCTTTTGACTTTAGATGATTAGTTATTTTTTTTACTCTTTATAATTTATTATTTTTGAAATTGCAGCATCCCCTGACTTGGACATCAGGGAGTGTCCATCATCAGCTGCTTCTAACAACAAATTCCGAAAGTAACCAATACATTTTTTTTCTGGCCATTTGGAGTGCATTCACTTGCCCAAACAATTCTAAATTTAGAATCCCACAATTTAGAGTTAGGAATGGATTGCTGTACATTTGCATATGGACTAAAACTAAAAGTAGGGAAAAAAAGAGCACTCTTGCATACAGTATAAATAAAATGAAAAACAAGCAGGGTCATTTACTGTCGTAAGGCAACAAAAGCCAAACTGGAAGAACAGACAATTTTTCCACTTCAACTATTTTAGCCTTACATTTGAAATTCACCTTAAATTCACCTTGAATTCAGGACAACTGTCAAGTAGCAAATAACCCTGAAAAACATCCACATGGGAAAAAAAGTCTTAATATAACATGTATTTATTACATGCATGAAATCTTTTATATATTGCTCTCACACAGCTGGTGGGAGTATAATTAAAAAAGTAACACTGTATCTTTAGAAGGGGGAGAATATTTTTCTAAATTTAAATATTTAAACAGTCCCGTTTTCTGCATTTGATCCAAACTAAACTCATCATCACATATTTGTGATGACAGTTGGATAGATAGCTCAAAAACCAACTCATCCTCAAGGAATATAACTTCCAGGCATTAAAAGTGACTTTAATAATAATTTGTGGCTCGGTAGGAGCAGATGTGGTCTCCGCTAGTTAATGTAGGGGGACATATCCCTTATTTGAGATTGCAGTTCTGACCAGCCAAAGAGGTTAACCTCTTCAGTTGAGTCATTCTGCTCTTCAGGGAAGTCCTGTACTTTGAAGTGCAGTCAAACCTTTAATTCTTATCTGTATCTGGAAACCTTAGAGAAAATACTCTCTTATTGGCAGGGGATACGTATTGCTGCCTCTGAGACGTGTTTTTACTCAACTTAACACCATGTTGCTGTCTTGAATTCTGTTCATCAATGAGTCATTTATTTGTTGACCATTGCTTCATATTACTATTTGACTGTTCTGATTCTGTAATGGTGTACTCTATGCTGTATAAATACAAATGAAAACATATATATATTTTTTTTTTAAAGTGACTTAAAAGCTTTGTGAGCCTAGGAGCTTTGTGACTACAACCATTTCCTCATTAGCTTGCTTATTAGCACATTAAAAATATTCTCCGCATTTTAACATATCACAAATATGGCGTACACAGAAGCATTCTATAGATAAATATATTACATTTTTCTAAAAAGCCTTTATTTCACAGAAGGAGGTTTCTTTATACATAGCATGTTACACAAAGCCTCTCATTAGAATTTAACTTAGTTCCCTCCTTTTGGCCATCATAAGAGAATAAATAGTTAAACTCTAAGGCAAGAATTGTTTTCCGAATTGCTGTCTTTGCAGGAAGCAGCCACCCAGTGGAGATGTACTTCAGATGACAGAGCAATACCTCTGAGTGCCCCATTTTAAATTGTCTTATTAATGTAATGAAAATCTGTAGGAGAAATGTTTCCTCCCCTCAATTATCTGCTTCAGCTCAGAAATTCCCTACAGGAAACTGTAAATAGTACTTTTTTTGCAGACTGCCTATTATATTGTGATTGTGAATATATTAAACTGTAATCGAAAAAAAAAAGGCAAAACATACCAGAAGCTGCATTTTTCCTGCTCAAGTTTTCTGTTTTTCTCTTGTTGTCAAGTTAGCAAAAATTGCTAAATTGTTTAAAATTATTTTTGATTCTATATCATTATTGAAAACACAGATGTGTGTGTGTGTTTGCGTGATTCTATATATATCAATACACATACATATTTAACTATCTATTGCCATGTGTGTATTTGTGTGTATCTAACTGTGGAACAATCATTACTTTAGCTGATTTCTCCATTCTCCTGTATCATTTGTAGGCACCTTTGTCTAAGTATTGATATCCAATGGGAAATTTGGAGAAAGAAGGTATCTCCAAGGTCTCACCCAATACTGAGACCATGAAGGAACAACTGGTCCATGCAGACACAGACTATATCTGCTTCTTTGTAGCCCAGGGTTTTCTGTGGAAGGAACTGTGCATTGGAGCTCATGTCAAGATACACACAACCTTAGAGGACAAGACACGATCGTGAGAAAAAGGGGTTTGAAGAAACCATAAATAAGAAAAATATAGTTGGGTAGGCAAAGCTTGGATAATGGGTTTGGGCAGGAGACCAAATTAAGGTCTTCTAAGCCACTGAGAATGCCATCAAGTTAAACATATTAAATACATTTTATTAGATAAATAAATAAGATTAATTAGATAAACTAGAAATATATAATCCGACAAGGAATATTTTCTTACTAGTCTTACTAGTTAAAGAAAGTTATCTACCATGCTCACAAATAAATAACATATATCCATCGCCAGGGTTGGGCACTTTGGAATCATCCAATCAAACAATTACATTACTGCAACTCCCAACATCTTGAATTCTCAAGTGACCTGCATATTATCCAGATGATGCTGTATCATCCTTGCTTGTTGACTGATCATTACATGTATTTTACGAGTGCTGGAATTAGTTTCATTGTGCGCTGGGTAATATCACATGGATCATTATTGTACTGCAGGCAGTTTATTATGGGCAGTTGCCATGGGCAAGACTGGTATATTGTGTTTATTACAATTAATGGGAAGCCACTAAATATGACATAAGAACCTAGTTGTATGACTCGATTCAAGGGGTTAACAACCAGTGGCACAGAAAGTACGGTAATGCTTTAATTTATTTATTTAAAATTTTACTGGAGGGAGGGGTTCTGGAGAAGGAAGCAGTGTTCATGCTAGATGATGCTTTTTTGTTTTGATGAGTCATTATATTTCCAGGCTGAGCAGTTATGCTAATTAAGCAAAAGCGTGCAATTAAATAGACAGATTGCATTTAAGTCTTTGGAATCTCGCATGGCGGTTTTTCTGTTTTGTAATTTAAATTTGCTTGATAAAAGTCTGTTTTTTTCTCCTATTTTACAAATCGCTTCTTCAAGCTGCTTCACACTAGAAAAAGCCACACATTGTACAACTACACTCTACATGAGTGGATACATTCAGTTTTGTACACACAGAATGCCTGTGGTTTTACTAATGGCAAGATAGTTAAATTCCTACCATTGCACATATAATTAGGCAGTCACAAAAGCAGTGCACCTGGAATGTAAGTCCTTGCTTTCAAGACCCTTTGGTAACATTTGAGCAAATTGCCTTGTGACCTTCCCAAGGTAAAAAAAAAATCACTATTTAATAGATATATCACAGTTAGCAGGATACAAGACCCCTGACCAAAAAGAAATCAAAGACCAGGGGACATCATCCTAAGCTCTGTTTGGAGTTTGGGACTAGCCCCGTGGTATATATTTACATTGATTCCAAAGGAGCAGCAGGTATGCCACACACAGGAACTCTTAACTGATATTCAGAAACAAAACATGATGACAGTACTGTCATGACCTGCACACCATGTGACCACTGTGACTATATCTCTGTCTCATAAACACAAAACATTTTTAAAATTCCAGGTTGAGTTAACATTTAGCATTGTTCATCTAAAGGAAACAAACAGGGGACTCTAATCTGATGATATTTAGTGGAGGTCATTGAGAGGCTCTGGATGGCATAACCACTGGAATTAATGGGGAATCCAAGCCAGCACACTCTAGGACAGGGATAGGTAACCTTTGTAACTCCAGATATTTTGGACTATATCTCCCAGAATGTTCTTACTGCCATAGTGCTGGCCAAGCATCATGGAATATGCAGTCCACAACATCTGGAGTGTCGAAGGTTGCCTAGGCCAGCTCTAGGTCAAGCATAGGCAACACTCTAGATGTTGTGGACTAAACCTTCCTTGATACTTTGACAGCATTGTGGCTGTATGAGCATTATGTGAGAAGTAGTCCAACATCTAGAGCGCAGAAGGTTGTCCCTGCTATAGGATCTCAATCTTCATCAAAAGGACGATCAGTTTGGCCTTTCTTTTCCATATTTTGAGCTTTCTCTGTTTAAGTGAATTGCAGTCATCTTAAGATCTCCACCAAATTGTGGAGAAGAGATTGTGAGAGCTTACACTCATGATTCATTTTGAGGGCCAAGTCTGAGGCCATGAGGTGTAATCATGCAGTAGAATACTAGCCTTGCACAGGTATCCATATTCTGGAGGTAAATTTGCACTTAGCAAACTAATTTTGAAAGGATATTTTATATTCCACATAAACATGTAAAAGAGCAAGTGTATATTTATACATATATTTGTAATTTCCTGTATTTGAATATTTTACGAAATATTATCGCCAATCACCCACTATATCCTACACTTCAGAATAGATAACTACTATATAAATCTAAAATATGTACACAAACAATGCATACATTCCAGCTGTGTTTTAATAAAATGAATGTAATCTGTGATTTGGTGATAACAGTCTGGAAATATACAATCTTAGAGTTTTCATGATTAAGATGGGGATGTGGTCATCTTAGGAAAAGGGCGCCTCTGACTCAAAAGGTTTGCACGAGTTAGCTCCAAGATGGGGGCTTTTAGATTGAATGGAAGTGACTAGGGCTAAGATATTTTAAAAAAAAATAAATAAAACTGCTAATTTTTTTAATGATTACAATTACCCTTCAAATCCCCCTAAAATAAAACAAGTGTTTCTCAGAACACATTATACCCACTGATGAAGAGCTGAGTTAACACACAATTAATTACAAAACACGGGGGCATCTCAACATGTTAATTACTGCAAGCCCTTCATTTAAAAGAGGCACTGTCCTGCCAGCCCAATGCTGATGAGCAATTATTTTCCTTTTCTCTCGATTTTTTTTTTTAATTCATTTGATGAGTTCCACATCTTGTTAAAATGGGTCTCTGGTGATGGAAGTCACTTAGCATAAATTAATTCTGCTGAACAGCTCTTCTGCAACTTCACTCCTAATACTGAATCTAACAAAACTAACTCTTTGCACAATTACTGACTGCTTTAGTGGAATCATGACATGAGACATAAGGGAATTTTTTCATCCTGCAATGCCTGGATGGAGAAAACATAGAATAGCAATGTCAATCATTGAACTGGGGGTTGGCAAAGGTATATGTGAATACTTTAGCAACTGGCTCTAACCTTTGTTCACTTGTGCATTAAATCGTAAGTGCATTGAGGAGGTAAATGTGTTACGGAACCTGGCTCTAGTGGTGCTACATAACTTAAAAGAGATTGTGATATGGCAACACACTCATATAAATTATAACAGTGTCGTTTGTCATAACAAAAGCTGTGGAATACAATGGTATAACGGTAAAGAACAAATGGGAAAACACACTCTTTTCTGCATGATAGAATGGAAAGGCGGGCAGTTTTCTAAAACATTAGTACATTAATATTGTGTATATCAGGCATTTGTTCCTGGCTACCCATTTTAAATCTATTAATTATTTATTTTAACCCTTCATTTACCAGGCCTTATTCTCATGCATATCCTATCTAGTAATACCTATCTAATGCTATTTCAATTTAATAGCAAAATATTTTGGAGATGGCCTTGTATGGTGATGGCAAAGTGTATACAAACCCAAGAGATTACTTTATGATCTATTTATTACATATTTTCTGTCTCCTGGCCAGAGTTAATGCCTTGTGACATCAAGTGAAGGTATTGAAAATTGTGTTGCACTTCACATACAAAGGGGGTCATTTAAGCTATTTATGCTATAAAAATGAAGCTGTGGTGCATTGACAACCCACTTTAATAAAATAGGTAAGTTAACAATGCCATCTGTTCACTGTAACAGTTAGTTCACCATTTATAGTTTTAGTTATGTTTGCTGAAATAATGCAAGCAAAACTACACAAATGTAAATCCAAGGTAACTGATTATTCCTGGGGGTAAAAAAATGAATTATACCCAGAATATAGTACACTCACTCACACAGCAGAAACACAGCAATAACTGTAACAGTGTTCCAGTTTAGAACATGAGAGGATCAGTCAACCAGCAAGACATCCTGATATTCTTTTGAATTAGTTTCACCCGCTAGCTCCACCTACTGTTTGTCAATAAATGTGATTGATGTTGCAATCTTAACATATTAAGAAACCACTCCTGTCTTGTAACATTACAAGAGAGAATTGAAGAGTTGGGGAGCTGAATGATGGTCTAGCCTAAACCAAAAAAAAAAACATATATGTATTTAGATAATGATTCTTGTCTTCTCTCCCATGGCTGATCGTGTGCTCCCGCAGGCCAGTCACTCCCCCTTCCCTCCTGCTTACAGTGCCAGAGGAGCATCTGGCCTACTTGAGAAGAGCAGGGCTGGAACTGGAGGATGGGCGTCTCATCTTAAGGTAAGGGAAGAGGGGCTTGCGGGACCTTTCTGTATAGTGTGTTAAATTGGGCAGAGGGGGCAGTGTATTAATTTGAGAGATGATGGGGGCAGTGTATTAAGTTGGGGGAGGGTGTGGGCACTGTATTAATTTGGGGGAAGGAGAGGGTAGTGTATTAATTGGAGGGTTGGCTAGAGCTTTGAATTAAATTGGGGAAGGAGCGGGGCAGTGTATTAGAGTGGTGGGAGGGGCAGGCAGTGTGTTTAATTGGGGGGAGGGCAGTGTATTAGATTGGGGGAGGGCAGTATATTAAATGAGAGTGGTGGGAGGAGGGGCAGTGTATTCAATTAGAGTGGAGGGAGGAGAGGCAGTGTGTTAGATTAAGGGGCAGTCTAGTAGATCAGGTGGTGGGGGTAGTGTATTAGAGTGGAGGCAGGGGAGCAGTGTATTGAATTTGGGGCAATGTATTGGATGTGTGGGCAGTGTATAATAATGGGGGTAGTATTAGATTGGGTCTGCATGGAGGCGCTGAATGCTCCCCATGGAGATGCTGATTGGTCGCACAGCTTTTTGCCACACATGCACAATAGCCTCTCAATGCTTTCCTATGGGAAAGCATTGGATTGGCTGAGATCATCAAGTTTGATAATCTCAGCCAAAGTGAAGAACACACTCATAAACAAGATAACGTAATTTGTGTTGTACAGCTGTGCAACAGCATGCATTCACCATTTCAGTACCATTACAAAACTTTCCTTAATATGCCAGTGTAGTTGGACTGAAACATTGATTATATGCAAATGCACGTCTACGTAAAACAAATCTGTTCTTTTGTTTACTTTGAAGCCCTACACGCGCGAGGACGTCCAGTGTCAGTTAGGCAACTTTTTTTATGCTGTACTTTTCTAAATAAACCTACGTTTCTATGAAAACTAAAGTTTTCGTTTTTTTGCTGCCGACATGAACTTAAACCATGTTTATTTGGCCCGTGTTAGCCTTTGAGTTTCACATGCTTGTTCTACATATTTTATTTAAGTGGTTAAAGAAACAGCAAGCCACATGAAATAATCAAAATACCTGGCAACCCCCATCCCCGAAAACAAAAAATATTAACCATTTCAGTACTGAGAATGTACAACTGCAGAGTAAATTCTACCATGGGAAAAAAAGAACTGGTAATTAAAAGCATTGCAGTAGAGGAACCTAGACAAGCTGAGCTCTGCTCCTGTCCCTTGGCAGCTGCCTGCCCTCTTCTCAGCTCCATGGCCATTTATTCTCCTCTTTTTATTGCTGAGTTAAGTGCTTCCTGTGATCCAGATGCATTTCCTATTGATTTCACACACAGAAACTGAGAAGGGGAGAGAGGGATCCTCTATGGGTTTATTAATAATGATAACAATTATACAAAACGATAGACTTGCAAAGGACATTTCACCAAGGAGGTTGCACGTCTTATTTACTGATGCCGTGTTATGGACTTATTCACGCAGACACCTTTCTGATGGGAATTAAAGTTCGATATAAAAAATAGGAATGCAGAGCTTCTATTTGAGGAATTGGAAAACACAACCAGTTTATGACTTTTCTAAGAAAGTTACATCTTTCAGCCTAGAGAAAAGTTGAGGTCACAACATTTAATGTTTTTTTAGCTAAAATTTTGAAACATATCAAAGTCTTCAGGAAATTCAATAAACTCTTCTCCAACAATGTGGAAGCTTATGTTAACTTTCATTTTACATTGCAAAATAAATGTAAAATAAAATTTAGCACATAAAACCCCATTCACCTTCCTATTTGCATAAGATTTTTTTTAGCATGCAGATCAGGGGTAGTCAACCTGGTCCCTACCGCCCACTAGTGGGCGGTTTGGGATTTCAGGTGGGCAGTGGTGGGTTCTGCAGAAAATGCCCAGTGGGCCAATGCCAGCAGGAGCAAAGATTTGGTACTTAGTTCCAGCAGAGGGAGGGAAGTGCATGGAAGGCTTTATGAACCTCCCGCGAGCAGACTGGTCGGAGCATTGCCGTACGATTCCATGGCAACGCTCTGATACATGATGGTAGGCCTTTAATGAAAGAGGGCCCACCCTGAATATTACTGTTAGTAAAGGGAGTGGTGGATGGGCAAATCACCAGACCAATAACGGTAACGGGGAGAGGTCTGGTAATCCTTAAGCAGTGAAACCAAGCCCCTCCCACAACTACAGGCCCAGCCTTATATTTCTGTTCAGGGCATAAAAGCCGTAATGAAAGCATATAAAATAATATTAACACAATATGATCCAGGTAGAAAAAATCGGTTGTGGTGTGCCGAAACTGACCAGACAGTAGGCCTCTAATAAAAGAGGGCAAAAATGAGTATATCATACAATATTTATTCAGCCTACAATGTTCATATGACAAAAAGCTTTGCATATTTCCTGTACGGGTTGGAGTATGTATCGGGTATATGCGGAGGATTGCGTCCTAATGTTTTGATAACATGTACTGGTATGTTCCTGCTAGATGCAGTAGTGGCTGCTCCAATTCGGAAGGAGTGACATGAGTAATTGGATGGATCTTACCAGCAATACTCTGATATAGAGCATGAATGTGTTTGTAGTGAGAGCATTGCCATGTAAAGTTAATAAGGGTTCGTCAGGCGAACCCGGAACAATGGTTAAAAACATGTCTGTTATTTGTACTGGGCACCATTTGTTGCCTGTAGGGTAATAGGGAATCTTTACAACTTAATATCTTTTTTTGTGGTTTTTGTATGGCTGAGGGATAGTACGTAGTGATCTTGTATTTTGACAATATGCAATCTCTTAATGACATCTTTGGATGTGATATTTGTGGTGGTAAACTCTCTTGGTCTGAGGAAACCATAGAAAGCTAGGTAGATGGCGGTTTTAATGACGTGATTAGTGTTTAGGTCGAAAGGAGTCTTGTCCACGAGGTCTGAAAGTAATTGGAAGAGTTGACTATGGATAGGTGACCTAAAGGATGGTGGTGTAGGGGTTGAATTCTTAATTCCCTTCAGTATAGTTTTGATTTGATAAGATGGCAAGAAACTGTGGGTGTTTGGCCAATGTGTAAGTATATGGTGTTGTAATTTGATGGTGTTAAATGATAATTTTAACTTAAGGTGGCAAAAAGAAGTGAATGCTACAATAGTTTCCATGGAATATTTATTTACAACCTGAAAAAAAAAAACTGTTAAAATTACCTAATGCCCTGTCATACTAGTTTTTGGTATTATGGAAATCATGAAATCGAGAGCGAGATAAGTGATCATCTGCCATGTTATGAATGCCAGGAATATAGACAAATACCAAGAAGAAATTATAGTTAACAGTCAGCCAAGCCAATTTCCTCAGAAAGCACATGATGATCAGAGATGCTGAACGACGTTTATTAATTATGCGGCATGTGGCCAAGTTGTCCGAACAGCATGTAACTGCCTGACCTGACCATACTGATCCCCAAGCCACTGCTGCTGCTACAGTTGGGTAGGGCTCGAATAAGGCTGAGGTGGTAATGAAACCTTGGACACCTTTCACTTCAATCGTCCAATCAGCCCATAACAATTGATTGCCAAAAAATGCAGCAAAGCCGGAGGTGGCAGCCGCATCCGTCCACATAGTAAGGAATTGGTGATAAGTAAAGGGATAAACATACTTTTCCCATTCCATTTCATGAGAAATTCCTGCCACATGTGCACATCCGAGGTGGCAGAATTATCCAGTGAAATACGGGAAGTATCTGACTGAAAGAAGGGGAAACAGGCTGAGCAGTCTGGATATGAAAGCCCATCCTTGAGGAATTATTTTCATGGCAAATTCGATGGAACCTAGCAGAGACTGTAGTTTTTTACGATTACAAGTTACTGTTGACAGATATAGATTGATGCTGGCTAGAATACAGTCAATTTTCTCTATAAGCAGGCTGGCTTGCATATTAACCAAATCTAGCGTGATACCCAGGAAATTTATCAACGTGTTGGGTCCTTCCATCTGTTTAGGGGAGACTGAGACCCCCAAATACTCAAAAAGGTAGATTGTGGCTTTGAGGCTACTTCGCGGAAATAGGTTACTCTCTATGGTCAGGAAGTTATCAAGATAATGTATGACCGAGTATATCTCAGTGAAGATATCGAAATTTCTGGGGCTGCTTTTTGCACCAAATATGAGAAGTGAGAAAAAGTTGTGGAAGAATGGGGAGCAGAGAGGTCAACGATCAACCTTTGCTTAGCTGAATTTTTTCCTGAGACCACCCCTATCGGGTTAGTACTCCATACTGAGAAAGGTGGGGAACTGAAAGGCCCAACTTTACTGTTAATAGAGCGTTTACTGCTTTAGGATTGGCTAAGGTGGACTGCGGATTTTTACATTCGACTATGCCATATGGCACGTAAATAATGCCCATATGGAACCCTTCTGTGAACCCATAAACCAAAAATTCCACCAAGTGTGGTGAGAGGAGATTATGTAATAATTTGGTGAAAAAGATCACATTGATCGAAGCCAGATAGGGTTTGGGGTACAAATTATTGGCACACATTGTCTTGGTATATGCCCTAAAACATAGTGAACACACATGCAACAACCTACAGGCACTGAACCCACACGAGCCTGCATTAAGGTTATTGCATATCCGGGATTTCCCCAGGAAAACCATGTTAGGCCCTTGATTACTTTCTCTGGTTTAGAAGAGGAGGCCGGGATAGGGAAGTTAGTACCAAGCTCTGGGGTATTAGGACAAAGGTTAGTTGCATGGGAGGTCGAGCAGCAAATAGCACAAGCTGATGTCCAGAGGTCCGCGAAGTATCTGCAAAATGGCTCTGTGTCCAACTGGCTCTAGTCAGTCTGGAGATTGAACTGTGCCAGTGCTCCAGAAGCCTTCATGGAGAATGATCTATGGTAATTGTAAAACGATATAACTCCATACTTATGCCCCAAGTCCACCAGCTTGTGTAAGTACAGGTCGAACTCCTCTCTGCGTTCAGAATACACAGAGCATACCACATTCCTACATATGCCGAAGGCTAGGACAAACTCAGGAATAGATCATTTCCTATTCAACCTGGGATCCTTAGCCTTCAGTACAACAGAGAGTATACCCATAAGAGTATGTCTTGTTCTCAAGCGTATTTTGGGAGGCAATCAGTAGTGAAACCAAGTTGACATCTTTGCCTTCCAAGATATTCCTCTTAATGTTGCCCGGCACCATATGTTTTTTTAGAAGACCAGTGTATTTACCAGTTTTGGTGTTGGGGAGAATTACAGGTTCTGGAGTAACTAATCCAGAAGGTGAATCCGATCTGTCACTAGATTCCAAGTGGTCCAGCCTATCGTTAATGCGTCCCAAAGAGGATAAGACTGATGATAGGATGGCATTGATGTTGGATGACTGGTCACCACTGGACCCCTCTCCCGCCCCTGTGTTTTCCATGTTAGTAGCGGTCTATACAGTTCTGCCTTCCTGGCAGTTGCAGGGTAGCGTATGTTCCTTCCCCTTAATTCGGCCGTGATTCTTGGTATGGTCCAAGACCTGAGGGAAGTCAGCCTGGTGTTGCCCCACTTCGTGAGATGGAGTGATAGACCTTGCTGGGGTGCTGGGGATCAACAAATCCTCAATAGCTTCTGGTAGTTCAGATAAACTAGAG
The DNA here is from genome assembly GCA_933207985.1 of Pelobates cultripes. Lineage (NCBI taxonomy): Eukaryota > Metazoa > Chordata > Amphibia > Anura > Pelobatidae > Pelobates > Pelobates cultripes. The sequence continues at coordinate 111,907,100 of OW240914.1, forward strand.
ATTGGATAAATATTTATAAGTTACCTAGGCGATTATACGTTACTGGCTGGCAAACTAATGCTAAGTGGCAAATAAATTATCTAGTATTAGTGATTGGTGGAGCCCTACTAATTGCCAAGCGGCTTGAGAGGCTCTAGCTATGTGTTGGCCCGAGGGGATTTTGAGGCCACCGAATGATGTGGCGGGGTGTCAGCCTCTCATTGACTATTAAAGCATAAGATAGCATGGGAGTGACATTTGAGAGGCGACTAACTATGAGTTGGGCCGATGGGCGTGAATACCTCGTAGTATGAGGATGGGTGCTGGCCTTGCGGGACCAATAGGTTAAAGTCCTAATAAGAGGACTCTGAACCCTATGAGCCAGTAGACAAAAATCTAAACCTAGCACCTATTGCAGGGAGTTATAACGACCTCTGGATTAACATACCAGTGGTATCAGATGGATATGGAGAAGGTCACAGTAGTGGGACCAAGCTATACCTGTGAGAGTAATAGTAATGCTGTACTACCCAAATCGTTACTGTGATTACAGAATTAAAATAAAAATAATTTGAGATACATACCAGTCTATGACTTGGTCTAAATTTGAAACAGCTCAAAAGCGTAAGTGATCGTTGAACTAGCTGGGCCTAGTATCTAATAACATAGAAATGAAACATATTAGGTTAAATTGGTTGTGAGGGTCAGATCATGACATAGTAGAGAACCGAGAAATGAGGTGATGATTGATCAAATGCTGAGCACCTTGAATCTGTAATATAATATAAGATAAATCAGAATCCTTTAAAGGACCACTATAGTGCCAGGAAAACACTCTCGTTTTCCTGGCACTATAGTGCCCTGAGGGTGCCCCCACCCTCAGGGACCCCCTCCCGCCCGGCTCTGGAAGGGGGAAAGGGGTTTAAACTTACCTTTTTCCAGCGCTGGGCGGAGAGCTCTCTGCCTCCTCTCACTCCGATCCGCCCCGCCGGCTGAATGCGCACGCGCGGCAAGAGCTGCGCGCGCATTCAGCCGGTCTCATAGGAAAGCATTTACAATGCTTTCCTATGGACGCTGGCGTGCTCTCACTGTGATTTTCACAGTGAGAAGCACGCAAGCGCCTCAGTGGCTGTCAATGAGACAGCCACTAGAGGATTAAGGGGAAGGCTTAACCCATTCATAATTATAGCAGTTTCTCTGAAACTGCTATAATTATGAAAAAATGGGTTAACCCTTGAAGGACCTGGCACCCAGACCACTTCATTAAGCTGAAGTGGTCTGGGTGCCTAGAGTGGTCCTTTAACAAAATTATATGAGAGGGCTACCAAATATCTGAACTAATAGACCCACCTAAAGCGAGTGGATCAATGGAATCTGAACCAGAAATATGCCAGTCTGAACCTATGAGACTTGAAGACCCGCACAGCTAGATGAAAAGTTCAAAACCCGACAACCTATAACAAATACTGCATGCTCCCAAAGCCAATAATTCATAAAAACCAACAATGCCTTTGGAATTAGCCTATTGACTACAGAACCGTAAACGTTCGTATGAATTTGAACAAACTACCTCATGAACACATGCGTACAAATTAGAGGTAAGTATAAGTATAGAGTCAGCCCATGATGACGCTGTGCGCCCGCAACTGGGCCACGACGGTCAACTTAATTCACAGTTTTTTAGAAGATTCCGGACAGTTTGCAGTAGAGATGAGATCAACAGGTACGAGTATCCTGGAGACTTGGGACGGCTGAAAAGTCTCAGAACAGGAACAGGCAGACTCTGTAGAAGCAAGTAAGAGTTTCCCCGTGGTAAGGTAAGTAAATGGTGATTTGCTGTGACTGGAAGTCCAGGGATGCAAATCACCAGACCAATAACGGTAATGGGGAGAGGTCTGGTGATCCTTAAGTAGGGAAACAAAGCCCCTGTCACAACTACAGGTCCAACCTTATACACACACATATATATATATATATATATATATATACAGAGTATATCATTTATTTTCTCTTTAAAAAACTAAACTGATTGACATTGAAATGTGTCTGCCCCAAATATATCATATATTTCTAAATATTTTCATATTCTAGTGTCCTTGTGGGTTTTCATTACCTTTTTGTAGACACAATGGGCTTGATTTTTAACAATTCCACATTGTAGTGTGACTATATTCTTGGATTGCTTGACCAACATTTTAAAAGTAGTTAACAGCTTTCCATGACAAAAAGCATATGTGTGTATATGTGTGTATAAATTAAAAAAAACTGAGCGAATAATACAAAATGTAACATATACCTAACTGACTACACAGCTTTTCTAGTATTTCTGTGGATCTGTTTGAAGTTCAGTCTTTGAACACAGTACGTATGTAAAAAGTCAGCCCCATGAGAAAGTTCAAACTTTGGTCTAGTCACTAGTGCACATCAATAAATTGAATGTGAACCAAAAATGTAGCATTATTATTATTTTTTTAAAGTTGTTATTTTTCATCTTTATAGTGAAGGTGGTTCTGATATCCTTACACAAACAGCGGGTGGAAAATAGCTAGCGTAGAAAGAGCAAAATTGTAAAAACGAACAATTTGCCATAATGTTTGTTTTCATGGTGACTACTCTAGTGGAAGATCTCTACCCCTATATGTGCTTTATATGTAACTCAAAATAACTTTTTAACATTCACATCACAAATTATAGTTGGTTAGCTATTAAATTGGGAGTGTGGACATCTAAACAAGAGTTAAATGTAGTTCAAAACAGCGGACATGAAAAAATAGTTAACACACCAGTCAAAGCGAGATAACAACAAGAATACTTTGGGATAAAGCTCCCCCAAATTTATTAATACAATATAATTTATAAATATAACTAGCAAAAATAAAACGAATAGACAAATACAGAGTAATGGTGAACAGCACAATAAAAGAGTGAATAAACAGTGTACCACAAGTGATGTGAATACAATACAATGAAGTTTATGCACCAAGATGGCTGCGAGATCCAGACGGCGAAACCGGAAGTGGTTTCAATTGATGACTAATTGGTACTTTTTGGCACCAATCTTGGCATTTTAAAAGTGAACAGCCCAGTACCAAACATCCTGAACCTGAAGAAGACACAGTTAGCGTCGAAACGCCTTGTGTTTTACCTGTGGACTTTCTGTGGCACCACTACAAATGGAATGGTGAAAGCTCCTATCAACAAAGACCCTACAAGACCGTGGCAAGTTTCCCTGTATACCACACTCAAAACATACTTAACTGAGCCAGTAATATATACAGGCTCTGGAAAATGTGATTGTGATTACTGCAGTGTCTCGTTATGTACACTTAGTGATTATATTAGCTGTACTTCCATATGAGATTTTATGTCTGATTTTTCCTGGGAAATATCCAGGAAATTTTAACGGGTATATACTTCATTTTATTGTACTCACATTACTTGTGGTACACTGTTTATTCCCTCTTTTATTGTGCTTTTCACCATTATTCTGTATTTGTCTATACTCTAATTGTGGAACTGGAGTGATTGGTTTCACGGTAGTACAAGCTGCATTACACCACACTGTATGGTACCTATTTGCACTTAATATTTAGAGACAGTTTTTATTACACTATTTCTTTTTACTAAATAAAATGAATATACATTGAGATTTGAAAATAAAGAAGATGGACATTTTCAATAGTGAAGACTTTATATACAAGTATACCAAATGTAAATGCAAACTAGCAATGCTCATGTACCAGAACAACTATGTGATTAGTACAATAGTGAGCAATATAAATTCCAAAGTGGATGTTATTATACCAAGTAATCCAAAGTAAGGGATAATAGGTAATACAATTCCAAAAATGTTATAGATTAAAAATCCAGATTACCAAAACTATAAAAAGAGCAAACAAAAATTCATAGGTACATGGCAATCCAAGTTGAAAAAAAGTTCATTGAGTTCAACCTTTGAACACCTCACAAATAAGGCATTTTCCTTGTAAAGACGGTTTCATCAAAGTGAGGATATAGTCCACAGATCAAACTCCTTCATGTCTACAATGCCCATTTTCTATTTCCTGTTGCTGTGACATCAAAATATGAAAGCTTTTATAGCTCCTGCAGTATTATTAAACAGTCTTGTTTAATGAAGCCATAGAGACAGACAGACAGACATACAGACTGTAAAGTTGGAACATGGCAAATTATTTTAATTTGCATATTTTATTATTACTTTATTTTTATTTTGTTGGTTATATTAAAAATTCTATAATTCACCAAGTCACAATTATTCTCATAGCAAGAATATAATCTGGAAATCTAATAAGAGTTGATTAAATGCACAGAATTTCGAGTAGGGTTTATGTTGTCCCCATATAGATGCAGTTGTGATATGGGTGAATATAGGGCAGAGATGTATGATGAAAATGACAAATTTAACTTCACTGTACTCTTGCAGCTGCCACAGTCCAGCACATCGAACTACGGTAAAAATGCCATAACAGAAGATAGAAGATTGTTATAAGAGGGAATTGGAAAGGGAGGGAACAGAAAGGGAGAAGATAAATCAATTTAGACACACTTCACCTCTAGGAAAACTAAGGGACTAGACGAGAGACTTATTTATCATATTACATCAGTCTGGCAGCTGGTTAACCAGACACATAAGCATAGTCAATAAACTCTGCTAAATAATACCCCATGTCTGTCTTTTAATTTCGTGAATAAATAAAGACCCTTCCATTGAGGGTTTCTCTCCCCCCTCCTAAGCTGGTTGTGCATTAAATGATTTCTTAGAACTGTAGAATGAAATGAGAGATGATAGAAGCAAGGTGAATATACAGGAAAGAGAGTCTGTACATGCACTAGGTAAAGGAGGCCAGACAAGAAATAGCTCTTCGCGCTTAACTGACAGTGTTATACAAATAAAATGTATAAAATACCATCAATACAGTGTCAGAGGTTCGGATAACAGCTCTTAAAGGAACACTTCAAACACCACAGCCATTGATAGTAGCGCCTAGAAGACTGCAGGTAAGAAGTCAAACTGTTCTAAAAAATTTGATTACTTACAAAGGCAATGTGGGGCAGGGAGCTCTTATAGTGGTTGTGGTGCTTGGATTGTTTCTTTAAAGACCATCAATGGCCCAAAATTCTAAGAATAAAGGGACACTCTAGCGCCATAATCACTGCATGCATTAGCAATATGAATTTCATCTAAATTTGAACTGCAGTCATTGGAGAAGCTCCTCCAATTAATAAAACCCAAAATGTATATTGATATTACAATTCTGAAAACAGGCAATTCTGGAATATGATGTGACTTTCACTCTGGCTTTCCTATGCCTGTGGAGTAACAGTGACATAACTTGACAAATTAGATATGATGTCACAATATACATACGCATGCATGGGATGATGGCGAGGCCATGGTTTTTAACTGTACAGTTAATTAAATGATTTATGTTGGTCTATGTTGCTGAGCAAGCAGAGGCCACACAGTTTATATCCGTGCAGGAATCAGGACTGAAGCATATTTCAAAGAAACTAGAGCAATATAACAAAGGCGTAGGCTGTAGGTTTGTTGAAACAGTGGAAACATGATAAATTAGCATTTGATAGAAAGAGTGGTGGATGCATGGGAAAGACTCACAGCAGGGATGGTAAAGCTGCATTCTGTAATGGGATTCAGACTTGCTTAGAACAGACATTTAAAGTAAGATATGTAGCAGCCCTTCTGTTGTGTCAGGCTCTCTCTATGTAAATGCAGTGCTGTGAGCAAGAGGTTGCAGACAGCCTGTGGATGGCACTAATGCTGTCAGCACTTGAATAAAACTGGCAGCTAATGGTCTCAGCGGGTAATATTACTTTGTTAAAGGTGATGGCATATAGTGCATTGTAACCCATTCACTGCTGGAGCTGTTAAGGAGCCACAGGAGAGCTCATGCAGATCATTAGCTCTTTATTTTCCCCCTTCGACACCCATCTTGCTGCCGAGCAAGACTAATTAAAATCAGCATGATGCACCATTAGCAGTGAACTCCATGGAGCCAGGAAACAGTAAATAACCTTAACCTCTGCTGTGCTGGACTGGACATCATTAAATGCTTACCTAAGAATGACTGGGGTAAGCTTAACCCCTGCCTTGCTGAAATGGCCAGCATACCAGGAATATCATAGTGTGTCTGGGACATGTAAGTGATAAATCTAAATTTGAGAATGGCTGGAAAAAATGTCAATAAACATAACCTATGCTCTGCTAGAATGATCTTTGAGTGTTGGTGCTAATGGTTCTCAAATACATGTATGCCATGCTGGATTGGGTGGTATAATATGTCTAGGGTCACTCCAAGCACTATAACCACTTGTATCATTGTAAACATTATGGTGCTTAGAGAAACCTACTTCGAGCCTTCCTTCCAAAAGTGGCATACAATATATATACATTTATAAAATTAGGATCGGGTGGACGGGCCATAATGGGTCGTCACAAGTGACGCATCTCGTGTCACTAATAATGTCCATAATGGGCTGGCCTACCCATAAAAGGTGAAGACCTGTCCACTGGCACACTCTGGGACTGGCTCACAGCCTTCAGGACCATGGAATGACCCTTGCAGGGTCCTAATGCTCACTTCATGGCTAAAGTGCACCTAATGATGCAGTCATGTTGTGCTGCCTGGGGACAGTTTCCTGGTGTTCACAGATACAGGTCACCAGGGATCTGAAGCGAGGCCAGACCCAGCCTGGTTATGGCTGTAATCAAGCTTATTAAACAGTTCCATTTATTATCTGTTATGAAAGGAACTCTGTGTGGTGGACAAACTAATAATCTGAATAAATCCAGCTATACAGAAGTTTATGGGATAAGAAAAAACAACACAGACCAGAAAGAGGGAGTCTCTTTTTGGTGGTTCCCATTTCTGGAATGGGAGAAGTCTGCTTCTAATTTTGCTAGAATTTTTTACTTGATTTTTTTTTGCATTTTGTATACTATATATATATATATTATAAAAAGGGAGCAAGATTCAGCCTATAGTATCCCTTTAAAACCACATACAAACTAATGAGTATATTGATGCTTTATAAATTAAATGATCACATTCTAAGGAACATAAAGGGTGCACCATCTGAAACACAAGCTAGGTATTATGTAAAATACAAAGTAACAAGCATCATAATTAAAGATTTATTCAAATCCATTTATAGAAATGAGAAGACTGCATTACACATGCAAATATGTCCTCAATCCATCTTTGGTTCCCGAACAGTTTAACGAAGATGTTTTTTAATGAAATAACAACAATGAAGGAGACTACCTGCACATTACAGATCATCGTGTTTCCGTGCCACTTGATAGCTAAAAGGTTAAAGCTAATGCCCAGTATGACACATATGCTTACCCAGACTGCATGCAAAATGGAGAACGCAAATTGGCTGGCAGGAACAGTGAAAGAGTCTAATGAAAGGCAAAATGATGAATCACCGAATGCATCTCTAAGGATTTTTAACACAAATTAGGCTAGAATGATGAAACGAGATAAATAGAAGAGTAACATCCTTCCTAGATATGACCCTTATTCTGATTGTATCTAGTCAGAATAACAGCAGGAAGCATTTTAATAGATATAATGCACTCTGTGCACTATAACAACAAGAGACACGCCATCTATTGTACAGCACATCAAAAAAATCAAAGGTAAAACATCTCCAACTACCCAAATAGCTGCACAAAAGCAACAATATTGCACAAAAGAGTGAACATCAATCCCTGTGTACCTTAGCTATATAAAGAAAATTAACCCTTGTAGTCACAATTAGACAGTAGCTAAATATAGAGCATGAGGAGTATATAAGTTAATTTAGGGTAAAAAGAGAACACTGGTTCACAGTCTAGTTATAGCTTTTCCTATGTTTAAGTGTATTAATATGGGTATATTTTTTTCCATTTTAACAGATGCCAGACAGTTGACTGTCCAGTTTGTTGAAATGATAGGCAGGTAGACAGACAGAGAGTTTCAATGCACTGTTTTAATATATGTTCACCTCCAGTCGCCACCTCTGGAACGTGAAAGAACAAAATGGCAAATTGGAAAGTAAAGTTTATAGTTTGAATACTATATTAATGGTACTGTAAAGGAATACCCCCAGGAATACAGCCCAATGTAGTGGTTATGGTGGCAGAGGTGAGTGCGTTGGCACTATCCCAATTCCCACTATCTCAAGGCACCTGTGCTTTAGCTGCTGTTTTCTTGCATTAGGAGACAGATATCTTCATAGAGCTAAAGTACAATTAATGCAGGACATTACTTTATTGGCAGAGAGTGCTTCACTGACTCCCTCAGCCTATGAGTGAGGTCCTACAAGGTCATGCTTAGCTCTAGGGAGCTAACACATTTTCCCCAAATGAGAATGCTGGAAGCATGGGCTGCAGTCGCAGATGACCTGGGGACTCAGACAGTGCCAGGACACTTCTGGCACCATAACCACTATGGTTATCATGCTTAGAGTGTTCCTTTAAGAGAGCTTTGACAAGGTAGGCACAATGTAGGAAATGGAGCTGTACACTTAAAGTGGTACTGTCACTTTTTAATTTCTCATAAATAATCATTATAAAAAACCCATAAGACTTTGCTAGCATTTTGTTGCAATTTCAATACAATCAAATTAAATTCATAAGGCTAAATAGTAATAGCTAGTTTCATGTTCAAGGTGTTTTTTTTTTTTTTGCCAAAATAAGGCAATAGGTGAAACTTTAAACAGTTTGCCGTATATTGCTTGTGGTGATTGACAGGAAAAGACATTTTCATGCATGATGTGCACTCGTGCTCATCCAATAGATCAGTTACGGAGAGTATCATAATCTATAGATCTCTATTATATTCTCTCCTGCATGCACAAGAATAACCAGTGATGTAACATTTGGCAGATGAAACTGCTTAAGATCAAACCAGCAAAAAAGATGGTGGTGCTGTGGAAGAGAGGCTTAAATAAGCAACTCTACATTCCCCTCTTCTACAGGGCACTGATATGTAAGTCGACATGTAACATCAGACTTACAGCCTCCTAGGCATGCTTCGATTCCTTTGCTGTGTTTTTACTATTGACACTGGAAGATTCTTCTAAGTATCTACTACAACCTTTGTAAAGTAATATTTTCACATAATACATTTCTGTCTTCATTTCTCCAGTGCCATGCCTACAATGCTGCTGAATACAATGGCACAATGTAAATAATAATACATTTATTATATAATATTAATAATAAAATTTTGGTATAATAATTGTCTAGCATTTCGAAATTATTTCCTTCTGCAATATAATCCCTCAGTCATGTCTCTTCTCTCCACTCACTTCTTCATAGAAGGAATAGCACGATAATAATAATAATAATAAAAGTCACATTTGTTTTCCTCTTTAAATAGAATAAGCCCTTATGTTATTTGGCATGCCATCCCTCAGTGCTGTGTTATCTTGTCATTGAGTCATCGAACATTGAGTTTCAGCATTTTAGACACTTTTATAAATCAGCTCCTGTGATTTTTTTCACTTACGAGATAACATACTGCCACAATGTTGATGCACTCGCTTGGCACACAGCTATTTATTGAATTTATAACCTGTTAAATGTATGCCAAAGTGCTTGGTCATTTGTAATTGCGTCACAATTGTCAGCTGGCTTCATCCTTGATTATTTGATGCACAGGTAGCAGTGCCTTGGGCAAAGAAAACATGTTTTTTTCTGTACATGGATAGTACATTTAAGAAAAATAACCATATAACATCAAGGCAGATAACACCCAATCCATCTGTGTGGAATGATTATTTTACTTTCTTGCTGAAAGCTGAGAACAATTTGATTCACTGGGCAGTCTAATTAATACACAATGTTACAATTTTTTAAATTATTTTAGAAAACGATCCCCCAGATACTTCTGCCAGTAAATTTTCCTAGATGTCTATGATACCGTGGAGGAGATTTATAAAATTGTTCTGAAAAGTCTCTCTTTTTTTTTTAGTATAAATATACAAATACAAATATAAGATTGTTGTGAAAATAGTCTAAAATGTGTCAGGTGTATAAATGCTGCCATTTTTCACAGAAATAGCAGATTCAAAAAAGACCAAATTTAGAGTGGTGGAGAAAAGAGAAGGGAAATGGAAAAAAAAATTTCTGGTAGATCTAGTTAAGGAAAGACTGATAAGTCTGTTGCTTTGCTTAAAAAAAATGGCACACGTTAAAATGTATTTTTTTTTTTGCTTTTTCTTAATCAAATATATTAAAATAAAATGATTTTTTTTTAATCAAATCATTTTAGTTGTTGATTTGTATCATGTCTTTCCTTCCTTTTTCCGAAATACCATATAAATATTAGCATGATTAGGGCTTTACCACTAAGGTTTTCTAAATGGTAGACTTGGACATTTGTTTTGTTATAAACTGCAATTTGTCCAAATTTGTGCCAATCGGATGATGGAATTTCTGACCCCTGAACTGAAATGTAGCCAAATAACGAATCTTTCAATGGAAGAGCATGTTCGTTTTGGTTCGTGATTCTGAATCTACCCATGACGCATGAAAAAAAGAAATGATTGATAAGAAAAGAAGTAGAATGATGGATATGGAGTAGGTGATGTTGGTTTTATTACAAGATTCAGTGAGGAGGAGCAGTCATAAAAATGTATATGTACATAGTATATACACTGAACAAAATTATAAATGCAACATTTTTGTTTTTGCCCCATTTTTCATGAGCTGAATTTAAAGATCTGAGACTTTTATACGTACACAAAAGGCCTATTTCTCTCAAATATTGTTCACAAATCTGTCTAAATCTGTGTTAGTGGGTACTTCTCCTTTGCCGAGATAATCCATCCACCTCACAGGTGTGGCATATCAAGATGCTGATTAGACATCATGATTATTAAACAGGTGTGCCTTAGGCTAGCCACAATAAAACAAATACTCTAAAATGTGCTATTTTAAAGTCTTGGGGGGTGTCCGGGGGGTTTCCAAAAACCAGTCAGCATCTGGTGTGACCACCATTTTCCTCACGCAGTGCAACACATCTCCTTCGCATAGAGTTGATCAGGTTGTTGATTGTGGCCTGTGGAATGTTGGTCTACTCCTCTTCAATGGCTGTGTAAAGTTGCTGGATATTGTCAGGACCTTGGAACGCGCTGTCGTATACGCCAATCCAGAGCATCCCAAACATGCTCAATAGGTGACATGTCCAGTGAGTATGCTGGCCATGCAAGAACTGGGATGTTTTTAGCTTCCAGGAATTATGTACAGATCCTTGCAACATGGGCCGTGCATTATCATGCCGCAAAATAAGGTGATGGTCGTGGATGAATGGCACAACAATGGGCCTCAGGATGTTGTCACGGTATCTCTGTGCATTCAATTTGCCATCAATAAAATACAGTTGTGTTTGTTGTCCATAACACACGCCTGCCCATACCATAACCCCACCGCCACCATGGGCCACTCGATCCACAAAGTTGACATCAGCAAACTGCTCACCCAAACAATGCCATACACGCTGTCTGCCAACTGCACTGTACAGTGAAAACCAGGATTCATCTGTGATGAGAACACCTCTACAAAGTGCCAGACGCCATTGAATGTGAGCATTTGCCCACTCAAGTCGGTTACGACGACGAACTGCAGTCAGGTCGATACCTCGATGAAGGCGACGAGCATGCAGATGAGCTTTCCTGAGAAGGTTTCTTACAGTTTGTGAAGACATTCTTTGGTTATGCAAATCAATTGTTGCAGCAGCTGTTCGGTGGCTGGTCTCAGACGATCTTGGAGGTGAAGATGCTGAATGTGGAGGTCCTGGGCTTGTGTGGTTACACGTAGTCTGCGGTTGTGAGGTTGATTGGATGTACTACCAAATTCTCTGAAACGTCTTTGGAGATGGCTTATGGTAGAGAAATTACATTCAATTCACAGGCAACAGCTCTGGTGGACATTCCTGCAGTCAGTATGCGAATTGCCTGCTCCCTCAAAACTTGCGACATCTGTGGCATTGTGTTGTGTGATAAAACTGCACATTTTAGAGTGGCCTATTATTGTGGCCAGCCTAAGGCACACCTGTACAATAATCATGCTGTCTAATCAGCATCTTGATATGCCATACCTATGAGGTGGATGGATTATCTTGGCAAAGGAGAAGTGCTCACTAACACAGATTTAGACAGATTTGTGAACAATATTTGAGAGAAATAGGCCTTTTGTGTAAATAGAAAAAGTCTTAGATCTTTGAGTTCAGCTCATGAAAAATGGGGGCAAAAACAAAAGTGTTGCATTTATAATTTTGTTCAGTGGACACTTTATCAACCAAAGCAACTTTAGCTTAATTTATCAGTTTTGGTTTATATAACATGTTCCTGCTGTCTCACTGCTCAATTTTCTGCCCCTTGGGAGTAAAATCACTTTTAAAGCAGCTCTAGTCACACCTCTCTGCATGTGACAGCTTTCCTAAACAGTTCCTGCAAATAGATATCTAATGTTTAAACTTCCTTTATTGCACAGTTTATTTAACCTAGAAATTCTTATATCCTGTTCTTCTACGTAAGAGCCTCCTGTGTGTGAGTAAAAATTAATTTACAGAGCAGGAGATATAAACTTCTAAGGCAAGTTAACATTTGATTTAAAATTAAATCTTTTTTTTTTTACTCAGGCTGTGTCAGTCATAGTGAGGGGAGGTGGGGTTAGGGCTGCATAAATATAAACAGAAGTGATCTAAAGGGACACTATAGTCACCAGAACAACTACAGCTTATTTAATTTGTTCTGGTGAGTAGAATCATTACCTTCAGGCTTTTTTCTGTAAACACTGTCTTTTCAGAGAAAATGCAGTGTTTACATTACAGCCTAGTGATAACTTCACTGGCCACTCCTCAGATGGTTGTTAGAGATCCTTCCTGGGTCATGGCTGCCTAAAATGCATCCAAACATTCAGTGTCTCCTCCCTCTGCATGCAGACACTGAACTTTCCTCATAGAGATTCATTGATTCAATTCATCTCTATGAGGAGATGCTGATTGGCCAGGTCTGTGTTTGAATTGTGCTGGCGCTGCCCCTGAGCTGCCTCTTTGTCAGTCTCAGCCAATCCTATGGGGAAGCATTGTGATTGGATCAGGGTACCACTTCTGCTGTTGTCAGCAGGCAGTGGGCAGGTCTACAGGAAACGGGGACAAAGCCTGCAGCTCCAGACTTAAATACAAGTAAGATTTTACTATTTTTAGGGTGGCAAGAGGGGACCAGGGTGGCTAGATGGTGGTTTTAACCCTATGGGGTCAGGAAAACATAATTGTGTTAGTGACCCTATAGTGCTCCTTTAACTCCTAAATTGCAGAGAAGTTGACAGTGAGACTGCAGGGGCACAATCTATACACCAAAATTGCTTCATTAACCTAAACTTGTTTTGATGTTTAATAAAAATGTTAAATATAAATATATACATTTAGATTGTTTACTGTTTTTCAGTCTATCCCGTTATTAGCTTTTTTTTTGTCTCACTTGATCTGTGAACAAAATGGCAGGGAAATGAACCTACCCGTGTACTGTAAAATAGTAAAATACAATATCAATAATATATATATTCCAGTACACTGATTAGCTCATTATGCCTTTTTCATTTGTCTGATTCATTTTCCCAAATTTCTGAAATTTTTTACATTTCAATTGAATTGAACTTTGTCCATCCTGAAACTTTAGATTCTTTGCATCTAAGGAGAATATATATTTTTCAAAATAATAATTATACACTTTGTTAGGGTTAATTAGTTTGCTCAATAATAGGAGGTATAGTGTAATTTGTGTCTAAGACACATTGCTCCAGATTTTTTGCTTTTGAGATGTACACAAAGTTACAGAATAGTGCTAATAGATTTAATAAAATTTATTTTTTTAAGTAATAATGAGATCAGTAATCCAGGTGCTATAATATATCTGTGGCTGCCATATAAATATGTACTGTATATTTCAACATTTATTTGTAAGCCATGTGTAATTTGGTACTATATGAATGCAAATAATCCTCTCTCTCTCTCTCTCTTTCTATATATGTGTATATATATATATATATATATATATATATATATATATATATATTTGATAAAATAACTGGTAACTAACGTATTTGACCTGCAAAAGCAACGCTATAAAAATTTAATGTCATACTTATTTTGATGTAAGACATGCTTGCTAAAGAATCCCCCATTTATTGCTCTCTTATCCCCTACAGAGATGGCCTTTACTATTACAGTCAATAATCTAGAGGATAGTAAAAGCTGACAATATTTCATACATAGAAATTTCAGAATATTTCTGGTGCTAATTTATGATCTTTGTAAAACGACAAAAGTTAATACAATAATGGGATTAGTGCTGGACTTTACAGACAAATATAAATATGGCACGTACATAGCTAGTAAAAAAAGCAATCATATACTTTTATAAATGTATGTTTTATGATATGCATCTGTAATATATTATTTATACGACAGCATTATATTATATTATGATGTAGTATGTACACATTACGTATAGTAAATGCAAGGACATCACAATAAAATTAGTCTGTTCTGTGTGTTCATAAAGAAAATGCTTTGTTGCAATCCTGCTTAAATCAAAACTGCACAGAATACACTATATATCTCATTTACACAGAGCATTATATATGGGGTAGCAGATTTTTTCCTCAATTTAGATATTCATGAAGGCACACTATAGACACTATTTGCCTAAACTCTGATTATTGCAAAACATACTTCAACCCACTTTCTAATACTACCCATTATAATGCATACCTCAATAATTAATAGTAATAGTGCCTCAAAGAGAAGGGCATTAAATGTTTGTTTTTTTTACATTGTTATTATAGCATGTAGTAGGCATCTTAGAACAAACACAAAACAGAATTTATCATTTTTAAATATATTGTTTTTTGAATGATCCTTATTTTTTCTGTAGACAGGAGTATAAAACAGGGGCTAGAATAACAGAATGCCCCTGAACACTCGCCCAAACCCATTAAATTACACCACTGTATTGGAAACCTACTAAGATACTCACTAATACTTTCCATCATGCCTCCATGGGACAAGAGACCACATCACCATTGTGGAAAGATAGATCAGTCTGACATTGAAAAATTAGAGATTATCTCGTGTTCCCATAAGAAATTACACAAATAACATATTTTTCACTTTGCTTGAAGTGAAACCCACACAATTTTAGTTGTGTACCTGATGACCTACACTAACTCTGAACCCTTATATTCTGTTACGCTGCCCTTTTTTCTAGTTAAAATTTCCTTCTCTACTTTCAGCTGATTCTGCCTCAATTTTATCAACCCTACTTTCCCACAGACTTTCAACCTAGCAAATCCCCCTCCCTTCCCTCTAGCATATTTTATAACCAATTATAATCATCATGTGGACTTTATCTCAGGCTTATCTTATATGTTGGTTTAGGCACACTACAACTGACCTATATTAATTTTTAAATTCCATCACAATCTACTAAAATGATCAGGTATATGGATTGTGGCTATTGTTCCTGGCCACAAATATATTTATATATATATATATATATATATATATATATATATATATATTTGCTCTGACTTTACATGCACAGGATACATTTGTGTCCAAGTCCAGCCCCGACAAGGAGTACCCAATGCCTTGAGAACAGTCCACAAAGAAACTAAATATATACACTTAGAAAAAGTCAACTTTCTGATCAGTCTCAAATTTGTTTTCTTTCACTTTCCATTACTCCAATGTTTTGTTGACAAGCCCACCATTTATTTGCTGTTTCTGTATCCATCATAACAGTACCATTATGATCAACATAAAAACAAAATTACACATATTTTAAGAATTATTCATTTGCTCAGAACATTTATCTTTGCAAATATATATTTTGTTAGCATCTACCCATCCCTAAAAAGTATGTGTCATATTCCTGCATATTGATAATACTTTATGTGGGCCCTGTCCTCATTATCCCCACTATTTTATGTTGACTCAAATCCACCTCCATCTCTGAGGTCTGGAAGGTGCTCCACTACTACGTACTAGTTAACTCCACGACTTTAATATTAGAACAAAAGAACAGATCTCTTATGTTACCCTAGAGCATAAATCAACCCTATGTACTATGAAAAGGGATTTAAAAAAATGCAATTGCCCCTTTAGAACATAAGTACAATGGGTAAAGGAAGTAAACTCTTAATATTTATATACCGAACAAACCTCTCATATCGGCTTTATTCTAATATTTAGTGTGGTAACCTTGACTCTTTGTTCCATACCATAATATATTCTACAATATACAACTGTCTTTGAAATAAATGGATATACATGCATTGATAGAAATTGCCTTTGTATTTATCAAGGCAATTTCCTCTTGAACTAGGTAGACACCTTTGGCTTTGTCTATGAGAGGCTTCAAATACTACAATGTAGCTTGAGGCCACCATTTAGCCTTGAGCGCATCTGCTTGATGCTTATTTGTATGCAATCTGTATACCGCATCTTGTTCTGCACAATAAACAAACATTTAAAATAGTTTTCTCCAATTCAAGCTAAGGATGTAACATCTAATGTATCTGCAAAATGAGTCAACAATATGCCTGTAGAACATACAGATTTTCATACGCTTCCCTCTGAGATGTATTTACTTATTTAAATGTAGTATATTCACAAAGATATATTCAGATGCTTATCTGAGTCACAGGCAGGAGACAATGGAACCTAGCAGGGAGAGCTGAATCAGTGCAGTAACTACCTATCAGCAATTCAAGCACAGGCATGGCAAGGTCAGATATATGAGTCTTTCCTCTCAAGGATATTCTAGGCATTAAGTGCTAGATGACACACTGTTCCCAGGGAGGATGTTTTCAATGTATATAAAAAGGATACTCCATGAATTGCTAAATAACTCATACTACAAGGATCATACAAGACAAATGGGAAGACAGTTCTGCTGATTCAACAGCCCAATATTCGTTCTATCTGACTTGCTTAGAGTGATTCTTTATTTTTATTAATACAATTCCACCTGGAAGCCACAACCTGAACTCGAACAACCTGAGCATTAATAAACTGCTCAAGTGCACACCAACAGATGCATGTATATACCTGTTCACAATCACAGGGTCACATGTTTAGCACTTGGTGGGTCAAAGAACACCCTTCAAACTCCTACTGTGGATAATATGATAGTCTACTATTAGAAGGCAAGAGTCATCTACATACTTTAATAAGCTGGAAAGGAGTGAACAGTGACAGAGCAGTTATATTTTACGAGCATACTTATTAGTTTTTAGTGCCACCACTTATGAAATCCTATTGAATTACAGAATAACAGATTCCATTCTTAATAAAAAAAATAACCAGATCCTTTCTTTCTCCAAAAATATTCTGAAGACTGATAATTAGGTTTATTCATAATTTTTCACTTTCAGCACCAATATAAATATTCCTTGCACTGTTACATTTTAGATTGACTGCTTAAAGCAGCACTAGAATCGTCGACTCCTAACAGCTGGAGCGCCGGGAGTAGAAAAGATCCAGCCAGAAGAGGTTGGCGTCCCACATACGGGACAGGTTTAGGTAAGTAAAACTCACCATTGCCTGCCCTCCTCCAGCTACCGGACCCACAGCAGCGATGTCACCGTTGGTGGTCTATGCAAATTATGCAAGGTCTCCAGACTGTGACTGTGTCGCTTTAAGAAACTAGAAGAGTTGGTCTATGTAAATCATCAAAGTTATAACTGAATCACAAATTACTCTGGCCTATTTGCAGTGTCAGCAGCTGGTGGCCAATGGTCTAGTCTACGAGAAGGCCAAATGGTGCATTGTCCTTGGCATGCGCAAATATTACTCAGCCAGAATAATACCTTATGTGTATGACCTTTGAGGGTCATTACACTAATGTATTTCTCTTCCTGTAGGTTTAGATTCTCTGGGTCATAATATTCTTTGTTAATTGTGATGTAATTTAACAGAAGGGACATAGCAGAGTCAACGATCCTTTGACGACTTTGTTCTGTGTCATTGTTGCCCTACTGTAAAAGGCATCTACTTAATGGTCCGTATGGCTTTTCTTCTCGGTTAACCATGATAACCTGGAAAGGACACGTTTCAAAACCAGCATGATATAGAGCCCGTCTGGCCCACAATGAGCCTGCAGGAAGAAGGTCAGAGTTGATAAATCTCTAGCTTTCCTTTATTCTATAAAAGAAAAAATATTCAACTGCAACCATTTTATTTATTATAATTTGTGGATTGCATTTATGTCTATAAGCCCAGAAGGCTTTCTACTCTCAAAAGGCATCTTCCATATTGAACTCAGCCTGCCTGTACTTCCATTGCTTTTTATTATATATTGTATGGTTAGAATTGGTTTGAATATGTTATACATAATATTTAACGGTACATTTATGAAAAGCCTGCGAGTCATTTCAAAGTTAATGTTAACCGGCTTGAAGA
This sequence comes from Pelobates cultripes, assembly GCA_933207985.1. NCBI lineage: Eukaryota > Metazoa > Chordata > Amphibia > Anura > Pelobatidae > Pelobates > Pelobates cultripes. The sequence continues at coordinate 111,925,579 of OW240914.1, forward strand.
TGTCTTACGGAACTCGTGCTTTTCATAACTGGACCTTGTTTCTAAAATAACCACATCTTGCTAGAATTTAAGTTCTTGTGAGAAAATGCTTGTATTGTTGATGCAAAATTTTCACTGTCTTGGGTATGTAATCACTTTAACTGGTAATAGCAGAACAGACTATGTCATAAATAAGAGACGCTATTAACAAGTTAACATGTTAATGAAATTGCTTATGTACAAATGATGATATGTTAATGAACTTCCTGCTTGTAAATCTAGGCAATTAACAGACTCACTGGCCTCTTTACAAAACAGGGAATTGAGCTGCTCATTTTAGCTTACAATGAATTTTAGCTTAAAGTTAAGGAAAACAAAAAACTTCTGACATTTTTCAAGCTTCATATCAATTATATCAATTCACACTTATATCATATTAATTATATCAATTCACAATTCATATCAATACATATCAATACCAATTCCACGTCAATTCCAAATATTTAGCAAATCTGACCTGTACTCACTGATATGTTATGTTGAGCTGAATATTTTTGCAATGAAAGACATGCAATAAGCTCATTTCTCCTTCCACCAAAGGTAAAGAGGTTACAGGATGCAGCAGTGTTTATAATACATGCGTTGTAGGAGGACAGGGCTAAGACACAACCAGAGCTGGCTCACACAGCAAAAGGACAATCACTCCATACATAAAGCCACCTCAGGACACACTCTTTATTCCTAAAAAAAATCAATTGCGATGTGTTAAGTGGCTGTTTGGAGCCAAGCCACGGAAGCGGCAGAGTGACTGGTCTCTGTAAGAAGTGTCCAAATAAATCATTGGTGGTACAGATACAGATGCTACACAATAACAGCTAAAATAGGCTACCCTTTAATTCTTCTTTTTTTTTTTTTTGGAGGGAGGAGAGCTTAGATGCAGGCAATATTATCATTGTTAAATCAGTTAGCTTAGAAAAGAAAACAAATTTATAATTTTTTATCGGACCAAAGTGGTAGTTTGCACACCTGAGATCATTTAATAATGATAGTATTTACGCACCCTGCTGTCCCTAGCTGACCGTTGTAAATTCTTGTAAAATTGTCTGTTTGTAGCAAGGGGTATTATCTTCCACACCTCTCTGTAATTTGTCAACAAAATTGCACATTACACCCTTAGCTACCACCATCGCCCTATCATTTTACCTGCCACAGTTTGCATCTTGTAGTGGGTGCTTTTACAGGGTCTATTCATGTTCCAAAAAACACTGCAGAATTCATAATAGAAAGAAAAAAAACATCAAGACATATATAAAAATGGTAGTTTCATGATTCTTCTTACAAAGAGGTAACAGTTAACGTGTGTAATGCATAAATAAATGGGCATTTTAAATATGTCTTATCTATCGAATATTATTATTTATATAGTATAAATATTACAATTATAGAAAGGGGATATTCAAACTTCAACATTACATACACACACACTCCTACATTGAAACGTTAACACTACATACAAACACACATCTGTATATCTGTATGTAGTGTGGGTATATGTGTTTGTATGTGTGTAGTGTGTGTATCTGTGTGTGTGTGTGTTTGTATGTGTGTATCTGTGTATGTGTAGTGTGTGTATCTGTTTGTATGAGTTTAATGTTTGTGCATCTGTGTGAAGTGTGTGTGTATCCGTATGTGTATCTGTATGTAGTGTGGGTATCTGTGTGTCTATATGTGTGTATTGTTTGTAGTGTGTGTTTGTATGTGTATTTCTGTGTATGTGTAGTGTGTGTATTGTGTGTATGTTTGTGTAGTGTGTACCTGTGTATGTGTGGTGTGTGTGTCTGTATGTGTGTAGTATGTAGTTTGTGTATACTGTATGTGTGTAATGTGTATATGTGTGTGTAGTGTGTGTATCTGTATGTCTGTGTATCTCCATGTGTGTCAGTGTGTGTATCTGTATGTGTCAGTGTCTGTATGTGTCTGTGTGTATGTCTGCATGTCTGTGTATCTGCAGGCGTATCAGTGTGTCTGTACATCTGCCTGTGTGTCAGTATCTGCATGTGTGTCAGTTTTTGATAGATATACTGACACACATACAGGTGCACAGACACACTGATACACATGCAGATATACAGACACATAAACACTGCCACACATGCAGATACATAGCCAAACAGATACAATCACTGACACTCATACAGATACAGACACACAGATACAAACACTGACACACATGCATATACAAAGACACAATGTATAGGTAAGTGTATTGGCTGCAGTACACATAGAGACACAACATCCTCAGCATACACACAGACACACTCTACATCCCCAGCACACAGAGACATATACTACATCTCCAGCACTCACACAGACACATACTATACCCCCAGCACACACACATAAAGACAATATCATTGCAGAAGCATTTATGTTGTTTGTTTGTATTTTTTGGGGGGTAAGGGGTAAGCAATTTATACTTGGATCCAGGCAGCACAATGTCTTGGGCCGGCCCTGAACAGACTCCATACAAAAAACATGCTTACATTCAAACACACAAACATGGCTCAGTACTAAATACAACCTTGCAAACATGGGAAGTTGGTAGAGTCCCAGCTGTCAAAACATAGTTGGAGTCACATGACAGATAGGGTTTTACCTTTTGTCCAACCTTGCAATCCTGGGGCCGAATAAAATTCTTGCACCAGAGCACTTTCTTCTTTAGTTCCGCCACTGCGTTGGGGTGGACGCAGTGATTGCATGCCAGGGAGTGGGGGGGAGGAGGAGCCCAATCATTATTAAAGGATCTGATCATTATTAAAGACCGAGGGTCCAATCATTATTAAAGACGACCGTGGCTAAAAGCCTGCAGGGACTGACTATACTCACCAGAACAACTACATTAAGCTGTAGTTGTTCTGGTGAGTACAGTATCCCTGTACTTCAAATCTCCCTGAGAAGTGTTTTTCTTTAAAAAAAAAAATCCCTGCTGTAACTGACTAGCAACAGCACAGAGATGAATTACAGAGCTGTATATTGCCTTTTGTGCAGGTTTTGTTACCTTCTCTATGTTTTTATCATTTTCTGTGTCAGTAGCTGCAGGAACATCATACCCTCCAGCAAAATCCCTTTGTTTTTTTTAGATACAGGAGAAGCATAACACCAAACCCTTGTTTGCTGATCTATTGCAATAAAATGCACAAAAAATTGGGTTATCCCATTCTTAAAGGAACACTTAGGTACAGGTAAGAGGTCAAACCGTTCTAAAATATTTTCACTCTTTACAATCGAAGGGCAGCAGGGCATCGCAATGCTCTGTACATGAAGTGGTGCTTGGAGCTTTCCTTTAAGAAAAATCTAAAAACACCATTAAAGCATTTTATACAATGCACATGTATGAGATATAAATGATTTCACTATTTCTTTATATAATCTAAATTTACCATCAGCGTTACTAAGTTAGCAGAAAAATAAGCTCTTTGTAGTGACTCTGTCAAGATATTGTGCTTGCTGTCTTCATGCATGACACGCATTAAATGTTACTGAGTTTGTGTGTTCCGGGCAGACTCTTTATACTTACAGCTCAAGTCAATATTTCAAAATGTCAGTTTATGGCTATTCAGACATCAAACACTATTTCTATACATCACCCACAGCCAATCTGCCCATCAACAGTTTAATATTAACACTTTCATTCACAAGGAAGAAAATTCTCCCATTGGAGCTAAGGCAAGAGTTGCTATTATTTATATAGCAACATCCTTTTTTTTTTTATTTAGGACAGAGCTACAGTAAATAAATGAGGCTTTGTTAAAGGCTGTTTGCATTGAAGTTCTTTCGAATAAAAACTTGCAATCTTAGGGACAATCCATTATGTTGTACTTGCTGACATAGATGGGTAAAGTGGACCAGCCATGCATAAACATATGGATGTCAAATTTGCAATTCAGCATGGTAATGCCATTTAAGTTGCACATTGTGCCAACCAAATCACTAGCATTTGGGCATTTACAATTCTGATCTTGCCTGGAGTTGTCTTACTTACAGGGTAGTGGTCTGTGCAGGCATCCATACAATTAAGCGGATCTCCTTTTTTGTATATTTCGGTTTGTGCTCTCCTATATTAGTGTGTCGTGTATTTTCTTCTGAATATTTAATTGTTTCCTAATCTCTTGATTGTACTCTCTTGACATGTTCTACGGAATGTTTCTTTACTTTCCACCACTCTCTTTTTGTTGGTCAGTATACCGATTGGCTTTCTATTTGTATAGCTGGTGTGGAGAATGAGACTTTCTCTTAATTTGTGATGCTCGGTTTTCAGATGAGGTAGGAATTATTTTTATTTGGTATTTAACCCCTTAAGGGCACAACTTCTGGAATAAAAGGGAACCATGGCGGAATATTTCCACCATGTGTCCTTCAGGGGTAAATGTAGTGGCTTCATCTGTTTTCCTGATTTTTGTTTGAACAGGCATTAACACAAACCTGTAATGCCTTGGTTGGATACCAGAAAACAAACTTCACTTTTGTGAGACAGCCAAGCCACCTGATTGAGCAGCATACTATAAAATAAGTTTTCATCTATTTGCTGGTGTCCAGCCTAAAATACACTTTTTGTCTAGCAGAACATGCAGATTTAGTTCTAACCCTATATACATTTGCATGTCATGTACATTTTAAAATTCATTTCACATTTAAACAAAATAGTGCCAGCGCAATAAACATAAAATATATGTGAAGATCGCTATACACCACAAAATTGTTTCCTTAACCAAAAAACATTTTGCAAAATAATACTTAAGAAAATCGAAAGGGTTGATTTTAATTTTAATAGCATATTTAAAGTCTCAGTTGCACTATTATTTAGTTTTTTTCTTACATATTCAGAGAATTACTCCCATGCATGAGACACTTCACCTTATTTTTAAGTATTCTTATATTTTAATTACATAAGATACATTTGGGTATTTGTATCCCTAAATACAGTACAAAAAAAATCAAATTCAAAGTGTTACAAATTAGAAAACATTTCCTTCCAGACTCCATAATAGCATTCAGATGTCTCCTTGGATAATAAAGGACCTACGCCACATATTAACAATTACAGTATATACTCGAATATAAGTTGAGTTTTTCGGCACATTTTCTATGCTGAAAAACCCCCACTCGACTTATACTCGAGTCAAGGTCTGTTTTATGGCAACTTACATTGCCATAATACAGACCAGGACTGCCGGGCGGTCCTGTTGGGAGCTGGCAGCAAGCTGTAACTTACCTTTCCTGCAGCTCCTGTCAGCTCCTTTCTCCTGCACTCCGGTCGGCTCCCCTGTCAGCTCTCACTGTAAGTCTCGCGAGAGCCGTGGGGTCAGAGCATTGCCACGGATTACCATGGCAATGCTCCGCGCGGCAGTCACACCGCGAGACTTACAGTGGAGCTGACAGTGGAGCTGACCGGAGCGCAGGAGAAGGGTGCTGACAGGAGCTGCAGGAAAGGTAAGTTACAGCCCGCTGCCAGCCCCCTCCTACACTGCCCATGCCACTGGACCACCAGGAAATGAGAGCCCCCCTCCCTGGCCATGTATCAAGCAGGGAGGGGGGGGATGAAAAAAATATAACTAAAAAGTTAAATAATATTAAAATAAAAAAATTAATAATATAAAAAAAATTATAAATAATAATAATAATTAAAAAAAAAAATGCCCACCCCCCACCAAGGCTCTGCATCACATACACACAATGCATTCATTATATACACACTCTGTAAATAAATATTAAATTAATATAATTTTTTGGGGATCTAATTTTATTTAGAAATTTACCAGTAGCTGCTGCATTTCCCACCCTAGTTTTATACTCGAGTCAATAAGTTTTCCCAGTTTTGGGGGGTAAAATTAGGGGTCTCGACTTATATTCGGGTCGACTTATACTCGAGTATATACGGTACATCAATTAATATTCTGCTTGTCAAAAAAAATATGAAGAGTTTCTTATAGGGACACTATGGGCAGCTAGGCCACTTCATCTCATTGAAGTGGTCTGTGTGCTGTGTTCCTGGAGGCTGTCCCTCTTAGCCCTGCAATGTAAACATTGCAGTTTTAGAGAAACTAGAATGTTTCAATTGCACTGCTAAGACTGCCTCTAGTGGCTGTTTCACTCTGTTGTTGTTTTGACTTTGTAAAATGCTGAATACTTCACGATGTGCATGGGTACATCCAGTGTTTTCAAAATCTCCCATAGGAAAGCATTAATTCAATGTGTTTCTATGCAGAAGGCCTAATGCGCTCAGGGCGCTGACACAGTAGCAGCAGGGACATGCTGTAGACACCAGGACCACTACATTAAGCTGTAGTGGTACTGGTGTCTATACAGAGTCCCTTGAAACCATCTGGCATGATCACTGTTGTGTTTCTAAAGTATGTTTTAAATAAATTCATTAATGTCTCTGAACTGTAGATCTATAAGATTCATATATAGTCATGATTTCTCAGAAAAACTGATTATGCCCTATTTAGTACAGTTATTCTGTAATTGCCACATACACTGTTCTGTATCAGTGTGCTGATTTTTTTTTTCTTTGTAAATGAAATATTAGTAGAATTTTCAGTAAAAGAGTGTAGAACTACATACATTAATTATAGCATATTCTGCACTGGTCTTTTTTATGTCATCCGAGAAAACAAAACAATGTCTAAAGTGCATTTCTAACATGCTAGAGTATTGCCTTAGAATATGCCTTCTAAACATTATCTGATTAGACCCTGTTGTTTCTCGGCTGCTGAGACAAGGAATTCCTCATTGCCTTTAGAAAACGCTGACCAGGACAATTGGAGAACTGTTTCTCCAACCCTGTAAATCCATACTTAACTCTTCTTTGCACAGTACAATATCAGCAACAGAAGTAGCTTTTATTCTCAGGATATGGAACTATATGATCTTATTAAGCTTAACATGCTAAAATCTAAATATATCATATGGAATATTTAGGGATTTGGTTTTACATCCTTAATCAGCTGCTATTGCATTACATTAGAATAACACATGTACTAACACACAAACAATAGGTATTATTACCTTTAATGCTTTGATAGCAGACTACTTCCCACGTATCTTGAGTGTAATTGTATCAAACCAGTTTGGTTTTTTTCCTGTAAAAATTTTGCTTTTGTTAAGATGCCTTTGCAAGAATGTAAGTGATCTTGTTAATCACTTGGTTTATAGCTCCCATGAGGTTTTAGAAGAAAAGGCAGCCTCTCCCATGAGCAGTATTTAGGTAATGTTTCTCATACAGTGTACATTACTTTGTTGTTATCACAGTATTTTATTAAAATATGTTTTTGACAAAAAAAAAATCAACTGAGGAACAGCAGGGCCCTATAGTTTACTATACATTCATAGGCCTCAACTTAATATTTTTGGAAACCCTTTTAAAATTATTTCATATTTTTACATAAACCTTTAAAATTATTTCATATTTGAAAAAGTTTTCATCTTGATATTTTTTGATATATGGATATATTATTCATAGTGATGTCCCGAACTGTTCGCCGAACGGTTTGCCGCGAACGGTTCGCCACGGACTCCAGTCAGCAGACACATTCCAGCCAATCAGCAGCAGACCCTCCCTCCCAGACCCTCCCACCTCCTGGACAGCTCACTAAGAATGCAGCTTCAAAATGGATGCTGTCCAGGAGGTGGGAGGGTCTGGGAGGGAGGGTCTGCTGCTGATTGGCTGGAATATGTCTGCTGACTGGAGTCCGTGGCGAACCGATCTTGGCGAAAGGGTGGCGAACCATTCAGCGAACAGTTCGGGACATCACTAAATATTCATATAGATTGATATTCTATATATGAAAATGTTCATCTTGATATTTTTCAATATGTTGATATATTATCTATTAAGATTGATATTCTATAAATAAATAAAAAAAAACTGTTTCAAAGTTTATAAAAAAATAACAAAAAATGTATCCAGAAATGATTAAATCGAGTCCATTTTGTTTTGGATAGGGGCACTATTTAAAAAGATAAACTACATGTACTTAAACCTTAACAATGCGTAGACCTTTTCTCAGCTGACTTTAACTCACAGGGTATATTGACTTGATGTCATTTTGCAAAGGGATACCTAAACTAATAATAAAAAGTCTTTAAAAACTTTCCCGCACAACAATAAACTTGTTCTTCCATGCACTCTGCTTCTAAGTCTATTGCAACACGAGTCAACATAAATTATATAATCACAAATAATTACACTACTCAGATGTACAGATTATAAAACTTTTTTTTTTCTTCCTATGATTGTAAAAAATAGCAACTATAGTAAACATGAATATGTCAATAAAAATATGAGGGTGGAGACCTTTATATTTTTCTTTGAAATAAATGGGGCTAAATTATACATGCACATTCAATACTGGAGCTTTATGTACAAAGAAGGAGGTTGCACCAAAATAATACCTATATCTTGACTAGTTAGTAACACATTCATCCAGTCGCTCATCTATAGGCTGTTGGTCACCGATATAATGCTTTAGGTTATCTACATACATTCCCTTTGGAAATTGCAAGCCAGGCAGTTTAAAATATTTTTAATCCATGGGTTTGTAGTTTCATCAACCATTCACCTTAAACACACGTGCTAAATCTGGAGTTCTAGATAGTTAAATAGTAGTAGACATGAAGTAGCTCTCTAGTTGTGGAACATCTAAATTGTGAAGAGAATACTCATCAGCTCTCACGGTTATTTTTCATGATAGGCCATGTCTTTAGATTCATCTGTTTTTTCTCTGAAAATATTTTGTTTTAGTTTATTCCCCTCTATGGACATAAAAGGGTCATTGATGATTAAGATGCTCCCAGTAGACTTTACCTGTTTATGGACTAGAGCTAAAGCCTATTGATAAGTATAGAGCAGATCTACACTGATTGCCATGGGATCCCAGGAATCTTCTGATGATTCCACATTGCAGGTTTTGTGGCTCAGGATGTGGTTTTACTTGGACTGGGCAACTGAGAAAAGTCTCATCAAACATCTCTTCTCCTCTGCACAGTGTAAACCCCATCTTAAGCTAGATTCACACCAGAGCTTGCCGTTTAGATTTATGATGTTAATCTGGAAGCCTGCAATGCTTGAAAGGACAAAGTGATTGTCTGATGTTGCAAAGGAAAAATATATGTGTGTAAAGCAATAGCAGCCGTCTGCACCATTATGTGCATTTAATATTTTATTCATTAATAGATGGTTTTATGTTACCGCTGAGAATTCAAGTCCATTGAGCCTATACCCCATTTCGCCCTCCCTCATCTTACAGAGCCGCCAGACTAATATATAGATCTGAAGTCCATGCAATATGTCTAATGCATTATTAAAACATCCTAAAATAGACCTTTTTCTATCAACTACAAATTACAGATATGACCTGTTTGGGGGGCTTTGAAAACTCATTCTGAGCTGCTGTAAAAGCTTACACAACACAACTATCTAGATGTTTTTATGGTAATTACATGTCATGGTGTCAAGGGTTATATTGCCTTTTAAAGTATAAATATATAGATTTACTTTACTAGGAAATTGTCTGTCCGTGAAGCCAAACATTTATGATTTGTGTCTTGTTTGCAATATTAACCAGATGTACAGGGTTCAATCTTTGCAGGTTGGGCAAAAACCAACACACTGCATTATTCATAAAGTCCCCAAGTTCTATAGAATATAAACTGAATTATTTTGATTTAAAGGGACACTACAGACCCCAAATGCACTCCAGCTTGTTGAAGTGCTTTGTGTGTGAAGTGTGTGTCTGCTTTTTTTCATTTTACAAAAAGTGCAGATTTTAACCCTGAAGGACAGCAGACGTGCTATGGGGACCCGGCTCTAAACGCCGGGGGGCGAGGGGGGTGGCATAACACATCCCCGCCGTCCTTCCCACTTAACTGGTAGCCCAGGGAGTCCCCCTCCATCCGTTCCACCCCCCTGGGCCATGTGATCGCGTGGTCCTTGTGAGGACCTCACGATCACATGGACGGCATAGCCGTCCAAGGCTGTGCTGCTGCCTGAAAAAGAATTAATAAATGTTAAAACAGTTTAAAATTAAATTATATATACTTAGATTATATATATATTTGTTATATATATGATCTAAGTATATATATATATATATATATATATACACATACTCATACATACACATAAATATACATACACTAAGTGTATTTTAATATTAATATATATATACTTATATATATATATATATATATATATATAAATAGCAAAATACAC
>OW240914.1:111935930-112099721 GCA_933207985.1 Pelobates cultripes
TGCCATTTTAAACCATGGTTATCAAACATACCAAAAGGACAATTTTTAAGGTTGAAGAGAAATTGTACAGATGAACGGGATTTTAACGATCAGGTTAAAATTTTAGAAAAACAATTTTTAGAAAAGGGATATGATAAAAATATTCTAGAAAAGCCTATAAACAGGTAAAAGAGGAAGATCGTTTAGAAATTTTGAAATATAAAGATAAGCAAGCTAAAAAAGAAGGACTAGAAACTATCCCATTAATTTTTAATTTTAATTCTAACAACCGCACTTTACGTAAAATTATTGATAAAAATTGGCATGTTTTAAAGTTAGATGATGAGTTACGCCCACTAATAGGAGAAAAAGCTAAATTAATTTTTAGAGGCGCTAGAAATTTTAAGCAAATTTTAACTAGCAGCTTCCAAGAGAAAGAAAAGAAAGAATGTTCCAAAAACTTTTTAAAGGAACAGAAAGGATTCTTCTATTGTGGAAATTGTAGAGGGTGTAAAGTAAGAGCTGGGAAAAATAGAAGAATTTTTAAATTCATTTCTTTTAATACTAAAACAGAATATGAAATTAAACACTTTATCACATGCAATACTGCTGATGTTGTTTATATGATAACATGTCCCTGCGGGTTACAATATGTAGGGAAAACGTCTCGTTCATTAAAAATACGAATTAGGGAGCATATATACAACATCAGGAGAAGATTCCCTAACCATTGTTTATCTAAACATTTTTTGGAATATCATGATGGAGACCCAGCAGGCCTGGATTTTTTTGCAATAGATCATATTAAAATACACTGGAGAGGGGGTGATAAGGATAATCTTTTAAGCAAAAATGAGATGAAATGGATTTTTAATTTGGATACACTTACACCGGGGGGATTAAACGTAGATTTTGAAATTAATACTTATATTTAACTATAATTATTTATTAAATCTATTGGAGATTATTTTAGGCTGTTTTATATTAATAAGATATTTTTTAATTCTAATTTTAGTAATACTGATTAATATTTTATAAATATTGATTATAATAAGTGTATTTTAAGTATGATGCATTCTCCCGATATACCTTTAAATGTGAATAAGAAGATTTTTCTATTTTGATCTTTTATTTCCCTTTTAAATTTATTCCCTCTTCTTTTGCCTCTCTTTTACCTTTTTAATCCTTTTTTTGAGAAAGAGAGAGTTTAACTGTTGCTAATATTCTACGTATTGCAATAAGAATATCTGACTATAATATTTGTTTTAATGTTATTGACAATATGTATGAAGTATGTTGCCAATAGGACTCTGATTATTGCAACATGAAAGACTGTTTAAGTGAATGGACTAGTTCGCTGTTCCTTTTCTTCAATGAACATGGAAGTAAATTGAGATCGTTAAGGATGCTAGGATGCCCAATAAAGTTGCAAAAAAAAAAAAAAGGGGAGGAGCTTATTTCCGAAAAAAGGCGCGAAAATTTGCCTATTTAAAAATGGAACTGACTGAATGGACTCACACTTTGATAAAGGCTTTGGCTGAAACGCGTTAGTGTGCAGAGGTGGAATTGCTGAATTTTAATTTTTACTGCTGCTGTCTTTTTTTGCTGCTATACCGAATAAAGGTTTTCATTAAAGATCCTGCATCCTGGATTTTGTAAAGCAAGAAGGAGCAAGCAATTAAGCAGTTGGATTACAACAACCACCTCACTAATCCATTCAATGTTCCTAGTCTGAGCCAGCTTCCATATTAAGTGGCTCATGAATATGTGAGTTTATTCAAGTATTTACTCATTCATATATTATTTGTATGTTATTACCCTATGCCTGTTTTTCCCATTGTGTTTTTACAGGTTTTATATTGAATATAAGGGTAATTATTGTTTCTCTGTGCTCTCACCATTTTTTACTGTTTTAACCATTTATTTATGTGAGGTGGAGTGACCCACATTGCTGGTGATTGTAGCACTTTGTCCTATATTGTTTTTTTCACCATATATACACTTATTTTACTATATACCGTATATACTCGAGTATAAGCCGAGTTTTTCAGCACATTTTTTGTGCTGAAAAACCCCAACTCGGCTTATACTCGAGTCAGTGTCTGTATTATGGCAATTTACATTAATTTACATTGCCATAATACAGACTGGGGGCTGGCAGCGAGCGCTTACCTCTCCTGCAGCTCCTGTCAGCTCCCTCCAACTCCGCGCCGGTCCGGTCAGCACCTCGGTCAGCTCCCAGTGTAAGTCTCGCGAGAGCCGCGGGGTCATAGTGCGGCTCTCGCGAGACTTACAGTGTGAGCTGAGAGAAGAGCTGCACGGACCGGCGCGGAGGAGTAGAGAGCTGACTGGAGCTGCAGGAGAGGTAAGTAACAGCTCTGCCAGCCTCCCTCCTCCCCCCACTGAACTGCCAATGCCACTGGACCACTAGGGAAGGAGAGCCCCCCTCCCTGCCATATATCAAGCAGGGAGGGGGGACAAAAATAATTAAATGAATAATACATAAATATAAATAATAATAATAATAAAAAAAATAATATAACAAAAAAATCAAATAATATTAATTAATAATATATAAATATAAATAATAATTAAAAAATAATAATAAAAAATAATAATATAACAAAAAAAATTAAAATAATAATAGATTTTTTTTTATAAAAATGCCCACCCCCCACCAAGGCTCTGCAACACAAACACACACTGCATCACACACACACACACCCTGCATTCATACACACACTGCATTCATACACACACACTGCACTCATACACACACACTGCATTCATACACACACTGCACTCATACACACACTGCACTCATACACACCCTGCATTCATACACACACTGCACTCATACACACACCCTGCATTCATAAACACCCTGCATTCATACACACACTGCATTCATACACACACTGCATTCATACACACACTGCACTCATACACACACTGCATTCATACACACACTGCAATCATACACACACTGCACTCATACACACACCCTGCATTCATACACACACTGCATTCATACACACACTGCACACTCATACACACACTGCATTCATACACACACACTGCATTCTTCATATACACACACTGTAAATATTCAATTAATATAATTTTTTTAGGATCTAATTTTATTTAGAAATTTACCAGTAGCTGCTGCATTTCCCACCCTAGTCTTATACTCGAGTCAATACGTTTTCCCAGTTTTTTGGGGTAAAATTAGGGACCTCGGCTTATATTCGGGTCGGCTTATACTCGAGTATATACGGTATATATTTATACATAATATAAACTAAATAAATATGTAAATACATAATAAAATAAAATAAAAAATATATGTGTGTAAATTCATTCTAACTGTATTTTAAAATTAATATATATATATATATATATATATATATATATATATATATATTTATATCAAAATACATGTAGAACAAAATAATATATATATATATATATATATATCTATATACGTATATCACTATATATATATATATATATATATATATAACTATATATAAATAAAAATAATTTAGAAAATTATATATATATATATATATATATATATATATATATATATATATATATATATATATCTATATACGTATATCACTATATATATATAACTATATATAAATAAAAATAATTTAGAAAAATTATATATATATATATATATATATATATATAGTAATTCTACGTATATATTTTTTAGGTTATTTTATTAATTACAATTTGTGGGACCTGCCTGACAACCGAGGCCGAAAGTCCAGGGAATTTTATATGCTAGCACTATATTTAACCCTGTAACTTTCCAAGACACCATACAACCTGTACATGGGGGGTACTGTTTTACTCTGAAGACTTCGCTGAACACAAATATTAGTGTTTCAAAACAGTAAAATGTATTATATCGATGATATCATCAGTGAAAGTGACATTTCTTGCATTTTTCACACACAAATGGCACTTACACGGATGATATAATTGTTGTGATATGTTTTACTGTTTTGAAACACTAATATTTGTGTTTAGCGAAGTATCCTGAGTATAACAGTACCCCTCATGAACAGGTTTTATGGTGTTTTCAAAAGTTACAGAGTCAAATATAAGTCTTGCGTTTCAGTTTTTTCACATTGAAATTCACCAGATTGGTTACGTTGCCTTTGAGACCGCATGGTAGCCCAGGAATGAAAATTACCCACATGATGGCATACCATTTGCAAAAGTAGACAACCCAAGGTATTGCAAATGGGGTATGTCCAGTCTTTTTTAGTAGCCACTTAGTCACAAACACTGGCCAAAATTGGTGTTCAAATTATTTTTTTGCATTTTTTACACACACACAAATATTAACACTAACTTTGGCCAGTGTTTGTGACCAAGTGGCTACTAAAAAAGACTGGACATACCCCATTTGCAATACCTTGGGTTGTCTACTTTTGCAAATGGTATGCCATCATTGGGATAATTCTCATTCCTGGGCTACCATGCTGTCTCAAAGGCAACGTAACCAATCTGGCAAATTTGAATTTGAAAAAACTGAAAAATGTAACATGCTATATTTGACCCTGTAACTTCCCAAAACACCATAAAGCCTGTACATGGGGGTACTGTTTTATGTGAGACATCACTAAATACAAAAATGTGTATTTTATTGCAGTAAAAGCAAACAGTATTATGACATTCACAGTTAGAATGTCACGTAGAACTAAAAGATTTTTTTAAATTCTTATTTAATCCCATTTAAAAAAAATATTTTATTCATATTAAATTATGTTTCATACCTAAATAGTTGATGTTAAATGAAAGCCCTGTTTCCCCTGAATAAAATAATATATAATAAGTGTGGGTGCACATAATATGAAAGAGGCGAATTACGCCTGAACAGACATATAGCGCAAATTCAAGTTTTTGTCACAATGTGTACATTTGGCTCAGTCCTTAAGGGGTTAATATAGATTGACACTTTTATAAATTAATTCTGTTACCCCCTGGCTGTCAATCAGATACCTGGTCCTGTTACTTCCTGGTTGTTTAGCTCAGTGGAGGTAAACTCAAGAGGCAGGTAACTATTTCCATTTTACAAAAAAGTGCAGATTTCAATAGAAATGTACACTTTTATAAATTAACTTGGTTATGACCCCCTGGCTTTCAGTCAGACTACCTGTCCTACTGCCTAATAGTTTCAAGAGGCAGAAAATGCCCAGAGCACCTGCCTTGCACTGAGCTGCAATGGGAAGTCTGTGATTGGGCAACCAAAGAAAGTCTGTGCAGAGTTAGGAGGGGAGGCTTGCAAAAGCTGCAGAAAAAAGATCTACACCTTTTGCAAACATATTTTTTAGTTATAGTCCAATTAAAAAAAAATGTAAGCACATACAAGCATGTTTTCATTTCAAGTATATCTACTAAACAGTGATTTTTATTTATTTTGTGTATTTAGGCAGTGGCGTGTCCCTTTAAGTAAATCTATGACTAGAACACTAATGACTTAAGAGACTAATAGGGGGACATTAAAATGCTTAAACTCTGCCCATTAACAAAAAAATTCCAAAATTCACAGTCTACATAAAGAAAAGTAATTGCTACTTTTCCTTATGAATAACAAATAATATAAAGTGAACCTAAAAATAAGAGGAAGACAAACATGTTATTTAAAAATAATATGGATGATATGACATTTGTCACAGAACAATTAATGATCTGCAGCTATAAATGGCAGCTAATTGATGCAGAGTGTTAGGTAGTGAATGTTGATGCTTCTGTATATATTATGCATTGTTAACCTTTGTGGTCCTATGTCGGAATATATCCGACTAAATATTTTACCTCTTGCGGTCCAATGTCAGATTTTCCCTGGAGAGTACCACCAATTCTCTGTGCTGGGAGATGCAATTGTGTGGACTTTGCACCAAGCTCTCAGTATTTTCCTGGATAAGCAAATCTATATCATAATCTATAGGTAGGGTTCCAATATCTCACATTCATGTGGTTGCAAGTGTGGAAACAACAAACATATAAATCAATTCTTCATAGCACAATGCATTTTTAATAAGATTCTCCAATTAATTGGACAGTATCTGCAGGTTGCATGTTTTAATAGTCATACCTAATTAGTGGTTCAATAAAGTGTCTATAGAATAGCAGATATCATTTAGAGACACTACAACATGCTCTCTTGGAATGTATTGATAGCCCATGTAGCAAAATAATATTATAAACCTAGAGACTCATTGCATCTTCTAATTTCCCTAACCCTCTTACTGTATCAGACAAAACTAGGGATATTATAGTATATAGTATAGTATATATCACACCATTGTCAAAGATTGAGCAGAAAGTCTGCCAGTAGTTCCAGGGCTCACTTTATACAATATGTTACATGTTACAGAAGGATGATCCCTTCAATTAGTGAAAGACATGTCGTCCTAATATGGTCCAAAATGATATGTAAAGCTCAGCATTTTGCCATTTCCACTTTAATGATGGTATGTGCATTACTTTGTTTACTGTCTCTTGGTTCTTAGGCTGATCCATGATTTTTTCCCTGGCATTGCACCTGCTTTGTTCCTTCACACTATGAATAATCCTCTTCCATCCCGGGTAGTCACTTCATAACCTTGTGTTTGCATGAACTGTTCTTGCAAAGGACTTATGAGCACAAAAGATGGAGCGAGAGGACTTTCTGGAAGCAGAAACTGAACTGATGTATCCAGAACGGCTGCTCTGTCTTTTGTCTAAGAACAATAGGAGACGAGGAACTGTGTTCTGCCAAGGTTTAATGATTTGTATCATGCCAACAGAATCTTGTCCAAGTTGTAACACACTCTGAAAGGTTAGTTGGGTTGTGTCGTCTTGGAAATACAATACATCTCCACAAAAGTAGTTATTCTCAAATAACCTCCCAGAACAGGTGGTAGAGATATTGCTTTGCTTTTTTTAATTATTATTATTATATTTATTTTTTTCAGGGTGGTGTGGTTTTACATTTCAAATGTTTTTCATTCAGATATTATTTACATATATGTGTAAGCCATGCTGTACGTGGAGTTCTACTGTACTCTATGTAAACTACATAGCCTTTATACAAAACGGTTTTGCAGCAACATCCATGAACCTCTACAATGCATCACAGGAAATGTTTTCCAAAAGACAAAGGGGTGCCTGGTGGGTACCCCTGCTTTATAATTTATGATCAATATTGCAAGGGTATTTTCTTTACTTAGTTCTAAATAGCATCCCTGTGTTTATGAACTCTAGATAAAAAAAATTATAAAATACATTTACACATAGAAACTAAGATCTGAAATATAGATTTGTTTGTATGCACACATCTTCACAACCATACAATGAAATAAAGTTAAGTCATTTCTCAATACAGAAAAACAGCAGGGAAAATGTTACAATCGCAGTTAGCATTTACGTATGCAACACCCAAGGGTATTCCTGCAGTATATATGCTCATTTCCCTCGAGGATTAGCCGTAAGTCTCCCATGTATTAGTTAAACCCAATGTTCTCTTTTTTTGTTAGGTAAGAGAAATGCAGTGTCCTTGGTAACTTCTTAATTTCTTAACTACCCTATGCAGTAATGATATACATGTAGCCTGGCTTATTTTCCTGTGTTACTCCAAGTGGGACATATATAGCAAGCATCAGTGCAGCCCGATAGGGAAACATTCCAAGACAAAATTATTCTAAAAATGAAAGCCGTGATTAAAACCTTTCAGCTGTGAATCTAGCCTTAGAATTCAGAGCTGCAACCACATTCCATTCAGCAGAAGCCATGAGGAAAGATATATCATTAGGTAGATTCTAGACTTGGAGATTCTCTTTGGTCTGAATTGCAATTCACATGAATTCCCAAACTCTTAGCAGAAATGTACCTGAATCATAAACCAGATGAGCTGCAAATAACCAAATAAAGAGATGATTAATAGGAAAAACTGAATGATTGACAGTCACAGATCAAATGAGAAGTGAGAAAAAGAAGGGGAAGGGGATAAAATATATATTTATACCTTTTTTAGTGCTCCTCCTGTTTTTCCCCCTGTTACTTTTTCTCACTTGTTCTGTGAACTTCTAAACATTTCTTTGTTTTAATTAGGATATCTCTGGACTTTCCAGTTACTTGGTAGAACACCTCATCTTGGTACTCGTGATCCAACCACATACCTCTGTTTTTCTTGTGAGGAAGGTTATTTCTGTAAAGAGATCTAATGTCTAAACCTCCTTTGTGGCACATTCTGCTTAATTTAGAATGTATTATCTCCTGCTCTATTAATAGTCTCTAGACCCTGCAGGAGACTCCAGTTTGTGATTAAATTTAAATTCACAAAGCCCAAGACAAAAACTTCAAAAGTAAGTTAACATCTGATTGAAAATTAAACCATTTTTTTTAATGCAGGCTGTGCCAGTCACAGACAGGAGAGTTGTGGCTAGGGGTGCATAAACAGAAACAAAAGTCGTTCAATTCCTAAATGTCAGAGAATTGAGCAGTGAGACTGCAGGGGCATGATCTATATACCAACACTGCTTCATTAAGCTAAGGTTGTTTTGAAGGCTATAATGTCCCTTTAAGAAATGTCACCATGATATCTCCTAAAAAAGATGTATAGATGCACATTAGCAGTAATGCAATATATAAATGTATACTCCTGATTATTTTAGGTGCTCTACACCTGCTTATAGGAAGAATTGTGGTCACTGGAGCACTACACATTTTTCTTTTGCATTTCATCCTTTGTCTTTGCTGGAAGACCATGAGTGCAGCTTTTTCCACTTTTCACTTGGATAACATCAGCCCTGGCTGGCACCCGGCATTTACAATCCTTAAGCCTGTGTGCAAGGATTTTTTGCTTATATATATATATATATATATATATATATATATATATATATATATATGCACTCAGGCTGCAAAACAACGTGGCCGGGTGCACTACCAGGGCTCCAACATCTATTTTGCAAATAGACGGCTGCACTCTAGGTCTTTGAAAGACCGAGAGTGCAGTCGTCTATTTGCAAATTATATATATAGATATATAGATGTAAAATGGAGAGGTAAAAAGGGAAATCTAATTTAGTTTTTAGATATGTGTGAGAAAGAAGCAGTGTACCTGCTCGTTTTGTTTATATCAGTTTCATTATACTTTCATTACTGAAAAAAATGAAGCCTCAAAGCATTCCATTATAAAGGCAACAGAGTGCAGTTAGTGTTTTTTTTTTTTACTCTGGGGTGGGGGTTGCGGATGGCAGATATGAATACTGGTTAAAAACCCACTCTCCTAAAACACATAGGAAGGATCAGAAAAGGGACGTTCTCTACGGTCACTATAACTCCTACTATGCTCAGCCAAACAAACAGAAGGAAGTTGTATCTTAACATTTAGCAATCTATGCTGCAGTATTGGCAACAGAAGAAGTCAGGCAATTTAGCTTTTTCATCCCGTGATAATACGACTAATATGGCTGTATTTTTTTTTTTTAAATCTATCTAGAGATTAAGAAACCTGCCATGCTTCATTTTAATACGTTGAGTGTGGAAAAAAGATGTGCTATTTAATTTATCCGAACTCAGTGGACGAGAAATGGTTTAAACATCAAGAGCTTTTTTTCCCCTTAGTCTCCTATCAGTTGAAATGCATAGCAAATCACAAAATGAACTGGCCGTTTAGCAAAACAAAATTCATATTAATTTCAAGCTTCCACTAAATGATCCTCTCATCTACTTAACTACATTGTTGAGTCGGTTACAAAGATAAATATCGTTATATTAAAACGTGGGGGAAACAAATTTGGGGCAAAGTGCTGAAGATGGAGCTATGCGCATAAATATTTTATTTCCATGGCGATTGCTAAATTTTTTAGCATTCAGTAGCAGAATTGCTTTAATAATTGCCATTTACAAATAAACCATTGCTTTAGTGCTCCGCTATGCCAAGTTTGCTCTCCGCACATCTGTCTTTTCTCACAAAGGGTTAAGTAACTATATTAAAGAATCTGCTCTCAAGTAATTACATTTTATTCCCTGCAATGACTGTTTCAATTTAACCACTCTCCTGTCACTTTTCACTTTCCATCTCTGCACAGAAGCGGCTTGGCAGAAATACGGCGGCACAATTAGTTAGATGTGATATTAAAGATTCAATCGAAATTAAATATTAAAAAGTTTTTCCGCTGATCCATGCACCGATCAAATCCATCTGTTGCTATAAACTCTAATGTTGCCATATGCTATCTCTGCTGACTGCTTTTACATCACAACTTTAGCAATATTGATGTATCTATACCCATATAACACAACTGTATATCTAACTATGTAAGAAACATTTACACAGTTACACCTAGATCTCAAAGAATTATGGAACATTACAGACTGGTCTATTGCAAATATGTCTTTTCAAATATTAATAAAAATTTTTGCCTGAGAGGGACTCACTACTGAGCTAAAACATTTTATATTTCACATTAGAATTACTTTTTTAAAGAAACACTGAAGTGGCTAGGGTGCCAGGATGCCCTGTTGTCCCTCCACCCCCTCTCCCATTGTAAGTAGCCAAACCATTTTAGAACAGTTTGAATTCTTAACTGTGGTTCGCCATGTGCTACTACTTTAATTAGAGAGTTGGAAGCTCTCTGTCTGAGCTAAACGTTGTAGTTCATTGGCTAAGAGTGTCAGCTGATTGCTCTCAGCCAATTGGCTAATCCTTGCAAGGGTGTCAACGGAAGCTCCTGCTTAGTGAGCTGTAGTGGTTATGGTGTGTGAAGTGTTCCTTTAACCCAGTATTGAATAGTTACCCAGTATTTTTTGTCTGTTTGTAATTTTTATGGATTTTAAATGTTTATTTGTGATTTAAAAGAATTTCAGATGGCATTGCTTGCTCAATTACAGAATTGGTCACACCTGCTATATTTTTTTGTAATAGTCCTCTTTGAACTCTGAAGGTATGTTTCTTACTATTAAGTTATATATTTTTTTTTTTTTTTAAAGTGTCATGTTTTGGCTGACTTTGTTCTAAGCATTTTTTACAGGCAGATCTATAATGAAGGAAGTTCATGGTTTTGAGTACTAGCTGGATAGAGATGTTTTGTAAGGTTTTAGTTAAAGGACACATTGTACGGCTTCCTGTCAAACCTAGTGGAAGATAACACAGTGATTGAATAAACGGAACCTGAAATAAACAAGTCACTTACTTTGTGAGCGTAAAAGCCAGCTTGATGACCATCTTGAAATATGTTAAAAGACAGATGAAGTTATGCGCATGATTCTAGATTTATAACTACAGAAAGTGCCAATATGAAATATGCTTATTCTTAACCAATGCTTACTTAGATTTTTTTGTATTCCTAAAGAGATGTATAAACAACTTGCTTGTCTTAAAGGGACATGCCAAATAGGATGGTTATGGAAAATGTCATTAAAAAGTATTTAAACTGGAAACCTAGTCTTTACAACCCACTTCAGATTTATAATATTATTATTATTTTTAGCATTTATATAGCCGCAACATATTCCCAATATTTACAATATTATAAAAGGAAAATTTAACACAATCAGACAAATACAAAATGTTACAGGACCCTGTTGATGAGGACCCTGCTCAAACAAGCTTACAGTCTAGAGGAGGTGCGATATAAAACACAGTAGGACAGGGGATAGCAGCCAAACAAGGTGGGAGTGAAGCAGAACTGGAGGAAAGAGTAGAGTACAGTGCTGAGAGAGCAAGGGGCAGGTATCTGAGATAGAAGTTACTCTGGGAGGCCATAAGCTGTCCTGAAGAGATGGGTTTGAGAGGTTTCTTAAAGACTAGGGGAGGCAGGCTGTTCCAAAGGAAAGCAGTCGCCCGTGAGAAATCTTGCAAGCGCGGGTTAGCAGTATAAGTGCGAGTAGCGGACACGAGAAGGTCACCGGCAGAGCAGAGGGGCCAAAAATAAGCTAAGAAATAAAACAGAGGCTAGAGTTGCCAAGTTCTCTATAGATAAGGGTTAGTATTTTGAATTGACTCCTATCAGGTACAGGAAGCCAATGTAAATATTGAGAGAGGGGCGAGGTGTGAGAGGAGTGACTGAAGAGGAAAATCAGTCTGGTGACAGCATTCATTACAGACTGTAGCCATACAATACAGTTTCTGGGAAGATCTATTAGGAGAGAATTACAATGTATGAACACATTTCCCATGATGCCCTGCCAGTCTTAACCTAATAACATATTTAAAACATACCTTGAGTTATGTCTGACTTAATAATTTATAAGACTCTAGATGTTAGCAGACTACGATACAAATAAATAGCACATGAAAATCCAAGTGTCAAATTTTCAGGGAGATATTATTCAATAACACCTTTATCTATACCCTGGGGTAGAGGGACAGTGTTTACCCACTTACCTTTGGGAATGGAAAGGCCTTTCACACCAATGCAGGGGATCATTTTATGTGATGCTGCCACTATATTATATTGAATAGAGTGAAACAGTAATGTCAGTATACTAAAAAGTGCATTTTTATCTGTGTTGATTGACAGGGTTGGCAATATAGAACCTACAGGAGATTTGTTACACTTAAAACATGAATCACAGTTTAATTTATCCATAGAGAATAGTTGGCAGGTTGAGAGACATCTCTTGCTAGTAAAGTTTTATTAAACTGTCTATAGCAGTGGTTCACAAACTTTTTAGGTTAAAGGTGCCCTTAATATTTCAAAAATTTTCCAAGGCACCCTAAGTCAAAATTATTAGGTTACATATCTGTAGAGCGCAGCGGCATTTACTGGGGCTATAGTGTAGTGTACAGTGTTGGTGTTTGAAGCGGTACCTATATTTAGCTTTAGTGTTTAAATACAGCAGTGTGTTTGCATGTAATGTTTGCATGTGATTGCAGGGGTGTGTTTAAATTTAATGTTTACTTTTAAATGTGGATGTTCATTTGTGTGAAGTATTTGTGTTTGAGTGAAAGGGTGTGTTTGTATGTCCTTTTGGAGTTTGAATGCATGGGTGTGTTTGTATGTAATATTTGTGTTAGATTGCAGGCGTGTGTTTGTATGTTGTCCTGGTGTTTGACTGCTTGGATGTATGCACATACACTACCACATGCATACATACAAACATATTTACACAGATATACATACACACAAATTCATATAGACACTAACACTTACACACATAGATGCACACTGACACATTCACACACACTGACACATGCACACACCTTAACACACACATACCCTGACACACACAAACATTGATACATGCACACACCATGATACAGATACACATACTGACGTAAAAACACACACAATGACACACAGATGCACATATCCTGATACACAGATGTGTGCGCACACACAGACACACACTGACACATAAGTACACTGACATATATACACACACACACACACAGATGCACACACTCATACATACACACACACACACACACAAAGACACACTCATACATACACACACATACATCCATACACACATAGACATATTCATACATACATGCACACACTCATACACACAAACACACATGCATACATACACACGCATTGATACATACACACTCATTCATACATACACATGCACACACACACTCATAAATACACACACACTCATACATACACACACACTCATACACACACACTCACACATACACACGCAGACTCATACACACACACACACATACACACACTCATACACACACACACACACACTCCTACATACACACACACACACACACCTGATCTCCAGCCACCCTCCTGTTAGCTTACCTTGTGTGTCCAGGAGGGTGGCTTGGAGTCCTGCTGCTGGCTGGTGGGAGTGAGGGGGTCTGGAGCTCTTTGTGCTCCTCTCCCCTCCTGCTGTGGCTGCCTCCTCTCCCTCCTGCGCGATTTCCCTGTTCAGTAGTAACATTTTGCGGTACCCCTGTGTGCCTGGGGCGCCGCGGCACACACTGGTCTATGGAATTCCAGACGCCGCACAACATTTCTGATTATTTTGCATCAGAGGAACGGATTTATAGATGGATATGACTTTAGTACCACTTGACATGTCTTTGACAGTGTTAAACACCAACAGACACCAAGACAAACAATAAAGTTGAAGCAGAAAACAGAAATACACTGTGCATTGCTATATATGGCTGCCCATGACTAGGTCTCTTTCCTAAATGAGACTATAAGCACCTGTTTTATTTTCATAAAAATGACCCAAAACATGAAAAAAGTAATGCGTTATAAAAGAAAAAGAGACCTGTAGCTTTCTTTACGTTCTAATTAGACAGAGAAAAGACTTAGAAACGGAAAGGAGCTATTACATATGAATGTAATCCACGCTTTAAGAACTATTTCAATAAATACGTAAATAAGGCAATTTAAAAGATGTAGCACGGCTACAGTAACAAAGATTTAAAAAAACACCTATTCTTTTCCCAGGAGATTATACTCATACCTGTCTGTGTCCTTCACTTCACCGAACACTGTGCTGTTTGTGCTCATTAAAACATAGCACTTTGAACCTGAAGATCTGTGATTGGTACCTGAGATGGTAACGGAGTAGATTTGAGCAGTATGCCTGAGGAAGATGCAGGAGCAATGCTGTAGGTTATCTGGGACACTGATCTGCTATATCATTATCCCAGGGCTTGTATTCTTACAGGCATAAAGACAAGACATGGGAAAATCGGAATACTGAATAATACAATGCATACATATAGCTGTGATAAATAAAATAAGGAAACACTGTGTATTCTGTAGCTGTAGATACCAGATAACAACAAGCATGCTTGTAGTAGACTTGTGTTTTATGTGTGTATTCAGGTATTTTTATCATTATTACTATTATTAATAACATTATTAACATTATTGCAAAATGAATCATCAAGGAATAGGCCTTTCTATGCTACTAGTCAAAGTTGACAATTTTAGTTGGTGCATGAGTGGTGAGCCTGCAACCATTTGTATCCTTCAGTAGAGAAATTAATTAATTGCACGCATCTTCGTTTTGCTTGTTGTTTTCAACAGAACTAATAATATTCACTTTTATTTTTAACTTTTCATTTGATTAAACTAAGAAAATGAGTCAGAGACAGTTATTGTACCATTACAAATAATTTTTTTTACTTTGTAAGTATATATTGCCAGTAAGATAAATTGCCTCTGACAAGACGGTGGGTCTTCTTGGAGATTTTTGAGATTAATTTGGTTGCTGTAGAATGTAGTTTGCCGCAGAATAAGGTGCTGGAACCGCGCAGCTTGGACTCTGCCACCAAATCATTTAAGAAAATTCAGTTGTGAAACCTGCAGTCGCTCTTGGGTAAGCTTCAATTTGTGTGCCAGATTAGTCCTATGAGGAGGGTGTTTAAGCGCAGCTTGGCAGTGGCTACTTCGGGGGTGGATTGCCCTAATTATTATGTGCGGATCACTCGCCCGTTGTGCGAGGAGTTGGGGGTTTGGTCTGTCTTTTTGGATGCATTTAATGGGTGGTCATATTGGCAGGCGCTTGAGGTGTCCAATGCGGTGCTCCATTTGTTCACTGATGCCACAGTCATGGTGGGTTTTGGGGCCATCTTTGAGGCCTACTGGTGTGCCAAGCCTTGGCCAGATTCTCGGCATACGGCAGGTTTGACTAGGAACTTGGCTTTCTTGGACCTCTTTCCTATTGTGGTGTCTGTGGAGATCTGGGGTGATCTTTTCAGTGATCCTAGGGTGGTCTTCCACTGTGATGATTTGGGGTTTGTGCAGGCCATCAACAATTTGTATGCTTCATCCCCTCCTGTGGTTCGTCTTCTGCAGTGCCTGGTGATGCACTGTTTGCTTCTGAATGCATACTGCAGGGCTGTACATATCGCCGGGGTTGCTAATGTTACAGTGGATGCTCTTTCTCATTTTTAGTGACGGGAATTCCTAAGGTGCCCGAGGTGGATGAGATGGGTTTCCATTGTCCAACGGATCTGTGGAGCCCTGGGTTGACCAAGTGAATTTGGCAGTGTTATGGTAAGGCATGGAGCGAGTGGCTAGTATTCAAAAGGCAGCTTGGTGCTTTTCGGTCAGATGGTGAGCGAGTGCAGGGTTTATTACAACTAATTTGGTTCTGGGAGGCCTCGGGCTGTTCTTTCTCGGCTATGTCTGGGAAGTTCTCCGGGCTGCGCTTTTGGTTTAAATTCACGAGGGTGTTGGACATTACTAAGGGTGTCCTAGTTTCGTTGGTTATGAGGGGCTGTCGGAAAGGGCTTTACGCGTTCTGATTCTCAGAGGCCGGTTTCCGGTGCTCTTATAGGCATATCTTTGGTTCTGCCGCAGGTTTGTTCCTCCCCGTTTAAAGTGGCATTGTTTTGGTTGGCATTCTCCTTTGCCTTTTTCGGGGCCATGTGGGTGGGTGAACAGGTGAGTCCATCCAAATTGGTCCCTGGGGGTTTGTTATTGGGGGATGATTTTGGCGCAGCGGATGTCATGACGTTTTTGATTCACAGGTGTAAGACGGATGTTTTGGAACGGGGTATGTTACATAGGATCCCTAGCTCTATGGTTTGTGCTGTGGCAGGTCTTCATGCTTTCTGGGAGATTTGCCTAGCGGGTGAGGGTCCTTTGTTGGTTCACGAATCTGCAGTTCTGTTTTCCAACCAAAGAGGCTGATCACTTCATTTGCTACTTTAACCTGTTTTACCTTATCCTTTATATTCCTCTTTAGTTTTATCTCATTGTTTCCCTGTCTCCTGTAAACCTGCTTTGGGGCTTATTACCTAAACTCTTATTTTCTGTAATTCCTGCAATTTTGTTTATATAGGTTCTGCTTTCTCCCTTTATCTTTATCTCTGTTTATCCTGTCATTCTTTTTGTTTCCTTTGTCTGAACCATGTCTAATAATTCAAATAAAGTACCTGAAGTCAACACCGGCATAAGTCTCCTCTCTGACCTGCTCAGAAGCATGATACTCTGAATTTCTCACAGGGGGGCTAGAGACTCCAGGGCTTTGGAACAGGGCAGAATTAAGCTCAATAAGAGGGTCTCACATTTTGTGAAGGGAATGGGTGGGGGGGGGCTGATGGTGTGTCATCGCATCTTTGAGTGTAATGCTTCTATTTATTTCTGCAGTGATGGGGTCCACCTGACACATGTTGGGCTGGATTTATTTAATTAAGCTTTGCAGGAGGCTTTGGAGGAGGCCATGGCTGTGGTGTTGGGGCAGCCCAACTGATTTAAGGGGTAAACCAGCAGGTGTTGTGGCGGTATATGGCCCTTGTGCCCAGTGGTCCGTGAAAGTGGATGGGTAGGGCTGTCCCTCCCCTAACCTCAGGTACAGTGATGGATAACGGACATGCCCACTGAGTCAACTAACAGGCTAGTGGTTAGCATTATGCAATGGTAGGCCAAAGAAAAAGCCTTGTGCTGATTGGAACGAGGGGGGAAGGGGCAGCTCCCCTAAGTTATGGTTGGTTTGCAAGGTTACGTATATATTTACTGAGTAATTATGTATATAGTGTTTTATGTTATAAAGTTGAAGTTTAAAGATTTATATATTTTTTAATAAAGTTGTTGCCTATTTTAATCCAAAGCAAGTCTGGTGTGTTTTCATTGGAGCAAAGGCTGGAGGTTTATCAAGGGGTCAGGTTTATGCCCATACACAGTTACCCTCTACTTATGCACAAGACCCTGTGGAGCCAGGCAGGAACAGGGACATGTGAGTGTGAGGGGAGTTTATACAGAGGAATGTGGTAAAGTGGTTTGGTATGTGGGTGGAGTAGTTTGGGTAGATGGGTGGGCTAGTCTAAATAGGTTGCCATCTTACAGTACAGCAGCCATCTTAATTATCAGTTGGGAACACCTTCCTAGCCTCCCTCCCTTTATTTGTTTCATGTTTGTATGTCAGTGTGTTTTGTTTGTCACAGCTTGTTTGCCCAGCGCGCATGGTGGGTGTCCAGTGGGTGTGGTGGGTGCCCAGCGGGCTTGGTGGTTGCCCAGTGGGCATTGTGGGAGCACAGCAGGCGGTGTGGGTGCCCAGCAGGCATGTGGGAGCCCTGCGGCTTGTGTACGCCCAGAGGGCATGTAGCGGTATATGGCCCTTGTCAACCGGGGGTTGCAGCAGTCTGTGAAAAGTGGATGGGTAGGGCTGTCCCTGCCCTAACCCCAGGTACAGTAATGGATAACAAACGTGCCCACTGAGCCAACTAACCTAGTGGCTAGTGGTTAGCATTATGCAATGGTAGGCCCAAGAAAAAGCCTTTTGCTGGTTGGAACGACGGGGGAAGGGGCAGCTGCCCTTAAGTTGGTTTGCAAGGTGGTACTAAATTACGTATATACTTACTGTGTAATTATGTATATAATGTTTTATGCTATAAAGTCGAAGTTTAAAGATTTATATAATTATATTTTAATAAAGCTGTGGCCAATCTTAATCCAAAGCAAGTCTGGTGTGTTTTCGTTGGAGCAAAGGCTGGAGTTTTTTCAAGGGGTCATGTTTATGCCCATACACAATTACCGTCTACTTACGCGCATATGTGAGTAGGCGGACAGATGGACAATCGGACAGACGGGCGAACTGACATTTGGTCAGTGGGTGGCCGAGTAATTTGTTGTTTGCTTAGTTAGATTTCTATACATGGAAATAGATCTGTCAGTAACACTTTAAAAGCCATTGCACCAATACAAGATAATACACACGGTGTATTCCGCAAGAGAACAATGGCAGTTTTTTTTTATGTGGAATTGGACACATTATTGTAACAACCAAACTGTGTACATAGAGATACTGGGTCTCGGTCTGCAGCAATATCTAATGAGTTGCTGTGCTATTATTTTTCACATTAGGAAAGGGAAGTTATTATCATGGGTACATTAAATAGAAATGAAAAAAAAATGTATTTATGAAGAAAGCACAATATGCTATTTATTGTCGCAACACATACATGTTGAACATAATAGAAAACAGCACTCCATGACATTCAAATTGCAACCGATTTTCAGAGTAAATTATTTTATTTTTTTAAAGAATAAATACACTGGAAAGATTTTGAAAGTACATAAATGTATTGTGTTACCTCTTTAACCCCTTAAGGACACATGACATGTCTGACATGTCATGATTCCCTTTTATTCCAGGAGTTTGGTCCTTAAGGGGTTAAAGGGACACTATAGTCACCGGAACAACTTTAGCTTAATGAATCAGTTTTGGTGTATAGAACATGCCCCTGCAGCCTCACTGCTCAATCCTCTGCCATTTAGGAGTTAAATCCCTTTGTTAATGAACCCTAGTCACACCTCCCTGCATGTGACTTGCACAGCCTTCCAGTAACACATCCTGTAAAGAGAGCCCTATTTAGGCTTTCTTTACTGCAAGTTCTGTTTAATTAAGGTTTTCTTATCCCCTGCTATGTTAATAGCTTGCTAGACCCTGCAAGAGCCTCCTGTATGTGATTAAAGTTCTCTTTAGAGATTGAGATACAATTATTTAAGGTAAATTACATCTGTTTGAAAGTGAAACCAGTTTTTTTTTTCATGCAGGCTCTGTCAATCATAACCAGGGGAGGCGTGGCTAGGGCTGCATAAACAGAAACAAAGTGATTTAACTCCTGAATGACAGTGAATTGAGCAGTGAAATTGCAGGGGAATGATCTATACACTAAAACTGCTTTATTTAGCTAAAGTAATTTAGGTGACTATAGTGTTCCTTTAATAATATAAATCTGAAGTAAATTTGAACAGGATGGAGACAGAAAATACAGTAGAATACAGAGGAAGTCCCCAAAAAAAGATGTCAAGTTTGTACTGAACTTCATTTTAGACTTTCTGCCACTGGCTGTCTCCCCATGCTGTGATATTTCACATTCTGACCTCTCTTCATGTTTTTCCACAAGAGTGGTTTCTAGCTGCACCAAACTCTACAAGGCCGTACATTCTAAGATGTCTTCTTAATGTCAAAACATGTAGTAAATATGCCCAGCAAGCACTACACAGTAATAACACTGACTTTTTAAAAACAAAATACATTTTTTCTTTTAACTGCTGCATTAATGTGAATTTGTCTTTTCTTTACTATTGTATATGTGTTCATTAAATTTAGGCATTTACTATAATGCTTTTGTCTAAATGAACTTAGGGTGTTATTTTATTCTTTGTGTACTACATTTACATGTACATCTATTAAGATAAACAGTATGTTTATATCAATTGAGAATTCATTGTCCACATATCCACTAATTATATAACCTTCCATACTACTATATTGATATAATTCTCCACATAGCTTTAGCAATATGTTTGACTTTATACACATTACAATATCACTGCTCATATATGTATTGTTATGTCAATTGCTTATACACATATAGTGAGACCCATTGTCTGTATACCTATAGTGCAAATATTGTCCTTAAAGCTATATCAATCTAAACCCCACAGTGCACACACAGGTTGCACTGGCATTTATGGTGTTCCGAGGAAATAAACATTCACATTCACACCCCCTCCGTTCCCCTCAGGACTTCACCACCCACTGGTATAAGACATTGTGCTTCATTTACACAGCCATCTCGAACTGTATATATCACTTTATCCACATTGAGTGTAATAAAGTGCTAGACTGTTCTTCAAGGCTAAAGCGTGAGCACATTAAGAACGACTGTCATGGTTCATATTAAGTTCAATTTCATTGGTTTTTATATTACACCCCGCAGCAATATCAGTATATGGTAATCAAGGAGCTGCAGATGAGGTATATTTCAGTCTGCCGTTGCTTTGCCGTACCAGCTGGAATGCATTTACGCTTTTAAATGTACTCAGTTTTATAGGAGCTCCCCTGTAAATGGATTGCATCTAGTATGAATTTGAAATCATATTACGGTCCTTGTGTGTCTGCTGCTGGGAATTTATTAACCCATGCTGAGAGGTGATATAGGATTTACCAAATTGCCTTATTTGGTCAGGGTATACAGACACCTGCTATGTACAAACATTAGGCAAGCAAAATTCTATTTTATTATAAAGAACTTAACAATTTCAGTGAAAAGCTGAATAGTAGGAATAAAATTGTTCAGTTTTTTGTCTATTCTGTTTCGTGCTTTTATGTAAAGAATGCTCTAATCATAATATAGAAACTGAGAGGTCAAGGTTTTAAAGTAGACCAATCACCATATAAAAAATACTGGAATCTTCCGCTCAATAATTGCTCCACTTAAAAAAAAAAAAAAAAACTTAGCTACATTTCTGCTGTTTATACAGATGACGGGGCCTGCTTTGAGGTATAAAAAAAGCCAGTATAGTTCATTTAGCTGTTCAGATCCCCACAGCCTGCAAGAAGTGAAGATCTAAAGAGTTGGTGTATTTCATTGCATTATGCTCCTCAAATCCTCATGTCTTATGCACAAAATTAAATCCTGCACCAAACTTCCACTACGCTTGGGCGTCAGCAATGGCTATAGTATTCATCAGCCCCATCAGCCCAAACGCATAGAACAAAACAAAGGGAAAAAAAAGGTTTCCACCTAATGTCTTACTATTGAGTAGCATTGGTTCTGTTTTAAATGAGTTTAGTACATCCCTAAAAAACTCTGAATCATTAGTCTATGAATAAAATTCACCAAATAAGAATGTATAGAAATTAAATCATACACTGTCTTAGCCTATCACGTTATGCCTTTCTTTACACAAGATTTTTTTGTACATGAATTTTCACGTATTCATCAAAATTTGCCCATCACCTTTTCATAACGTTTTGTAATTTTTCTTGCTTTTTAAGCTCATTTGCATAACCGCTTTATTTACAACTGATTAACACTCACATTTAAATGATTAACAATTAGCATTTTCTTTATTTCCCAGTCATTGCTATTGTTCATTTGTGTTAAATTTTTTCTCTCACTGATGCTGACTATAAAGCTAATATGTGCCAGTTATTTTTTTTAACACTCTCTAATATGATTTATCTCAAGATTAATCTATTTAAACAAAAAGGTTGTTCCGTGCCCACTTTTTGTTTGCTTTTCTCCCAATGTGTAATGCTTAATATTTGTTTCCTCTTCACTTAATCATTGTATGATGTTGCTTTGTCTATTTGAACACTTTGATTAAACTGAGTAAAACTGTTTATATTTTATCAATAAATTAGCTGATATAAGCATAGTATTTATAATGGATTTTAGTAACTGACATAAGCCATAAGAGTTACAAATAAAAATAGCTACACAACAGATGAAAGAGGTACGTGACTCAAATTATAATAGTAATGCCAAATGAGAAATTAATGATTCCTTTACGGCTGAATTTGATTATTGTATTCTAGATTATATTTATGAAATGTGCTTGTTAAAAGCTCTCTGCTGTGTGTATTTGATCTGTGCTCAGACTTACAAAAAAATGCAAACTGCTCCGTAACAAATGGTTTGTGATATGTTTTTAGTATATATTTTTATTGTAACTGTGTTTTGAATAAGAAATGTTTATTTATAGCTCATTTGAACGTCGTATTGTAAAGGAGACTGGCAGGTCGTTGCAAGCTTTGCAGTTCTTTACTTATGAAATAAAAAGGTCTCTCTCTATTTAGTTTGCTAAGGCCCGAGGAGCTGATAATTTTTGCATGATTCTATTGCCTGTATTGTAGAGTATAGGAGTGTCTCTTTTTACAGGGTAAAGTTTAAGTAACACTATTTAATGGAATTGTAATAACCGTGGATCTCTAGTATAAAGGATTATCTTAGCAAGCTTGCTTTATGGACATAGCTCTCTTTATTTCTGTCTAGTTCAATAAATTTGTTTCTCTTCTCAAATATTTTTTGTTTGTTCGTTTCTTGCTTTTTGAAGCATTTGCTAAGTTTTATACAGGTACCAAAAATTATTGTTCCTTTCTGCCTATCCGACAGTATATTTTCATGTTTCCATTTCTCAATTAAAGTAGTTTAGAGAAACCATTAATATTTTTCATTTAAAGAAACAAATTAAATCGTGCCATGATTCATCTCTTTAAAACATTTATCTAATCAATTATTAATTTTTAGTGAAATAATGTCCATTGGAATTTGTAATGTGGTATCGGGATGGTTAGATATACCACATAAATATTCTGCAGTCTTCTTTATTGCTTAATTACTTAATCTTATACAGCTGCTTCTGAATTCTAGATACTACAGGGCAACCCTTTTTATATGCTGCCCATCAATATGTATACATGATATGTGTGCCTGAAAAACTGAAAACACGTTGGATATGGTAACCCTGGGTATAGGGAATGTTATAAGATATATACAGTTGCAAGAAAAAGTATGTGAACCCTTTGGAATGATATGGATTTCTGCACAAATTGGTGATAAAATGTAATCTGATTATCACAACAATAGACAATCACAGTCTGCTTAAACTAATAACACACAAAGAATTAAATGTTGCCATGTTTTTATTGAACACACCATGTAATCATTCACAGTGCAGGTGGAAAAAGTATGTGAACCCTTGGATTTAATAACTGGTTGAACCTCCTTTGGCAGCAATAACTTCAACCAAATGTTTCCGGTAGTTGCAGATCAGAGTTATTCTTGACCATTCCTCTTTACAGAACTGTTTCAGTTCAGCAATATTCTTGGGATATCTGGTGTGAATCGCTTTCTTGAGGTCATGCCACAGCATCTCAATCGGGTTGAGGTCAGGACTCTGACTGGGCCACTTCAGAAGGCGTATTTTCTTCTGTTTAAGCCATTCTGTTGTTGATTTACTTCTATGCTTTGGGCCATTGTCCTGTTGCAACACCCATCTTCTGTTGAGCTTCAGCTGGTAGACAGATGGCCTTAAGTTCTCCTGCAAAATGTCTTGATAAACTTGGGAATTCATTTTTCCTTCGATGATAGCAATCCGTCCAGGCCCTGACGCAGCAAAGCAGCCCCAAACCATGATGCCCCCACCACCATACTTCACAGTTGGGATGAGGTTTTGATGTTGGTGTGCTGTGCCTTTTTTTCGCCACACATAGTGTTGTGTGTTTCTTCCAAACAACTCAACTTTGGTTTCATCTGTCCACAGAATATTTTGCCAGTACTGCTGTGGAACATCCAGGTGCTCTTGTGCAAACTATAAATGGGCAGCAATGTTTTGTTTGGACAGCAGTGGCTTCCTCTGTGGTATCCTCCCATGAAATCCATTCTTGTTTAGTGTTTTACATATTGTAGATTCGCTAACAGGAATGTTAGAATTTGCCAGTGACTTTTGTAAGTCTCTAGCTGACACTCTATGATTCTTCTTCACCTCATTGAGCAGTCTGTGCTGTGCTCTTGCAGTCATCTTTACAGGACGGCCACTCCTAGGGAGAATAGCAGCAGTGCTGAACTGTCTCCATTTATAGACAATTTGTCTTACCGTGGACTGATGAACAGCAAGGCTTTTGGAGATACTTTTATAACCCTTTCCAGCTTTATGCAAGTCAATAATTCTTAATCGTAGGTCTCCTGAGAGCTCTTTTGTGCGAGGCATCATTCACATCAGGCAATGCTTCTTGTGAAAAGCAAACCCAGAACTGGTGTGTGTTTTTTATAGGGCAGGGCAGCTGTAACCAACACCTCCAATCTCATCTCATTGATTGGACTCCAGTTGGCTGACATCTCACTCCAATTAGCTCTTGGAGATGTCATTAGTCTAGGGGTTCACATACTTTTTCCACCTGCACTGTGAATGTTTACATAGTGTGTTCATTAAAAACATGGCAACATTTCATTCTTTGTGTGTTATTAGTTTAGCAAGACTGTGATTGTCTATTTTATCACCAATTTGTGCAGAAATACATATCATTCCAAAGGGTTCACATACTTTTTCTTGCAACTGTATTTTTTTTGCAACACAACATCAATGTGTTATAAGACTTTGCCAACTTTTACTAGCTCTACTCAGGAGATTAACTGAGAAACCTACAATGCAGTTTGAATCAAACTCTCTTTGGAATTGCACAGGAACTTGGGAAACTGCAGAGGAATAGGTAGGATATTGGAGGGCTATTAGCAGACATTAAATCCCTGAATGAAACCACTGAAAATTTCAGGAACGTTGATGTTTAGTACACCTCTTCCAGAAATCCTGCCGTAAAAAATGCCACTAACATTAACCTATGCAGAAAGACACCTTTCTATTTGCACTGCAATGCCATATTGGATCATTCATACAAAATAGTGTTTGCAACCTCTGAATGTTTCTCTGTGCCTGCTGGCAAGAAGAATTTTAAACATATTCAAAGATTTAGGGGGAAAAGGAAATGATTTCTATTGAATTTGATCAGTAATCACAGTAAGAGCTTTCACAGAGGCGGAAGGTTTAGCGATAAGCAGAATTTCTAGAACATTGCTTGAGAATTTCCCAGAAGATAAATGTATTTTCTTCCATTTTCAGAGTTACAATCTTTTCATGAAATGCTGAGATCATGCAAAGGTTTTTACAAGTCAAATTGTTTATTTAGTAAAACAGCAGTGTTTAGCAGAGTAGGTCCCGTGTGACCCAAGATAAATTAAAGTGACACTCTAAGCACCTCAACCATTACAGCTTAATGAAGCAGTTATAGCTCAAGGATTACCTTAGATGCCGCATTTTTGTCAAACCTTTGACCAATATTTGGCTGGATGGTTTAATGTAGAATTAAAACATCGTCTTTACCTAAGCTGCAAAAAAAGGAGTAAAGGTGTTGACCATAACAAAGCCTTGCTTTTTTTTGTTTTTTCTCAGAAATTATTACATAAACAACAGACAGCACAGCACTCAAAGTAACATTGCACCATAACTGCTACAATAACCTGTAGTGGTTATGGTGTTTAGCAAAGTAGAATCTGCAATGAATCATGGGAGGTATGAGTCTGTTAATCGAAACGCCTAAGCATACATAAAAAAGATACCAGTGGCATTAAAAAATATATATTTTACAGCAAAATCTCCAGAATGACACTATTATACAAGTCATTGAAAAGTAATAGAGCAGGGCAGAGTTATTTTAGAAAGCTAAATAAATAAATAGAGATTTGATTTGCTGTGAAAATATACTTTAATAAATAATGAGAAATTGTTTTGATCACAATATTCAGAGAGAAAATAGGAATCTGCAGAGCAGGCAAACGCTACAGGACATCACGATAATATAAACATGCATATAAGGGTTTATTGACTGAGCTGGAACTGTGGCGAATTGACAAGAGAATTACAATTTTTAGACCAAAACAACTGAGATGAAACCAAAGCTGAGTTGTGAGATTTTTTCTTTTACGGTTCTTCTCTTCTTTTCCAAACATTTGCAATTGCTTTACCAATTTTCTGCAATTCCAATTTTAGTGAATAAATCATGAGAATGTGAATAAATGCAAATAAAACCCTGAGATCCCATTGTTTCTTTTAGTATGGGCCACTTCTGTGCACCATACTGTATTGCTGTATTGTACAGCGAGCAAATTAAACAAATTTGAAATGCCGATGGGCTTATTTATCATCTTGTGCGGTTAACAAGGGTTAACTCAATTCATTTTTACTTTTTTTTTTTTCGTAAACAGACAGACTGTGTGCCTTTGCACAATCCAGTAGTTGACATTTTTGCTGCTCCTGCAGCAAAGGGGTCTCTCGCACTGTTTCTGCCCGGGTGACACATAGTACTCTACACATTGTTGCACTGGTTCAATACCTTTTTAGGACATATGCTTCAAGGGAGTAATAGATTTAAAACAAATCAATTCTGCATCTGCCACCAGCATTGTTCATCGGTACAAACCCAGCTGGGCTGTTGAAACTCCCACCACGTGCAGTGGCTGAAATTTTATTGATCAATATACTGTAATTCATTTCTGAGAAATTTGAGTTAGAAGAATGGAGTCACTTACCCGGAGAGTGTCAGTGGTTGTATCCGTCACGAAAATCTTTGAAAAGTGTCTGAATCCCTTAAGTGCCATCACGACTTTGAGCGCACTGCAGGGTGACACTTTGTGGAAATATTTTGTCAATAACCCAACACTTTCCATGTTCTCCATTTCTCATATTGGTCGCACGTTCTAAATCATTTTTCATCCTTCCATAGTTTTTTTTTCCTTTCTAAAATTAACATGGGTTGGTAAAAATGTGAAGTGAACAAAATGTTGGTTTCCTTGTAAAACTAGCTGCAGCATTATAGAATGTGAAACTCGCTATGTTGCAACTGTTATTATTTATAAAACACCAACAATTTGTAGTGTTCTGCAGTTAATGAATAAACAGTACAATATATCACTAATCATTCAATTAAGTACAGAGAATGCTGTAAAAATCTAGTTTTTTGGGCAATGTGTAAAAATGTACTCAGCAATATACCCCATGAGCTTACAATCTAAATGCAATACAGGTATGAGTGAAATTGGTGCAAATATTGGCCAGTTTGGATATATATATTTTGTGTTATTTATTTTGCACGTACGATAAAAACAAGATTGTATAATCTATTGTTTGCTACAACATGCAGTGTTTGCCAATTGTTCAAGTTGACCTGTACAGTATACAAGGGTGGGGGCAATGGAACATAACAAGCATTTTCTAATCTGTGTTATAAATAAAACCATTGCCCAGAAAATATCCCCATATAATATTTGTAAGCAGATTTGCAGGTGACTTACTGCTGTAGGTGAGGGACTTTTTGCCTGCAGGGGTTTTTATACCATTTGCATTTTCTCACAGTTTCTCACAGTTACTGTATTATAACGTTATACTTTAGTAAAATTGGAGACATCATAAACAAGGAGACTGAAGGTCAACTGCTTTATGGATGTCTCCAAAATTCCAGAAAGAGGGCATTATATTTTCATAATGAATACTTAAGTGTTATATATATATTTTTTTATATTTTATGATTTTTTTTAGGATTAGAGTTAAAGTTAGGACCATCATAAGGTTTAGGGTTAAGGATATGATTCCATCAATCTACGGGCAGCACCAGAACACGCATGTCCAGTGTTTGTGAGATTGTTGGAAATGCCAACATTGAGTGATCCTCTCTTTCATTATGCTAGAATATCAGCAAAACTAATTCTACAGCCCTTCTTCCAGCATATGAGTTATGTGTATGAATAAATGTATATATACACTTAATCTGATTGAAGTGGTGATGATGCCCGGTGTCTCCTAGCGCCATTCCACTTTTTGATGTAAATCAATATTAAAATTTAATAAGATTCCTTGGGCTCACATGGAATCCAGGCACCATACGCACTTCACAAAGATGATGTGGTTATGGTGCCTAGCATGTCCCTATAACAGGAACTGCAAATATGGGCAGCAGTGACTATATTCACCACTACTATAGTATAGTCCAATGATGTTCGGGAACACAAAGGCTTCATCATGAGGCCAAAATGTTGTACACGTTGGCCCAAATAAAGCTGTCATTAATTCGGCTGTTGTGTACCCAAATTTCATGTAGTTGTGGGAGGCTGTGCCAACGCCATTTCGTGTGAGTGTCAATTAAGACTTGGATGGAGGTGTGTGGTCCCTTTCTATTATCCACTACTGGCATTTACTGCCCGTTCCAAATGTGCCAATAGAAGCACACCATCATCTGTCTCCACAACTCTTCTCTTACCATGTTATTACAAAAGGACTTAATTAAGGACAGTGGTTGGTGATGTATCAAGATTAGGGTCCAACATTGCAATATGAGTTACACCAAGCAATAAAGTATTTAATATACTGTGTGATGCTATCCACTACACAGACTGGGATCTGAGCCTTATCTGCCTGCTATATATTATCATTATAAATATCTCTGTCTGTCTGTCTGTCTCTGGCTATCTGTTTTTTGTTTATTGAGGCAATTATACTTCCGAGATCTGTAATACCTCTTTGTAGTGTCAGCATTATAACAAATAGTATTAGATTAAACTCTGATACTCAGCATTTTGTCAATTTGCCTTTGGTGGAAATAACGGTTGAGGTAGCATGACCCTACTTGAATCAAAACTACTCATTCTGCATAATCAGATGGAAAATAATGCAAGTTTAGCCAGAATTCATCCTTTCAGGCAAGATAACCATTTATTGGTGCTTATCCACTTCATTCTTCTTGTATAGCTCATCTTTTTCAATAAAGTAAATGCAGTATGTGTGAGATGAAAATATTCTTTCGCATAAAAAAAAAAATATATATCTTTATATATATATTCTTTCAATAAATAGTTGATGAGCAAGTTGCATTATTCTAGGGCAGAATTAACCAAAATACACAAGGTTATTCAAAGTTAAGTTAAATTCAAAGTGAATTTCAATTTTAAGGCCAAAGCAGCAGAGCTGGAAAAATTACTGAATTAAATAATTTTTCCAGTTCAGCTACATTGACTTTAAATTTGAAATTCATTTAGAATTGTCACTTTAATGAATAACCCTGAAATGTGAAGAAATTGATGTAGAAAAAACTGGACCAATATGTTAGGCACCTCTGCATCTAATTTAAGCAAATGGTGGCTATCTTTTGCATACCAGATGTTTATGAACTGCATTTTCAATTATGTTAAGCAAAGTCTTTAGCTAGCTGAGCATCATGGGAAATAGACTTGTGCACAGTGTAAACGTTTGTTTCAGCCGGACCACGAAACAAACAAAAACAAAGTTAACGAAAAAGATTTGGGAAAACGAATTAGAGAAAACCACAGGGCACGAAGATGGGCCAATCAGTGCATTGCAGAATATATACATAATACAAATATTATATTCATTGTATTAAATATTATATATATATATATATATATATATATTTATATGTATAGAGAGAGAGAGAGAGAAAGAGAGAGAAAGAGAGAGAGAGGACCTGTAAAAGAGGGCCCACCTAGGTCATATGAGAATAAATAGAGGGTGCTGTGGGAGGGGCACTTCCGAGATCGTCGACGACAGGTAGGCAGGGGCTTACTGGGTTTAAATAGGGTTCATAGTGCCTCCCACAATTACAGGCCAAGCCCTCTATTTGTGTACGGCACATTTAGAGGACGTATGGAATACAAATAAGGAAGCAGAAGTAGTGAAAGCAAAGTCAGTTGAGGTGTGCCGAAACTGACGTGAGGTTAGACCTGTAAAAGAGGGCAAAAATATAAGAAGCGATTCTTTAAGTCAGATTCTTTAAGGATGGTTTCCACCGACCCATATTTTTAATTATGTGTGTAGGTACGTGATTTCCGGAGGCAGCTGTGGCTGCTCCAATGCGGAATGAATGGCCCGATAAGGACTATGGTTTATGTCCTAGCCGGAGTAATATCATGCAAATGTAAAGCATAAATTGTTTGGTGGTTAGGGGTTTACCTTGAATAGCTAATAGTGGGGAATCGGGGTTGAAAGTGAGATGAGTTTCCATTAGTTTATCCAAAACGTGGATTGGACACCATTTGGTGGACCAGTTTGGCTCGTTTTGGTATGAGTAATCGACAAAATGTAGTGGTCCTGTTTTTTAGTTAGGTGTTTCTTTTGAAGTCATGACTTAGAGTCGGACGCCTTCTCCACAGAAAATTCCTTGGGTCTCAAGAAACCACAGAAAGCTAAGTAAGCCACGGACTTGATTATTAGGTTCGTGACTTGTTCAAAAGGGGACGTGTCGTGTACATACTCTTAAAATGTGTGAGTGTAGAATTATATATATATATATATATAGATATATATAGATATGTTATCCACGATCCTGCACTCACATTTTTTATATATGTGCTACACTGCTTCTTCAGCCAAGTTTACATAAAGACATTAATAAAGACCA
This sequence comes from Pelobates cultripes, assembly GCA_933207985.1. NCBI lineage: Eukaryota > Metazoa > Chordata > Amphibia > Anura > Pelobatidae > Pelobates > Pelobates cultripes. Next base: position 111,966,612 of record OW240914.1, read on the forward strand.
GCATGTGCCTTTCTTTGTGGATATTTATATATATATATATATACATATATATATATATATATATATATAAATGTATCTATTTATGATTAATGTATAATTGTGTGATTTTATTAATAATTTGGGGAATCTGTCTGACAATCCAATCAGTCAGTAACACCGAACCAAGTCGTATGATTGTGGTGTCATCATCGTGATCACATGACTTGGATGAGACCGGGATTGGCTGCAGAGGGACAGCCTGGGTTGTCAGGCCGGACCCCTGATCGGAAAACGTGAGGAAGGGAGTATTTGGGCTAGAGGCAGGACCCGATCATTAGGACATGCTTTACCTTCCTAATGGAATTAAAGCACTCTTTTGTAGGACGGCATAGCACACCCTAAAGTAGGTGTTAAAAGACTTTTGTTAATGTGAGAAAACTATAAATCTACATAACTATAATGGTTAAAGTATTTTTCTATGTTTGTTTTCTTTAAGCCTGCCCCCTGAATTCACCATTATTTGAGTATGTCGATACCAACAAACAATTGTCTATTGACTTAGCCACTCGTATGATAAAACTACCTTTCCTAACAAAGTTTCAAGAATACTAAATAGTTTATAATACTGGAATGAAAGAGTGGTAAGTATAACGCACACTTTTATCTACTGGCACTACCATCTTCCAAAATACATACATGTTGTGTGGAACAAACCTGTGAGTTGATATGATTGTGGCATTTGCCTAATTTCCACTGTATGCCAGGCTACATACTGATAAACATGAATAGAGTGCATATATGGAAAAAAGCACAAAGAGCAAAAATAAATTGGGGAATAAGATCATAATAGATAAACAGAAACAGGCACAGTATAATTAATGTAATCAGAGTCGCAAGATGATACAGATAATAACACAGTTAATTACAGTCCAGGGTGTAGAAACCAAGTCAAAGCTCCAGACCCTACACTAAACAGTGACAACAGGTCAAAGGAATAAATATGGACGGGATATAAACCCACTAGTATCCCCAGACTCATGATAACTCCACTGAGAGGTTGGTTCTAAAATAAAATGTGAAGTCATAGCAGTACCCACAGCGTTCTAAGCAGAGAGAACAGAAATGAACTGTAATGTATATCGATAATAAGCAGCAATACTAAGGCCAGGGAAAAAGGCACAGCTTATCAGAACAGTTTCTCTTCAATTGCAGGTGTATTTTGAAATTCTAGTTTATAATGTTGCAACGTTCCCTCAATAAACCATGGCAAACCGTTAACATTGTAGAGAGATTGGGGAGAGGAAATCAGGTATTGTTATATTGTCTATTGTGTCCTTTTTAAACAATGCGTTGCACTTAGGATAATACGCAGAAAGCAGCCCAGAAAACACTAGCTCATGCTTCTATAAAGGCGAATCATTATCTTTTAATTAGCAAGGATGATTTTAGTCTTTGTTATTTTTGAAAGTGCAAATGTTACATATTTTTGAGAACGCTCGTGAATTGACATGCTTCAGCTCTCATCCAGAAGACGGGAAAAAAAATGATTTCAGTTCTTTGTTTAGTGCTTGTTATTTTACAGATGTGCAGAATGGGTTAAACAACTAAGTGCTTTGACTTTTATTGATAATTCAACTGCAGAGGATACTTGTGATGTGAAAATGTCAGGTGAAGCTGCAAAAACAAAAAGCCAGCATGTGCTTAAGTGTGTGTTATTTATGGGGTCAGGAGAATAAAATTCTCCCACCTCCATCTGCTGTCTCAAAGCACTGAGAGGTGTCACTCAGACAGAGCATGGGCAATTTATAGCAATCCCTTCATGCAAGGTACCTCGGTGGCTTTTTTTTTTTACATCTGTTCTATTTCAAGAAGCTTTGCCTCAAAGGTTAATGTATCTACAAGCCTCATTTGGGCAGATGTTTGTGGGTATTGCTATATGTCAGCAAGCTCATTTCAACCTTAACTTCTCCCCTGTCTTAAGGATACTTGCAAGCATCCAGAGGTGTAAAATTGGCATTATGAAGTGATTGACCTTATACAGGTATATTGGAAGAATATTTCACATAATATTGGCTGTTTATTGAACACATATATAACTAAAATAACTTACTGAATCTAACTTACATATACCAAGCTTTAACGTTCTAAATCAAGTGTTTTTGTTTGTTCATTTCTTTCTCTAGAAAAAAAAAAGAACTATTATTTACGTAAGCCAATTATATTTCAGTTGACATGTAACATATTACATTACAATGGCTATTTTAGGTTAGTGTTAAATTTATGGCAGGTGTCAACATGTATAAGATTTATATGTCTTATGGTAATAACAATAACAAAGTATTTAACCAGGAAAGGCACATTCAGATTACGCTGGTTTTCAAGTATGTCCTGGGGTTAGCCCAACATCCAGGGGTTGTTATTATGACCCAATTTAATAGTACTCATTTTATCTACCTCAGAAGGATGAAGGGCTGAGTCAACCCTGCTGGGATTCAAACCTGCAACCCAACAGGTTCTACCGAGGATGCTGAGCTATCTCACCAGCTGACAGGTGGGTCAATGTTCCATGATTTCTCATAATGAAAGGATAATCTAGACCAGGCATTGGCAATCTTCGGCACTCCAGATGTTTTGTACTACACCTCGCATGATGCTTTGCCAGCATTATGGGTGTAAGAGCATTATGGGGGATGTAGTCCACAGCATCTGGAGTGCCGAAGGCTGCCTACGCAAAGATTTATTGGAGATGTCGTTCAACACTCATCAGCAATTTCTCTTGAAAATGCAGAACCAGGATAGAATCCCAAGTGCAACTTCTATTGGATTACTTAATCATGGGTTTTTATGAATGAAGCAGAGTCTCCCCTACTGATTTAACTGAGCATGGAAGCTATAGATGTTTTAGAGATTTTGCAAATTGATATTGCGATTAGCAACACAATGTACATCATCATGGACACTAGCTATACAAGAAGCACAGGAGTTTGTGATGCTTAGTGTTCCATATCTATAGCGCTATATAGATGTATGACAGAGCAAGCCACTAGCTCGATGGCTCAACATGTTAATTTGATTCGGTATTCAGAGTTTCACCCGTAATGCCAAAAAAAGAGATGATCGATTGGAAAAAAAAAAGATGATTGATGGCTAAGGAACAGCTACTAAATATTGATTTTATTCACAGGTCAAGTGACCGATAGAGGGAAAAAAGGAAGAGCAGTAAAAAAAAACAAACACAATTATATAAAATACGAGATTATTGCAATTTGCAATGATACCTTTTTTATTGGACTAACATAATATTTCAATAAAAAAAGGTATCATTGCATACTGCTATACTCTGGTATTTTGGCATCTTGTCTACTGGACTAATATGGCTAATCCTATCTACACTATATATATATATATATATATATATATATATATATATACATATATATATATAGTACACTGATAGGCACATTTTTCACAATGTATATAATGTACACTAATAGGCGCATTTTCACAATGTTATTATATATATATAATGTACACTGATAGACGCATCTTCACAATGTTAGGTTCACAGATCAAGTGAGAAAATGTAGCCATCATTACAGGTGGTCCTCGTTTTGCACCCTATGTGTTTTACGATGGCTCACACTTACTACCAGCTCTCTTGCGGGGTGGTAAGTGCGAGCCGTCGTGGGAATTAGAGGGATTCCCTGCTTTGCTGCGTTCGTCTGTGTTCGGGGAAATGTCCCCGAACATAGACGAACGCAACAGAGCAGGGATCCCTCTAATCTATGTTCGGGGAAATTTCTCCGAGCATATATTAAAGGGTTATTCTGCTCTTGTGCATTCGTCTATGTTCAGGGAAATGTCCCTGAACACAGACATGCACACCAGAGCAGGGAATCCCTCTAACGAATGTTCGGGAAATTTCTCAGTGCATACATTAAAGGGATATCCTGCTCTTGTGCGTTCGTCTATGTTCAGGGGAAATTTCCCCAAACATAGACAAGAGCAACAGAGCAGGGAATCCCTCTAATTTATGTTCCGGGAAATTTCTCCGAGCATAGAGTAAAGGGATATTCTGCTCTTGTGCGTTCGTCTATGTTCAGGGAAATGTCCCTGAACAGAGCCATGCGCACCAGAGCAGGGAATCCCTCTAATGAATGTTAGGGGAAATTTCTCCAAGCACAGATTAAAGGGATATCCTCCTCTTGTGCATTCGTCTATGTTCGGAGAAATTTCCCCGAGCTTAGACAAGTGCACCAGTGCAGGGAATCCCTTAATTCCTCACTTACCGACCAATTCGTTCTACAACCAGGTCGTAGGAACAGAACCCGGTCAGTAAGTGAGGAGTACATGTAGAGCAAAAAATGGGGTGGAGCAGTAAAAAAAAAATCTCTCTCTCTCTCTCTCTATTTATATATATATATATATATATATATATATATATAAATATATATGACCACATATCAATCTATCTATCTATCTATCTATCTATCTATCTATCTATCTATCTATCTATCTCTCTCTCTCTCTCTCTCTCTCTATATATATATATATATATACATTCCACAAATCCTTGCACTGCAGGCTGTAAATTCCAATAGATTATATGCTGGGTGCCAGATCCAGGTCATCCACATACAAATGTATTCCAATTGATGATCCGCACTCACAGGCTTCAGTTAAAATGTAACTTTTATTTCTTACATTAAAAGAACGATATAGATGCCATAAATTGTCAACGTTTCTAAAAAGGACAATGCTTTATAGAATTATAACTATGCCCTACTTTACTACTTTACTATTTACAGACACTTTGGGAGATCTAGCTTCATCTTTGGGCAAACTAAAAACCAGCATACATGGTGTCCTGAGGAAAGTCCCGACCTGGGACTGAAACGTTGACAATTTATGGCATCTATATCGTTCTTTTAATGTAAGAAATAAAAGTTACATTTTAACTGAAGCCTGTGAGTGCGGATCATCAATTGGAATACATTTATATATATATATCTATATATATATATATATATAGATATATATATATATATATATACACACAGACCAGGACTCTATTGCTTTACCCTAATGTTTACATATATACAAAACAAAATAGGCTAATGCTCTGCAAAAAGGAATAGTCCAACCAGGTAAGAACTAGGCCCCTTCATAGTAATACAATTGGCATGGTTTTGTGCCCTTTTTAGTTTGGCATGATCACTCCCTGAATATATTCCAAGGACGATATTTGGATGAGCCAAACAGTCAACTAAATGACTATCAGTAGTCACAAACTAAATTTTATTTTTGTAAAAAATGGTTTGTACAGGCTAAATATTTTTAGTGTGCACAAGTCTAACAGAAACCCATCCATTTTATTTGTGTTAATTTGTATTGAAGTGCATACATGTTAAAAAATAGATAAAAAAGTAGCACTTAGCAATTATCAGTTTCAGGCTGATTTATTTATTTATAGCACAAATTGCAACTTGTACAAAATATATATTTTATAAAGTGGAGAAGCTCTTAAGCCCCCTAAACAAATGTAAGATCACAGCACTTTAGAATCACTTTCATTCATCATCTAAATAAACATTAATTTATTAGTTTATAGAATACTTTAGAATAGTACTTTTGCAGGGATCTTTAAGTGCGTATAATATATTACATAAACTAAATTGCTATTTCAGTATTTTTATCATAGCAATACTTACATAAATGTATTATTCTGGAGGTGCAAAACATTTAAAGTACATGAAAGAGCTCCTCGAGTATGTATAGCACAGTTGTCTCTGACATCACTGATTCATGGAAATAATCCACACTCAGGGGAATAGAGTGAGATGTGTAGTAAAATGTGTCGATGTTTGAGGTCAGTGTACATGTGCATAATAGGACATGCAGTGGGGGACTTGTGAAAGTGCTTCAGTCCCAATGCTTTACAACACCTGGGTTAAGTGAATATGTGCATGTATAATATTGCCCTGCTGCTACAAGGGTTACTGTGTCATGTCATAAAAAGGGACAGAGTATCAAACTTGTAGTACTAAAATACCACGCATGTGAACCAGTTAATGTAAATTATGGATGCATTTATGCAGCCTACGGGAAAAATGTTTCTGCATAACTATTTCTTTAAAAACGGAACAGACTCAGTCTGTCTACTAGAGATGCTGCTTAACTTTGTTTTCCATGACACTTCTCTAGAATCTGAGGAATTATTTATGAAACTAGAAGGAGGTAGAAACAAACAAACAGAGCACCACAGTCCAAAACAGAGACGTAAAGTACAAAACAAAACACATTTTTGTAACATTAGCTAACAAAGGCATCAAGAAGCAAAGTTTTATGTATTTCCTACCATCTCTTTTCAGTCTGATAGAGGACCAACAACTATTAATTTAAATGTAATGCTAGTGCCTTGCTATTTTAATAAGAATCAATATTTCTTGCTGATTGTGTTCCTTTTTCTGTGTCTTTTATTTTGGGTGTCTAAATGATTCAATTTATTCAGTTAATTCTGTTTAATTAGTTAATTATCATTTGAATTGGTGATTAATGTTATGCTCTGTGTTTCGAAGAAATTTTTTAGGGTTAGTATATGTGTCTGCGTAATTAAATGGTTTATTGAATTATTTTTTTATTGTTATTTCAAAGCGCATACTGCAGTTGTCATGGATTTATTGGTTGGATTTTATGAGTGGAATTGATAGATTATCCAACAGCATAAACAGAATAATTGATGACTTTCCTCTGGGAAAATTCATCATGCGTGTGTAATACACGGCCGTCTTTGTTGCAAGAACATACAGTGGCAAAGCTATCCAAAGTCAATAAATTTGAGCTTCTTTAGTCTCTGGATTGACATTCAAAAGCACTGTATCCAAGCTAGCATAAGTAATGTCTAGTAAGTTACCTATTGTGAACCACAGAGTCTAGAATGCTCAGTCAATTAGGAAGAAAAAAGCATAGGTAAGCATGATCTATAACCACTGCTTTCAGAGAGAGGTAGCATGGCACTGAATGCTTAGCTTAGGTCTATACGCTAGTTATTTAGAAATGCTTCTAAAAAGGACAATGCTTTATAGAATTATAACTATGCCCTACTTTACTACTTTACTATTTACAGACACTTTGGGAGATCTAGCTTCATCTTTGGGCAAACTAAAAAGCCTGACAATGAAACCATGAGCACGTTCAGTATTCAGTACACCAGAAACTAATGTGCAACAAAAAACACCTGCTAAGTGCAAAGACAAAAAAGACATTCAACTTGGCTAAATCTCACTAGGCATGTATAGCCATACTACCCCAGCTGCCAAATTTATGGAGTGGGTCAGGCAATATTTTCCAGCAATACATTGCTACTTATGTGCAAAAGGTATGGGCAGGAAATCGTGGGAAAGCATTGTGCAGTTTGATAATTACTGGCACTGGGATTTATTGACTCCTCTGGATTCCAAAGCAGGACACCACAGAAGAAACATAGGACAGTGGGAAATCTGCCTGAATTAGCAATGGTTTCCATTGGATTGGGATAGTTGTCAATTATGTAGACTAGCTCCAAGTTAACCAGTGTTGGCACAGAAATACAGTTAGATAGTTGGATCCATTGGACCCAAAATAACCCAAGGGGAATGCTAGTAGGCCCAGTTCTTGGTTCCTATATATGCTGATAACCAAACCCACAGAGCCCTATACCAGTTAATTTAATTGTTCACTGGTACCAAGTAATACATAAGATGTTGTCTTTGTGCAGCCATCATGCCCACACCCAGTGTTGTATTACTTAATTACTACTTGAGACACAGGGATTGTTAGCAAATGCAAAAACGCAGGTTTTAGAACCTGTAAATAAATCTTGATAAGTGGTAAATGTGAAATACATACCATGATCAACAAAATGCGACTGGGCAAAGACCTGAAACTCAGCTGGATATAGTGCAGGCTGAGTAGGACATACTGAGGTAGGAATGTGACTATTAACCTGTAATAACTTATAACACAGAGCTCATATGAGCTAGTCATTTGATTTACTTTGTACTTTGTATTGGCTCATGGCGTCTAAGTATAATGGAGAAAGCTTTAAGCCCAACACATAAAGAGCAGCAAGTGGATGTATATAAGTGAGACATGGACAAAGTGTAAACCCTCAATTACTATAGAATTAAGCCTTAAGGGAAAACTATAATACTAGGAATACAAAGTTATATTCCTAGTACTATAGTAACCCATAGTGCACACCCTACCCCCCAGAGCTGAAAGAAGTAAAACCCCTTTTGTCACTTACCTGATTCCAGTGCCGATGTACCTCAGCACTGGATCAGGCTCTGCCTCTATTACAGCTGACATCTGCGGGGGGAACAAGTAAAGCACAGGTGCGTTGAGTGATGCAAGTGCACTAGGACAACCCAGTGGAAAGCATTGAATCAATGCTTTCCTATGGGGTTTTAGCTGATGTCCTCATGCAAAGCGCCCGCTAAGAACCCACTAGTGTCAAGAACAGTGATCGTGGCTGATTCACTTCCAGATATGAGTGAAGAGATTGCATTTATTCTAGATATAAAGATACCATGTATTCTAGAAAGAAGCAATATTTTTTCTGGCTGGCTGCAATCAAACATCAGATATAAGAAACCAATGACCAGTGCTCCCAAGCAAGCAAAAAAAAACAAACAAGTCAATACACAAAACTAGGGCCATATATAGGCAATCAATCAGGATGTCCCAATAAAGCTAATACTGATAAAGATTTGGTAGATCCTAAATGTGAAAGCGTAGAGGGATTTAAGGGTGGGCTAATTCTGTTTACTGACTTGACTAAAGAGAGCTTATTAACTAAAAATAAAATATTTACATAAAGAGGGAACATGGCTGCAACAAAGTCCCCTAGTGACAATTGTAGTATTTTAAGTTTCACATAGAAGGAAAACCCTATGGTGTATCAAGATATAACCCATTAAAACCGTAAACCTCTCTTCATGAGGTCCAGTACCTGCTACGGCAGTCTTTAGTCAGTATTAGTAAATCTTCTTGTATGATTCATCTTGGAATTATGATATTCACTGACTTTTACATCTTGTGAATAAATGGCATGGCAGACTATGGGATTTTTTTATTTTTACATTTCGCTGATGCAATACTTATTTTTTTTTAAAAGGAAGTATGGTGATCAGTGTTAATTTTGTCGACTAACAATTTTACTCAAACTTTAGTGGACTAAAATGTTGGAGAATTAGTCGACTAAAGCGAGACTACAACTAAAACAATTCAGATGACTAAAATATGGCTAAAACTACAATTTTGTTTTAGTCAAAAGACTAAAATTAACACTGATGGTGATTGGAAGCCTTTAATGAAAATGAAGTAAGGTTGTACGAGACTGCACGCTAAATGCCAATACATGTTTCATATATTGAGTTTTAAAATTAAATAAACCTCCCATCCTGAAATTATTAGTAGTATTAGAAGCAGCTAGGTCTTGCAAACCTATAATTTCTGATTAAAGGAACGTGAGGGCTCAAATTAGGAAAAAGAGGCCAATTTTTGCTTTGTGGAACATATTCACATAGTATTGAACAAAATAAATTATAGAAGCATCTGTATTTAAATGGAAATAGGTTTTAGAGAATAGTTCTGAAAAACATTTGCATTATTTAGAAGCCATAAATGGTGAAGTCAAGGTTCAGCTCTGCCTATAGTCTTCTATCGTGTGTGTTCATTAAAAAGTGTAAAGACGGTTTATAAAAAAAAAAAAGAAAAAAGAATTTCAAAATGGCATGTTGAATAAACTACTCATATTAAGTGGTTTGATGAAAAAGAGCCATATTTGCATAACAATATAATGTATTTTAAAATGGTAAATTTGACAATTAAATGGATCCATATCTGAATAATTATAATAATGATGACTGCTTTATTATTTATTAAAAATGCAACACATGCGTACAGTAAGCTTGGACTCTGTATTAGGGGAACACCACTAAATGTTGGTTTTCTTCACAGACCAATTGAAAATTCACCAGTAGAGGGAAAATAGGAGTAGTAAAAAAAAAAAATCTATATTTTTCATGGACACACATAGACAACTATCGTCAGGGATGAATAAGCCGCAAGGCAAACAAGGCATTTGCCTTGGGTGGCACTTTTCAGGGGGCGACAAAAAAAAAAATGCCCGGGCAAATGTCTTGTTAGCCTAGCGGCTAACTGACAATTCAGGCGGGCGGGTGGGCGGGAAGCACTGGCGAGGGAGCACTGATTAGTGAGCTCTCTGCTCAGCTCCCGCGCGCACGATAGAGTGATGCCGGCAGTTGGAATATGACATCATATTCCGGCTCCCGGCATCACTCTGCAGCACGCAAGGGAGCTGAACAGGAGGATCAGTGCTCCCTCGCCGCCTGCAGTCACCAGCCGCCCAGCAGCCCAGCAGCCCCACTGGACCCCAGGGAAATGAGAATCCACCCCAGAATTCCCAAAGGTAAGGAGGCTGGGGGGATTGAATTAAAAAAAATGTGAGTGTGTTAGTGTGTGAGTGTCTGTTAGAGTGTGTGTGTGTCTGTTAGTGAGTGTGTGTGTGTCAGAGTGTGTGTGTCTGTTAGTGAGTGTGTGTGTGTCTGTTAGTGTGTGTGTCTGTTAGTGAGTGTGTGTGTGTCTGTTGGTGAGCGAGTGTGTGTGCCTGTTAGTTTGTGTGTGTCTGTTAGAGTGTGTGTGTGCATGTTAGTTTGTGTGTGTGTGTGTGTTAGAGAGAGTGTATGCATGGCTGTTAGCTAGTGTATGTGTGTTTGTCAGTGAATGTGTGTGTGTGTATTTAGAAGGCGGGGAAGGGGGGTGGTGGGAAAGTGGGGTGGGGGGTGGGTGGGAGGCACCTGAGTTTTGTCATGCCTAGGGCAGCACAAAACCAGGAAACACCACTGACTATCATACTAGTTACATTTTATCTGCAGAGATGCAGACGTATAGAATGGATGTCTGGCACAAAAACTCCTTTTCTGCAGTGGGATTGGAGAAGTAAGGTTATATTTAAGCTATATGTGCTCAATGTCATTTTTTATTGCAATAAGTATATACATTGTATGAAGAAAGCGGAGAAACTTTATGCTCTTAATAATCAAATAAGAAATAAATGAATAAAACTTCCCATTCAGCACATTTTGTCTTTTGTACTAACATTTCAGACACTGGGTAAGATATTGCATGATAAAAGGTCACTGTACACTGTATAAAGCTTTTCAAGTTGTGCTAACATGTTTTCAGTCAAAAAGTACTTGGTAGTGAAGGGGCTACTAAGTAACTGGTTTATGAAAATTGTTTGCTTCATTAAATTGTATTAAATAACCTGAGCTTTACCCCCGTCTACCTATTCCATGCAATTAAAGTGGACCTGTAACCTAAATTAAGAATTAATAAATATATATTGTATTTTTTTACTTTTGTTTTTATTAATTTGCTTGCGTTGATTATATTTTATTTGTTTAGTGCCAATCAAATTAGCTATTTAAAACTATGCCTGGACACAGAGTATCCTCAGAGAGTTCATAGAAAGAAACAAGTTTTCCCCAGTCAATGTTTATTGAGAAAGGGTTATACATAATGAGACATATAATATAAAACTGGAATATAGTTCACGATTGCACAGTACAAAAGAAAATATCTGTGTTTATGCATGAGATTGTGTGTCTGGGAGTACGTGTCCATGTATGTGGTTATGAGAGTATAAATGGATATCCGTGAGTGTATTTGGAAGTTATATCTGTGTATCTGGAAGGTTATTTGTCGTAGAGAACCGATAAGGAAATCTTTATAACTTCTTACCAGCCATCATGACCCACAGAGCAAACACTCTAATAGCTCTGTATCTCACAGGAGCACATATAATGCACACCAAGTGCAAATAAAATGTGTTTGAATGTGTTTGAAATAATCAGTTCATGTATACACAATTCTATGGTACGGGAGCATTCCTTTAGACCTGTGTATACTCGGGTGTCGTAGTAAACCTGCACTTTCAGCACTAACTCCAAACTTGTAGCATTAAACCAGTATCCACAGCAATGCTCCCAAATTTGGTATATTAAAGTGGCACTGTCGCAAATTATATTATGTTGCTATAATTTCTTTCTTAATGTTAAAAGGGTTTCAAGACTAACAAAGAAAGTGTGCCAAAATCAGACCTAGGGGTTTTTAGGACCTCACTAGGGCCCCCTGCCTGGTTAGCCTCTGCAAGCAATGCCCTTGACCATTCTTATTTGCAATGATACATCGGTCCCATTTGTCTTACATTAACTTTTAAAATCTACTTGTCATGCTATATACACATTTATTTGAAAGAGCAGAATTGTTATTTATACAGTGTATCGAAAAATGTGTTAGTAAATGTCATTTTTCACAAAATGCTAAAATAATTTAGGGTCCCTCAACTGCCATTCAATTTGAGGCATAGGGGTCTTTGCAAGTGAATATATTGTTTACCATTATGATACATTATATATTCATTGTTTAAGATTATGTTAAGCACTATGACCTTTATTTCATGCAATACAGAGGATATTACCCGATTGGAGGGGGGGTTGATTTTATTAAGAAAATTGGCCAAAGGGAGATACAATGGATTTTTAATTTAAACACTATGCAGCCCAATGGTCTTAATGATATATATGATATTTTATATATATTTCTATATAAAGATTTTCAATTTTGTTATTTTTTAATTACTAGCATTGATACCATCATTGGACTTGGATGCTAGCATAGTAGGGATCCATTTACCACTGGTCTATATCTTTTTAGGTGGGCCCCTTTCTCATCACTTATTTTTATATGCATGCATTGGCACTTTAAATGGCTAATATTAGATTGATATATGCTATGACATTGTACTACATATTTTATGAATTAGTCTGAGAAGAATGTCTGTTAATACAATTTTCTCTTCTCCTTTTTACTCTCTGTATGTATATTGAGTTGTTGTGTTGTGAATAGGAATGGACTTATTTGCAAAGGAAGGGCATTTGCCAATTTCAAAATGGACGATACAGAACGGTATTTAAACAACGAACAGCAGCAAACACACCACCAATTGAGAAAGCTGTCACAGCACAGCGAAACGCGTCTCGGCAGGAAGATTGGAGATTCCATTTTATTCTATACATATGTTTGTTTGTTTTTTATTTGGAAGTTTTTATTTACTTATTGAATAAATTGTGTTTTACACTTGGAATCCATCTTCCAGTTTGCTGCTTAAAGAAGGGTGGTAGCCTCCTTAAAGGCACAGACACTTATACACCAGGAGCCAGGTATAGGGCCCCTTATCAGGTGAGAAGCCATTTTTTACTATTGGGCACTGAGTACTGGGATTTATTACACTAGGGGTTCTTTTCTTCCCCTTGTCTTCCTCTTATGTATGCATAAGGATCTTCTGATGATTAAAGGACCGGTTGGGTACTGTGTCACCATAAGCACACACAGGCTGTTGAGATCTGAGCCTATCCTATAGGGCTCTGCTACATGTGAGTGAGACCATATAGAATATTTACTCACTGCATTTATCGTAAACGTTACTTGCACCATTTGCACTTATATCTGTTTCAGATACACTGTTGTGAGATACGTTCCTCATACATATGTATGTCAACCCATATGGGTGAGTTTGTATATATTTAAGCGCTCCACATGCACACCAGTGGTGGTTTTTATTATTAATCTCCTACACTGTGTGTACACCTGGCTTCTGAATCAATTTATAGGGAGGAGAGTCCCTATTTTTAATGGTAGCTGCTATTTTTGTTTATTTCTCTATTAATTGTAAGCGCCTAAAATACACACAATTTTTGGCTACTATGACCTTTGAGCCTTGCATCTAGATATCCATAATTATTGTTGTGATCACCTCTGCTTTTACAGTGCTAAGTTCCCGAATTCTTTCCGAATCATGTGCTTGCTAATATGCGGCAAAGAGACAAAATACATACACAATACCTCCGTAGCTTGCAATGTTTCTAAAAGATGCATCCTACATAACAACTACAATTTCAAATCAGCATTGCTTTACACATTGTTCATAAATACCTAAAGTTTGCATTGGGATACTTTTTTCTTGTGTCAATGATTCCAAAGGTGTCACATGCATTTTGCTGCTTAACCCCTTAAGGACACAGCTTCAGAAGCTTGTCTTACACTTAATGACACAAGCAATTTTTGCATTTTCTTGTTGTATGTGTTCAACTGCAATTTGCATCTCTCTCGTTTATTGCACCGACACATATTATATACTGTTTTTTAAAGGACAGAAAGGGCTTTAATTTGATGTAACATATATATATATATATATATATATATATATACCGTATTGTGCGGCGTATAAGACGACTTTTTAACCCTGGAAAATCTTCTCAAAAGTCGGGGGTCGTCTTATACGCCGGGTATAGGGTCGTCTATATGGCTGCCTAGGGCAGCCATATAGAGAGCGCTCAGACGGCTGCCGCACTGCCTCTCTTCTCACCTCTCTTTCCCTGTGTAGCGTGGGTGGCTGAGCTCCTCTTCATCCTGTCAGTCCGGCCGGGTACCGCACGGTACAGGAGATTCAGTTACCTATTCCCGGCCGGACTGAAAGGAAGTGCACACTGAGTGCTCACTTCCTTTCAGTCTGGCCGGGAACAGGTAACTGAATCTCCTGTGACGAATGAACGTATGTAAAACGAATGGAGGTGGGAGTAAAAGAATGGGGGGAGTAAAAAGAATGGAGGGGGGATAAAAAGAAAGTAAAAAGAACAGAGGGGGTGAGTAAAAAAGAACATAGGGAGGGAGGGGGAGTAAGAAGGACACAGGGAGGGGGAGTTGTAAGAAGTACACTGTACATCATGGCTAATTATTATTTGGTGTGCATTGGCAGAGGGGTAGTCTTATACGGCGAGTATATCCCAAACTCTGTATTTTAACTGGTAAAGTTGGGGGTCGTCTTATACGCCCAGTCGTCTTATACGCCGGAAAATATGGTATATATATATAAATGCTTATTTATTATTAAAAAAATACAGAAAAATGCAAATAAAAAGAGAAATTTTGTGTTTTTGCAATAATAATGTGTGCCTAATTAGTGCAGGTTAAAGAAAGTAATTAAAAATAAATTAAGTTGTTCTGATTTACAGAATATATAATGTGTCTGGGATTTTAAGTTTTTTTTGGTAGTTACAGGTCACAAAGCACAAGGAGTAAAATAAACTTTTAATGTGGAGCGATTTTAGAATTTGGTATGTTTGTCTTGTAAGCTTAATAGCCATAAAAGAAAACAAAATTGTAAAACAAAAGTATATATTTATATAAAGTAGACATCACAGGCTATTGTCCTAAGGTTGTTTTGACACTTTCTACGTAACCATTTCATCGTCAGTCTCTGATAATTATTGGAGTAAAATTTTGTTTTGGGGGGTTTTTGGTACTCAAACTTATAACAAAGAGCTTCTCATGTGTATTTTGTAAAGTTGGTGTGTGCTATTCCTGTACAAAGTTTTATTTTGTGTTCAGTTACTTCTGCTGAGTACAACGATACCCCGATTGTATGTCATTGACACTATTACGTGAAGCTACAGTGCCATATAGGAGACCTGTCCGTTTCAACATTTACAGTAGAATTTTGAGAGGCGGATTTAATGGGCCTATGCTTCAATTTGGTGTATTATATCAGTTTGACTGTTCAAAAAAAAACCACAAAGGCCTACCATTTGTAAAAGTAGACACTCCAGGGTATCTCATATGGTGTATATTGTGCCTTAATATTCCCCCATTTTTTCACCAATATATGCCAAAGTATGTGGTAAAAAATAATTTTTTCCATACGTACATTTTTGCTGTGCATTTTGTAAATTTCATATGTGCCACTAAGTTCAAAACCCCCAAATTATGCTCAGCTAAGTCTTCTGAGTAAAACAATATGACCAATGTATGACCTAGACACTATTTTTACACTGCTGTAATAGACGTGTCAAGTTAAGATTTTTAAGTGTGAATTTTCATGGAGGGTTTAGATGTGTTCGTGTCCCACTTTGGAGCACTTGAGCAGGCTACATATTACAATTACACCATAAAGGCATACCATTTCTTAAAGAACACATCCCAGGGTATTTCAAAAGGCATATTTTGAACGTTAGCGTGGGATAATTTTTCCGCTAGCTTGTACCAAGTGTAGTGGTAATAAGCATTTTTTTGCCTTTTTGACACACAAAGTGAGTTTGCACAGTATATTTTGCAAATTGTATGTGTGCTACGACTGTATAATACTTCATATGTTGCTCAGCTATGTTGGCTGAGTACAGCAATACCCCCGTATGTACCTTTGCCAGGTATATGTGGACATTGAAGGGGCACATTTGAGACACAGCCATTCCAGTTTTTTTCAAACTTTGAATTTTTACGCTGTGTCCATGTCCCATTTTAGAGTATTTTACAAGGCTATATAATCCAATTACCCCTTAAAGGCATACCATTTCTTAAAGAAGACATCCCAGGGTATTTCAAAAGGCATATTTTGAACGTTAGCATAGGATCATTTTTCCGCTAGCTTATACCAAGTGTAGTGGTAATAAGCATTTTTTTCTGCCTTTTTGACACACAAAGCGAGTTTGCGCAGTATATTTTGCAAACCTTATGTGTACTACGACTGTATACTACTTCATATGTTGCTCAGCTATGTCGGCTGAGTACAGCAATACCCCCGTATGTACCTTTGCCAGGTATATGTGGACATTGAAGGGGCACATTTGAGACACAGCCATTCCATTTTTTTTCAAACTTTGAATTTTTACGCTGTGTCCATGTCCCATTTTAGAGTATTTTACAAGGCTATATAATCCAATTACCCTTTAAAGGCATACCATTTCTTAAAGAAGACATCCCAGGGCAATTCAAAAGACCTATATTGAACCTTAGCGTTGGATCATTTTCCGCTAGCTTGTACCAAGTGTAGTGGTAATGAGCATTTTTTAATGTATTTTTTTACTTTGTAAAACTTTTTTTACTTTGTAAAACCCGTTTTTAAACTTTTATTTTTACTTATTAAATGTTTTACACTTTCTTAACTTTTTTACACTTTTACATTTTTTTCTAAGCTTTTCTTTTACCTTTAACCCTTAACTAGCAGTAAGCAGCACTAACAGTAAATTCCCCCCTTTCCCACTCCAGCTAGCAAAATATATATAATTATAAAATATTTAAATTAATTAATTAAATAAATTGAACCCCTGAGGGTTAAAAAATAATTAAAAGTTAATCCTCAGGGAGTGGTATTTTTTTTTTTTACTTAAACGTTACTAAAAAAATTTTTTAACTTTTTTTACCTTTTTAAAGCTTATTTTAAAACTTTTTTAACGTTAACCCCTAGTTAGCCTAACACCAAATTCCCCAATTCCCCACTAACTTCCACCCATCCCAGCTAGCTAAATATATAATTCTTAAATATTTAAATTAATTAATAAAATAAATGTATCCCCAGAGGGTTAAAAAAATAATAATTAACCCTCAGGGGTTAAAAAAAAACAGATGACATTAAAATCTATACCCTGCCAATTGATCACTGTAGCCAGTGATCAATTGGCAGGGAAGGGGTTAATTTT
Organism: Pelobates cultripes; assembly: GCA_933207985.1. NCBI lineage: Eukaryota > Metazoa > Chordata > Amphibia > Anura > Pelobatidae > Pelobates > Pelobates cultripes. The sequence continues at coordinate 111,984,191 of OW240914.1, forward strand.
ATTAAAGCAGGGGAAAGGGGGGTGGGATTTAACTTGATTTTTTTACACAGGGAGAAGATCAGCAGCACTGATCCGTCTCCCTGCACTTTACACAGAATCCGGAAGTGCAGGGAGGCGGAAGGTGAGTATACTGAGCACATGAGTCTAATACAGACCGGAGGCAGACCGGAGCACCGTTAACCCCACGATCACCGCGATCGCGGTGATCTGGGGTTAACTTTAGTAAATGACGGAAATTTTCCGTCAACGGTCCTTAACTGAAGGACAAGGTTGACGGAAAATTTCCATCTGCGGTTGGGAAGGGGTTAAAGGGGCATTCTGCTCTCAGCCAATCAGTGACTCCCCATTAACAAAACAAGCCAGTTTTGAAAATGGGGAGTCACTGATTGGCTGAGAGTATCAGCTGACAGCTCTCAGCCAATCAGTGGTGTCCTTGCCCGACGGCACGCCACACTTCCTGAAACTGAGTTTTCAGAAACTGAATGCTGCCTGGGGGGGAGTTGAGATCCGTGCTGGAGGCTCACTTTGGGGTTATATTGTTTTTGAATGTTTTAACTTCATAAGGTAAGAGTGCGCTTGAGGCCTCCTGGTACCATAGTAACTTTATTTAGATGAAGTTGTTATGTTGCCTAAACTGTCCTTTTCACTGTCTAAAACTAAATTTAGAAATAAAATATAGACTAAGTCTGCAACCGCCTCTGGGTTCTACTAAAAAAAAATCGTTGGTTCCTTCTAGTAAGACAGAAAGTTTAATAAATAACTCCATATGTATCAGAGCAACAGAGCTTTGAGTAAAGATTTAACTGCTGATGGAGCAGTGCCAGCCATGTGCCCTGTTCTTGCTAAGCCAATTAACTTTAAATCTCCAGAGGAACGAGCGTAAACATGATGCCCAGGGGGAAAAAATTAAAAAGAATAAGCAAGAATAAGCTTAAAAATAAAAAATAAAAACAGCAGAAAAAATAGACAATGCAGATTTCCTGCTGAGTAAGGAAGGAAAAAGGCTCAAGTTTTGACTGTAGGGGTAAGACTGCACCTCAGCATCCCATCTTAAAATGCAATGTTTGATGTTCTGAAGCAAAAAGCGATTGGCTTAGGGGTAACTCAGTACTACTCATTATGGTTTTACCACTTACTGTGTTACAATATCTTCTTTTAGTTAAAGATGTAAGATTCTGCTTTTTCTGAAAAGGATTTCTTTTATAATGAAGAATAATAGAATGCTTTTTTAACCCTTGAATGAATACAATCTATTCTCTATATCTCTGGCATACACAATAAAAGCTTCACATGGCACTGGATAAGTGGCATCACCCCTTTCTCAAACTGTGCAATGCTTACAATTATGGAATAAGCATGTATGTTATAATAATGAAAATAACAATATGTTTGTTACCGTACAGGTAAAATGAACAAAGGGAAATAATGCTCTGTACCAGAAATATACAATACTTATTAAGTATTCTCTAAGAGAACTATAACTCTCATGACTCTCACATAGCTTGTTATGCCTTGGATCAGGTAAATAGCAACTCTCTCTTCCTACCATACAAGTACAGCTCTTATCATCTTCAGATACATTTTTACTGCCATAAATATAAACCAGGTTTAGGCATACGTTATCACCATTTCTCATTTAACATTGTAGCTATATTGTATCCAGACATTTTCAGGCAGGGGTCCTCAAACTCCGGCCCCCCAGATGTTGCTGAACTACAACTCCCATGATTCTCTGGCCATTTATGTAATTCAAAGAATCGTGGGAGATGTAGTTCAGCAACATCTGGGGGGCCGAAGTTTGAAGACCCCTGTTTTAGGGCATATAGGAAGAAATAAAGGCACAGTGGCGCTTTCAGATTTTAAAGCTGGGAATGGAGAAACCCTAATAGTTGTACTAAAATTCTAATAATGGATGACAGGCCTATGTGGGACCATAACTGCCATCACTCATTAAAGCCTTTAAACAGTACAAATAATCTTGATCTTAATATTCCACTTTTTTGAAGAGTTCCTTTAGAAATGGGCAATAGGAATGAAAATGACTCTCCTCCACACAAACACCCCAGTAGAAAAAAAAAGTTTGATTAACTTAAAGCAGCACCATAGTGACAGGAATACAAATGTATATTCACGTCACTATAGTGTTAAAAAAAATAGCCCCACATTGTGCAGCACTAAACTAGGAAGCACCTCTATGGGCCATCTGAGTGACTGTTACTAGAGGTGTTACTAGGCAGTGATATAAACACTGCCTTTTCCACAAAAAGGCAGTGTTTACAGTAAAAGAGTCTGCAGGGCCAGTAGACACTAGAACAAATACATTAAACTGTAGTTTATCTGGTGACTATAGTGTCCCTTTAAACAATAATAGACAGGCGATAACAGTCTTTTAACATACATTTTGCAGGTGTTTATCAAAGCCTCCTGATAATGAAATGTTTTGCTCTGAGCATTCTGAAGATTGGAAGACTGCTGAAGCTCTATACAATATTTTCCAAATGGATTATTTTGCTGTAAACTTTCCAACTTTGTTGTTACATAACTTGATGTTTTATGATTTTGTTACTATTTTCAGAGTATTTTTGCAACTGAACATCAGCCTTGTGCATATAGTCTATTGATTTCAATGGATGGTGTTCACTGCACATTATATTCAATTGCGGCATGTTAGGAGAATCTAACTCTGGCACTTGAATAGAAAATCCATGATTTAATGGGGCAGTAATACTGTAATATTAATGGCTCTTATATAAAATAGCTCACTGAGACACATTTAGAAAAGTATGTAAAATTAATGGAATCTCCCTATTTTATTTTTACTGCTGCAAAATGTCACACATTTTAGCACATAGTATAAATACCATTGTCAAATACTGGACAGGTGGTTTTTAGCTAACTCCAAATCCAAACCTTTGCTAGTCAAAATAAATAAGTAAAAATAAAAATCAAACAGTGCAAATTGCTGCAGCTGTTTATAAGAGACGTAAAATGTTCATAAATAAAATGAATAAAACACAATTTTTGGTTCGAGTAACCCTTACAGTCATGGTGTCCCCAAGATAAAAAAACAAACAAACATGTCATTGGGTGAGGCATACAATCATTGTTGTATGTTACCATCATGCTATATGTGATGACCACACATGCCAAATATGCACAGACACCAAATATACATATAAGCTATGAGCTGGCTAATGATACTGCAGTAGGTGGAGTTACACGAACGGACCTTAACTCTGTATTTGCAGCAATCACTTTAAATGGTTACTCCAGGCACATTTACACATCAGTGATTTGAAATGGTCATGGGGCCTGGCGTCTATATGTGAAGTGTTTAATCTCTCTGCTTACAGAAGTGTAACTCTACATCCGGCAGCATCTTTGGGGCATCAGCCAACATGGAACAAGCACTCCTCTGGCTAACATCAATTCTGTGCATATTGGATGTACATTCTGACAAGAGTTATCCAAATCAGACCGTCCTTCTTAAAACACTGTTTTTTGGTTTTAGTAACCTTTTAAGTCACTGATGTATTCAGTGCTTGGAGTAACAACCATAGGTTCCAGTATTTTAATATGAGCGCTTTAGAGAGGCAGGTAGCAATAGTCACATTTATATTTACAATTCTATCTGGCATAAGCTACATTTTGTGTTTTGTACAACAAATTTTTAAATTACAGTGTCATCACTGATATAAATACAGATTGCTGAATAGAAAGAGACAGAGTCAGCTAATAAATAGAGAGCTCCAGTGCAAGCATTTTTTTTACACCCCCTCATGGTGGAGGGGTGACCAAAAGGTTGATCCTCAGTCGTTGCAAAACCTTACTTTGCCAACCTCTAAATTATACACTGTCTTCATTTTATTTTTTCACTTTTCTGCAATTAACCAAAATGTATCCAATTAAAACAAATAAACATAATAAATGCTTGCCTTTTATAATGATGGATACAAGAGCACAGTTTCCACACACATTCAATTGTCACTCTAAATACCATTAACATCAACATATTCAATAACTTCCATCCCCATAAATTGTATGTAGCTACATTTCCTGAATACATCAATACACTGTATGTATGAGTTAGCCATGCTGATTGTGAACTAATAGGGTCATATTATGACATGTCTATTAGCTTGCTTCCCAGTAACACCAGCCGATGATCTATGTCTCCACACTGATAAGCATCAAACCTTGTCATAGTGGCATAGAGGTATCATCATGGCATATATTTCTGTAGAACACATATGCATAGTGAAATATAAAAACAACATCCTAAGTTACCATCTAACTTAGTTTTTTTTATCATCACCAATACCTGAGCCAACCTACCTTAAAATCATAAACTAAATAAACAAACACACGTTATTCTAAACCTAAAGCTCATTGTAACCCTCAACCTGGATTCTAATAATATTAATCTTAATTCTAAGTCTAATTCTATAACCTCTATCTCTAGTACATGACTTTAGACTGACTGATTGCATTGTCTTTGACATGATTGGCTTTGACTTGCATTTGTTTGCTTTACTCAATCGTCAGGTTGCATTTGTTCATAGATAAAGTCTACAATGTGTTGGCTACATATTCTCCTCAACAAAGATGCAATAGCATTTATTTTAATGGGACATTTACACAATGTTGTTTACTGTACCTGCAAATGTACAAAAACCCATCACTTCTTGTCTTTATACATTACTGTTTATGTGTGTATGTGATTTGCTCGTTTATGATCACACTTGCTAACAGCCTTGTAAAAATAAAAAAGAATTACAAAAAAAAAGAGAGTAAACCTTCACGATTTTCACAATAGAGCAGAATGAATGACTGTGACCCAGCAGGAGGGAGAAATTTAAAAAAATAAAAATATGGAATCTTAATCTTCAGAGACACTATCTAAATAGCTATGTTGCCCAACAGTGAGTCTGCTTCTTTCAAACAATATAAAAGCAATTTTCTTTTTTAACCATCTGATCAATATTGAAGCAGCTGACATAGAATCAATACTGGCAGGAGCTGGGGAGAGGAGAATATATGTGTACGTTTAGGGAGGGAGGTGAGAAGGGATTTTCACATGGTGACAATTACACGCTCATACCTTTTGGCTGCCAGAAGAGCTTTCAGTGTTTAATGCGATAGTTCGACACAGGAGAAATTGGTAGAATTTTGGTTAATGTGGAAACCCTGAATTTACAATGGGCCAGTGTTGTAGTCAACACAGTAATTGCAAGTTTAATTAAAGTAGCAGACTGAGAGGCAGCAGATCACACTTCTAAATTTAGCTGGAGTTTAGAGTAGAAAGAAATGTTCTCAATGCATTAGCTTACAGTAGCTTGGGTTTCACTGCCAAATATAAGGATGCGGACAACTTAAGCTATTATTGAGCAACCTATAGCACTCACTGCTGAGTAGACCAGTCATGTGAATCATGGCTGGTGAGGGCTCTACTTGATTTAAATCTGCTATTCTCGTCATTACATTTTAATAACTAATAAATACTCCGCGTTTTAATCATGAGTATATTGTCATTGACAATGAAAGTACCATTATGTGTTTGTTTAATGTCAATAATTTTTGGCAACATAAAACATTAAATTGTTTTATTCTCCATCTGCCTGTCCATCCGTCCATCCATCCATCCACAGTCTAAAAACTGATATTTGGGGCTAGATTCAATGAACAGAGATATGTTTTCCTCTGCTTATTAAATAACATTTTCCCATAAATTGCAATAGACTTTGATAATCAAAATGTATCTTTGGTTTCACTCAGAAACCCTAAGCTTGGATTTTAGTGTTTAGACATTTGTTTAAAAGTACTAGTACAATAGAGGATTCGTTAAGTTGAACAATGAATGACCAAGAGTAAAACGAGGAAATGCTTTTTTTTACAGAAAGTGCAGCAGAAACAGAAAATCTGAGTTTCTAATGTACACAGCAGAATAAGTTGACTTTATGCCATCTCCTTATATATTTTCTAATATATATATTTGTTTTTTTATGGTTGTCATATGTTTAACCCCTTAAGGACTGGAATGTTTTTGCGATGTTGTACATTTGCGACCAGGCCTCTTTTTACACTGTTGTGGTGTTTGTGTTTAGCTGTAATTTTCTGCTCTCTCATTTACTGTTCCCATACAAATTATATATTGTTTTTTTCAGTACAAAAGGGGCTTTCTTTACATACCATTATTTATATAATCACATGTAATTTTATTTAAAAATAAAATAGAAAATCTGATGAAAAATTGAAAAAAATACATGTTTTGTGACTTTTACTTGAACAATCTTTTACTCATCTACAAAAGTGAATGAAAAAAACTGCTAAATTTAATTTCAAAATTTTGTCCTGAATTTAAAAATACCCAGTATTTACGTGCTTTTTTGCTTTTTTTTGCAAGTTATAGGGCTATAGGTATAAGTAGGATATTGCGGTTTCAAAACATACATTTTTAAAATTTATCAATAGTGACATTGTAACACTATTATCTGTCATAAAACTCTGAATAACACCCCACATGTACATATTTTTTTTAAAGTAGACAACCAAGGGTATTCAATATGGGGTATGTCCAATCTTTTTTAGTAGCCACTTAGTCGAAAACACTGGCCAAAGTTAGCATTCATATTTGTTTGTCTGTGAAAAAAGTAAAAAAACTAAATTGAACGCTAATTTTGGCCAGTGTTTGTGACCAAGTGGTTACTAAAAAAGACTGGACATACCCCACTTGCAATACCTTGGGTTGTCTTCTTTTGCAAATGGTATGCCATCATGGGGTTAATTCGCATTCCTGGGCTACCATACGCTCTCAAATGCAGCGTAACCAACCTGGCCTTTTTCAATGTAAAAATATTTGACCCATATATTTGACCCTGTAAATTTCAAAAACGTTATAAAACCTGTACATGGGGGGTACTATTATACTCAGGAGACTTTGCTGAACACAAATATTAGTGTTTCAAAACAGGAAAGCGTATCACAGCAATTATATCATCAGTAAAAGTGCTGTTTGTGTGTGAAAAATGCACAAAAAAAAATCACTTTCACTGACAATATCATCGCTGTGATATGTTTTACTGTTTTGAATCACTAATATTTGTGTTCAGCGAAGTCTCCCGAGTAAAACAGTACAGGTTTTAGGGTGTCATAGAAAGTTACAGGGTTAACTATAGTGCTAGCAAATTAAATTCTCTGGACTTTTGGCCTGGGTTGGCAGGCAGGTCCCTCAAATTGCAATCAATAAAATTACTTAATTATGTAAAAATATTACATAAATACACACATAGAATTTAAATATATATGCATATTTATATATTTGAAGTCTACGTGTATATTTATATAATTATTTATGTAATTTTGTATATGGACATATGTATATTTCGTATTATTTTTATTTATTTATATATACATTGATATATATACAATTTCATTCTAAGTGTATTTTGATATAAATATATATTACTATCAAAATACAGTTAGAATCAAATTTCATATAGATAAATATTTTTTTAATTTTTATTATTATTTTTACATGTTTTTATTTAATTTAAATTACTTATTATTTGTATTTTATAATAATATTTATATACAATATATATATAGTTCTTATATATATTATATATTTAAGTGTGTAATTTAATTATAAGTGTATTTTTATATTAATATATGTACATATTAATATAAAAATACACTTAGTATGATATTATATATATGATATATAGACATATTATATACATATGTAATATATGTCTATATATCATATATACACATATATAATTTATTTTTTTTATTAACGTTAACTTTACTTTTTTTATGATTTTACACTAGCAGGGAGACTGCCTGTCAGCACAGGCAGTCCCCCTGCGGCATACACATGGACACCTTTTGTGACCATGTGATCGCTCTGTTGAGCGATCACATGGCCACAGGGGTCCTAATCCACCATGGGGAGACTGTCTGGGCTGCAGGCAATCTCCCCACAACGGGAGCAACACCGATCGCCGCAGGGGGAATGATGGCGATCGGGTAAGTACATTAGACCGTTAGGACGGTTCAGGTCCGTCACCGGTCGGCAATGCAAAAATGCCGATGACGGTCCTGAACCGTCCTTGGTCCTGAAGGGGTTAATCATGGTTTAGTGATTGTTTTGAATGTCCATTTTGTTACAGTTTGCGGTACCCTGTTCAGTGAAAGAAAAGTTACTCATTAACGGCTTAGTGAGAAGGCAGACTACAAGACAGATAGTGTAAAGTAGACCACCTGGACTGGTTATCTGTCTGCTGGGTACACACCCTGCCACCTGCCAGTTTGTTCGTGTTACAGGGCCTGTCCCCTTAACCCTACAATGTGAATTATTGCAGTTTCTGAGAATCCTCAATGATTACCTTGCAGGGTTGACTGCCTCTAGTGGCTATCAATCAGACAGCCAATAGAGGAGCTTCCTGCATTCTAGGCAACCTTTGGGTGTCTAACTGATGCTGGACGTCATCACTCTCTGAATGAGGACATTAGGCATCAGTAAAATCCCCACAGAAAAGCACCGCAGCTCTAGACATGGAATTAATGTTAATAAGTATGGTATTTGGAGTAAGGTGAAAAAGAGGCTGTAGAAGACCTACACTTTTACACCAATCATAAAACACCCAACAAGACTTGCAGTCATGTCCTTTTCTCTACTGGTCCAGTTGAAATCTTTATCAGCAAATGAGAATTGTCTGAGTGCTAATTAGCTATCTATTCCAAACAGTGTAAAATAAATCCAATCAATGGGATAAAGCAAGAATGATCTGATGAACTGTATTTCATCTTGGAAGCTCCCTGTGATAATGTTTTTTTTTCCCAATGCCATTTCAAGCTAGGTGTTATACCTTGCTGAAAATGAATAGATACCGTCCTGGAACCTGGACTTTGGCAATAGGCCTACATTTAAAAAGCTAATTAACATATCTTATGAACCTTTCATTTAAGACAGCAGAGCAAGTGTTATATGTGTGAGCAATTTGATTTTATTGAAGATGTAATTAACTTTGCAACAGGTGCTGCTACAGCTTTAAAGTGCATTCTGTCTTCCAGACAAACTGTATTTGAGAAATCAATTACAAGCTTCATAATGGAAAAAGAAATCATAAAAATGCAGCAACTGAGACAGACGTGGAATATGTGTCTGAAAATGATGCATCTTAAAACAATGTAATGCAATGTAATATAAACACTAAATCTTGATCTATAGTGATAGCAGTTATTCAAGAGAATGCTGTATCACTGCAGCCCTGGAAGGCTCCATAAGCAAACATTTAGTTTACATTAAAGACCATGGATGAAGTTTAAACAGTTTGCAACAAAACTACTCGAATTTAAGCAATTAGTCCTGATATGTTTCTTTCTCTTTGTTGTGGTGTGAGATGTACTAATTATTCTTTTAGCCAATCAGTTCATTCCTAAGCTGTTGGTGTCACCAGATTTTTGCTACAATTGAATAAGGTAATAACCTTATAAAGAACAATACGTTCTATCATTCCTTTGAGTATCGCAGCCCCTCTTGCATGTGACCATTTTCACTTACTAGCTGTGCCAATGCCCTTAGTTAGGATGTCTGCAATGCTAACATTCCAAAGAGGTTCTCTAATGATGTGGTACCCTCCCTTTCCTCAAACACAATTCCTGCTATATCTCTGACAGACAAAAGTGTCACATGGGGCTTTTAAATGGCTACTCCTCTATAGTCACGGTGTGCCGTCTGTTTGTGACGTACATTTATTAAAAATACCACGGTGTACCGTCTGTTTGTGACGTACATTTATTAAAAATACCAATAGCAGAAAGAGGATCCAGGCACTCCAATGACTTCAGGCACGTTTATTAGAACATGTGGGACACCGAACATTTCCACCCCAAATAGGATCTTTGCCAAGCTTGGCAAAGACCCTATTTGGGAATGAAACATTGCGGTGTCCCACATGTTCTAATAAATGTGCCTGAGTCATTGGAGTGCCTGGATCCACTTTCTGCTATTGGTATCTATTACTCTTGGGCTAGTGCTGGCCCATGGTCCAGTTAAACACTCTTTACTTCATGTGAATTGAGTGCCGTTCCTTTTTCCATGTTTGCAATACATTTATTAAAGGACCACTACAGTCCCAAAGGTCAGCTCATCTCAATTTAGAAAGTTTATTTCTTTCATCTGTTTTTAAGCTGCGTCCTTGGCGTTGCCAAGTTTAACCATCACTGCCCTAAAATATTCTGGTTTAAACCAAAAAATAATGTACATGCTGGATACCTACTCCTGTTACCTGATCTTCTTGCAACCTCAATAGAACTAATTTTTCTCTTGCCATTGGCTTCGCTTACCATCCCTTTGTTTTTAAGCAGTGCTAACCAATCTTTATTATAAAAACCTATATCAGCAAGTCTGACATACAGACCTATGTATCATGATAAGCAGGCAGGGGGTGTACAAAGGCCTGTCACTTTACTTATTTCATACAGATACTTCCCTTTATTCCAGCTGCCGCGTTCTGCGCTGCCCTTTATTAGTGGTGCTATTGATCTTAGAGAAAATTGGATTCTCTATATCACTTGTTCTACCTTTTGTTGGGCCAACCATAATAATTATACATTGCTACTGCTGAGATAAGGTCCCATGTGAGACGCAATCTTTTTTATACAGAAAGCTAATGGGATGGGCAGTTCTGTGAGAACCAGGAGAAGACATCTATCAGGCACTGAAATATCAGTAGAGTGCAATAAAGTCTTCTTTTAAACGTTAAAGATATAACCCAGTATTTGTCTGAATACAGGATTGTATGGGGCATGTTACTATAGTGCAATCATCTCTTAACCTGGCTGTGGTACCCAGCAGTTTGACCCCTTCATTTATACTTGTTGATCAACCTGGACAACTGAAAAACTAATGGGAATGAAAAACTTCAATTTGTCCATCTCCCTTGCTCGATACTTTGCTCTTTTCTCAGTCACTTGATTGAGGTTTGGTGACAGGCATTTGATGCTGTGTCATATGCAATAAAAATTACTCACCTTCTCTCCAGTGCTGGGATCTTGGTGCTACAGCCTCCTGCCCCCTCTCTATGATGTCAGCATCCAAGCTGACATCACCTGTGACCTCCTCCAATCCATTGCTTCTCATAGATGGTGAATGCATCATTTGATTCCCAGACTGAATTTTACTCAGTCTGGAGGAAAAAGTACTTATAGTGGATGTCAGTAAAAATGCAACTAGGGGTTGGAATTAACCTTGCAATGAGACAATTTCTTCAAAACTGCAATGTCTTTATATTGCAAGGTTAAAATGGCAGGATCACTGCACCCCAACTACTTCTGAAGTAGCCTTGGTGACAATAATGTTCTTTTAAGGCTACTTTACATTTTCATGGGGACTCATGACCTAATTTCATCCCTTATATTATATACAAAGGAACACCAAGAAATACACTTACTGACATTGCACGCACACAGGAATACACTACACGCACACATTACAGTATTGCACAATTACAAGACCACCACCGCGCACACAAAATTATATTGCATGCACATACTCATTAAACACAGACATATACACATTCTGACAACAGGGGAAGCAGTCATTCGTGAATTTAAAACAGGATGCCGTAAGGCCTCAGGTCTGTCTTACTCATGGGATAAATGCCTAACTTGATTGGGTCCACGAGGGATGTACTTTATAACTTACATTTTCTAATTTCACAGCATTTCAGAATTGGTTGGGAGCTCTGCGTGTAAGACCTCATGTTACGAATGTTTCCTAAACCTTGTGTAAATGCACCTTATTTAGAAGTAGGGAAGCAATTAAGGTAAACTTTGAAGTAAGGGAAATGTATGAGTATTGCATACTGCTTCTATGCATTAACCAGAGGAAAAATCCTAAACTATCTGCAAACACTATTTCAAAGCTACAGTGTCTTTAATGCTTTGGCTGTTCAGATTATAAAGTCTTCAGAGAGTCTTTGTTACATTTGTCTTCATATTAAATTGTTCACATATATAAGTCTTGGATTAACAAATTGCAGAACAGATAAAATACATATTTAATATTTTCGTCTTAAAAAAACTGCAGATAGGTACAAAGTAAATTCTGTGTATAAAGCAAATGTCTCTCGTGCCAAAACAAAGTTGTAGCTGTTGTTTTTTTTACCAGTTAAAAGCATAAAATGTCTTAAGATAAACAGAAGAACAGAATGTCTGACATAAAAATTACCCTAAATTGTACTTGAGTTGTGAAAATGGAGCTCTTTGGCACTGTTCAGACATGCTTACTCACACAGTCTGCTTGTGTCTGGCCATTAAACATTTCCTCCTGAAATTATGCAGCACTTAGGGGAGATAAACTGTGGCATCCCATCCTACTTAAAATCCATGATGAACTATCAGATGGCACATTCTAAAAACAATCTCTGACCATTTTCAGTTGTGTTATTAGGTGCAAAAGTTTGCACCCTTTTCTACATTATTTTTTTATCAGCCTTTTAGTATGAAGAAAACCACAGCATCAAAAGTACAATAGGTTGAATAGGCGAACTGAATACACTCGATCGGTTAAGAACTGCAAATATTTGTAAATTGTAAAACCATTAATTAGACCAGTATGAGAAGGAAAAAATAGAGAGAATAAGAGAAAATGGAAGGGTAATAGATGTCACAGTCATAAATATTATTATAGCTCTAGGAGAGCACGTGTATATTTTTGAAAAACACAAGCTATGCTACTTTTCCTAAGTGTACTATAACTGTAAACTGGTGTTCCCTTTGTTTCTTGATTATTGGAATATTTAAAAATTTTCTGTTAAGCCACTGTAATTACATTTTTTTTTATTTATTATCTTTTGCATAAAATGCAAGTATGAAAAAAGTATCACATTAATAAAATCAAACATGAATAAAGAAACATAGACAGGCATTGTATATGTGACAATGAGAGTAATACATTGCTGGTAAGACCTTTAGCATCAAAGTATAATATGAGCCCCGTGGAGGAAGACATATACCTAGAAAACTTTTACTACAAATAATGGTTCCTTCAAGTGGTCCCAATCCAGGCAGCACATCACTACAGAGGTTAAGTTAACTAACAAATTGACTATAAAGAGTAGGGATGAAAGAGAGGTAAAGAAGAGAAGCTAAAATGTCTATAGTAATAAAAGAAAAGATGTGTAAGAGAAGGAATGTGTCAATAAAACATGGAAAGAAACACTTTCATCAAAGCAACACAGGGGTGGTCAATAAGCAGTGCTAAGCAAATACTCCCTCCTGTGTCCCCAATAGACTTGCACACAGTGAAAAAAAAAACACTTCATCCGGATATATATATAAATATAAAACTTTTTTACTACTCCTATTTTTTTTTCTCTCTATTGGTCAGTTCCCACTTAATCTATGAAAAAAATCAATATTCAGTGGCTGCCCACTAGCCATCAATCATGTTTTTCCCATCAATCATTTTTTTTTTTTGGTGCCACAATTGGAATTCCGAATCACAAGAAAACAAACAGACAAAATAAAATTCTGGTCCATTGCGAGATTCATTTGGTTCATGATCCATGTAAATTTTGGCTGGGAGTTCCAGGAATTCATATGATCACCTGGTGATCCCAAATTCAGATTAATTTAATTACTTAATTGACATAAATATGACGAAATAATTTAATTTATAATTGTAAGGTTTGAATTCTATAATAAGGAGCCACTTAGCCCCCTTAGAACATACCTACTAATAGTACACTTTGAGATAGATTATATGGTTAATATAATCCTTATTATAATGTAAATGGTGCCTAAAGATCCCAGCGTTAGGAACTCTAATTAGGTAATGTGAATATGTGTGGTGTTGTTTTTTTTTTCTTTTTCTTTTTCTCTCTCTCTCGAACGTAGGGATATTTAAATAATAGGAGACCTCTTCCTCTCCCCATAATCCTCTTTCCTGCAATTTTTGGCAGTGATTATCTAGTGGAAAATGTACAATTATGTTTCCCAACTTGCTTTCTAAAGAAGGACATTTGCCCTTTTTTAGGTGTCGTTTTCTTTTTGTTTTGTTTTTTTGTTTGTTTTTTGTTATTTGTACATATATGTATGTTATTTTTGTTATTGGTGTGAGACTCGACATGTGGCCAACCGTTGGAAGCACTGGCTCTGGCCTCACTTAGATTGATTTCTTGGAATGTCCAGGGGTTGAATTCAACACAATAAAGGGGCGCAGTATATAAACTTCTGATTGAAAACAATATAGATGTTGCTTTCATCCAGGAAACTCACTGGATTGATCTTCCAGATAGATTATGGAGATTCAAGAAATATCCGATAGTTCATAATTCAAAAATGAAGGGAAAATGGAAAAAAAGAGGGATAGCCATCATTATCTCCAATAAAGTCAACTTTGAATTAGTTCATCTAGTCAGACATACTAGTGATAGATATCTAATTCTTATCTAAAAAAACTAATGATCTTCCATATACATTTATTAATTTATATGCTCCGAACTATAGTCTATTGAGTTTCCTGGATGACATCATAGATAAGGTGGATGAATTAGCTTGTGGCAATATTGTCTTTGGTGGAGACTTTAATTGCGTAGCAGATCCCAGAGTAGATAAAAGTCACAAATATACCATAAAACAGAAGTCCCAAAAGTTCAATACGATGGAGTTTTCTGAGTTCCTAAGCAGGAATTCTTTATATGATTGTTGGAGGACTCTGAATCCTATCGAGAAAGATTGTACTTTTTTTTTGACATGTTCACCAGACTTATTCTCGAATAGATTTGTTTTTGGTTAATTTAGGATTCTTGGGATCAGTTATTAAGTCTAATATTGGATCTATAGTTATATCGGATCATGCGCCGGTATTTAGTAATATTACCGTACATTGAACGATAACTACAGACCAAGGACTAGGTGGAGATTAAAAAAAAACTTTTTGAAATCTGAACATGATATTAATAATTTGTCATCTAAATTGAATTTTTTTTTAACTATAAATGATAATGGTGAAGTCTCCACCTCAATGTTGTGGTGTACCTTTAAAAGTTATGCGAGGGGTTTCAATCGATAGCGTTTACATGGAATTGTTCCTAGGATGTAAATAGTTTCTTGCAACTTAAACGAAGGACACACGACAGGTACTAGGGTCCTCGTAGTGACTAGTGTCTTACCTACTTTGGTAGAACATCGCTGAGTATACTAAGGTATCGTTAGGAATATAACTACCAATAATTAATCATTAAAGTGAGCAATAAGGGCACATACGGACTACTGACAATGCACTGAGGAACATAGTTACTAAGAAATACCACACCATGGGATAATCTCTCCACAACACTCAGACACGGTATTGTACTAGAAGGCAGCACCTCCACCTACCAAAAAGATGTTAGCTTCCCATTAAAAGTAAATGCACACAACTACTCACTGTCTGTTACAACTTGACGGCACTTTAATAAAAATATTGGTACTTGGAAATGTATGACATGTAGTGTACAACAATGGCTGAAACGTAACAATATTTAGTAATGTTCCGCTAATAACCGGTACGCAATATTCCAACTGTAATTGATGAGTTCCTCGAGAGATCAAAATCACAGCGCATATTATGTATATCCTATAAATATGAATGAATATATCTCTTTGTGAATATGTATCTCTGTGAACCTGTAAATATGTAGA
This sequence comes from Pelobates cultripes, assembly GCA_933207985.1. Classification (NCBI taxonomy): domain Eukaryota; kingdom Metazoa; phylum Chordata; class Amphibia; order Anura; family Pelobatidae; genus Pelobates; species Pelobates cultripes. The sequence continues at coordinate 111,999,884 of OW240914.1, forward strand.
TACTGCTATTTGTAGGTTTCCCCCTCCCTTTTTTCCTTTCTTTACCCCTTATATATAAAACTTTAATAAAATTCAAGTTGAAAAAAAAAAAAAAAGTTATGCGAGGGGTTTAGTCATAAAATTAAGTTCAGAATTAAAACAACCTGAACTTTAAATTAGCTATTAAAGAACGGTTAAATACAATTAAGGTCAACTTAGTTAAAGAAATAGCTAGCTTGAAGGAATCTATTAAAGAAAGAATATATGACAAGGTAAATAAAAATATCACATTTCTCAACCAAAGATGGTATCATAATAACAATAAAGTTATTAAGGATCTTTCAAATAAAATTAAGAATCATCTCAAAGACAAATCTTTAAAAAAAATATTGATTGGGGATAAGCATCTAACTGCTCCAAGGGATATTGCTCAAGCATTTGTAGATTGTTATAGTTCGTTATATAACCTAGATGTAGATGAAGAGAAAAGCAATAAATAAATGGATTAATTTTTAGATAGACTTAAACTACCAAAAGTGAATCAAAGAAAATTTGATTTATTGAATGCTCCATTTCAATTATATGAATTCATGGACGTGATAGATAATCTCAAATTAAATAAAGCCCCCAGGTCCTGATGGATTCTCTGCTATTTTTTATTTAAAAAATTCTAGTACTATAATACCTATTATTTTGAAAGTATTTTTGGATTCTTCTGCTGAGAACCCCATGCCCAACGAAATGTTGTTGGCATCAATTATTCCTATACCAAAAGTAGGCAAAGATTCTTCATCGATCACATATTATAGACCAATATCTCTTATCATTGTTTGGAATGGAGATAAGCTGGAATGGAGATAAGCTGTACAAAAAAGATGGTTTGCATCTTTCTCAAAAGGGAACAAATGTTCTCAGTGAGCAGTTCAGAGGTTTTGCTAGGATGTATTTAAACTAGGAGGGGGGGGCAAAAGGGTGATAAAACATCAATCCAATTGTCCCCAAAACAAGGACAGAAGGTGCCTGTAGCAAGTGTGTTAAAAAATGATAAGCTTAGAGTCATGTCTACAAATGCTCGCAGTTTAGGGAATAAGATCCATGAACTTGTGGCAATAATGGCAACTGATAGTGTAGATTTAGTCGCTGTTACTGAGATATGGTACAATGAGAAAAATGACTGGGACATAGCAATACCAGGGTACTCTTTATATAGGAAAGATAGGGAAGGCAAGAAAGGGGGAGGGGTGGCCTTGTATGTGAAGGATAGCATAAAATCTAGCCTAATAAAAGTTAGTGAGGCAAACATAGAGTCCGTTTGGGCTACGTTAGAATTTGGTAATCACACAGTAACTCGTGTAGGTGTGATTTATAGGAGGTTGAAGAGTTAGATAATCTACTAGTTGAGGAAATAGCTAAAATGACAATGAAGGGGGAAGTTATCATCATGGGTGACTTTAACATTCCTGATGTAAATTGGAAAACAAAATTAGCTACTTGTGCCAGGAGCACCCATATTCTAAACTCCCTACTGGGATTGTCTCTAAAACAAGTTGTTGAGGAGCCAACTCGTAAAGAGGCCATACTAGATTTAGTGTTAACAAATGGAGATTTGGTATCAGATATTACTGTAGGTGAAAGTTTAGGATCCAGTGATCATCAGTCAGTGTGGTTTAATATAAGAACAGTGACTGAGTCACACCACACAAAAACAAAAGTTTTAGATTTTAGAAAAAGAGACTTTTCTAAAATTAGAATATGGGTAGAGGAGTCATTATCAGACTGGAGCAATTTAAATGGAGTCCAAGAGAAATGGGATTATTTAAAAGTTGCACTATTGAAGGCAACAGAAAATAGCATTAGGCTTGTCAGTAAAAGCAAAAAATTCAAGAAACCACTGTGGTACTCCGCAGATGTGGCAAAAATAGTTAAAAACAAAAAGTTAGCATTTAGGAATTATAAAAAAAACCAGAGTGAGGAAGACAAAATGATCTATAAGATTAGGCAGAAAGAGGCTAAGCAAGTTATAAGAGCTTCCAAATCACACACAGAAGAGAAAATAGCACAGTCAGTAAAAAAGGGGGATAAAACATTTTTAGATACATAAATGAGAAAAGAAAAGTAAAACAAGGATTAGTTAGATTACAAACAAAAGAAGGAAGGTATGTAGAAGAGGATAAAGGTCTAGCTGACTGCCTCAATGAATATTTTTGTTCTGTATTTACAGATGAAAATGAAGGAAAGGGACCTCAGTTGAGAAAAAGGATAAATGAGTCATTTATTACACGTGAGTTTACAGAGGAAGAGGTTCTATTTCAACTGTCAAAAGTAAAGACAAATAAGTCAATGGGACCTGATGGAATACACCCAAAGCTATTAAAAGAGCTTAGTGGTGTACTAGCAAAACCATTAACAGATTTATTTAACCAATCATTGTTAACAGGAATAGTCCCAGAAGATTGGAAGTTAGCGAATGTTGTGCCCATTTACAAGAAAGGTAATAGGGAGGAGTCGGGCAACTATAGGCCAGTAAGCCTTACTTCAGTAGTGGGGAAAGTGATGGAAACCATGTTAAAGGATAGGATTGATGAACATCTAAAAACACATGGATTTCAAGATCAGAGACAACATGGGTTTACTTCAGGGAGATCATGCCAAACTAATCTTATTGATTTTTTTGATTGGGTAACTAAAATTATAGATCAGGGTGGTGCAGTAGACATTGCTTACCTAGATTTCAGTAAGGCTTTTGACACTGTTGCACATAGAAGGCTTATCAATAAACTGCAATCTTTAAGTTTGGATTCCAATATTGTTGAATGGGTAAGGCAGTGGCTGAGTGACAGGCAACAGAGGGTTGTAGTTAATGGAATATATTCGAAGCTTGGACTTGTCACCAGTGGGGTACCTCAGGGATCTGTACTTGGACCCATTCTCTTTAATATTTTTATTAGTGATATTGCAGAAGGTCTTGATGGTAAGGTATGTCTTTTTGCTGATGATACTAAGATATGTAACAGGGTTGATGTTCCAGGAGGGAAAATGATTTAGGTAAACTAGAAAAATGGTCAGAATTGTGGCAACTGACATTTAATGTGGATAAGTGCAAGATAATGCATCTTGGACGTAAAAACCCAAGGGCAGAGTACAGAATATTTGATAGAGTCCTAACCTCAACATATGAGGAAAGGGATTTAGGGGTGATTATTTCTGATGACTTAAAGGTAGGCAGACAATGTAATAGAGCAGCAGGAAATGCTAGCAGAATGCTTGGTTATATAGGGAGAGGTATTAGCAGTAGAAAGAGGGAAGTGCTCATGCCATTGTACAGAACACTGGTGAGACCTCACTTGGAGTATTGTACACAGTACTGGAGACCGTATCTTCAGAAGGATATTGATACCTTAGAGAGGGTTCAGAGAAGGGCTACTAAACTGGTTCATGGATTGCGGGATAAAACTTACCAGGAAAGGTTAAAGGATCTTAACATGTATAGCTTTGAGGAAAGACGAGACAGGGGGGATATGATAGAGACATTTAAATATATAAAGGGAATCAACACAGTAAAGGAGGAGACTATATTTAAAAGAAGAAAAACTACCACAACAAGAGGACATAGTCTTAAATTAGAGGGACAACGGTTTAAAAATAATATCAGGAAGTATTACTTTACTGAGAGGGTAGTGGATGCATGGAATAGCCTTCCAGCTGAAGTGGTAGAGGTTAACACAGTAAAGGAGTTTAAGCATGCGTGGGATAGGCATAAGGCTATCCTAACTATAAGATAAGGCCTAGGGACTAATGAAAGTATTTAGAAAATTGGGCAGACTAGATGGGCCGAATGGTTCTTATCTGCCGTCACATTCTATGTTTCTATGTTTCTATGTTTCTATCAATATAGACTTGAAAATATTTTCTAAAATGTTGTCTAATCGCCTCAAAGAGGTGATTAAAGACCTAATTAATGTTGACAGACCGGGTTTCGTCAGGGGGAGAAGCACCATGGATAAAACACGTAGGATTTTTAACCTAATTCATAGGTACATATTTTTTTTTTTATGAAAGAGGGGTCAGATTAAAAAAAAAGGATGTATTATTTTTGCCGAGCAGTTAGTATATAACAACATTGTCTTATTTCTAAATTGGCCCACGAAGCCGAATCTCCCCATACCAGAGTCAAGGAATCTCTAATTGACTCTGTCAAAGGTCTTTTTTGCTTCGAGGGCCATAATCACAGAACCCAGTTTGTATGAATACATAGTATGCATATATAGCCAAGGTATATAGAACTACATAACTCACTTTGTCTATGAATAATGCCCTATTAAGACATTTTCATCTTAGTGGCTTTGGAGGAATCTTTCACTTTGCATCCAGTGCCCTGCCCATAGGGCCTATTTCTAATCACCCTTTTTAAGGAATATACACTTAAAAAAATACATCAGTTATCCTATTTCTCCAACCAGTATATAAAAAGGTGACTGCAAGCATCATAAACATTACAATACCCTGGGAAAGCTTCCTGGTAAGTGCATAAACTGTTGTGTGATGGTATGCCTATTACCTGGGTCCCACCAGGTACCAAGCCTCACTCAATGAGGGTATGGTCACATCCAACTTCTGTAGAGCTTCAGAAACCATATGCTGATCCTATCAGTCGTCTATTGATGGAGAGTGTTCTCAGCCAATGAATGGAAATCTGTTCTAGGAATATGCACAGAATTTAAATTAGACAGCGCAGAACTCCTAATGACACTGCCAGAGGTGTAGTGATACCTCTGGTTGCTAGGCTAAATATCTCTGTAAATGCAGCATTTTATACTGAAAAGTTGCACTTGGTCATTGTGCTTTGAGTTACTGTTTAAATAATATTAACTTTTGATTTATCAGTGCTCCTGAATTTCTACAAGAGTTCACTTCCTGAGAGAAGTAGATCTGCAAGAGAATGTTTGAATAGAGCTTTCACAACAGCAATAATTGTATGGAATTTAAAACAAGTTAATATTGGGATTGTGGAGTCACATCAATAAAGAGATTAACTGTGTGTGTGGGTAGATATGACTGTAAGCAGAAAGTACAACTCTCAAACTTCTATCATACAAGGTCACTCTAGAACCTAAAATTATAAAATAGCTTGCTGAATGATTTGAATAGAATCTCTGATGTGCTTGGTGATATCCAGAGAGATGATTTGTTATTATGGTAAAGGGGGATTGTTTGTGTTGAAGCATTAACAAAATTAATCATATAATGTTAAAGGAATACTCCACCGCCACAACAACTCAAGCTTATTTAAATTGCTGTGCAGGAAGGAGTGTCCAGGGACCTTCTTCCCTTCAGGAGTTAAACTATCAGGCAATCTTTTAAACCCGATAATGGGGCTCAGGTACCCATTGCTTCTATCTCCTAACTTCTCTTCATCTGTGTAGGGGTAGCTGGGAAGCTAAGGATAATATGAGTATCACCTGACACTTTCAGACACCCACTGTGCAAAGAAGTACATACCATTTTTCTCTACTGGTGCCCACTGACAGGCTGAGAGCTTCAGGTATGTTTTTTTTTATGGAAGTGTTCCTTTATGTGCAATGGCTCTTAAGTATTTACAAAGTACTATATGTTAAATATATACAAAGTATGCCCTCTTTAAATTCTTGGCTTTACATGTCAGGACATAATAACAATCACCTGTTACTTAGCAGGTATAAAAAATAGATAGATGCAACCTTAGATGAACAGCAACACATAATATATACACACAAAACAACAGGGAGTCAGTGCTAATTAACAGACAATATGTAGATGGGCAGCAACCCAAACGTCCTTCAACAAATAGAGAAAGCAATACAAAAAGATGGAGTAGGGCTGCACCAATAAACAATTGAATAAAATAAAGTAAAATAGTCCCAAAAATCTCACTAGAGCAGCAATGGATGATCAGGGATACTTGATAAAATGAAGATGAGTAGACTCTTCAATGGGGATAGGTACGTCAGAATGTCTCAGGATGTTCGTTATATGGAAAACAGAGAGACAGGGACAACCAATAGTGCAATAAGTCTAAAATCCAAAGTGCAAAATTAGAAGGAGGTAGAAAACTCACATTTAAAAGAGCTATGGCCAGCTATGGTGTGAAAGGCGTACAGCGGTATAATCCCCGCTTGTGGGATATATGAAGAGAGTGCGTCTGACAACACCGTCTGGTCACCCAAGGCTCCAAAGGCAACAATAGTGCTCTCAATGTGATAAGAAATATGAGTAAAAAATAAATGAAATGATTTCACGAGCAGAAAACATTGCTCAATTGGTAAAGCGTTGGTGGTATGATCCCCACCTCAGATTTCTTTGAGTACAGGAGTGATAAAATTCCAGGAAAACTAAAAATAATACAAGTTTATAAAAATGCAATAAAAATAAGGTTTGGCACAGTAAAGTAACCAACAAACTTTTATTGATCTAAAATACACAACTAAAAATAACCATAACGCGTTTCACCGATATAGGCTTTTTCAAATGGTATAAAAAAATATATAAACTTCTATTAGCCAGGTTAAAGGTTTTTTATACCATAACATATTACACTGTGTCATGATTCATTTAACACAAATAAAAGCCAAAATGGAGAAACCATTTGTGAAAAACTAACAACACCGTATTAAAAAATGTATTCCACTAAAAGAGCAGTAATAGGAATCCAGGAGCTAATAAATAAACATAAAAAAAATAATAATACCAAAGTACTAAAATAAATAAATAAAATAAATAAATAGAAAAATAAATAAAATGTGTGGCAAGGTTATCAATCCAGAAAGCCAAAACTTCTGGGTAGGGATAATCACTGCCTAATAATTTACTTTCATACACAGTATAGGCTTGAACGATAAATTGGCATAATCCTCTCAGGATATATAAACTGCCATCATGCACATTACAATAAATGATATGTGATGTTAAGCAAACACCAGTATATAGAACTGGCTGCTGAAAGAGCAATGTGAAAAAAGTATATCACCAGAGAGTAGCTGCAAATAGCAAAGTCAATTTTATTGAAAAATACAAAAATATGCTAAAATTATAATAAAAATATGTTCACATATGAAGCAATAGGTGGTAAAAGGTAAATATTGCACAAAGACCTTAGATGCCGGCACGGATGGATCTGGATGACAGTTTCTGATACAGTATCTGAATGCTGGTAGCCGGTGAGGCCGGTTTGCGTGTCACAGTGCGTTCGACCTCAAGCCTCACTTCGGGGGGAATTGCACTGCTCATCAGATCATGCTGTTGAGAAGGCTGTGTATGAAAGTAAATTATTAGGCAGTGATTATCCCTACCCAGAAGTTTTGGCTTTCTGGATTGATAACCTTGCACACATTTTATTTATTTTTCTATTTATTTTATTTATGTATTTATTTTAGTACTTTGGTATTATATTTTTTTTTGATGTTTATTTATTAGCTCATATATTCCTATTACTGCTCTTTTAGTGGAATACATTTTTTTAACATTGCTTTAATAGGTTTTTGGTGGATCCCTATTTCTATCCAGTTTAAGAGCTTTGCATGTTAGGTCTTTTTTTCCCTCTATTTCTCTGTATATATTTTTCTACATGAGAATCACCTTTACTAACAACACCGTATGTTTCAATTGCTTGTGGAACCACCTTTAGCAACAAGAACTTCAAGTAATCATTTTCTGTATAATGTTATCAGTCTTTCACATCGTTGTGGAGGAATTTTGGAACATTTTTCTTTACAATGTGGCTTCAGTTCTTTAAGGTTTCCTGGCATTTTGTATGCATAGCTGTCTTGAGGTCCTGCCACAGCATTTCAATCAGATTGATGTCTGGACTTTGACTTGGCCATTGAAACATCTTGATTCTTTTTCATCCATTTTGTTGTAGATTTGCTGTTGTGCTTGGGATCATTGTTCTGTTGCATGAACCCATTCTAGCCAAGCTTTATCTGTAGGACAGATGGCCTCACATTTCACTCTAAATCTAGAATACTTTGGTACAGAGAGAAGTTCATGGTTGACTCAATGACTGAAAGTCTCCCAGGTCCTCTGGCTGTAAAACAAGCCCAAATCATCACCCTATAATTCTGTGCATTGCACTGTCTGACCTTGGGTAAATTTGCTGGGACATCTACTCCTGGGTAGATTGGCAACTGTCTTGAATGTCTTTACTTTTGAATAACTAATTTCTCACTCTAGAATGATGGACTTTAAATTATTTGGAAATTGCCATATAACCCTTCCCAGTTTGATGAGCAAAAACAATTGTTTCTCTAAGATCATTGTTGATGTCTTTCCTCCTTGGCATTGGCTTAACACTTGTATGCTCCAGACCAGCAAACTGCAAAAAATTTGGCATTTATAGAGATGGTCACACTTGCTGATGATCAATTAATCAAGGCCATTTGATTAGCAGCACCAATCAGCTACTTAGCCTCTTAATTCATATGGAAGCAGTAAGGGTGTACTTTGTTTTTCACACGCAGTTTCTCTATTTTGGCTTTATTTTTGTTAAATAAATTATGACATGGTGTAATACATCATGTGTTATTGTTCATCTGAGAGGTTGTGTGTACCTAATTTTAAGATCTGCTAAGGAACAGATGATTGTTTATATATCCTGATATGTAAAACTATAGAATTCACAGAGGGTGTACTTTCTTTTTCCCATGACTATATATGTAATAATAATACAAATATATATATATATGTTTTTTTTAAATGTTATTATTATTTTCATTTCTTTGCATACTAAAATGTAACTTCTAAACAAAGAATTACTATAATAAACCCAAAGAATGGCATAGGCCAAGATTTCAGACACTGCTTTTTCTCATTGATTTTAATGTATTGTTTGAAATGTAAATTTTTGTAAGAAAGATAGGAGAGTGATCTGAAGGACACACAGGGTTGTAAAAATGAATTAAATCTTAGAGAACAAAAATTAGAAACTTAAACGGATGGAAAGTTATGCCTTATAGGCATGAACAATCTCACTGTATTCATAGTGCCACATTTTGAAGTAAAGCAGATGTTAAAGATAAAATAAATCCACTACAGAAGAAAACATGTTGCAAAAAGCTAACATTTTTATATTTATCTACATGCCATCTTCTGGTTTCTGGTTAAATATATTAACTAATAAATTACATTAGACAAGTACTGCATTTAAAAAATAATGTTTTTTCTCACGTTCCATCACATTTTGTAAGATGATCGTTTCTGTCCATATCACAGTCCATATTGAGATATATAATGATATTTTGTCAACAGGTAAGTATATCAATTTTTTTTTAAACTATTTCCTTTACAGCCGATAGTGATAAATGAAATTGTAGATCTATATAGAATGCCATTGGTAAGAATAGAGATGTCAGCTTTTGAAAATTTACTTCAGGGAGATTTTTCCCATTATATGTATTGATGGAATGTCAGGAGTACGAGAAAAATAGTTTGCGAAAAGGGACAGATTGGTACAATAGTGTGACAGTCAAAAAATGAGTTCTTTATAACATCGGACACATTTCATTACAGAATACAAGGAACTGCCACTGGAGATTCCTACATATTAGGGGATTTCTATGGCATTTAATGCCATAGAAAGTGCCTTATGACCTTGGAGTCATTGAATTGTGTCCTGATCCCACTATGTGTAAGAGTTCTGCATTAGAATCCACCAAATATGCCATACGTTAATAGCACTCTAAAAACTAGTATTGTTTAACATTGTAATTGTGTAATTTGATGGAAACGTCTGTGCATAATATTATGATAGATAGATAGGTAGATAGATAGATGGATAGATAGACAGACAGACAGACAGATGATAGATAGATAGATAGATAGATAGATAGATAGATTAAAAGCAAGAAACACAAAAGCATGAACGAGTGTATTCCTTGTGTAGGATTTTATACTAATGGACTTCTTAAAACAAACTATATGGTCAGAATTCACATCTTATCTGGAGCTTTTTCCATATGGACAATGAATTATGGAATTGTGATTTTTTTTAAATTGGATAATTTCTCCTAAGTATTTAATTTGTAAACTAACTGTTAAGCTAATTGTGTTGTTGCCAGAATTGAGTATACAGAATTGAGTATATTGAGTACATCTTAACTTCACTATGGAGGTGTGTGCATAGTGTTTGTTAGCAGACTAGCTCAATGTAGACTATCTTTGGCATTGCAGAGGCTATTGCAATGTTTTCCTATGATGCCTGGCCAAATTCTCAGGGTTAGATGAGCATCATGGGAAATAAAGATCACAAACCTCTACAGTGCCATTCCTAGCCATTACTGCCTTAGGGTAGTGCATGCAAACTGTGCCCAGACAGCTGTTGAATTGCAACTAGATTAACCTTTGCCAGTTGCAGAACCACACACGCTTAATCTTCGCTTATTGCCACGCAGCATGCTATACCTAGACCAAAAAGCCAGATTCCCATCATATCCCAATAAAGTCTTTGCTAATAAGAGTGGTTACATTTTAGTTTTCATACAGGATTGGCTTAGGTATAACATTCTAGTTACCTGTCCCTAAGTGGGATACTGTATTAAAAAAGAATACTATGAAAAACCAAACATGCATAAACAAATAAACTAAAAATACAATACAAACAGTGGTTACTTGATGGTTTTGTTTTGATATACCAATTCTAAAAATGATAGCGACTAAATTAATGTGGATGTTAATTTGCAGTCCAACAACATGCCTCGTACCTCTAAAAATAATACTGTTTTCTCCTCTTGTCATTTAATTACTGTTGCTGTAATTTTAGGGCTGCCCAGCCTCCCCTCTGTTTATGCATGGCCTTTCATTATGTCTGTCAGCAAGCCATCTCTCACATGGAATCTTCTGATTCCTATTTGGGAGGTGATCAATTTACACAGCAGTACTTCTCAGCGGCGTTCGGTTGCTACTTGCAGCATTGATCGAGTGCTGTATGTACAGAAATGAAAGAACCACATAAGAAAAGGAGATTAATCTGCTTTCCTTAAACCTTTTTAGTGAAAACCTCTGCTCATGTCTCTGGAAGTAAAAAGGTTAAACAAGCGTATCAAGTTAAACTTTTTTTTCTTACGGGAATATGGAAAAACAAGCTAGAATCTTTAACTGGCCAAGTGAAAATCCCTCGTTGCTGACACGCATTCAAGCAGTTATGAATACCTTCTACTAGATTTTCAGTAACAGGATATGTGATTGAGCAGAGCTACACCTGTATAAATTAATTTACAATTTACTCTATTAACATTGGCTTTCTTCATTACACTGAGTATCTGAATACTGACCTGGAATGTCTGAGATTGGCCGTGCTTTTTCTAGAAGGGTATAACATGTGACCATAATGACTGTATTGTTCCCATTATCTTTGCACAATACAAACATAGGTGATTGCTGACACAGAGTAAATATGTCTTGTTCGCATGCACTTACAGGTCAGGTCACAAAGCTCTAAGCTGTTGAGCATTGAGCCTTTTGCAGTATGGCAAGGAATTTGTCAATTTTCATTATATCATGACAGTCATTAAAGGGTTAAAGTACCAGCTCAGTACATCTCATAAGAAAAAATCTGCGAGTTTGAACACATTTTTTACTCTATTAAATTAATGTGACAGGTTTCTGATATGCTAATATTGGATATACTAATTAGATGATGCCATATTAAAGAAATCTTGATGAATTTTGCTGTCTGCCCATTGATGTTATGGTAGACATTTTCAGAGAAATTTAAAGAGGCTTGACTAAGAGTGAAATCACCAAACACTTCACTTATTTTGAACACGTTTGCTCAACTAGGTTCATGTTGACTACATTTATCAGCTGTATACGTTGCCGCTTCATTATTGCTGACCTGATTTTAGGGTTACCTAAAATACTTGTTATAGTAGAAAAAGCATAAAACATACACATCCCAAATGTATGACTCAACTGACTCAGGTTTTTTCTATTCTAGTGTAGTAAAATAGATCTGGATCTGAAGAAAAAAAAAAAAAAAGAATTTTAAAACTTTGATGTTAACTATCTTTATTTAAATAGCTTGAGTTCAGCATCCATAGTTTAGGAAATAGAGCTTTAAACCCAGGGCTACCCTGTTTCCCATTCCACCTAGTTGTTATCAGTGACCTTTACTTATATTTTATTTTTCAAATGTTGTTTACATTCCCTTACCTCTACACATCTCTGTGGAATTGATGCACCCACTGCCTCCCTTCCAATCACCCCCCACCTACACGTTTCATCATTTTCATTCTCAGCATGATTTTATGTCCAATCATTTCGCTCCAGGAGAAGGCAAGAAAAATTCACCCTGCTGGAACATTGACTTAATAGCCAAGAAACATGGTAGCTCAATCCCACTATTGTAATACACTCAATCTATCTCAAGATATGTCTGGCTAGTCCAGTACACATAGGTGTCAAGGGTTCATTACGCGTGCAGTCCATTTTAGGAGGATCCAGCAATTGCAATTAGTTTTCTAATTCTCTACCCAAAGTGGCTATCTGTGGCTCTGCAGGAAACCAAAATCTAAGATTCCAATTTTATTATCATAGAGCTGGGTCATATGCCATTCTGTCATTGCATTCTATTTCATGCCTGTACTATATTTTCCTCTAAAACTTTCAGGGAAAATTAGGGTGAGCTCCTTGAGATATTTTACTAGAATCTTTACCTTATAAATGCAATATTTTAGTTCCAAATAAAAATATAAGAATATACTTCTCCTGCGATGCAGGTTACTGCATAGAGACAGTATTGAGCTACTTTATGGACATAAACAAATGAGGGGAAAAAAGTCAATTTAATTTAGTTCATCCCAGCACTGTTCTTGCAACCCTCATCCCAAGCCGATCCACCTCCCACTGCCTGATAGATCTGCAGGTCAGAGGTGTGAAACTGTACTACTTTTTAAAAATCAAATTAGACGTGCATTGGAAAGAGTGCCATACATGGGAATTTCACAGATCTGAAACTAATTCCTCCAAGGAATTAGTTACACTAGAAAGGCTTCGGATGCTCAGGTTAGACAAACAGGCTTGTCAGAGTAAAGTAATGAGTTTGATCCTTCTTTCAGAGTGGATACAGGCATTAAAATTCAAGGATTGCTGAGGAGTTGCATTAATGCTAAGAATTCTAAAAGCAACCATTATCCAAATACAAGGATTACTCTGTTACAAGGGGTATGTGGGGATGGAGAAGGAGGCAAATAAAAGAAAGCTGAGAAATGAGGGATAGGCAGTCTGATTCATTCCAACTTTTTTGGAACAAAAATCTAGGTATAATCAGCTCACATTAGTAAAGACTTATTGAGTATGAGAACTGGAATACATCACAACATGGGAACAGGCTGCTAATTATGTCAAATGAGTATTTCAGACTATAATAGAGGACTATGATATGGTATAAATGGGCCACCAGAATGAGCAGAGATGTAGAACCTGGCCAGTCTAGGTCAGACTAAAGCAAGAATGTTAAAAACATGAGAAAGGATTTTGGAGCGAAGTTTTGCTTACATAAAACACTACGAGCATTGGTTGTTGTAATTAATTGGGCACAGGTGCCTATGGCTATTTGCATCAGCTAAATTTTCCGTAGTCTCATTTTTAGTTTTTTTTCCATGTAAGCAAAAAGTATAAAAATGTGATTAAACTCTTCATTACACTCCCAATGAAGTCTCAATACCTACAGGTTTTTCTTTCATTTGAGGATAAAATATATGCACTATTTTATTTTTGTCCTCAATGAGCAAAAAAAGTGGAGAAAATGTCTTTATGTTAATTATTAGAATATTGTTTTGCCTGTAATCAATGGAAGCAAATAACACAAGTACATTTATTTACATCTCCTGATTGGGACCAATTAGAAAAACACTTTTATAGTGGCTATATAATCCCCAAAGCAAACAGTATATGGATTACAGAGAAGTAAGCACATGTGGGGTTGCTGTATCCCTAGTGAAGATGGAATAAACCTGTAATGGCACTAGTGGACAAGATAACACATTGAAAGTTCTGAGTGGTCAAATGTCATTGGTGATTAAGCCATGTTCATTCTCTTGTGCATTTATCACAAGTGCTGTTATTTCAAGCAGACAAGCAAGTTACATAAACACCGTAAGTTCCATTGCTAGTAGCAGTAGAGAGTAGAGAGCTTATTATGGAGATTTGCAGTGGACAAGCGTGATATTAAAAAGTCACTCCAAGCACACACAAGTTGCAATATGTAAGTTAGGTTTCATTCTGTAATGCTTGTTTTTTATCTTCTATTTATAAAACCTATTTTTTAGTTACTTTTCTTCAATATTTCAACCCTCTGACCATCCTTTAAATCCTGCTGTGTTTCCATTTTTGCTCCAGAACATTTGAGAGCACCATGTTCTGGGAATTCAGTTGTTTTTCTTCAGTAGAAAATTGACAATTGGACTACAGTTCCCATAATTGCTGTGATCATTTATTTTACCAGGAAAGATACATTGAGATTTCTCTCATTTTCAAGTATTTCCTGGGTCCACAAAACATTGCATTGATACAATAGGGTACAATAAAATACAAAAACAATATTAATACACAATTTATACAAAATTTAACATAGAACAGGTAAGAAATATATAATCAACCATGACACATGCATTCTGTTTTAAGATATGCAGAGAGGGATCTCTTAAAGGACTTTAGACTTGGGGAAGATTTGAAAGTGTGCGGGAGGTCGTTGCATAATTGCGGTGCTCTGTAGGAAAAGGAGGATCGAGCTGCTTTCTTTTTGTATTGAGGTAGACTAAATAAAGTGCTGGTACTGGATCGGAGATTATAGGAGGTGGGAACAGCTGGGGAGAGTATTCTGCTCAGGTAGGGTGGGAGCTTCCAAGAAAAGCTGTTAAACACAAGGCTGGAAAGATGAAGGGTGCGTCTGGATTCCAGTGACAACCAGTTTAGTTCTTTTAGCATGTCACAATGGTGGGTCCTGTAATTACATTGTAGCACAAATCCACAGAACGAGTTATACAATGTATTGAGTTTATTAATGTGGGATTGCGGTGCAGCTGCATATACTACATCCCCATAATCAATTATTGGCATCAGCATTTGCTGTGCAATCTTTTCCTTTACTGTAGGGCTTAGGCAGGATTTGTTTCTGTACACAGCACCTAGTTTTGGATAAATTTTAGATGCAAGTTTTTCTATGTGAAGGCCAAAAGATAGATTGGGCTCTAACAACATACCCAAGTATTTGAAAGAGTAGACTGCAGTCAGTGTGCTATTTGATTTTGTTTTAATGGATAGGTGGGAATTGTGTAATTTAGGTACTGTTCCAAAGATCATTGTGACAGTTTTGCAATCCACTTTTCTGCCTCTGTAAACTGGTCTTGGAGCACAGCCCCAAGCTGCGGTAGAATAGATTTGCTTGCATAGATTACTGTGTTGTCATAAGCGCTGTAGCGATAGAAAGTTACATTTAATGAGCAATAGTCAATTCCTGGTTCAGTGAGAGCTCACTTCAAATGCAGCAAATAATGCAGATTTGCAACAAGGGCAAGAAAATTCAAAAGTGAGTCAATTTAAAAAAATATATATTTAATAAATTTATTTTATTTTTTTATGTATATGTAAAGCACTATTAGTATAACACATTAACAAAGAATGGGCCAAATTTAGCATGGAATGTCCTTTAAAGTGACATTTGACTACCCTATTACTATAAATAAATAGATAAATAACTATTTGTAAATATGCCCTCCATTAAAACCATACATGCCCTTAACTATGCATTTTTTCATTTCCATTGCTTTAGGTGCTTAGTGTTCCTTTAAGTGTCCATTGTATTACAGTTTGAAATCCCCAGTCAGGGGCAGATCAAGAACCTAATCTCTGGAGGGCCACTGGTAGTTTATTTAAATAAACAATCCAGGCACAATAACCACTACAGCTCCCAGGGAATAGGGACAGTTGTAGGGAATAGGGATGGTAATGTGTGTGTGAGGGGTGCAGTGTGTGTGGAATGCAGTGTGTGTTTGTGAGGGGTGCAGTGTGTGTTTGTGTGTGTATAGGGATGCATTGTATGTGTGAGGGGCGCAGTATGTGTATGGGGGCAGGAGGGGTGTGGTGTGTATGGGTGGCATTGTGTGTATGGGGGCAATGTGTGTGTGTATTTGTATGGGGGTGCAGTGTGTGTCTTGGGAGCAGTGTGTGTGTGTGAGGGGTGCAGTGTGTGTGTGTATTGGAAAACAGTATGTGTGTGTATTCGGGTGCAGTGTCTGTGTGTATTGGGGCAGTGTGGGTGCAGGGGACAGTGTGTGTGTATTGGGGCAGTGTGTTTGTGTATGTATTGGGGCAGTGCTGTGTGTGTATTGGGGCAGTGGTTTGTGTGTTGGGGCAGTGTGTGTGTATATTGGGAGCAGTGTGTGTGAGTATTGGGGGGCAGTGTTGTGTGTGTATTGGGGGCAGTGTTGTGTGTGTATTGGGGAACAGTGTGTGTGTGTGTTGGGGCAGTGTGTGTGTGTGTATAGGGGAGTAGTGTGTGTTTATTGGGGAGCATTGTGTGTGTGTATTGGGGCAGTGTGTGTGTGTATTGGGGCAGTGTGTGTGAGGGGAGCAGTGTGTGTGTGTTGGGGCAATGTGTGTGTGTATAGGGGAGCAGTGTGTGTTTATTGGTGAGCAGTGTGTGTGTGTGTGTGTATTGGGGACAGTGTGTGTGTATTGGGGCAGTGTGTGTGTGAGGGGTGCAGTGTGTGTATTGGGGGCAGTGTTTATGTGTGTATATTGGGTAGCAGTGTGTGTGTATGTATTGGGGCAGATTGTGTGTGCGGAGTTATTAGGGGTTGGGGGGCAGATAAATAAATATATATGTTTTTTTAAATTAAAATAAATAATTTTTATATCCCCCCTCCCTTCTTACCTTTGCTGAGGGGGGAGGGGTGAGGAGGTATTTCCTGCAATCCCTGGTGGTCCGGTGGAGAATCCCTGGTGGTCCTAGTGGTGAGAGTGAACTCTAGCCTGCAGCTCCTGAGGCTAGAGTTCACTCTTGCGAGAAACGGAGTGTTGCCATGGTAACCATGGCAATGCTCTATGCTCGCGAGAGGAGGACCCGGAGGAGCAGCAGGCTGAGTTCCCGGTTTCTCTCTCCTTCCCCTGCCGGCTGCTGGCACTGCCAGCTGCTTGCAAAGTGCCTGCGGTCCGGTGAGGGAGATCACTAATCTCCCCTCCGGTCTTTGAAGGCACCTAGCAAAGCTGGCAGGGGAGAGCAAGGCACTGTTGTTTCTCAGGAGGGGCATCCATTGCCCCCCCTGGATCCGCCAGTGCTCCAAGTGTGTAATTATAATTAATGAAAAACTATAGTGTTAGGAAAACAAAGTTGTATTCCTAACCGTATAGTGCCCTCTGGACCCCGTTCCCCTCCCTCCCCTCTCCCCCCAGCACATAAATGGTTCAAAAAAATATTTAATCACGTACCCGATTATTCTGGGGCTAAGAGCTAAAAAAGAGCAATCACCAAGGATATAAATAAAATCTCCAACCATTCAGCACTTCATAATAACAATAGCACCTGATTGCCTTAATAGATCTACCCTGATATCTTAGTGATCAGCCAGGTCCTCTAGTTTCATGGTAGTCCTTCCCAGGTAGGTATTCTTTACGTTTGTTGTAGGTTGGGAAACTATTTCTACTGTTGACCCTAATTTTTTAAGTGAGATAATTCCAAGGAAAACACACACAGCAGTGTGACATTTATAAATACACATCCATCTGTCTAATTTGCCTAAAGACATCGCATACAACATGTTTCATCAATAGGCATAATTACTAATTTGTTCCAATATTTGTATGCAACAGTAAAGGCTAACCTTTCGCATTCCAATGGCTAGAGTCTGTTTCCTATGATGCCCACTCAGCTAGCCAGAAAATGAGTCACTCAAGCTATTAGTGCACTACAATTCCTATCATCCATTGTCAGCCGCAGCCACCATGAAGATAGTAAATGTTTGTAGCGATACAGTGGTACTTGTGAAACCCTGTTGTAACTGGTAATTGCCATTGACCTGTGATCTTACAGGTAGTGGAAATAAAAACTACTGTTATTTAAAATAATTCATTGGATTTTCAGGTGAAACTATGAGTTAACCCATTTTCATAATTTTCGCAAATTACACAAATGATCAAAATGTTATATACAGTGTTTAATTGATCATTATTCATAATATTTGTATAGCTCCAAGATATACTGCAAGATTTTGATAATTGTAAATGTGAATAATAAACAGAAATTCCTTAACAAACAAATTAAAATTAACAAAAACAATCAGTGAATATGTTTCTGGCCACACATGCTTACAGTATAATCTAGGAATAAAAACTGAGGATTTTGTGAATTGGTAACATCTGAATCATTCCTTTTATTTTTAATGAAGACTGTTCATGACAGTTCCAGGTCTTACATCCTAACAATATATTCAAGGCAGGTATACCTATTCTCATTGTTTCACTGTATTCGTCGAATGAAGTTTCACAGAACTGCCTTTCCTTTAAGATGAAGAGGATCCTATAACATACAGAGGTTTAGTGGGGCATGTGGCCCCCAGGGACAGTGAGGATAGCTCTGCGTGGAACGTGGTGTTATGCTGATCTGGTCTAAATCTGTTTTCCCAACATAATCCAGCTGTGAGCTGTGCTGTGCAGTATACTGGTGTTTGTGTGCCAGAGGATGAAAGGCATGAAATATTTATTAAAAGCAAAATTCTTCTCTAATGTATTCTTGATCTGCTTGGAGGAAAAGGAGAAAAGGCTGAGGTAGGTCTGTTCAGTATTCACAGCTCATAGACGCAGCAAACCTTAGCTGCACCATCTGTACACACTCCATTTTCCAAAGCCTTTATTACAACTGGTTGGTAAAATCTAGACTTTATTACCAGAACCACAGGCAACATGTTTATGGTGTTTGCATGTAGTCAGACAGATGCAGAGGAGGCACTGGTCATAACTAACTTGCAAAAAGTGTGTTAATCTGTCTGCTGCAAACTGGCACATTATAGAGTCCCTTATCATATTAACTTGCCCAAGCTGGTAAATGATAAAATTCTATCAAGTGTATCAGTGTCCTCTTAACACTTTGAGTGCCAGATGCGTGTCCATTGCATTATTTTGTATTGAGTTGGGCAAAACCCTGACAGTCAGAGGGTTAAAACTGGCCATATTATTTGACATGATGCTGAATAAAATAAAGCAATAATGCAATAATATGAGAAGACTAATTCAAAAGTTTCTGCAGTTTTCATGTGTGCTCGCGAGTATAAATAGTACTGTTACCCAACACTGATGATCATTTTATCAACAGGAGGATGAACTGTTAGATCCTGTTGGACATAAAATCTATAGCTGTGTTGAATACATTAAGCAACACAACTATCTTAGCAGTTATGAGATAAATGTGTATGTTGGTTATATGATCAGTTTAAAGGAGAAATCTGGGCAATAATTTCAATCAGCCAACCGGTCCTGTTACTTGCAGGTTGTTTAGCTCAGTGGAGCTAATCTTTAGAGGCAGCAATTGCCCAGAACACCTGCCTTGCAAAGACTTCTCATTGAGATGCAATGGAAAGTCTGTGATTGGACGACCACAGAAGGTCTGGGCGTAGTTAGAAGGGCAGGGCTTGCAAAGTCTTCAGACAAGAGATATGCAGTTTTTTCAAGCTGTTTTATATATGCCTACAATGGAAAATGCATAATTAACTGCATGTATGTTTTTGTTGGTTTTATCTACTAAATAGTGCTTTAATATTTTATTTTATTTGGGCAGTGGAGTTTCCCTTCAAGCAACTTTTTTTATCCAAAGCTAGTGCTGTGCACATTTTGTAGTAAATGTTTATCTTTAAAATTATTCATTTTGTCGGAATTTTGTAAAATAAAGAAACATTCAGGCTAAGCTGGAACTATAGTTGAGCAATTTTTTTTCTTCCCAAAACCGGCTATTTTGTACATTTTTTTTAAAATTAATTATACTTCATTATATGAATAAACCCCAATGTTTTTTACTACATAGATGGAGACATTTGTAAAGGCTATTTAATTCTTTTTTTTCAAAGATGAGACTCTGTGGCTTCCATTTTAAAATTCACTACAGTGGTGCTTTAGAAATGTGTCCATAATTTCAATATCTACTAGTGCAGGGAAAGATAGATAACCTTCAGGACTCCAAATGTTGTGCGTCTCCAATATTGCTCTTATAGCCATAATGCTGGCAAAGCTTCAGGGGAGATGTAGTCCACAACATCTGGAGTGCCAAAGGTTGCCTACCCCCGTACTAGTGTATGTAATGTAAGAACAAATAAAATATATAATTTGTAAGAAAACTGTAAAACAGTCTGTATAGTTTGTATTGCTGCTTCAATACAGAGATTGATCTAATAAAAGAATAAACATTCAAATCAGATACTTGGATGTAAATAATAAATGGCTAGCTTCTTGACCAAGTTGACACTCCGTTAATTTCAACTGGATATGTCTATAAATCAGTCTCCAGTGCATGTGCCTCTCTAGTATTTAACTTTATTTCACTACACTCTCTCCTGGGCTTTGAACAGGATCACACAAAGCATGGTTAACAGATGGTGTTAATAAGACAGAACTCTTATGCGTGTGGTTGTTTGTTTTGTACAGTCTAAATGCATGCATACAAGTCCTGTTGATTTCATCTGATAGACCACAGCAGGCTGTCTAAGCATGGGGACAGAAAAATATAATATGCTTGACATACACGCATATTTAGTTCCATATTCCTTTTATATTTGCTATATGGTATTAAATCAATCAATAAGAGAGACGAAACAGGTGTTTTACATACACACTTTTTGCTAAGCAAAGAAAATAAGTATACATTACAAATCTCTTATTGATGATTAAAAGATATATATTAATTTAATTATAGTTAGAATAACTTATAAGTCTATGGCACAGAACAATCAAAAGTCTATATAGAATTAAAAGTGACTTAAACTGAGAAATGCAGTTGATATTTTCCTTTACATCAGTATAAATACACCTTAAAAACAACTAGATAGCATGGGATCATTTGGTTGCAGTTCAGCATATATGAAGCATGCAGACATTTCCGAATTTTGGCTGTTCAGTGGGTCGTATTAATTACGTTACTCTTAATTGCCATGTGGCCATGTTTGTTTGCTCTGTGATTGGGTGTTCTGCCCATGGCTCCAGTGAAAAAAAATCAATCAAATTTATAAATAAAAAATAAATAAACCAGGGTTCCGTTGGACCGAACGCTTAAAATATTCAATCGAATGCTCAAAAGCAACCAAACACTCAAAATTGCAAATATTGACCAGTGGACTGAATTTAAAGAGTAGAATACTATTCAGTCGGAATTTGGTCGACTGAAATCTGATGACCGGAATTAGCTTAATTAATTCCTTAAGAACAGAGGCAATTGTCTAAGTTCTGAACCAAAACAAAACCTAGAATTTGTGCTATTTGTTTGTTCCGACTTAATGTAAGGGTTTCTCTTAAAGTGCCCTTGTTTAAGAACAGAAAGGGTTTTATTTTAATACCCTATATGTATACCTATCACAAAATTTGGTGGAAAATGGGAAGAAAATGGAAAAAGTAACACATTTGTTCATATTTTTGCTTAAAATATTTTTTACACATCCAGTGCAACTAAATAAAAATAGCTCAAATTAGATTAATGTATCAGTCCTTATGGTTAAATGCCTCATATGCCTAGGATCTAAAAAAAAATTTGGTAGTCGACACTAACCTTATACCAAAACTTCTAACACTTTGCCAACAATATCCCTAACCCTACTTACACTAACGCTAACTATATATCTACTCTAACTTTACCCTTAACCTTATCAGTAAACTATCCCTACGTTAAAACAGCATTAACCCAGTGTTAACACTTGCCTTACCCTAACACAAACTATACGCTAACAATACACTACCCCTAATTCATGCATTTAAAGGTAGAGCAGCGGGTTGCAGCCTGAGAGGATGCATGTTGTATCATCACCAATGACCTGATTGCTTTTCTAAAGTGAGCATATCTGTTTAATGCCCCTCAGGGCAGCCCACGTGTAGTGTGAGAGAATAGGGGATGTGTTTGGGAGAGAGAATAGGGAAAGTTGTGTCAGGGATAAGAGATCTATAATGTGAGAGGGGAACATGGGGCTGCATGGTGTGAGATGGGGACGTGGGGCTGCTGGGTATGAGGCTGAGAGAAAGGCTGCTGCTGAGTGTGACATGGGCCTGCTGAGTGAAAGGGGACATGAAGCTGCTGGCTGAGAGGGGGCAGGGACTGTTGTTTGAGAGGGGGAGACAGGGTCTGCTGGGTGTGAGAGGGTATTTGGGCTGCTGGGTGAGAGAATGGACTTGAGGCTGTTGGGTGAGACAGGGGCTGTTCTGTGTAGAGGGGGTGGCTGGGGCTGCTGTGTGAAAGGGGCTGCTGGTAGAGGGGGGGTATGAGGCTGCTGGGTTTGAAAGGGGACATGGAGCTGCTGGCTGAGAGGAGGCAGGGGCTGCTAGCTTAGAGGAGGGAAATGGGGCTGCTGGATGAGAGAGGGAACAGGGGGCTGCTTGCTAAGAGGTAGGAATAGGGGACTGCTGGCTGAGAAGGCTATTCAGGTATAACCGTATGTTTTTTGGCATTTCACCTGCACCAGCTGTCTGGCAGCAAACAATGGACAAGCTGTTAGCTGGAATTCCTAGGACACAGTGCCTGTTAGATGACATGCTGGTGACGGGTAAATCAGAGGAGGAACATAAACAGAATGTAGAGGCAGTTTTGTAAAGACTGATGGAATATGGATTGAAGGTAAATTTGGATAAATGCCAATTCATGCAGGATAGTCTTGAATTTTGTGCTCATGTAATTGACAAACATGGGCTGCATACAACAGATGAGAAGGTCAAGGCATTACAGGATGCTCCAACTCCATAAAATGTGACACAACTAAGGTCCTATCTTGGTCTGTTAAATTATTACAACTGTTTTTTGTTTAGCTCATGTCCTGTATCTTTTACATCGTCTTCTAGAGAGTAAACGACAATGGCGCTGGACAGTAGAATGTGCTTCAACTTTCCATAAGTCAAAAGAACTAGTTCATAGTTCACGTCTTTTTGTACACTATGACTTGGAAAAGCCTATTTCCATTGCTTGTGATGCATCACCTTACGGACTGGGAGCAGTCCTGTCTCATTCCATGGCTGATGGGACAGACAGGCCAGTGGCTTTTGCCTCTAGATCACTCACAGCTGTAGAAAAAAAAAACTATTCTCAAATAGATAAAGAGACTGGCAATAGTATGGGCAGTAACAAAATTCCATCTTTATATATATGGTCGACCCTTCACACTGCTTACGGACCATAAGCCTTTATTGACAATTTTTAACCCACAGAAAGGTATTTCAATCACGACATCAGCAAGACTTCAGAGGTATGCTTTAACTCTGGGGGCTTATCAGTATCAGATACAATATCATCCAAATGCTCTGCATTCTAATGCAGATGCATTCTCTAGACTTCCATTGAAAATGGATGCACAATTAACTACCACAGAAAGATCTACAATATATTTTAGTGAGGTGATAACAGTCAGAGAAATTGCACAAGAGACAGTCAAGGACTCTTTGCTGAGGGAAATACTTGTTTTTGTACGCAAAGGTCGGCCACTAAAAACTCCAATACATCTCAAGTCATTCCAAACAAGGGCTCAGGAGTTATTAATTCGAGATGGCTGCTTAATCTAGGGAGAAAGGGTGGTTATTCTTTTTGTGTTACAACAACAGATTCTTGAAATTTTACATGCAGGTCATCCTGGCATAGTCCGCATGAAGCAGAAGGCAAGAGGTCATGTATGGTGGACAACCATTGATGAGGATATTGCCCGTTATGTTTCAGGTTGCACTGGTTGTGCACAAGCACAGCGGACTTGCCACATGGTGCCGTACAACCTTGGACCTGGCCTCTATCACCATGGCAGAGAATTCACATAGACTTTGCTGGACCAGTGGAAAATAAAATGTATCTGATTGTAATAGATGCACATTCTAAATGGCCAGAAGTTCTGTTCATGTCACAGACCACTGCAGAAGCTACTGTTAAAGCATTACAGAAACTATTTGCAACATTTGGCTTGCCCAGAGTGCTTGTTTTGGATAATGGTCCGCAGTTTGTTTCTGGACAATTTCAGACTTTTCTCAAGGAAAACGGTATTCGGCATCATCGTACAGCACCGTATTATCCTGCTACTAATGGTCAAGTAGAACATTTTGTTCAAACGTTAAAGGGTTTTCTGAGAAGTCTGAAAGCAGAAGGAAAGAGACCTGAACATAATTTTTCTGAGTTCCTTCTACAGTATCGAAATACACCTCATCCAACCACTGGACAACCTCCAGCATGCCTTATGTTGGGCCGTGAACTCAAGACAAAGTTGGATCTGCTAAAACCAGAGATTCAACAAAGGGTCATCCAGCAACAATCGAAGATGCAAGTCAGAAAAGCAGGCCGTTGTTACTAGACAGGGGATTCTGTTTGGATGCGTATATATCATCACGAGAATCGTTGGAAAGAAGCAGTGATAAAGGAAGTTCTGAGGCCGGCACACTATAAAATATTAACCTCTGATGGATGTTACACACGGAGACATACAAATCAACTTCGACCACGTATAACAGACAACCTATTAAAGTGGGTAGGGCCACTCATGCAACCAGACCCTGATATCTGACATGGTGTTTGGCATGATGACATTTCTGAAGTCTGCAATATACCTGGTCCAGAGGCTCATGATGTAATAAGGGATGATTTGGAGGATATACCCCATGAAACTCAGGAACAAGAACTGCCAAGCCACAGTTCAAGTAACCATGAAGGCTGTGGTCACGAAAATACTCGCCATTCAACAAGAGAGAGAAGCGCCACAAACCCCTGCAACCAGAAGATTTATTAAGGGACTATAGTCGGAGAAACTCCACATTGAGAAGGTGGAAATGGTATCCTAGTAGGAGTAGAATAAGCTGTCCTGAAAAAAAGATTGTAGATCTTGAAGATGATGGACAGAATAATGCAGATTAAGGACACATTTTTAAATTGTTCTTTTATTATTGTTGACTTTTTACTATTTAGTTTTTTCTTTCTTTTGTTGAGAAAGGAAGGAGATGTGATGTATGGACTGTTGGGCAGTGTATGTGTGTGTGAGTGTATGTATTGTGATGTATGGGCAGTTGGCCTGTTGTTGGCTCTGAATGATGCACTTCCTTTCTTTTGGTTCTTTACTTCCTGTTCCTGTTGGCAGTTGGTGGAATGTTCGAGGGATTTGAAATGGCGGCTGCAGAAACCCTGTGTAACAAGGCATCAATATGAAGATACTGTTATATATGTATTATTAAAGTGAGTACTTCGTTATACAGGAATTATTGGCTTATTTGTACAAAACATCACAGAGCTTCTGGCTGAGAGGGGGCAGGGGTTGCTGACTGAGAGTAGATGAAGGGGCTGCTGGCTAAGAGTGGGGTAAGGGCAATTTCCCCGGTGCGAAAATTGATCAGTGGCCCCTCCCCCCCGCACTTACTCTGCGTGGGCCGGAACACATGGCAATGGGCACCTGGTCGCGGTATGTACACCAGTGCATGCAGATACACACACACTTAAAGGACCACTACAGACACCCAGATCATATCAGCTCAATGAAGTGGTCTGGGTGCCAGGTCCCTCTCGTTTTAACCCTGCAGCTGAAAACATAGCAGTTTCAGAGAAACTGCTATGTTTCACTGAGGGTTAATCCACCCTCTAGTGGCTGTCTCACTGACAGCCGCTAGAAGCGCTTCCGCGATTCTCACTGTGAAAATCACAGTGAGAAGACACTGGACATCCATAGGAAAGCATTGAGTAATGCTTTCCTATGGGTGGTTTGAATGCCCGCGCGGCTCTTGCTGCCTGCGCATTTGGAGCTGAGAGGCGGATTGGGGTGGAGGGATCCTCAGCGCCAAGGGAGTCCGGCACTGGAGAAAAGTAAGTGCTGAAGGGGTTTTAAACACACACACACACACACACACACACTCTCAAGAACAGATGCATACACACTAGCTAACAGACATACACATTTACTGACAGAGACACACTCAGCGACATACATACATACACACTCACTGACAGACACACACTCACTTACAAAACATACACTCTCACTGACAAACACACACACACTAACAGACATCAATCAGACTCACTAACAGATACACACAAACTAGCACACTTAGTAACAGACACACACAGTAACACACTTACTGACACACACACACACTCACTGACACACAAACTAACACACACTCTGACACTCACTAGCAGACACACACTCAATAGCAGACACACAAACTAACACACACACACAAATGCTAACACACTCATTGACACTAGCAGACACACACACACTGACACAAAAACTAACACACACACACTAACACACACACACTCTAACACTAACACACACACACACACACACATTTCTTTAAAATGTAATCCCCCAGCCTCCTTACCTTTGTGAGAGCTGAGGGGATTCCCTGTGGTCCAGTGGTGACATCATATTCCGGCTGCGGCATCAGTGCGGCGCGCGAGGGAGCTGGGCAGAGAGCACTCAGAGGAGAATGCTCCCTTGCGCGCCCACCAGCATGGTGACAACAGTGCCAGCCTCGTGGGCCCTGAGGTGGCCGGCTCCTGGGCCCCCCAGGAGAAGAGGCTGGCCACACTGGTGTACATACCGGGTCGTAGGGTGGCTGGGCCCCCAGGTGGGCTGGGCCCGGTCGCAGCCGCCACCCCTGCGACCCCTGTATGTACGCCACTGGGTAGGAGCTGCTGACTAAGAGGGGGGGCAGGGGGCTGCTGGCTGAGAGGGGGGACGAGAGCCTGCTGGCTGAGAGGAGGGATGGGTGGCTGCTGGCTGAGAGGGGGGCATGGGGCTGCTGGCTGAGAGAGGAGACCAAGGAGCTGCTGAATGAGAGGAGGGACAAGGGGCTGCTGGTTGAGCGGGGGCAGCGGCTGCTGACTGAGTGTAGGGCAGGAGGCTGCTGGCTGTGAGTGGGGGCAGCTGACTGAGAATGGGGCATGGGACTGCTAGTAGAGAGTGGGGCCGGGGACTGCAGGCCTAGAGGGGACAAAAAAAGCTTAAATGTCTATTTAAATTATTTTTATTTTAAAATCTCTAACATTTATTCCCCATCCCTCTTCCTTACCTTGAGCCTTGGAAGGAAGGGGAAACGAGGAGGAATCATTTTACCTGGTGATCCAGTGGATGAAGTGTATTGTCCACACCCCTGCAGTTGTACACCATGTGCACTGAGCCTGATGCTATGCTGGAGAATGAGTGTGGAGGCTGGTGAGAGAAATATTTGCTCTCTTTGCCAGCCACAGAGCTCCCTCTTTGGGCCAGAGATCAGGCAACACCAGACCTGGCCGGGAAGAACCCTTGTCCGGTTTTCCTGATGGCCAGTCTAGTCCTGCTCACAACTGTTTTTAGTGATGGCAGCTGGAAATTGATCAAAGTTGACGACAGGAGCACTACCTTTTGACTACTTTCATCAATCTTGGCTTGGCTCATAAGACAAAGTATTCAAGAATTATTTTACGAATTCTCAGTTGTGTTAGAATTTAATTAAAATTCAAATACAAGTACAGTATTTATTTCTTAAGGATTTTATACTAATGGAAAGCTCAGAAGTTACAGAACTGTACTGATAAAATGTATTTGGTTAACACAAACACTACTGACATTTTCATGTGATACAGTCAACAGCCTGGGATAAAGAGAACTTTTTTTTACATTTTGCAGCTTATTTTACTGCAAAATGTTGGTATTTGTGTCCCAAAGCAAACAGCTGTTAATTTCGTATAACTGTCAAAAATAAATGATTATGTGATGCCATTCTACAGACACTAATAATACGAGTTACTCTAAGAACTTTTCTAAACTGGTATAAATCTACAGGTCCCTTCTGAAGCTGAGAAGCTGAGTAACATCTGTCTTAGTGAAATGAGTAATGATTTAAAGATTAAAAGGTAGCAGGTCTATTCTGTGTTGAATCATAACCAAAACAAACTTATGGGGAGCAAGAAGGAGAGTTGGGCCCCACACAATTAAAGGGCCCTATGTTTACTCAAACAATAACATCTCTTTCTTGTCTAATATAATACAGTTAGCATATTAAAGGTAATCTGCCAACAAAACATTGTTGTATAGGATTTTGCTTAGATTTGATTCCATTTTTATAGCATGAATAAAAACGCAGTATTTTCAGATAAACATATGTTTTTGTATTCCACTATGTTCCTCATCTTTGATAGAAAACACAGTAAAGACTTTATACCAGTGTTTTAACCCATTACCTTCCAATAATTTTTACATTATGCATAACTAAATTTAACTCAGAAAGTTATGTTAGCTTTTCAATTAAAAAAGAAACGTAGCAATGAAAGAGTTAAAAGCTTTCCTAGAGGTCAAACTTTTGAATTGGCATGAATTATCTAATGCAATATTCCTAACTGTTCTACATTTAAAATGTTGCTCAAGAATCACTTTTATATTGACACTCTAAGAACAAAAGTGACTACATCTTAATATAGTGATTATTGTGCATTGATGCTGCCACTTTGTAAAGCATTGCCTTTTCTGAAAAATGACAACGTTTATATTTTGCTGAATGATACCTCTAATTGCTGTCAATCAGACAGCCACTAGAGTTGCTTCCTTCTGGAGATCCTTTAATATTCAAAGGATTTCATGTTTAATATTATCACACAGCATAATGATGCCAGGTGTGGCTAACGCTCTCTTAGAGAAGCATTTGATTGGTGGACTGCAGCGGTTGTCGAGCATGCGCCGTGTGTCCGTAATACTTATCTATAAGAAGTATTGGATTGGACTGAGATCATCAGTGTTGATCATATTACTGTAGATGGATCATGCTGCAGAGGGGTTTTGTTTTTTTATTTTTAAACAAACCCATAATGTAAAGCTTCTATGGAACACACCAGTCTTTAAAAAAATAGATTTATATTTAAAGTTAAAGTGTTCCTTAATAAATCCAGGACAAAGTATTTTATGTCAATAGACTCACAATGGAAATACTGCTCAATGGCAATGGATACAATATAATCAATAATGATTACCTTTTTATATTGATAAGCAAAGTGCTAATCCGCAAAATATTCTAGAAAATAACAGTCTCATATACAATATACTTAATCATGATAGTAGTCACACCCAACATTTCCTGTATTGGATAAGTGAAAATCAGCCCCATACCTTAAGTTAAATACTCAAGTTGAATGACGAGGAGTTAGTAACACTTTAATGGAACCATATAAAACTTAGTGACTTCAACACCTCAAATCACTTGAAACGTTTTTCTAACAAATACCAACACTCAAATATATTTCTGTCACCTATTTGCATCAATGCACATGGCTGTAAGTCACCTTTAACCGGTGATGCAATTAAATAACCCATGAAGTACCAGTTTTATCTAGCTTGACATCACAAGATTATCAGTAAGATCCAATTTTAAGATTATAAAGTTTTCCAATTTTGGGAGATTAACTGTCACAGCAATGGTTTGTCCGACTTGAGTTTGATCACTGTCACTTGACATTGCATGAAAGAAAACTTTATCGATCAGTCATCGACGGTGGATTTAAATGTAGGCCAGTGAATGATAAATACAATGCCTCCATCAACAATTCCATGTGAGACATCTACAATACCTTTTCAGTTTTCTAAATCATGGTAACAAAAACTAAGAACCATGACAATTTAGACTTTGCACACTTCACAAATGGGAACGTATCGCCTCTAGAGGAAACGTTAGACCAATTAATAGTTTTAATTGAATTTAACAAAATATAACACCCACTCTATCCCCTGTCACTTTAGTTTAGCTGCATTGGTAGGAGCTTGCTGGTAGTGGTTGGTACCAAAGATATGCAAATGAGCAGGTGTTTGCAATAAAAAAAGAAAATAGGTGATTACCTAATTAGTTTAATATCACAAAGGAATTGCAGATAATTAATATGCAGATGAAAAAGAAATCTCTTGTCATATAGATTTGCTCAGATGAAGACCTAACAAAGTGTAAAGTTTTCTGTCATTAGGATAGAAGGATCAAATTAATATTAGCTAGGTCCTCTATTATCGCAACATAGAGAGAGCTATGTTACTTTACACTGCACAGAATCAATTTAGAAAAAGCAACACTGCCACAAATGTTGCCAAAAATAATTATTAATAACATTTAAATAGTCTGCACAGACCTTTGCAACACTAGGATTAATCCTGCTGCAACATCATTGCCATAATCCTATTGATCGGGAGATGTGAATGTCTGCTGTAAGCCATACAGTTATTGGCACAAAATATTGATGATGAGCTTGCACTCCAATTAAATTGGTAGTCATGGTTAACTGAAGAGAGCTATAATGACAGAAAACCACTCTATACTATTGTAAGGGGCACATTTAAAAGATTCCTCTAACTACTGGACATGGTGTATGGCTTTAGGCAATGTCTGGTAAAACAAAATATGAAAATATATATAGCAAAGTAAAATTCCTAACCCCTTGGGTACCAAGTACTTTTTGATTTTAAAAATATAACCATAACATTCATTTGAAGCAGATGATGCATAGCTAAAATATAAACTTACCATAACACAGCAATTTTGTGTGCAAATTACTTTGCAGGCAAACCTAAACATTTACACGTGTATTTTATTTTACACTTAATCCTTCATCCATTATATAATTATTTGGGAAATGACCGTATATAGTGTTCATTATCTTGCAATATTTCACAAACAGTCTGAAATGTTAGTATAAAATGAAAAATTCTATTTTCTCACATATTGTGTATCAAAAAATGTATAAATAAATATGGTCAAATACATTGCTTATAGGTCTTTTCAATTACCCTGAGGCATTACAAGCAGTACAGCTTACTAAATATGGCAACAGAATGTAAAACGAATGTCTGCATTTCAGCATGATTCCCACACACAGTAAATATAGTTAAAACATATATTTCTAAAAATATCCAAAATATCAATCTTTATCAATCTCTGGAATGCTAATGTAATGCTAACAGTTAAATGGTAGTGTCCATTAAGTCCCTTCCCCCTCCCCACAGTAGGAATGATGTCACCCAGAGAAACTTCCTGTAATGTTTGAAAACAGAAGGTGAGCTTGTATTTTCAGCAGATTTACATCCCTTATATCAGTAACTAGTGCATTCTAGCAGAGATGGGTATTCCTCCGTCCACAGGGTGGTAATTATAACTAGAGTATAAATGAGGGTGAATTAGACTTTATAAACATTTCATACTGCAAAATACATGAAAGCAAAATTAAACTTTAATTATACTCGATTGTGTATTGAAGAGCTTAATGGTCAAGCAACTAAAAGCCTATGTGTTTCAAAACAAGGGCTCTGTAAATACATTATATTTTTTAACTATATATTGAGACATGCATTTATGTGTCAATAGTAAATCTAAAAATATTGAAGTATCAAAAAAGCATTGTAATGTAACTTGTAGAAATTCTGAATTTGAGTTAAACATTTTTTTTTCAATCATTTTAGCCTTGTTCATTCAACAGAAAGTAAAACTCTAAGTAACACCCAAAATTTACTCTACAGTTATCCCTATAAAACACTATTGTTAGAATAATATTTCCAAAGCATAGTAAATTTAGCCACAATTAACCTTTGAAAATATGTCTATGTTTCCATTTGGAGGTAACCATCTTCTAATTGCATCACTAATTGTAAACGCTGTGTTACAGATAAAGAATAATTACTGCTAAGAACATGTAGCAGCTAATAGGAAGGGGGAAATTAAACAGTTGACCTGATTAGCTATCGTGGTCATACAGTGATTGTGATTATTAAAATTGTCTGATGATGCTGTAGGTCTTCTGTGCATAAAGGAAATTCTCGGTAGTGAGACATGGTTTATTCCATTATAATATAAAAAACACACACACACACAAAAAAAACCTAGTGAACAGATTGTAAATGGGCATTATATAATTTTTAGATTTTTGTAATAGCGCAAATACCCAGTAGATGCATTTAATTTTAAAGAGTGTAAAATCATACAGTTTTATATATGCCAATATTACACAATATACTAAAATATAAGGAACCTTTAAGCAACAGTCTGTCTGAGATCCAGATATATTTAACCATCCTGGTTTACTTTTTCATAATAGGACAGTGCAGTTGCAAAGAACATTGCTCCCAATTGAACTAGTGCTCAGGAGTCAAACAGCCCTCACTAAAGAAAAAAATAAGGTGTAATTTCGAGAAGACGGATAATAGCGCAGCAATTGAAGTTCTGAGCGGCTGTGACATGCTAGGCTAAGAAGTGGTAAAAGGAACAATACAATATCTGTGCACACCTTAAAAGAAAGAATAAAAAGATCTTTGAGAAATATGAAGGTTGGTATCCATCATCTATAATTGCACACTGGAGTCCACGGTCATTAAAAAAATGGTACTATTCTAGAAAGGTGTAAATAATGGATATGCTCTGAAGGAAAAAGTGTGATTAAGCTTAATTTTCTAAATATGTACCCTGTGTGATATACAGAATTCTAAATGTAATGTAGCATTGTCCCAGCAGATTTACCATAATATATCAAGGCCGACACAAGGGACTGTAAGGATAATACTCAAAACACATTATGCTAAGTTATCTTTATAAAACGTGCCATTATTTTAGATGTTGTGATTTGTATTATTCCCAATTGTATCTGAAAAAAATCCCAAATAAGGCACAAGGGGGCATCATATCACAATAGTTATTATACCTTAAGGTCATAGTGAATGATCTAATGAATCATTGAGTTCTGCAGATGTAGCATATTACAGAATTTCTTCTACACAATGCTCTTGCTAAGGTTCACAGAGGCAATTGACTTGTGTGTAGTTCTGAAATTTTTATGTATTCTTTCATACCATGCACTGGCTTGCTGGGATTTAAGCTTAAGGAGTTTCTTATTATTAGGTGAATTCACACTGCTGTCAGCTCACTAGCTGTCAAGTTGATGTGTCATGCTGAAGTCTGTTGATCTCAATGGCATTTCCAGAAGTCCGCATCTAATTTGAAACATGACAAATGCTCATATTGAGTTCAATAGAACCTATAGATCTCAGTTGAGCTAATGTGGATGAAACAGGGTTCTAGATATACACCATTCTGTAGATAATGAATTTAATCAAAAGTCAGAAAAGCATTCAAACACTATTTACTCTTAATGTTTCATTCCTTTTAAAATACTTTATTTTTACAAATAACGAGCTGCCTTTTTGTTTTCTTGGTGCAGGAAACAAGAGTTTAAAGGTAGGTTAATTAGCCTATATAAAAACATCCAGAAAAATTATGTTTGACCAGTCTTGGAGAACAAATTGTTTAAAATTGGTACTTTTTATTTTAAGGCTGTGCATACTCGGGAGCGTTGCAGGAGTCGGTATGTTCCTTAAAATAATGTTTCCTACAGACAGAACACTGGCACTAATATTGGCTTAAGGTACCTTTTCATGAACTCTGCGTAGTAATCTCTAAAAACATTCATCTTTTAAATAGACATGTTTACCTGCAGAGCTCCAAGCATCTACCAAGAAATTACGCATGTCATCAGTATAAATAAGCAACACCTATCTGCAGCTTCCTGAGATGAGTCATTAGAGTATACATGAACAGAACTTTGTGATTGGGTAGGGCCTCAGACCTGACAAACTAATTTATTTTAGTTTTATTATTATTATTAACTATAGACAGCTAAGAGAGTGGGTGGGAGAAAAAAAATATTTTCTAAATTAACTTCAGTTAATAGATGTGTAACAAATTAATAAACTTTATGATTCCCTAATCAAATCACATGACGAATATAACCAATGTAATATATATTCTTTTGTTTGAAACAATATATATGAGTAATAACAGATTTCAGGTGCAAAGATGACAATGACAGGTCTATGCCCCTATGTCTGTCTTTGAGATGCATTAGAGAATATTCAAATTTTCAATTTCATCATTTTAATTATAGAACTCGTGATATAATTTCCTTGTTTTATTTAGAGCAAAGGCAATAAAGGAGTTAACTCAGTTCTGTGAATTAGCCCTATTCTTTTGAACTTGGTAATTTTTTATTTTTTTGCAGGTTTCCCATAAATCATACCTGACTGTGTTATTTATTTATTACTATTGATTTCACCATCTGCTGGGATTTAATATAAATAATACCCACTCCCCCTGCCTACAACCTGCCTGGTTCCATTATGGAGTTAACTTGGAAGAAATTGGGAGCTAACTCTGAAATTCTTGAGCGCAAGCTTGAATTTAAGGAAAGCGGGCCTTTCTGATTTATAGTTCATGCATCAGATTTTTAAACAAAATGAGGGGGAAAGTTGCAAAATTGCTCTATTGCAAAAATATTGGATAATCTTTTCAAATTATGTAATATTTTTGGTAAACTTTTAAAATGATTTCATATCTTGCTATGATCTAATTAATATTGACGTGTATTGCATTGTATCTGACAGTCTCAATAAAAAAATGCAGCCAAAAAAATATTTAAGATTATGAAAAATATTTTAAATTTGTATTATTTAATTTTTATTATATATATTTACATATAATATATATATATATTATAATTTAATATAAAAAAAAATATTTTTAAAAACAGTTTTAAGTTTGCAACATTTCCTCATGACCATCTGTCTGAAACAAAAAATCTGTTCATCAGTGCCAAACGGATTAATGTGATTTACAGAGCATTGCACCAGTGCAGTCTAAATGAAATTATGTGTGCAATGCAGACCATAACACCATCACCACTACTGCTCAACTCAGTGGCACTCATTTTATCAACCTCAGAGAGATGAATTGCCTAGATGACCTTCCCTGGAATAAGTGACATTGGTGTTGGAAGATCTACTACAGTCATTGAGCAAACACCAAGATGCTTCAAGCCTATATAATTACCTGCTATCCAGATATAAACTGAAACATTCTAGCTTCTATAATGTTTTGATGTGAAGAACAATATATAGTAATTGGTGTATGATATGCAGAGCATTTTTCATGTCATATCTGTAATTTCTGTGTATGATGTATACTTGTGCAGAGCATTATATCGCTACTGCCTACACAATTCCACTGCATTCTGTGCACATTCAATATTAAACCAGACTTTCTGTTTAATGTGCGTAAACGCTGCACATGTATCCCTTCATGCCACGTCTAATGAATGAAAGTAGTAAGGTTTCCGTGATGTTCTGACAATGAAAGTGTTAACATACCTCCAGATTGTATTGCTTACATATCTGAATACCTTTTAGAGCTTGTAAAAGTTATTATACTGCTGCCATTACGGTAATAAAACAAATCTAGTACGCCATATTGCACAGTAAATCCGGCAGCAAGAGAGAAAAGATCATTAAAGTGCAGATGTAGCATGTTCCACGGTGATACTAACACAGTATATTTAATAACACAGATAAGTATGTCTCTATATTAACACAATATATTCGATGAGACAGATCTACTATGATTTGTTGTAATAAATAAAATGTCTTAGTGATGTGTAGTCAAGATGTGATTTAGGCATACTGTCAGGTAGATCATTAGCCAGATTTTTGCATGTTGGATTAACACAGCATCGTAAGTGCTTCTAATACACACAGGTAATTGGTTTCTCAAAGCAGCTAAATAAAAGGATCTACTGCATGAGAATAGGAATCCCATAGATTATTTTAAAAAAGACTCCAAGCACCATAACCATTACAGGCCGCTGCATAACTCAAATCAGCAGTCCCAGAATTCGGATTACTGTGGGAGGTGGTAAAATAGGCACTCAAAAGGTGGCAGACTTGTCCAGAAAGGGAGCATTGTTTCAGTTCTCCCTGCTGGGTCCTTGTGCTCTAAATACAGCATGGGTACATCTTATGATGTGCTTGTTCTAGGATTGTTGTGGACAGTACCCTGGTGTCCCCAAAAGTGTGACACCAGGGGACTAAGGCTGCAACGGTAGGACAGGACCAACAAATTAGGACTGACAAGACGAATTTGGGTCTATTGAGAGGATGCCGGTATATTGCTGATGGTGCCAGGAGTGCCCTGGTGCCATTCCACAGTGAGATTCAAACTTTTTCAGTATAGTTTGACAAGTTACCTGGATCTAGCTGGGCAGGACCAGATTAAAATAGAGATAATGGAGCTGCTTGTATGTCTCTAACAGCCCTACATCCTCCTGTTATCATGTGGCACTGTAGCATATCCCTTTTTCAGCTACAGTCACTACATCCACACCTCTGTACCACTCTGAATACCAGGAAGGAAGGATAAGAGGAAGGAAAGGAGAGAGGATTTAGAGTTTGTGGATAGTGAGAGAGAGAAGTTGAGATCTGTGGAGCTTGTAAAATGGACAGACAGACTAGATTAAGAGATGAGAGATATTGTTATACAATATGTATAGGCTTAAAATGCATCCTCCAAGTGTCCCCCAGCAGCATCTCCACCAGATAAAGACACTCGCGAGGTATGTCTGTTTTAATTATGTCTATAGATTCTGTAGATAGACCTATCATAATCTTCAACCACAGGTTTAATAACTTCTTAATCCAGTACTGCAGCTACAGCCACAGGCTTTGTTCCAGCTCTACAGAGCTAGGCAGGATCATACAGGACCAAGGTCATTGGCTGGAGTGTCACCTGGGCACCATCTGCCAACGAGTGTCGTTATTAACTGGCCATACTTTATTCATACTTTATTCCTGCAGGAGAAGATCAGATGTAGTGCAGGCATCAGAGGACCCAAGTAAGTTATCAATCATAGTAAATTATTTGATTACTTACCGGGAAAGCTCCAGGACACTGTTGACACCATAACCACTATGATGGTCTGCAGTGGTTATGGTGCTGGAGACTTTCCTTTAATACAGACTAGAATACCTGTGTTAATGATGAACCAAAGTTCTCAGCTCTAATGTTAAAATGAGTAGAAAAAAAACAAAAAACACTTAACCCTGTGAAGAAAACTCTGTGTGCAGAATATACCATCTAAATGAAGATGTGATTAAAGAAAACAGGTTTTTTTTTAACAGTTTACTTGAAAATATAGTACATATGTCACCACTAACATAAAAAAGCATCCTTTAGTTTTAAAATAAACTTTTCAGGGTTCATTTGGGAACTGAAGCGAAGCAACAAGCTTCTCCCCAGCACTTGCTGTTTTAGTTCCAGATTCCCTGCATGATGTCTGGCTGGCTGCAGTTCTCTGTCCTACTTTTAAGGAAGAAATCTCTCAGTCACTGAACTCGAACTTTGCACTTTCATTTTTTTTTTTATACGAGCTATGCCTGGTGTAACAAATACTATATTGCATACTGCTGTGGAATTGCCTAACACCTTAGAGAACAACATGATTGGCTTATGTATTTCCGGGTCCTAGAAAGCTCACTGCAGCAGCTAGAAATAATAGAGTCTTGTCTAAAAACCCACCACATTTACATACAATATATTCAGTGTTTTTTTAGTTCTAATTGTTTGAATACTTTGAATGTATTATTTATATTAAAGGGGGCGATAGATCAGTTCAAAAATAGTTTATCTCTTTAAACCTGAAAGATCGTCTGGCTGTAAGTAAAGATCTGCAATCTTACACGTTAGGTGGGAATATGGGATATTTTCATGTTTCTATTTAAGATTGGCAGTGGTTTCTAAGGGGCAGCTCTATGTTTTCAAGGGAAAGGATATAAAGAGACCCATTTCTAAAGAAGAAATATAGTTAAAGGGACACTATAGTCAGCAGAACAACCACAGATTAATGTAGTTCTTCTGTTGTCTATAGCATGTCCCTGGAGGCTCTTTAATGTAAATCCTGCCTTTTCTGTGAAAAAACAATGTTCACATAACAGCCCAGGAATAACTCCACTGGTTACTCCTCAGATGGCTACTAATGGTGCTTCCTGGGTCAGTGCTGCACAGTGTGCCGCGCTGACAT
This sequence comes from Pelobates cultripes, assembly GCA_933207985.1. Classification (NCBI taxonomy): domain Eukaryota; kingdom Metazoa; phylum Chordata; class Amphibia; order Anura; family Pelobatidae; genus Pelobates; species Pelobates cultripes. The sequence continues at coordinate 112,037,934 of OW240914.1, forward strand.
TCAGCATCTCCATACTTTGCATGGGTGTGCTGAATTATCCCCATAGAGATGCACTGATTCAATGCATCTCTGTGAGGAGAAGCTGATTGGCGCAGTGCAGCGGTTTGCCGCGTATGCGCATTAGACTCCCAAAGCTTTCCAGTGGGAAACCATTGGATTGACTGAGATCAACAAGATTGAGCGTGGACGGGGCAAGCCACAAGGAGACCCGTGTGGCACTGGAAAAAGTTAACTAAAATATCAAGGTGTTTTACACCTATGGTGTCAGCAATACATGTTTATATTCTTGACACTGTAGTATTCCTTTAAATATACACTACTGAATGCAATACATGTACAAGATTTTTTTCTAATGTATAATTACGTAGTGATAAATCTGTTCCACAGTTGTATAGGTCTTTCTATTCAATCTTCTCATGAGAATTGATACATCTATATGGACACTATGCAAGTGTAGGCGTATGTATGGTAGCAGAAAGTTAGCAAGTTTGTGAGCTCTATAAAGGACTAAGCAATATTAACAAAAGAATGCTTAAAAGCTTTGCTGCTTTATAAGTGAATACAAAGCATTTTGGGCAAAAGCCTAAAACTCCAGAAGGGTTGGCATTCTCAAAGGAAAATCTTTCAAACAATATACTAATAAATGAAGTATTAATTGAGCTGTTCAGTTGTTAATTGATAACACTTCATATGCAAGAGATCCATTTTCATCCATGAACTCGTTCATTGCCAAGGAGACCTGCAACTCATTGATCCAAGGCTGTGATGTATATTATCTGCAGATAATGCACCATAATGTGTCTGTAATGTTCCTCCAGGGCACATTTGAGCACTGTGAGCTGAAGAAATAAATAGTGGTTTATTTATTTCATTCTTTCTGCTGGAACACGCGCTCTGCCAAAACGCTAACAGATTGAGTATATTTTAAATAGCCATGTAACAGGTGCCGGTTTAGCAAGTTCTGCTGAGCAGGAGGTTCATAAAAACACAAACAGGGATACGGGAAACTCATTAATAACTTTTTTTTTCTAAATCTTTTAATGTTCCCACCACAAATTACAAATACAGCACATGTGAACTATTGCAATTAAATGCATTAAACCATTTTTATTCAATTCAGTGGATAAACACTATTAAAACCTTCAGTTCTGTGTTATTATATGTGGCTGCACATAATGACAATTTAAAAATGGCACCGGCTCAGGCACAGAGAAAGCCAGTTTTATACAGAAATTGGTGATAAACTGGGGACTTGCTGGATGTGCCACACATATATATATATAGTGTGGTAAATATCTGAAAGCACTGGACAGTGACATTTGTTATAAGTAACTGCATTTTAGTGAAAAGGACATTACAAAGTAATTGTCTGATTTACTGTGGATATTTGCAAAGGCATTTTAAAAAATTAAGGTCAAAATAGCCAAACAATTTGGCTATTTTTGCCTTAAATTTTAAATTCACTTTGAATTTGCATTAAATTCCTGACACTTCTATCTTTAGTGAATAACCTTCTTAATGCTTATCGAAGAGGACAGAGGGACAACAGATTCCTTTAGTATAAGTGCTCAAAGTTCCACTGGATTGGTAATGAGGCTTTGGTCCAAGACTGCCGTATAAGTAAATCAAGTTTATTGGAAAATATACTAAACGATAACCAAACAAATAGCTTTTATAATAGGTATGTTTATTAAAGTGCTATGGCAAAATATTTTGGATCTATAAAATTTCACGTACATTGAATACTAAGGTAAACCATACAAATAATTCCCCAAGTAAGCAAAAAAAATGTCCCAGAATGCCTAAAGAAACATTACATGATACCCAATTAATTACCGGGCTCCATTAAAATATGACTCCTCTCCAAAGGAAGCGCAGACCATGGTATTAGAAATAGCAGACCATGATTAATTTAATTAAAGCTGAACGATTTGTCAGCAATTGTTAGTCCAATTAATGAATAGCATGATTTGAATTAGTCCAGCAAAGGCAGGTCCATTGGGCTGCATTTCTCCAGATCGTCTTTCTTTGCAATTGCAGTATTTCACGTCTAGGAGACATTTCCCCCAGCAGACCAATTCCCATTGCACCACGGCACTGACTGAACATATCACAGACTCTGTCTCCCTGTTTGCACTGCAATTTGATGTTGAAATTGAACTCATTTCTGTGTAATGAGATGTTAGCGGATTATCAGCAGTGTCAGGCCCAACTGACTTGAAGCTCATTCAGCTAGTGTAATGACTATGCCTGTAAGCACTGGTAAATCCACCATTGAGTAGATCAAGGAAATCAATCTATGTTTAATGACAGTGCCACTTGGAAAGCACATATGTCTCTTCAATCTTTGTTACACATAGAAGTTTTTTTTTGGAAGATTACAGTTTTTATCAAATTACCCAACGAGTGTTTAGTTGGACTAAGCCAGTAGCGTTATTGACTAGCAAAGGTTTGTTTACAGAATTGTCAACATATCCCATGCTGCTGTACAGCATAATGGGATTACGAGTAAGTCAACATATGGAAGCTAATTGTCTGAACTTAATAAGGTTACTTGTAGTTTGCCATAACACATTTTGCCATACTCACTCAGTTCGTGAAACAATTGCATATATTCACCCTTTGAAATAGACGGTACTACAGATATTTTCATAAGTTAAAGGAACACTCCAAGCACCGTAACAACTACAGTACACTGTAGTGGTTATGGTACCAGGAGTGCTCTGACGACCTCCCAATGAAAAATAATCCAGCTGTTTTAGATCCTCTCTGTCTAATGAGCTTAACACATTGGCTGAGAGTGATCAGCTAGCATTGCATCAATGTGTATTTATTTAAACTATGCAAAAATAAGTGAATTACAGGTCGGAGTTAGATAAGTATCTGAATAATTTTGCATTAAATTCAGACCTTTTTATATTCAGGGTTATTTATCAGACTCCAAATGTCTGTAAATGAATAACAGAGGCAAACATAGATGATCTTGAAAAATTCTACAACTCAGTCATCGTTAGAAATTTTGTCTCAGTTTTGTCAATTCAGATCTAATTCACAAAAATTCAGATTTTAGTAAATAATAACATTGTTTTTGTCAAAATTTCCGTAACTGCTCAAAAGAAATGAAAATATTCTTCTCTAATCCACAAATGAACAACCAGACCGCCTTAGTAAATAGTTGAAATGGGATTTCATGTCAAATTGCGATGTTATTTTCAACTTTGACAATTCCAAAACACATTTGGAACTTATGAGTTTATTCATTAAAACCCAGAGTTGCAAATTAACATAAAATGGAAAAAAATATAAGCAAAATTAGCTGATCTGTAAAAATGTTCCAACAGCTAAAGCAGAATTTATTTTTACCATTTGGATTTTAATGAATAGCCCTTTTAGAATATACAAAATATCTCTGTTAGTATATATAACATTTTAAGTAAATCTACAACCACATTTTAAAATTTAAGCTGAAATAGCCATATTGGAAAAACAAAATTCAGTCGAGAGTATTTTTTCAAAATCAGCTTCTTGTAGGCTAAGCTTATAACAGTAGGGGACAAAAGATAATAAAGGCGTTTCTCTGAATACTTACATTATAAAGTCCTTAATTGCAGGTTTGTGAACAGTGAGTGTTGGTAAAGTATCCATTAAAAGGTCTGCGTGACTCATCTGTTACTGTTCATATTTACAAGTGCTGCCAACTCATCAAACCATCCAAGTTTAGAGAAACATTTTTTTTTAATTCTTCATTCTACACAAATCCATACAATGCAACTTGTATAAGTCACATTGGAATGAAGACTTTTTCACTAACATAGGTATAATAGAGAACCAAACCTGGACGAATGTTCTCAATGTATGTATATTTTAATCAATTAGTTGCTAAATCCATTTGTAGAGAACTACTGTACCTAAGCAGTTTTACAATTCCAATGTCCGATTTTTAGGTTAAAGCAATCCACAATGTAATGTGTGTCTAATGCATGTCATTAAAGGAGTGTCTGGACTGCAGGATATTATTTTAGAGATAGTATGGTTAGGATGACCTAAAAATTTACACATAAAACAGATATGAGATTGATTTCATGTCTATTCCTGCATGACAATAACTATTATAATGAATATTATAAGGCCTTAGAGCATTTCTTTGCTATGAAGTATACCGGTCTTTCAGTCGGTTGGACTCACTGTGTCAGATGCAGGAAATTGGAAGCACTAAGTCCAATTGCCCTGAAGAGGCTTTGATCTGCCCAAGGAATATTGGTATTTCAGAAAATGCTATTATACTGACAGCTTGTATAAATATCTAAAAATGACATGTGAGATATGCTAGCAGTGGTTCAATCTGTCTCCATTAATTTATGATGCCAGATACTTTACCAAGTGCCAGACGCAGTCTGTGGGAATGTTACTTTGCTGGTAAAATGTGACAACCCACAGAGCTTTAAAAGAGGAAAAACAGAATCCACATGCATGTCGATTCTTGGCTTAAAGAAGTCAACGACTGTTCCCCGCCTGGCCTTGCGGAGTATGGTCTCGCTCTTATGATGAATGAGTGTTGCCAGAGTATCTCTGTGTAGCTGTGATACATTGCAATGGCACCAGATGGTACAGTACAACTTCTCTGATATCATTTTTGCCATGAGGATTTATCAACGCCGACATTTCCTCAGTGGATTTGCATTTTGATTCAACTTCTGCATGATTGCAACATTTCACCGAACGAGTTCTGTGTCCAAGGCTGATAGATGAAATATTCTGTTTTTCCTCGAGTTTTATTTACAAAGCATTTAAATTTAGCAACATGTTCCCAAAGCCAGATTTGTATAAAATCTATTGGCATGTGGCTGGGCTGACATGGAAACAGACAAAGGACTTTATAGATCACAGTAATATCAAGTGTCAGGGATAAAAAAAACATTGGTTACAAAGCAAAAATGCTTTATTATTTATTTGAAATTATTATTTAATAGATAATATTCTAATCAGGGTAAGGATACATAGTATAATACACTATAGAAATTGAAGAAAATAGGAAGCAAAAAGGATACACTCATAGAAGGGATTAACCCTATATAGACTACAGCAGTAGTGAAAGTGGAGAAGGAGAACAAGTGAGTGCCCTCAAATTAAAATATAACTTTTAATATGAAAATAGATAAAACAAATTATATGGTATAAAGATCAAAACAAATATTTATAATAAAATAAAATAAAATAAAATACTGTAGGATCAATTGTTTTTAAAGCGTAATTGGCGATAGTAAACCAAGGAGGTCCTGTTCAAAAGTTTTCAGGACAAGTCTCCAAATAGTATGCAGAAAACCATATAGGTTTTCAAATGCATAAAAGTATGTGTCTCAAATAGGTTAACTTCAGCGGAAATGCACAGTCCATACAGTATTAAATAGAAATTGTTGCATACATAGTGCTGGTTGGATCCAAAACCTGCACTAGATAACATTTAGTGTAAGAAAAAATTGTATTCCTCACTGAATAACCAACTCATACAGAGGGAGTAGGGATTAATACGAAAATATACCAAGAACATGTGCTCTATACATCCCCCTCTTGTATAGCTGGAATAGGGCTAAATGTCGAAGTATAAAGTATATTGAGTCTAATGTCCGTCTGAACAGACGGCGATACTGTGGTCAGTGTGTATCGAAAGAGCCCTTTCCCCTGACGCGCGCGTTTCGCCCACAGCTCATCAGAAGGGAACCGATGTGCGGGAAAAAAAACGATATAAAAAGGTGAGTGTGAACATATAATTGGTCTAATTCAAAACTCGTAATGCATAGTTTTTTTTTTTTGTAAATCTGTTTTTATTAGATAGAGTAATGGTAGTACAGCTTATTCGGTTCAGTGTTCAGCAGATTGAGGTCACGTACGACCTGTGTGTATCTGCTGCAATATGTTCAAATAAGGCACAAGCATAACATTCGTTCCTGAGAACAACTCCGTTGCCACTTAACATTATGGCAATCTAGACAACCAACATTCAGATTATTTTGCTTAACTAGTACATAGTTCCTGTCGTTACCCCTCAGGGTGCATTTATATTACGTGATCGGTCAGCCACGAGCTCTCCCTAGCTCTTTTGTGGGTGTTCGTAGTGGGTGTGGGAACCTATGAAGGTTGACGTCGTATGCAGTATGTTTTAGGTAGCTATGCGCCGTGTCAGCTACCTATGGACTTGCTAAACTTATGTTTTGGTAAAGTGTCTGTGGTAGGTGGTGGGGAATCATGGTTACCCTATCCGTGCTACCTTGTCTGTCCTTGTGCCATGCGTCTGTTTGTGGGTCTACCTCTTCTAACTGTATATCCGTGTTTTGTAGCTCTAATGGTAGTGTGTCTTGTTTGTTTTTTCCTCGGGGTATGTGACTATGGCGTGTCTACGTTAAGTTGGTTGTGCGCGTGTGTATATGGGAAGGAAAGTGGGTGGATTGTAGTCACGAGAGTCGTGATAGAGAAAAAAAAAAAGGGGAAAAGGAAAAGATTAAGGGTAGAGTCTTTAGCTATGAGATGAGATAAGGGCTTCGCCCCGAAGGCCCGGGTCCCCCCCCGCAAGCCTCTCTCGATTCATCCTATCGAATCCTGGATATAAATGTAAACCACGGGCGCCACAGTTCTGCATGTTTATCTCCCCTGCTCAGTAGAGATGCTTGCATCGCCTCCGCCCCCTGAATGCCCTCCACCCTACGGATCCACTCCTCCACGCTGGGGGTCTCTGTCTTTTTCCAATATATAGGGATCAGAGCCCTGGCAGCGTTGAGTAAGTGGCGTAATATCGACTTTTTATACCTTGGTATCGGCAGTTGTGATATATGCAGTAGTGCCAAGGCTGCTGTCCATGTGGGTATTTCTCCCAGGACTTCGGTTATGTTTTGTCGTATCATTTCCCAGAAGGGAGCAAGAGTGTTGCACTCCCACCAGATGTGTATCATCGTGCCCTCTTCCTCTTGGCACCTCCAACAGGTCGGGGGGGTTGATGGGAAGATCCTATGGAGGAGGGCTGGCGTTCGGTACCATAGCGCGATTATTTTGTAATTTGTTTCCTGATAGAGTGAGCTAGTGCAGCTCTTGTGTTGCCAGATTAGGGCGGTCTCCCATTGCGTGGGTGTGAAGGTAGTGTTGAGCATGGTCTCCCAGTGTCTGCGGAAAGTATCATTTTCCGTGAGGTGTCCAACTAAGAGGTGTTGATAAAATATGGATATTGCTTTCACCATAGGAGTGCCTCTCTCGCACAGTGTCTCGAACCACGTTGGGACTCTATGTAGGCGCTCTTTATCACGCATGCGATTGTAGAAGTGTGTCACTTGCATATACCGGAATGCTATGAGATGGGTCCGGGGTGTATCCCCCAGCAGGGAGTCCAGGGTCCTTATATTGCCGTCTTGTAGTATCTTCATGATTGGGATGTATTCGCGGCCTCCTCCGAAAGGTAGGGATGTCGATGTGAGCCCACCCCCTATTGCGTCATTATATGTGATAGACATCATGGGGCTCGGTGTGGGCGAGACGTGTACCTGTTCCCTCATGCGTCTCCAGCTTCGTAATGCATAGTTAACCAATAGAAATAGAGCCGGTGAGTGACGTCACTGAGAGCCACAGATGGGTCCTAACTACTAAGGTGTATAAGTTTTAACCCCTTAGAAACCCTCACACGGAGAGAGTGAGATCCAAAAGAAATGACAGATTAATTGCAACTATCAAGATGTTGCATAATGTAACTAAAATCATAAAATGTATAAAGACATTGCTCATTTTTAAAGGAGGGCTTGATGTTGGTGCCCGACTAACACCAGTACCTTATCGTATGATTCTAAATCTTATATTCCAAATTTTTAATGGTGTCAATTAATCAGCACCGCCCACTTTTTGCTGGGGACGTGATAGTATGAAAAGTCTATGACTTAAAACATGATTCCGGGAGCACCAAGATATATCAATATTAATGATCACAATTCAGGTACGCCGCATACATTTACAGAAACGTGATGCTATGTAATAGGGGCAGTAAAGCGGACATAATACCGAGTCCGATTTATAGGTGGACATTATTAAATAGTTTCCAAAAATATGCTTGGATAGAGAAAGTGGAATAATTAGACAAACTGAACAAAAAAGCAGAAGAAAATTGATCCTACAGTATTTTATTTTATTTTATTATAAATATTTGTTTTGATCTTTATACCATATAATTTGTTTTATCTATTTTCATATTAAAAGTTATATTTTAATTTGAGGGCACTCACTTGTTCTCCTTCTCCACTTACATAGTATAATATTATCATTTTTCTCACTGCAGCCTGTACATTAATAGAGATGTATTTACAATGTATAATGATGAACCAGAGTATTTTCTATTTTTATATAAGATTATTGATTGTCAAATTGCCCCCTATTTCCATATTATGCCACTGTTCAGGGGTGTAAAACCACACAGTTCTTAGTAGTGATTACTTAGGATTATGAGTGCCCTTTCTTATCAAATAGTCACCACAAACATAAAAAAAAAATAGAAACAGGAATCCACAGGCATTGCAATGTTTTGAAATTGAGAAAAACAGTTTATTAAACTGAAGGGCCTTGGAAAAATTAAACTCAATATGGATCTAAGTACACATATAAATAAATTGCTATTGAAACATGAAAGAGGTCTAAATTTATACGTGTTGCAGAGGAAAAAGGTAGTGGGTATAAAAGAAATTTATATGGCTATTCCAAAAGGATTATCGGAAGACGAACATTGAGAAGGTAATGGATGAAGAATGCATAGCATGATAGCACTACTTCTGAAAGTTTCTGGAAACTTCAGACGATCAACTCTCCTACAAACTCCTTTTAGTGCCTCTTTTTTAGCCTCAGGCCACCAACATGAAAGAGTCCCAGATGCCAGGAACAAGAAGTGACTGCAACCACAGAAAATGGGAGAATGACAATCTAATCAACTGAGTTACAACATCAGAAAATGGTGACAGTAGTCAACATCTCAGATTCTACCCTGACTGACATGGAAACCAAGGTGCTCTGTAGGGGTCTATCAATTTGCCTCACCCATAAAACTGAACCTTTTGAGTTGGCTTTGACCTTAAAGGACCACTATAGTGCCAGGAAAACATACTTATTTACCTGGCACTATAGGGTCTCTAGGTCCCCTTCACCCTCTGGACCCCCCTCCTGCCGGGCTCTAGAGGGTGGAAGGGGTTAAATCTTACCTGTTTTCCCCCGCCGGGCTCGCTCGGCACGGGGAACTCTCCTCCTTTTCGCTGAATGCGCATGCGCGGCAAGAGCTGAGCGCGCATTCAGCCAGTCCATAGGAAAGCATTCTCAATGGATGCTGGTGTCTTCTCACAATGAAAATCACAGTGAGAAGCGTGGAAGTGCCTCTAGCGGCTGTCAATGAGACAGCCACTAGAGACTGGATTAACCCATTTGTAAACATAGCAGTTTCTCTGAAACTGCTATGTTTACAGTAGAAAGGGTTAAACCTAGATGGACCTGGCACCCAGACCACTTCATTAAGCTGAAGTGGTCTGGGTGCCTATAGTGGTCCTTTAAGAGACTTTGACCTTAAGAGATTTTTCAGATCATGGAGACTGAAAGTGTCATGGTGGAGATTAGTTCTAGTCCAGATACTACATACTGAGTGCTAGCTTTTTACACATGGAACAAGAGTATATTCTGCAATCCCTTATTGACAGACAATGAGATTTTCATTAGACTAATCAAGGAGGATGCTCAGTCCATGTTATTACCTACTCATGACCATATTTGGCCCAACTTCTCAAAAGTAGAAATTGAAAAATTAAATTCCAATAAGGCCATTGTTATGAAACCTGCTGACAATGGTGAAGCTATTGCGGTAATAAATAAAGACAATTATGTCAGAGAAATTCATAGACAGCTGAGTGATACTCTTACTTATGAGAAATGTGACATAAATCCTCTACCCAGCGACGTATCTTACATGAGGCAAACAAGGCATTTGCCTTGGGCTGCACTTTGCAGAGAGCGGCAAAAAAAGGCGCCCCAAACGCCCAGGGGGATGCCTTGTTTGCCTCGTATCCTGGGGGGCTCAAGAGCTGGCGGTTGGCCACTTTTGAGCCCCCCGGAGGCGGACGGCAGCTCCTATTTTGGTTGGGCAGCAAGGGAGCATGCTCACCTGAGCTCTTCCTGCTCAGCTCTCTCATGCGCTGCCCAATGAAGCTGGGAGACAGAATATGACGTCAGTCTGGCTCCCAGCATCACTAAGTGGTGCACAAGGGAGCTTAGCAGGAAGATTAAAGCTCCCTTGCCGCTTACTCAGCCTGTCTGCCCCCTGCCTGCCCTCGCAGCAGCCCCACTGGACCACAGGTAAGTAATCCACTCCAGCTCTCTCAGGGAGGCTGGGTGGATTTTAAAGTAAAATTAAAAAAAATTATAATGTGTGAGTGTTGGGGGAAATCTGTGTCTGTGAGTCAATGTGTGTGTGTGTCTTTGAGTGAGTGTGTGTGTCTGTGAGTGTGTTTGTGTCTGTCAGTGAGTGTGTCTGTCAGTGTGCGTGTGTCTGTCAGTGAGTGTGTGTGTCTGTCAGTGAGTGTGTGTGTGCATCTGTCAGTGTGTGCGCATCTGTCAGTGTGTGCGTGTCTGTCAGCGAGTGCGCGTCTATCAGTGAGTGTGAACCTGTCAGCGTGTGTCAGAGTAAGTGTGTCAAATCAGTAAGTGTTCATGTATGTCATCATTTGTCAGTGTATATGAGAGAGTATGTCTGCCATTTTAGAGTGGCCTTTAATTGTGGCCAGCCTAAGGCACACCTTTGCAATAATCATGCTGTCTAATCAGCATCTTGATATGCCACACCTGTGAGGTGGATGGATTATCTCGGCAAAGGAGAAGTGATCACTAACACAGATTTAGAGGGACTCCATCTCGATCACTTCTTGTAGTTAGTACTTTATTATCCTTCTGGTTTTCTGTCCCTTAATTGTTTCACTTTGTTTTGAATTTTTATTCGGTTATTGTCATATATGCATTATTTTACCTTTTGTTACTTATAGATTGTATCCCACTGTTTATTATTATTTTTATTTCTCATTTACTCTGGTACATTTTTGGTATATGTACTTATAGTGGTTTACTTTTCTATTTTTTTTCTTTTCTCTCTTCCCTGTTACCTTATGTTGGCCTTTTTTACACATTTTCATGCCACTATGTCACTCATATGTGTAGGCCGTTTGTTGTCCTCACTCATGTTCTGCCCTTGTATACTCTGTATACCTAGTGTTCCCTCTCGTTGACTGCTTGTCTGTCTGTGACTATCCATTTATAATGATTTACTTGGGCTTGTATTACTATATGCTCTGATAGACAAGGTACTCTTAACGAGGAGCTAGTTTTCACATTCTCTATGTGTCCCTCACTATTATCCACCACTTTCAGAGCTTAGCATCACTTTTTCTGTAATGTTTTTCTCTCCTGTTATGCTTGTATCAACACACTACTATTATTAGTGCCTAAGATTTGTTATGTTGATATCTTTTGTCTTTCCGCTTTTCCGCAATCAACTACTGCCCTTGAGGGTTGCCTAGGTAACCCAATAATTACCTTTATCTACAATGTAGTATAGGTGCTGGTACCCTTTTGTTTTTACTCTGCATACTTCTGTATTTACATTCTGGTATATCCTTGTATTCATGTACAGATATTCGTTCTCCCAGTTTTTGATATATATGATATATATATATTTTTTTTTTGTGTCCGGTCACTATGGCAACCCACTTTTACTTATCTGTGAACCGCAGGTTTCCTTATGTTTACACGTTATTGTCTATACTCCACAAGATTGATTGTCTCTTTTTTTGTGTCCAAATGTAGTGTTTGAGTTATGGACTTTAATTGTCAGTTGCTATGGTGACCTGGTCACTATTGCCAATTTTGTCTGATATTTAGGCTTGTATATAGGTTCTAATGGGCTTGCCATTTATCACAATTGGTAGTTATTTGCTTGGAGTGATCTGTATGATCTGTAAAGGACTTTTGCTTTTATTGTCTACCGGTATATCTTTCCCGTTGCCATGAGAACCCATATGCTGGGAGTTCTCTCTTTTCTCTCCAACTCGTGTTTTTCTTAAATAATTTTTTTCTGTATTTAGTTTCTTTTTTGCTTACCCCAAACCTTACCTACATTCATCTATGCTTATGTACATATGTGTATCTTTCATTTAATATACTCCGTTTTTCTGTTTGCCACCGCAACCCATTTCTAGTTGCTATCATATTTGTGTTACATGTTGTTCATTCATCTCCTGCTCTCTACTACAGGTATCGTGATACTCTCTCTATGTGTCTATATGCATTGACTTTTCCTGATAGAAGTGATCTGTATGACATATACTTTTTTTGTTTCAGCCTCCCTATATACCCATGTTATTTGGTTGCTATGGCAATCTGGATTCTGGATGTTACTCCTTCTTACTCATTATTTTTTACACACCTCTAACTCTAATCCTATGCATTTCCTTATGGTCGTATATAGATGTGTTCTTGTTTTACACTGTCCGCATGTCCGGTTGCCATGACAACCCATTCTTAGTTGCTATTATATTTAGCAATATATGTTATCCATATTACTCCTGTTTTTTTGCTAAAAGTATCTTGACATACTCCCTATGCGTTAATATGCTTTGCCTCACTTTTTACTGTATGTATGGTTTCTTTGACAACTTTTGTCTATTTCCGGTTGCTCCTGGGAGGTGGTCCGCAGCATAGTGACGTCATACCTGTGATTAATACTACTGTTTTCCATTTTTTTCTGTGATTACCAGATTTATTTACATGTTGTATTTGCTGTTTTACTTTAAACGCGATTACCAAAATGTATTTTTCTTACTTTGTCCATATGGTTTAATAAACCATTTTGCTTTTAGTGCAATGCATTGTGATCCCTGTGGATTCCTGTTTATTGTTTTGTTTATTGTCTACCACAGTGCTCCATTGTTCTCTCTTGTGTGCAGTACATCACCAGTTTTCTTGTACACAAACCAAGAGAATTTCTCTCTCTCCTAAGTTAAAATAAATAAATTAGCATTCTTGGATAAAGTATGGCCTTTGCCATTAAATGGGATTCTGGTGCCAATCCTGGCTCTTCCCTGTATTGGCTCGATCTGCATATACCTTTTTTTCCTTATTTGATTACAGAGGCTTGATTGGTCTTTGTTTAATTTTGTAGATCAGAGCTTAATTTAGCAAACAGACAAGAGTAGTTAGGAGCTAGGTTCATTTATTTTATTTATTTTAATAGCAGTTCCTTTTACTTAATGATGATTTTCCTTTCCTACTGCTTTTATCACATCACACCTTCTCTACCTTCATTTTTCTCCATCCTCTCTAATTTGCTGACTCTTCTCCAGCCCTTGAAGAGTCTCAATAAAATATTGTGCTTTTTTATTTGATGCATCTGAATCTGTAGAGGATATTGATCTATTGCTACTTGATCATGCAAATGATCTATGCAGTTGAAAGATGATGATTAATAAAATAAGTTGCTTGTCCCAGGATATTACTTGATTCATTACCTGTAAGTGTACCATATAAGAGAATAGGATAATTAGCCAGTAACATGTACGCAGAAAAAAAAAAAAGAAATCTGGATCATGCACAGTAAGGAAAAATGTGAGTGATAATATTTATTTCACTAGCTCTAATATGCTGTACATATAGCATACATTACAGCTTAATCTGGATTTATAGCTCTGCAACATCTACAAAGCTGCATTTGGTATAACAACATTGCTTATTTTATTCATGAGTAAAACAAACTGATAGAATCTAGAACATCCTAGGATAGTGAATGCTAACCTTGATGTTCTAGATTTTTTTTTAAATTAACTTTCTAAGATGCTCGACCTTAAAATGTAGTTGTAAATGTGAGGTGTGCCGTTGTAAGCTTTCGCACATCAATGCAAAGCAAGATATATTTTTCAACCCAAAGTATGAATGGTTTTGGCAGAGCATTGGTTTAGTTTTGTCTACTTTCATTTGTTTATTGTTTTACGTTGCCCTTAAAGTCGTCATTTTCATGGAGTCAATTCTTTAGACAATTGGAGCCAAATTGGAGCTAAATTAGAAAAGTGCTCTGCTCTAAAAAGAGGTACACAATATAAAAGGTGAGAAGTCACCAATGAAATATACCTGTTTGTTCCACTGGTGTCCACAGTGATTGCTCCTTTTTTAGGACTTCACACTACTTTTTTAGAAAAGAACATAAATCTCCCATAATGAGTTTATATGATTTACATATAGAACTTCTTTAGGGTACATGATAATGTCATATACTGCATACACTCTAGAACAGTGTTTCCCAACCCAGTCCTCAAGCCACACCTACCAGTCCAGGATTTAGGGATTACCCAGTTGTGTCTAAGGTGTTTTTTTTCTTCTTTGTAAAAACACCTTAGACACAACTGGGTAATCCCTAAATCCTGGACTGGTAGGTGTGCCTTGAGGACTGGGTTGGGAAACACTGCTCTAGAACACAATGAGATTGTCTTGATTCTTCTCTATTAAGGTTATATTATATTAGAAATGTTGTTTGAATGTGTACAATATAAATGTGTTATGTTTGTCCTCTTTCAAAGAGTATGAGCAGTACGTTTAAAGATATAATTTCACACTTTTGCAATGGCATGTGTTATAGTGATGCAAAAAAATATCACATGTATTTTCAGTTTACTTTGATATTTTCCTTGAACTGATAGGTTGCTACATTTTTTGACATGGCTAATTGGCACTTCAAAGATGACTTTCATGCAGGTTTGTAATCCATAGAAAACATGGCTTCTTCTGTAACCACAAAAGGTGTTCTGCAAAACAGCTGCAATGTTTTGGAATTCATCATGGATTTCAACAAAATATGGAACAAGAAATGTGTCTATATGATGGGGGAAATATTCTCCAATTTGTCTGAAAAAGCAAAACAGCTGATTTAGTTTAGTTTTGTTTTGTAAGCAAATTGGGAAAAGTTATGTAGATGTGACAAGGTTTTTAATCTTAATCAAATATTGTTACCATGTCTGGAATGGAATGAAAAATTGTCCATTTATCAATTACAATGTAACCCTACCCTGGCAGCCAGCTGCACATATATAATGTTCAACTTTACTTTCTCAAAACAAGTTTTTATAACTATCTATGTGTGAATTGATTAACTGTCACCTCTGATACTTTTGCACAGCTAAATAGCTAACTAATAAACAATGGAAAACAAAACCACCAAATGATACCTCACTCAAGAAAGAAAGTGTATATGAATATAAATTTATTGCCACAACTTTATAAAATTGGAAATAGTACTCATCTATCCTATGTAAAGACACCAAAGGTATGATGATAGTCCTGTTCCGTGGTTTGCCTACCACTATAAAAGCATAGAGACAGAGTATAAAACACTTAATGTCAGATCACTAAAAATGTTGTGTACCTATACACAGCTCAAGTACAAGAAAGAAGGTACAGTGATAGATATACCTATGCAATCAGTCTAGAGTGCAACACAAAACAAAATATATACAACATATATACAAAAGATACAATACTGCCTGCCAATTATCTTCTGATAAGAATAGGATACTCTGAGACAAAAAAGGAGTATATAGATAATATAATGGGGAAAAAAACCCTTGTAGAATTGTCATCTATAGCAATATCCTTATCCTGAGTATATAGATGTAAATCCCATGAAAAAATATATCATCTCATAAAAAAGCATAATATATAAAAAGAAAAAAATTAAAAAAAAATATAAAAATGAAAAAAAATTATCTATATAAGAAAAATAAAATTCTGGGATAAAGTCATGGTTTGATCTCACCACAAGATAGTCTGGGAGGCCTCCTGGTGAGTTTTAGATGTAATCAACAACTCTAAGGAATTAATCCCTTCAAATGGCCATTTATATCTAGTACTGTACTGTATGACCATTTGAAGGGATTAACTCCTGAGCATGCAGCCCCAGATTTACCTGCCTCTATCCAACTGACCCAGAGGGACCCTCCAAGGACGCCCATACCCCGGATTTACCGGCTTCTACCCTGCTGGTCCAAAGAAGCTTTCTCAAGGATACTTACACTGAGCAAATATATTGAAAACTTTGGGTCCTTTTTCCTGCACTTTAAGGAATCAACATTACATGTACAACTCACCAGGAGGCCTCCCAGACTATCTTGTGGTGAGATCAAACCATGACTTTATCCCATAATTTTATTTTTCTTACATAGATTATTTTTTTTTATTTATATATTTTTTTCATTTTTTCTTTTTACATATTTTGCTTTTTTTGTTGTTGAGATTTTGATATATTTTTTCATGGGATTTACTTCTTTATACTCAGAATAAGGATATTCCTATAGATTACTTGACGATTCTACTAGGGTTTTTTCCCCAATATATATTACCTATATACCCCCTGTTTTGTCTCAGAGTATCCTATTCTTATCAGAAGATAATTGGCAGGCAGTATTGTAGATTTTGTATATATGTTGTATATATTTTGTTTTGTGTTGTACTCTAGACTGATTGTATAGGTATATCTAGCACTGTACCTTCTTTCTTGTCCTTGAGCTGTGTATAGGTAGACAACATTTTATGGGGATCTGACATTAAGTGTTTTATACTCTGTCTCTACACTTTTATAGTGACGGGCAAACCACGGAACAGGACTATCATCATACCTTTGGTGTCTTTACATAGGATAGATGAGTACTATTTCCAATTTTATAAAGTTGTGGCGATAAATTTATATTCATATAAACTTTCTTTCTTGAGTGCGGTATCATTTGGTGGTTTTGTATTTTGTGATTTAGGGTCTTTAGAGGTGACCCAGATACCTGCACATTTTGTTTTGACTGAGTGCAAGTACTATGTGGATTTTTTGGAAACAATGTAAAACCCCTGAAAATGCACATTAAAAAAATTATTTTAAATTACTTTGTTTTGCTTTTAATCCCTTTCCATTTTAAAAAGAACTACAGGAATTCAGTGTATTTTCCAGAAGTCCACTGTTTAATTCATTTTAGAGAGATGATCAATGTTTTTCAGTTTGGTACATATCACTGATAGTTTGCTCCCAATGTAAACTGCGGACCAGAGTGAGAACATTGGTGGTCAAATAACTTGTCAATCACGTGTCTATCACCATGTATATAATATTCCATAGCACCATGCAGAAAAAGGGGAAGTGATCAGTAAATTGTTTAAAGAAAGCAAGATTGTATACTATGTTGATTTTTTAATTGTAATATAAAAAGAAAAAACAATACAAACAAAATAAAACAATATGCATTTTTAAATCTGTTTACACTTTGGGATAAAAAAACAATCAAAGATAGGGCATATGATTACAGAGATTCTGTAATACAAATGCATCTCTAAATCTCTACTGCTAATTTAAAGGCATCTGGTTCAGAAGAAGCACTATTTCAAATAGTTTATGTCTGTTTACAATTTATATTGCTGGTTTTAAAGTTCTTTTATGCACTGACGCCACTTAAAAAGGTATATTGTGAATGCATAAAGTAACAGGAACTAGTGTAAGTAAAACCTTGCATAGTGTTTTATGATCATGTGCATTTTTTAGATATTGCAATATATTTCATTTTAATGAAACATGTGGGATGCCTCAGACAAAGTTCTGAAGTGTGAAGACTCTACATAAGGTACGAAAGCACAAATAAGTAAAGCCATTGCATGAATCTACAATGCAGATTTTTATCTAGCACTTTAATTGCAACTGTGCAGTAACAAAAATACTAAATGTGAAGGAACGGGCAAATGGTTCCCTTTCTGCTTCACAGAAATGTTTACATCTATACTGAGAACTTTCCCTTCCTGCATAAACAAAAAAACAAACATACAAGAAAAAAGCGACAAAACAAAACTCACTACATACCATTAGTGAATTAACTTATGTACCAATGAATTTAATGAAAAAGAGCAAAGTCAGCAATTTATAAATGGTTTAGTTTTAAAAAAAAGTCACCCAATTTTGTTCTGGGAGTTAAAAGGTGCAATTCATATATGCACTCAGAATGGTATAGCCATTATGACAGTAACAGTCGTAAACACTGGCCCCAGTTTCCTGAAAAATGTTTTTTTCTTTGGGGCACGTAGAAGAAGAGGCGAGAGAGAAACCGTAGATGGGGTGTGGGATTAAAAGCGGAACATGATTTTTGAATGGAGATACTTTCTATAGGGCACATCAGGGTTACAGTAAAAACTGGAAGCTCTGGCCAGGGACAAATAATTGTAAAATTATTAAAACCTTTTTCTGTTTATTTTTAGTAATCCACTGGGCATTTTGGGAATGTAGATTCCCAAATTATAATTTGTATTTAAACATGTTGATACTGTGGTGGACTTGAGGCAGAGAAAGCTTAAAACCTAATTTTAATGTAGTAGCCACATATTAAGTTTGCATACAGAGATTATTCAGTATCAGAAATGTAACACAGGTGACTTTTTACCCTTACCTTAACAGTTCCTTACCTAACTCCATAGTGGTTGCTGGTATATAATTGGATGCACTTAAAACACATAATAAGGAGTGACATTGTGACCTCTAAGGCTGTAAATAATGCAAGCAACACCTACGAAGATAACATGTAACACTTGTGGTACATGTTCCTGGTGACTGGTAGGAGATTCTATATTTAATCTGCTGTAGTATTTATGGTAACAGCTGTTGTATCACTCTTTATAAGCCTGGTAAGGTGTGACCACAACCAATCACTTGCATCACATGTTGGCATTAATTGTATTTGCAAGAGGTAATTACATCTAATGTGTTTAAGGTTACAAAGTTTTCTACAGAAACAAAACAATACTAGCCTCTTGTTATATGTCTAATGGGTCAAAAGGATCCTGTAATCAATCATTTTATCGTCACTGTTACATTGGTCTTGGAATCAGTTAACTCTATAACTAGTGCTGTTTTTTGGGGGATTATTTTGATCTGAGCTGATACAAATACATTACAATAACTGCATACACCAACAAAACACTATCTAAGTACATAGTTTCATCCATTAGAATATTGACATATAGAAACACTTGATACATTGTAATACATTAGGATCCAACTATTTCCCTCCACCTTTTCTTGGACTACATTTCCCATAGTCCTTTAACAGAATTTGGCTGATACATTATGAAGACTATGGTCTAAAATGTTGAGAGGGCTACGTTTGAAGACTCCTACTCAATACTTCACATAAAAAAGTTTTAACATTTTGGAAGCAATCTTTTAGCCTCATGCATCGGAGTGTATAGATGCAGTTTTAAAAACATGTTACTTTTCGAACATCTATTTACTTTTTTTGTGACTGTTAAATGATGCAAAATCTGATGATTTCAACATTTCTCAAGAAAATACATAACATGATTATATACCTACTTTATATGTAGGTACTTGGTACTTGGATTTTGCATTCCATTAGGCGATTTTTGAACAATAGAAAATTAAATCAACAAATATATCTTATAAACCATTTTAACATGTTTAAATACTGTAAGCATGCAGAAGAGAGTATGTAATAGACTTCACTGTTGTGAAAATAGAACCATGTCTCCTATCTGCTTACGGTATCAAATTATTCATTACACTTGTTATAAATATTGTTACTTCCTTGCCCACTCAAAACCACCTACTACTCATTATAGTGTGATATCTGTGGGTTTAACAAGATATTGTCTACTGTAAGACAAGACGTAATTGCTGGATTCACTCTAGGAATGACATTTTTACCCATATTTACCTCAATGCATTATGAATGCAATCCATTTTATAATGTGTCCATTTCTTTTAATCCTACTTTAATTAGTCTCCATCCAAAGAAAACAAAAAATAATTGGTTAGATAAGCAAGTAAAAACTAGGAGTTTACATTGATTGTGATTCTGTATAACTATCTTCAGTAGGTTAATATTGGCATTGCCAAGAAGGGAATGTCTATCCAAAATTCAATTCGTATAAATATGATTAAACATCATTACAACACTTTCCTAATTTGGGTAAATTTTCCAAGATGTTTGTGAACAAAACCATTTGATGAACAAACTTCCTAATGACATGAGTTTGAAAGCATTTTAGAACACTGGTTCATTGCTCACAGCCAGAATATAACTCTAGTCATGAGTTAAGGGTTGGGTCATCATTTGGGCAACCTTCTCATCACAGGTCTATTGCTATGTATACATATTGTCAATCCTTTTCCAATATGCCTAATAACAAGTTACATGAATACTGCCATCCAATCTGCATAAAACAAAACAGACGGAAGTAAGTTTCTCCTGAGAAAATGTGTGTGTTTATTCACTAAACTTCAATTGTATTTAATTGTACTGAAAATGAATGGCAAAATTAGGCAAACATAGCCAAGTAGTTACTATAGTTGATTTGAAGAATGTTTTCACAATCCTCGTTTTGTTTAAATGTTGGATCTTAATCCGACAGAATGTGTTCTTGAATAAGTAAATCCATTTTTTAATTGCTTACAAATGTATCTAGGGGTTGTATATTTCAAGAATACATGCAGTGTCTATATTCTTAATGAAAACATGGATGATGTATCTGAATACTTAGAATCTCACAGGTAATTGTAAATCACTGTGCTCAGAGTGGATGTCTTTGAGTGAGGAAGTCTTGCAGTAGTATATAACATGAAAGGAAATACATGGAAAATACATTCAACATATCCAGCCATGAATAAATGAAAAAGAAGAAATATATAGATCCCTAGATAGACAGAAATTTACTGAAGCACAGGAACAAAGGTTTATTGAGATTGCGGAGTGCAATACAAATGGACTCCTGCTGTGAAGCTGTACGAAGTCAGTGCAGTATGACAAAATGTTGGATTTGCAGGGTTTTTCACAAAAATGAGAATCCAAAGTGAATTCAAAGAGAATTTCAAATTTATGGTCAAAATAGCCCAACTGGAAAAATTCTCTAAGTCTTCTATGCTTGCAGGTCGGCTACTCTGGCCTTAAACTCAAAATTCTCTTTTAATTCACTTTGGATGTGAAACTGAATGCAACGATTAAGTTCAAAGTAGACGAACAGGAAAAATTAAGTAAGCTATGCTTCTAGTTTGACTATTTTTGCCTTTTATTCGAAATTTATTTCGAATTCTCACTTGTAAGGGAAGACTACTGATATGAAGGACATCTTATGTAAACTGAAAGAACATACTAAAGTCAAAAATATGGTGGAGACATTTAACTACAGCAGAGCTTTACTAAATATTTACTCTGCTACCCTACAGTATAGTCTGGCACTGGTAGTCATCTGTGACGCAGAGCCTCTGGTGTACACAAGGCACCAAGCAATGGGACGGTAGAGAGTAGCCATCTTAATCTACGTCATTGGGGAAAGTGGGCAAAATTATGCAACAAGAATACCACACTTTATAATAGAACTGAGCGTGCTCCTTCAGTGAGGATTCTGTATTAGAGATAGACAATAAAGATAAAATGCATGACAATCAGATTCAATAAGTATCTTACAAAACATCAGTATTCCAGATTTTGCCATATCCCCAAAGGAACAATACTGGAAAATCCCTAAATCCTATTGATGTGTCCTCAGCAAGAGGCCAGAATCCAGAGCAATTTTAAACTGAATTAAATGAGTCTGTTGATTGTTAATACCTTACCTTTTAATTGATTAGAGTTATGGCTCACCCTAGTTTACATGCAGGGTTGTGACTATAAAAATTAAAAAAAAAAGCCATTCTGGAACAAAGTTCTAAAAGTGAAAAATGTACAGTGAACATTTAGAACTTTGCTCCAGATTTACTTTAAAGTGTTACTGCAAGCATCATTGCCCTCTGTAGTATTTATGATGCCAGTACCCTGGCTTGGTTCTCCAGTAATGGGACAAACCATTTAGCAACCTGGCTCCTTGATGGTCAGGTGACACAACTGTTGTCATCTGTCAGCTGACCACTCTCAGCCAATGACTACCACTGTGCAATGAAATTTGCTCCAATTCGATGATTACATCCTCAATGAAACTGCCAATTTGAGTTACACCTCCAGCAGCAGAGAGGTTAAACTCTGTATGTGCATCGCTTCGTAAAGAAACACTGCACATACAGACTTCCAAGCACCTTGACCATATCAAATCACTTGAACTAACCCTTTATATAATAACTCCCTTAGAACCATAGAAGAACCAATTGGTTAATGTATTTTGTCCATACCTAGCCACATATATACTTCTTTGTAATAGCTCTTTCAAAATGATTCAGGGAGCAAAGAACACATTATAAAATCAATTTCTATCCCTGGAGTTACTTTAAAAAAGGGCACCATGGGTCATATTTATCAGGGAAAACAATTCTGTAGCAAGGTTCTAAATTTAGAGAATTAGGCGGAAACATTCACACTGTTTCATTAAGATGAATCCATAAATAGTATTGCTATATTGTTATAATCTGTTTATAGTGGACCCAGGGAACAAGTATGTGCATCACTTTGTAGAAAATAAAAATTTGTAAAAGCATACATGTAAAAATTAAAAATAAAAATAAATGTCATAGCTCTTTTAACATTTGAAAATAAATAAAATAAAATGATTTTTGTAAAGAAAGATTCAAGAATAACAAACCTCTCATTCTGTAATCAACCCCTCCTGAACTGTTTAACCCTATGTGTCAGATATCTTACCAACCCTTTCTTAAATTATGTGTGTATCAAAACTCTGGCACTCAAATCATAATTTGAGTGCCAGAAACTTACAAGGATATTCAAGGTGAGAATTCAAATTAAATCCAAAGTGAATTTCAAGTTGAAGTTCAAACTAGACGAACAGGAAAAATAAAAGCTATGCTTCTAGTTCGACTACCTTTGCCTTAAATTTGAAATTACCTTTAAATTCACTTTGCATTCTCAATTTAGTGAATAGCCATTTAAATCACTCCAGATGTTTTGGACTACATCTTCCCTGCTGCTTTGCCAACATTAGGGCTGTAAGAGCATTATGGGTGATGTAGTCCACAACAGCCTACTCCTACTTTATAGGACACAGCGCAAGAGAATAATGGCATAACATGACATAAAAACCTCACCTCTAAGAAATAAGTGAATATGAGGTTGTAAGATTTCTTCTATTTTTTGTACAAGGGATATCCTTGCTCAGAAGTTATATTGGGTATTAAAGGGACACTGTAGTCACTATAACCACTTTGTCTCTTTGAATTGGTTATAGTGCCTGGAGTGGCCTGGCACTGTCCCTCCATTCAGTGTTGCACCATGTTTGTGCAGTATGCCACAAAATAAGAGTCCCTGGCCACCCACAGTCCGGCCCCTTCTGTATGTGTAGCTAAGGCAGAGATTACACACTTCCTTGTTGTCATACCCATTCATACCGTCAGTTGGAGCTCTGACAGGTTAAAAGCAGTCAGCTGACACACTCAGCCAATCACAGCTGCCCATTGCCTCTCAGGGTAATACTTCCTTATTAGCCAAAGATGCACAGAGGGGATAGACTGCCGAGGACTCTTGTTTAGCATTAAAACATTACAACATTAAAAACTGTTTAATGCTGAAAGAAATGATGGTACCAGGGGACTCCAGACACTATAACCAGTTTAATGAGATGAAGCAGATACAGTGCCTACGGTGTCCCTTTAAATGGAGCTTTTCGAAAATCTCCATTTGGAAGAGACTGAGCATGGCTTAAGTGCACTGAGACTGGGCATTTTTGGAAACAACCAAAGTTTTACACATGCCCAGCTGCTCTTAACAGTTTATCCAAACAGGCATTAATTATTTTCAATACGTAAGATGGTGCTATGGTTGCAGAAGGGGAGTTTCAATACTCAGTATATGGTGTAAACTTTGTATTTTTCTTGTCAATTCTCAAATATTACCAGTTTATGTGTCAGTATTGTTGATAATATTGATGATTGCAAAGTAATATGATTACATGAGTTTCAATTGAACTATAGTGCATACTATTTGCAATGCCAAATATGTAGCCTCATCGTACTAATTAATTGGATCTGTGATTAGTTAAACTTATGGTTATATTAGCATTGTGTAACAATTTCAGCAATGTAAACCAATATTTCTTTAAAACCGCCTTCGGGACCTACTACACCATGAGTGGCACATGTTCTTCTCAATAATGCACGGATGTAGGGATAATATTAAGCTTATTCTGCTTGTGGTTCCCAAGAACAGATGTGCTGTACACTGGCCCAGATTGTTGATAGCATCTCTTAAACTAGTGCAAACTAATGTTAGTGTTATTGTGCCCCTGTAAGCATGACATCCATAGGTCTATGACTGGCAGAGGGTAATGGGATTTGCAGGTAACAGTTAGAAAGCCATAGCCTGTCAACCTCTAACAGAACCACAATAAAAAAAATAATGAAGTGGGTGTGATTTAAACAGCTGGATAGTGTATGAATTGCTGCATCACCTCCAGTCATCCAATTGAATACAAAAACATGCTTGTAGATGTTTAGACTTCTTGTTGAGAGCCTATTACATTTGTGGAAAGTACTAAGCACACACAGGTTGTCATGGGCCCTGCGGCCCTGGGGGGCCCGGCCACCCGGGCCCCACATGGAGCGGCGAAACTGCCGCAGGTGCATCTGCACTGGGGCCCATCAGATGGCCCAATCATTTAGGGCCACCCAATGAGCCCTATATCTTCAGGGGCCCGGTCAGCGCTGCGGGCCTGTAATAGCGCGACCGGGCCCCTTTAAAAAATTGCTGCTGCACCACCAGGGCTGCTGGGAGGAAGTGACGGCCGGTCACTTCCTCACAGTTTACTCCGCGTCGGGGGGAGAGACAGCCGAGGAGAGGCATGCGCTCCCATCATCCCCAGCCACCCTCCTGCAACTTAAAGGTAAGGAAGAGGAGGGTGGCTGAAAAATGAGGTGTGTGTGCATACGTATGTGTCTGCATGTATGTATGTCTGTGTGTGTGTGTGTGTGTGTGTATATATGTATGTATATATCTATCAGTATGTATGCATATATCTATCAGTAAGTGTGTATGTATGTGTGTCTGTCTGTGTGTATGTATGTATGTCTGTTTGTCAGTATGTATGTATGTCTGTGTGTGTGTCTATGTCTGTATGTATGTGTGTATGTATGTCAGTATGCATGTATGTCTGTGTGTATGTGTGTATGTGTCTATCTGTATGTGTGTGTATGTCAGTATGTATGTATTTCTGTGTGTATATGTTAGTATGTATATATGTCTGTGTGTGTGTGTGTGTGTCATTATGTATGTGTGTAAGTATGTATATAGCTATCAGTATGTATGTGTGTATGTATGTCAGTATGCATGTATGCCTGTATGTGTGTATGTCAGTATGTATATATGTCAGTATATATGTATGTGTGTGCGTGTGTGTATGTCAGTATGTATGTGTGTATGTATATATCTATCAGTATGTATGTCTGTGTGTGTGTATGTCAGTATGTCTGTATGTATCTGTGTATGTATATATCTATCTGTGTGTGTGTGTGTGTGTGTTTGTTTGTGTGTCTGTCTGTATGTATGTGTATGTATGCCATTATGTATGTATGCATGTATGTATGTCAGTATGTATTTATGTGTATGTATGTATGTCTGTTTGCATGTCTGTATGTCAGTTTGTATGTATGCCTGTTTGCCAGTATGTATGTATGTGTGTCTGTATGTATGTGTGTGTCAGTATGTGAGTATGTATGTACGTCAGTGTGTGTGTCTGTATGTCAGTATGTGTGTGTGTGTGTGTATCTGTATCTCCTTATGCATGTGTATATGTCTATATGTGTGTTTGTCTATTTCAGAATTTATGTCTGTTAGTATGTGTGTATCTTTCTGTGTGTGTCTGTGTTCTTTTGTGTCTGTGTGTGTGTATTCCTGTGGGCGAGATTTGGAGGCAGGGCTTGGAGGCGGGCACCCGGGGGCCCAGACCTTGAGCTGTGTTAGGGGCCTCACAATTTCTGATGGCAGCCCTGAGCACACAGCATCTTTTGCATCAGATTTGGCAACCGTTTTTAAGGGAAATTTCATTATATTTAATACCTACTTGGTGATGAATAATCAGAATAAGAATATCAAAAGTACATCAAAATTACTTTTAATTATGGCAATTCATTATTGCATTGGCAGGTGAAATAATAAATAAAGAGGAATGTCTGGGAGGAATATTGTTGGCTTGGACAGCTTACAGAAAAAAAATGTGGTTTTATAAGGGCATTCTGTTATTCTATCTATCTATCTATCTATCTATCTATCTGTCTATCTATTCATTTATTACGATTGTCCCTTTTTATCTTTGGTTCCTGCACTGTAATAAGTCCCCTTACAGTGTGGTTTGGTAATGCTGTTGTCTCCTCTCAGAATTATAGTTACATAGTTCCATAGTTACATAGGCTGAAAAGAGAAAAGAGAAAAGAGACGTGTCCATCAAGTTTGCATTCCACACATTTGTTTTTTGCTGTTGATCCAAAAGAAGGCAAAAAAACAAAAAAAAACAGTTTGAAGCACTTCCAATTTTGCAAAAAACTAGGGGAAAAAATCCCACTTGACCCCAGAATGGCAGTGAGATTTATCTTTGAATCAAGAATCTATTACCCTTGTTCTTACTATAGAAAAACCTTCCCTTTGCCTTAGACTAAATCTTCTTTCTTCCAGTCTAAACGCATGACCTTGTGTCTTATGTAAAATCCTGTTTCTGAATAGATATCCACACAGTGGTTTGTATTGGCCCTGGATATATTTGTATAATGTTATCATATCCCCTCTGAGGCGATGTTTTTCTAAACTAAAGAGGATTACATTTTTACCACACCAGGGGCTTTCCTCAACAGGAGGTCTTTTTGAACTGTTGCCTGTAGATGCCAACATAGTTATCCTATTTCCATCTATGCTGACACCTACAGGCAACAGTTCAAAAAGACCTCCTGTTGAGGAGAGCTCCTGGTGTGGTTATAAATTGTTTGGTAACACAATGCACTCAATTCACCTGGGTTCAGAGGATCTCACCACTGGAATCCTGACATTGACACTTACACTCCTTAGATATCTAGAAATAAGCAGGTAATTCTTAACTTTGACCAACAAAATAAACATGAGGCTATAAATGAGCAGAGAAGAAACACTACCTAATGGGGCTTTAGTCTGTAGCTACTTAAAGTCAACATTATCAAATTGCTGCTAGCATATTGCTACCCCGAGAGGTTTTCAGTTATTATCATGTAATTATATATATGCTACTGGAACATTCTAATTTTGTTAAGTATAAGGTGCAAAAATACATTTGAAAGACAGATATAAATCAGTGCAGTTCTTTACTAGATTCCTCCCGGAGAGGTTATTGTCTATAGGCCATTTTATACAACTGACAAAGAACTGAAACTCCAGACCCTCATACGTATTCCGGTATAATGTTATATTCTGAATAAGTGCTATGCATAACAGCTGTTTGTAGGAAGCAATAACAAATGAAGTAAAACATGTAAGATAAGGTAACCAGGCAGAACCACCTGAGTAAGGGAAGGAAATACATATTCATGCTTCTGTCCTTTCATGTTAACAATGTATTGTGACATGTTCCGTTTTTCCCACATACAATGCCAGAAACAGGTTCCCATAAAAGCCTGGAAAATTATAAAATATCTGTCATGCCATGACACACGAATCAATAAAACCAATTTAAGGGAAAAAAAACTCAATTGCTTCACCTTCGGTATGTGCAGAGTCAAAATATGAAAAGCAGTGTCTATTTATCACCCTATAATGGTATATGTGAAAGAAGTGAAATGAGCATTGCTTACCTAGCACGATTCTCCGTCCGTGTTACAGCAGGATTAAGCTTTAATACCACGGTGACTGCAATGTATTCCTAACATTTAGGATTAGATGTTTTGTACATAATACAATGATACAATTTGTTTTGCTGCTGATTTGTCCCGTTGCTGGTGCATAACTATCGCTGACTTTGTAACTGGAACGAATAAATAATCCATGGACTGTGTAACTTGTACATAACAATAATCCATGGATTGTGTAACTAGTACATAACTATAATCTGGTACAAAAACATAATCTGTGGACTTTGTATCTAGTACATAACCCATATAATCTTTGGACTGTGTAATTGATACATAACAATAATCTATAAACTATGTAACTGGTACATAACCATAATCTGTGATCAGTGTCTAGTACAGAACCATAATCTATGGACTGTGTTACTTGTAAATAACCATAATCTTTGGACTGTGTAACTAATACATGAATATAATCTGGTACATAACCATAATCTATGGACCGTGTTACTGGTAAATAACCATAATCTTTGGACTGTGTAACTAGTGCATGCCTATAATCTGGTACATAACCATAATCTATGGACTGTGTTACTGGTAAATAACCATGATCTATGGACTTTGTAACTAGTACATGACTATAATCTGGTACATAACCATAATCTATGGACTGTGTTACTGGTAAATAACCATAATTTATGAACTTTGTAACTAGTACATGACTATAATCTGCTACATAACCATAATCTATGGTCCGTGTTACTGGTAAATAACCATAATCTATGGACTGTGTAACAAGTACATGACTATAATACGGTACATATCCATAATCTATGGACTGTGTTACTGGTAAATAACCATAATTTATGGACTGTGTCTAGTACATAACTATAATCTGGTACATAACCATAATCTATGGACTGTGTAACCAGTACATAACCATAATCCAAGGACTGTGTAACTGGTACGTTACAATATATGTTAAATTATGTTACATGTCAATAGAATATTCTACTGTTACCTATCAATGTTCTATGGAATGTGTTAATATATAATTATAGGAATACCCAAGGTCTGTTGGTAATTTTAGATATCAATGCTACTAGTTACATATCAATGATATAGACTACCCTATACAGTGATAATATGCAGACTTTGTTAATTCTACATAGAAATAGTGTATGGGTTATGTTATCAGATGCAGACCTATTTCATTATTTGTGACAATAAATGATGGATTAATAAAGATCAATATCGCATTGTCCAAATTGCTGATACATATATATATATATATATATATATATATATATATATATATATATACTCCCTTTTCTGTATTTCCATTAAATAGAAATGTTCCATGGACTTTGTAATTAGCCTCTAGCAATACAGCATAGCAACATATCAACAGTCATTGTGCCGTGTTACCCATTGACCTCTCTTACTATTTCATATCAATAGTCAACATACTGCATAACTGATAGTAATACTCCATGGAATTTACTACTGCGGCCCGGCAACATTGCATAGCAATAATTAATGTATCATGTTACTGCTACAAAATAATACTAAATTAACGCTGTAAATATTTCATAACCATTTATACTGCATTACTGATAGATAGCAATGCTCCATTTATTGTGATGCTAATAAATAATAGTCCATGGGCTATGTTACCATTACATGGTGTTGCTAGTGCAAAGAAAATAAATCATCAATAGATTGCAATGCAGGGAATGGGTTGTATAGAATGCTAACTAAAAAAATACTACATTACATTATTACATGTATTGGTGTCACTGATGTGTTAACAGTACTTAACAATTATACTTTATATATTTTTTCGAGACAAACTAAATCCTGTTTGTTCAAGCCATACAGAAGGTTACAGGATAAAGAATTATCTCAGATTTTGCTACAGACTTTTATGTTTACCCTTAACGGAAATATTACTCAATGTATATACTGTATGTACTGAAAGGTCATACCACTAGTGACTTTGGATGAGGTCTTAGTACAATCTTAATTAGGAAACAGCTACAGAACACTTATAATATATATTTACATCAACAAAGCTTCCTTTATATTTGAACATTAATGCCTCTGCACAAAACTAAGTATTGGTTTAAATTCTTAGACATGTTTTATACCACAATCCTGCCCCTGATGTGAATGGCATGTTATAAGGGCAATCTGGGAGAATTTGATAAAATGATCTATCTGTGTAGATGTTTTTCCCTATGCAAGTAATTGGGCACGTTTGACTTCTTTTCCAAAGCCTGAAGTCAGTTCATGTGTTCAGTGTATATATGCGTCTCTGTTTTATTATTTGTGAATGCTTTTTTATACTGTATTTACAGTTTATGATTGCTCTACTCTTATTTACACAAATAATAGATGGACTTACTTTTTACTGTTATTCCAAACTGTGCTAACGCAGTAAATATTAAAGCAAACGAGGAAACATTAATTAGCACCCAGAGGACAGTGTGAACAAGTGATTCACTCTTGTTATCCGGATATTCATGATTGAAACTCTTGACTTTAATACTGAAGTTGAGCCCTTCCTGCCATAATCAAATGTATTTACTGCAGGGAGAGGGTGTAATAGTATCTCACTTATCAATGCATAGGTCTGAATCTTTATTAGTGATAGCCTGACTAGTAATATCTAATAATCTGCACTGAATGTCTTGTTTCCAATGCTAGTTATAATTTTATTCCTGTTAGAATTAGATATTTCTTAATTTACAAATCAAATTTGTATGCTATTTTTACAGAGAGCAAGAGCAGTTTTCTATATTTCTGACAAACTCCCCCAAAATCTCGAGCCTATAAATTAACCACAACACAAAGAAGAGCGTAGGGGAGACACAAATCTAATGCCGTTAACTTTACTTTGCAGTTGGGGGTCTTAAAAACATACACAGTTAGAAATATGTGTAACATTGTATTGCATAGGTGAGGAATGAAAAGGAGGAATAATAATATGAATAATAATACTAAAAATATAATTATTTACTCAAAAAGAATACATTTAGAGTAGGTGTCTTGATTCCGTGTTATAGTCTTAGTGCATTCTTCATGGTCAAAAAGCCCTTTATAACTAAATGTATAGAGTTTACTGAAGAAATTAAAGAAACACAACCATGATGAGAGAAAATAAATCTTTCACCGAGGTTAGAATGGTGGTACTTAGGGCATAACCCTAAATGTATAGAGTTTACTGAAAAGATAAATCTGTAGCACTCACCTATACAAACAAACCACATTTCTTTGCCAGGTGAAGTTAAAATACTTTACTAAAGCATGTATAAACTTGGGGGAGCTAGGGTTGAGTATCAAAATAAAGACAAGTGTCTGTTTGGCACATCTTGTACCCAAAAGTTGTTTATCATAGGCTGACTATAAATAAACGTACGGGTACGGCAGAAAATCAGATGCACATGCCAGCCTCACAATAAACTACTTTAAAAATTATAATTAAAAAAAATAGTTTGAACAGAAAGCACATTGATACACTGCATGTTACAGAAAAACAATTGTAGAAGAAAACTAAATGTAAAAAAATAAATAAAAAATACAGTAATCAGCAAGTCATCCAAACAAGCAATGAGCCAAAGGCAGCCAGAGACACACACGCTAAACGTTTTTATGTTATGCATGATAGACTTGTCATCGCTTCCCTCTCACTGCTGCGCACTTTTCTCGTTTTTTGTTGATCTGCTTGAGATAACTGTTGCATTAACAGCTCTTGCACTGCACAGCATAGAATAAGCACCTAGAGTTACATGTAAAATGTCTGCACATCTGGTAGCAGTATTTTTATTTCTAAACACCTTAAGACTTTAAAATGCCTAAAATGAACGCATGAGGCTACCTTCACATTTTAATATTTTGTATTTGCGGCACCTCACTTACTCAATAAACAAAGATATACCTGTTTAATATAATCGCACATACATTACTCAAAAGTTATGCATGCATTTTTCATTTACACACTAATACATTAATTTGCTTCCCTGCATGGGGATCTGCTCCTAGTAATAGTTATTACATCTGAATAGCATACTTCTTAAAATGTATCATCATGTGCCCTCTCTATTCACACATGTAGGCATGCTGCATATACACATATCATAGTAATCCAATCAAAGCCTTAACCCACAACACACCTACAAATGGAACAATGAGTGTAAGTGCCTATAGATGCCATTTAATCTGTTCCAGACTGAGATGGACAATCAAACATCTCTGAATATTGATTTACACATTCCATAGTAATTGACTATATAATAGTCTAGTCTGCTCAATGCTCTCCAGAAGAGAACAAATAAATCCTGAATTCCAGCATGCATCTGTGCATATTATAACTTGGCCATATAGCAACTATACAACTTAGTATAAAGGCTTTTATTTTGTAATTTTAATATTGATTTCAGCAATAACACAAAGCTGATATTTACATAATTCCAGAAGCTTTAGGAAAGAGACTGAGTACAATATAGGAGCCAACATTTACTCCCCAGAAGCTGAACTAGTCATGCCTACAAACTCATTAGCCTGTGGGTCATATGTGGATTGTTTAATATATGTTATCACAAATTGCACTACCTTATAGTCATGGCATTCCAGTGGCCTATATTAATTATAATTGTACCTATTTGTATTAAGCAGCATTTTACACAAGACAATTAACTCTTTAGTTGTCATGAAGTGCTTAATGTAAGGCAAGGTGCTGCATTCACAACTAGCAACCAAGCATATACAAGCATTTACAAATGATGAACACAACTACACAACAGATTACTGATCTATCAAATGCGTGGATACACGTATACACCAAAGTGTAAATATATAATATATTGAGATTATAGTATTTTATTGGGAATTTAGAAGTAGAGTTAAAAACAGATGGGTGTGGTTATACAATACTGTAAAAATATAAATGCACATAAATATCTTCATATATTTTAACTTGTTTGCAATGCACAATGCTCCAACTGCATGGTATAGTTTAATATTTCTATAGGTGCAGGGTCAATAATACATGTCCCTACATAAAGGCAGACACACAGAACACACATCAAACACAATAAAACACACACAAAATATTTATGCAAAATTGTGAAATGTAAACACCTCTGACATATAAGCCCCGTTGCATTCCTGACTCAATGAATGCAATCTATTACAATATACACACACATCACTCTCTCTGGATCAGATAACCTGATGACATTTTACCTTTCTGTGCAGAATCTGTTGGACTGAATCCTAGAGTGAATATTACAGCCAAGCACAGCAGGAACTGTCCACTGTCTCTCTCCATCCTCCTCACAGGACAACATCAGACATCCCAAGTCTCTGCTCCAGCTTCTGCCTGGCAACGCTGCTGCCTTGTGGGAGGCTTCTTCAGAGATAGAGAGATGTTCTCAGTTGATTCTTCAGCCAGCGAGGGAAGCCTTACATCTCGAGTGATTGCTTTTGCTGAAGCAATGCATTTGGGAGCAAAGGTTGCCCTTGGGACCTGCAGTCAGAGTACAGGTTATCCCTTAAATAGTCCCTCATTGATGCAGGTAGATAGGTTTTCTCTGGAGTCGCATCCTTTGCACATACCCTGTTTTAAAGTATGTCCTCTATCCCGTTATACTTTATCCCTTGGACACCATATGAATACTTAGATATATATGGTGATGAAGATGGTATTTCAACAGCTGTGTTTGCAAGCCCAGTTTATAAGATTCGGGCTGGATTCTCCTTATAGCGCTGTCCCCATGAGTGGTGTCTCCTGAAGATTTGTGACACTGACAGACAGACCCAGGGAGAACCAGGACAGGCTGTGCTCCAGCTGTTTCAGCTCTGTGTTTAGGATAGCGCATCCAAGGTAAACGCTAAATTCATTGCTTCACTGTATCAGATCATCAGCAAGTTCTCCCGTTTGACGCAATACAGTTTGAGTGACTCTGGGCTGTTCCTCTGCCCTCTTTCCTTGTTCCTCTCAAAACTCCCCTGTTCAGCGTGTAGTATTTGCTTTCATCCGTCTTAATGCTCTCACCTTCTTCAATGTTGCTTTAAATAATCCCTCTGATTCAGGCTCAAAGAATTGCTCCTGTATCTTCATTACTTTGCCCTATGCTTGCTTAGCTCACTTCCCATCTTCGCGTCCATGCATCCTGTGCATCCCTCTGCTAGTGTGCTTTGGTGTAGCGCTGGCTCTGTCAATCCCTATAGTTTATTCTTGCCTGCCCTCCTCTTCCCGTCCCTCAGTAGCATTGCCAAGCTTCAGCATTCTCAGCCACAGACCACAAGAAGCTGCTGAATTATGAATGAGCTATGCCCATGCTTGCAGCCAATAAGTGTAAAGGAATTGTGTTTGGGAGGTGTGTCTGGAAGCCCTGCCACTGTCCATGGGATGCTGTGTGTGTGTGGTGTTGTGGTGTATGCCTTTGCTGTCTGACTTCTGCTAGTGTCTGGAGAGCTCAGCTGTGCTGTGCAAGCAGCATTGAGAAAGGAGCTAAACAAGTGCTGAGGAAGGGGACTTTGCTCTGAGGAGCTGTTTACTATTGTACCTTAGAACAGAGCAGTGATGGAGTTACGCAGTGTTGAATAAGCCTTTTTCCCGAGTAGATGTTTGAAGCAGGGCTACATGGAAGCTGATCAAGGCTTGCAGTGTATATATCTCCCTACTGGGAGCTGTCCGGTGCTGAATACGCTTGTGTGTCACCGGACTGCTGCCTTCACTTGTTGTTGGACTGCAGATTGCAGAATTAAATGCATTGGTTCTATGATATGATTCTATGCCATGGTTTTATAATATGATTATATGCCATGATTTTATGCCATAGTTCTAGGATATGATTTTATGATATGATTCTACTCCACAATTCTATATGATTCTATGCTATGGTTCTATTCCATGATTCTAAGAAATGGTTCTATGAAATGATTCTATGAAATGATTCTATGACATGGTTCTATTCCATGATTCTAAGCAATGGTTCTAGTCTATGATAAGATGCTATTCCGTGATTCTATGTTAAGAAAATGTGTTTGGCATAATTCTATGCCATTGCTACTGTTCTATGATATGATTCTATGACAGAGTTGTATGCCAGTTATAAGTTGCAAAAAAGCATGATAGTAGTTCTACAAAATATGAGTAGTGGGGGTATATCCCTGTTCCAAATTTGACACCTTGCACTGAATTAGGAATATATTCTTGGCTGGAAAGTTGCTATCCAGTATTGACGTTTTATGAACTAAGCAATACTGAACACCAATCAATCTGATATTTGTGGTATTAAATGTCTCTATATGACCTTTCCAATATCACATGTATCTATATGATCTGCACAGTATTTTATGTCTCTATATGAACTATCCAGCATTTAGTTCATGTGGGCTATGCAGTACTGAAACCCTTTATATCGGCTATACAGTATTAAATACCTCTATACCAGTTATTCAGTACTTAATCTCTCAAAATGAGCTGAATACCTCTGTATGGCCTACCGGCACTGAATGACCCTTTATGATCTATCTAATGCTGAAACACACATTCAGTCAAGTGACAATGCTGAACTTCTTGTATTCAGGCAAGATATTCTTCAGAATCATATAGACATTGACTGGTTGTCCACACACACCTGGCATATAATGAGAGTGCAAACAATCCATACCACTGCTTCAGTGTTAAACAAATATCAGCAGAAATAAACAGCTAAAAGCTAGTTTCAACGTTTAACATGGTATTACACTGTGGGAGTCCACTCACACTACCCCGAGGCAACAACAGATGTTGTTAATGTGCCCTTTGTGCTATTGGTGTTTTTTTTAATCTTAATTCTACAAATGACTACAATATAACATAACATCTCCCTACCCAGTTTTAATGTGTTAACACTGATTCGGCAAGTTCATATGTAGATTACTCTATCAGTGATAGAATTTATAGTTCTATAACGTTCATCTGGCTGGCTAGGCATCATGGGAAATATTGTTCACAATGATTATGGGACGTGAGTGTTATTTAACAGTTAGCTGGTCCATCCTGATCTAACAGGGACATTGAACAGAATTTGTTGAACCAATTTAAATCCTTGCACAGAGCAGTTGTGGTTAGATGCAATCTTCATAGCCAGATAACAGTGCATTGCTACTTAGAATTCTATAAACATGTAGAATATACACCATGTTACCCAAATACCATTTGCAATGTTTTATTTTTTTTTTAAGTGAAGTCACGCAAGGAGAGCTTAGAAGCAGAAAAAACATATAAATCAGTTCCCATACACAGTGTGTTGCTTTGGAAGTAGAAACTGCAAATTGCTTGTTCTGTCTGTACGTTTTAAGCCAGAGGCTTTGATCCATTTTTTTATTTTAGCAGTAGGGGGCATATGCCGTATGTTAATAGCTTTCAGGTACATTGCATGATCCATGTTAGGAAAATAAAGCAATAGCTTTTCTGTTTTAAAACACTGTAAACAGACTTGTTGTTTCAATAGCAATAAATGATCAGGCAAGGAGAGGGTTAACAGCTAATGCAACAATTTCAGATGATGGCGAGCTCTTTCAAGATTCAATAGACATTGGTAACGTAAACCAGCGTTTGTAAATGCTTATTTTGTGACAATTACCATTACATATGAACAGACGTGTATTTACACATAATAACATCTGAGATCCTTATTTAATAAGCAGCTCAATAAGCTTTCTTCCGAATTCTGTCCTCACTGAGGATTATATTGTCTTAACAAGAACTCTAATGATTCCGCGTCTCTGTTATCTACACAGACTAATAAATCATACTTCACCAGTTGCATTTTATATATTTTTTTGAATATATATCACCTAAGAGCTATATATTAAACCTTTCTGTCACAAACCCTTTCAGTGCCAGACATGTGTGAAATGGATTGGGTTCCAATGTCCATTGAATAAACCGATGTTTATCTTTATCCTCATAAGTAAGAGCAATCCACTGGCAATTATCATCTTGAATACAATTTAAAGGAATTATTACAAAATAAATGTAAGAATAATTAATTTGAAGTTCCATTTTGGCTGTAGAAATATTTTTGTCAATAGAAATCCGTGTAGCTCACTCAATGCCTATGTGTGAATCACAAACCATTGCATATTCTCAATAAGGCATGGGTATGAGTCTTGTTAAATTTTAATGCATTAGATCCTCTCATGTTTATTGTCTATCAAATCTACCATAAAACTATTTTTAATATACTTTTGTATTTTACTTTCTATTGACAAAAACAATTTCTCTCGGGGGCTTCCTAGCACCATAAGGCACCATAACAACCCAACCCAGTTAAATTATGGACCACCAGTATTTTTGTGTGTCCCTGTTTTATTCCAATGGAGATACTCACAAAACCTGGACTGGGTTGGGTAACACTGGTCTAAACATTACTACCATAAACAACATAAAATGTTTTGTCTACTGTTGCATAATGATGAAACACAAATGTTATTTCAAGGCATTCTTTTTATACCTACTAAAGGTCAATCAAAGGTTGAGTCACCTAGTGGTAATGACCAGCATTAAAGTATGAATTATAATGAGCTATAACACCTTTTCATGTTCACAGACAGAAGAAGAACAAGCCAAAGACCTAAACGTGGTGGAAAATGTCTGTATTTGCAGACTTGATATGTATTTACAAATATATTCTAAGACCACTGATGGGAAAATGTTTTCAATACCCATGGAGAGGTCAACCCATATGCTTTGAAAAGGGAACTTAACCGGAAGTCGAATTGATGCCCAATTGTTTTTAGCATCACCCTTGCATGTAATAAAGAATATGACTATTTCCTACAATTTATAATAGCCACTAATGCAGAAGAAAATTTCTGCACACATAAAAGATGCATTGTATGTGTTAAGAGACACTTTGGGCACAAACACAACTGTAATCTAACATACTAATATGCCACAACATTAAAACCTATTTGTAGGATGGTTTAGCACTTGATATGGACTGATGGAATAGGGGACGCGGTACAACAACCCAATCTGAAGTCTGTCTGCTCAGTTCAAATACAGGACACTTGTGTAAGAAGGAGGGAGTAATGCCTCACAGTGTTCCCAGGTGATATAAAAAAATAAAATAAAAATGGAGATATAAATGGTGCAGTATTTTTATAATGTGGAAAAAGATATGCACTTACAGATGAATGGCGCTATCAAGAGCTCCACTTGTAGGCAGTATAATCCTGGATTGTGGATGCTTATAGTGTCCCTTCGTTCTGCTTGACAATCCAAGGTTTATGAAACAAAAAGTGACCATATAATGTAGTATATTTTGATATTGTGGAGAAAAAATAGAAGTGAAATAACACTCACATGGCATAGAGCCTATGCAGTGGCTCCTAAGGTGTAGCATAGAGTGGTATAATCCCCACCCCAGGGATAACTGGCAGGCAGAATTGTTCTCCATATTTTTTAGGCAAATTAAACATAACACAAAGGAGTCCAGGACATTTATAATAAATACTCTATCTTTATTATAATTGAAAAAAAATATATAATAAAACAATAAAATAAGTGCAACACTAATGTGTTTCACCAAGAAAAAGACTTATATCACTCACGTGCCTCCAGATGGAGCTCTTGATAGCTCCATTTATCTAAAAAAGTGTATTGCTTTCTTTATTTTACACAATTACAAAAATACTACACCATATATTTCTCGATTTTGTAATTGTTTTGCTCCATAAACCACCTACGAACACTGTGGGGCGCAACTCCCTTCTTTCTACACAACTTTTAAAACACTAACAGGAGAAGTGAATAACATTAATTATATTGTTACAATGGCACCTGTCAAGGGGTGGGATATATTAGGCAACAAGTAAACAGTCAGTTCTTAAAGTTGATGTATTGCAAGCAGGGAAAATGGGCAAGTGAAAAGATCTAAGTGACTTTCACAAGGCTAAATAGTGATTGCTAGATGATTGGGTGAGAGCATCTCCAAACCAGCAAGTCTTGTGGAGTATTCCCGATATGTAGTGGTTAGTACCTACTATAAGTGGTGCAAGATAGGACAACAATGCCATGCATGAGGGCATACTGGATCACTCAAAACACCATAGGGAAGGATGATACAATGCTTTCCTCTGGGGAAAGCCCTAATGCTAGCATGGCAATCACTGCACATGCACATTAGGTCCCCCCGTCAGCTGACATGGGCGGAGTCTAACCCAGTGCTGAGGGTTATCGGTGCTGGAATCAGGTAAGTGACAGAAAGGGATGTTAACCCCTTCCGCACCACAGGTGGAGGGGGGTGCGAGGAAGGGGGGAACTATAGGGAGCTATAGTGCCCGGAAAACAAATTTGAGGATTTAAAGGATCTGCTACTATTGTCCTGGTACAAGATATCACAGGGCACATTCAGAGGTCTTGCAGAGTCCATGCCTCGCTATATCAAATATGTTTTGGCAGCACAAGGGGGACCTGCACAGGTGGTTTTAATGTTGTGGATGCAGTGATATAGCATTATGTTTTTGTCTGGGTTTTTCCTCTAATGAAGGATGCTTTTGTTATAGCAGTTCAGCTCACTCATTTCTGTATGTAAACTAATAAGGAAGTATTTTTCTGCAAAGGGATGAGTGGATAAGGAAGTAGTTTATGATGGAGCATTCTGCAAACCATTAAAAAAACAAACAAACAAAAAAAACTACAAAGATTTACACATGCAAGTAATACACCAAAGTAAAAAGACCAAAACTAAAATATATTAAAGCTATTAGAGTAATGAAATAACACCATTAGATAGATATTCTTCATTTATGGCAATCTACTGACATTTATCAAGTGGAGAAATTTCCAGAAATTTGTTGAAACATAGCAAGGTTTACAGATAATGAAAACACTCATGCCCAAAATAAAATATATAAAATACAGCACTTGTAACCACCTGGTGAAATTCAGTAAAAATGCATAGAATCCGGTCTCTGTTTTCTGTAGGTCGAGACCTTTAAAAGTAAGTTGAAACGTAGAAAATACCATTTTCTATTTCAGAAAAATGATTATCACATTAGACATTCAGCTTTTAAAGTGACACTCTAGGCTTCATAACTTGTAGACCTGTGCGCACCTAGAAATTTTTGGGGCGTAAGCTTAAATTTTGGCCGAATGTTGGTTTGGCATGGCCGAATTTTGACACTGAAAATATATGATGTTATTTATATATTTTGAAGTACACTGATAGGATCATTTTACCTGTCATTTAGTCCACAGTTCAAGTGAGAAAAAGTAACTGGGGCGAAAGTAACCTCACAACTTGTACTTAGAGGGGCCTGCTTACCAGCCTCCTGCCCACAGACTATGGGCCCTGCAGGGAAACCTGTAAAAGACTACCGAACTTTACCGACTGTTAGCACTGATTTCCCTGGAACTGTTTTGGGCATAGGACCATGTGCATGGTCGGTCAAAACTATGATTTCCAGGAAATTCCTGAACCCCTGAACTGATCTGGGTGATTTTTGGATATGTTATTCACCCAGATCGGGGCTATCAGGGGATGTTTTATGGGGTTTTATGTGTTTTTAAGGTACTTTTTGGGGTTTCATAAAATTGTATGTTTTTTCTGTGCTTGGAGATAATTGAGTTAGATTAGTACAGTTCCTGATTCAATTATCTCCCAAGCACAGAGGAGTGATTCTATTGTTTGTGTATGGAGTGTCTCACTGTATGACTCTGTTTTTATTGGTTTATTCACTTTGTGTCCCTGTGCCCAACAAGGTCCACCTGGGTATCACCCTTGTTCAGGAAACTTGCATAAAAGGCCAGTGTGCCTCCATTAAAGTTCTGTTCCTGCTTACCCTCAACATAGAGTCTCATCTCATATGTGGGGGAAAGGGCTGTATCTATCCTGGGGATTAGTGATGTTGCGAACATCAAATTGTCGGTTCGGGAATGGCAAACGAGAACTTCCGCAAATGTTTCTCGAACGGGGGAACCGGGCGAACCACCATAGACTTCAATAGGCAGTCGAATTTTAAAACCCACAGGGACTCTTTCGGGCCACAATAGTGATGGAAAAGTTGTTTCAAGGGGACTAACACCTGGACTGTGGCATGCCGGAGGGGGATCCATGGCAAAACCCCCATGGAAAATTACATAGTTGATGCAGAGTCTGGTTTTAATCCATAAAGGGCATAAATCACCTAACATTCCTAAATTGTTTGGAATAACGTGCTTTAAAACATCAGGTATGATGTTGTATCGATCAGGTAGTGTAAGGGTTACGCCCGCTTCACAGTGATAGACCAGGCTGAGGCTGAGGGTGTGGGGGTAGTGAGGCTGAGGGTAAAGGGGGGTGAGGCTGTGGGTGGTAGTGAGACTGAGGGTGGTGTGGGTGGTAGTGAGACTGAGGGTTGTTGGTGGTGGTGATGCTGAGGGTGGTGGGGGGGATGATGCTGAGGGTGGTGGCTGAGGGTGGTGGGGGCAGTGAGGCTGGCTGAGGCTGAGAGGGTGGGCTGGTGGTGGGGGGCTGAGGGTGGTTGGGGTGAGGGGGGGGTGAGGCTGAGAGGTGTGGGGGGCAGTGAAGCTGAGGGTGTGGGGGGGGTGGAGGTGAGGTAGGGTAGTGGTAGAGACTGAGGGTGGTTGTGGGGGGTGGTGATGCTGAGGGGTGGTGTGGGGGGTAGTGAGGCTGGGGGTGGTGAGGCTGGGGTGGTGTGGGGGTAGTGAGGCTGGGGGTGGTGAGGCTGGGGGTGGTGTGGGGGGTAGTGAGGCTGAGGGTGGTGATGCTGAGGGTGGTGTGGGGGGTAGTGAGGCTGAGGGTGTGGGGTAGTGAGGCTGAGGGTGGTGTGGGGGTGGTGATGCTGAGGGTTTGGGGGGTAGTGAGGCTGAGGGTGTGGGGGGTAGTGAGGCTGAGGCTGAGGGTGTGGGGGTGGGGGGTAGTGAGGCTGAGGTGGTGTGGGGGAGTGGCAGGGTGTGTGGGGGTAGTGAGGCTGGGGTGTGGGGGGTAGTGAGGCTGAGGGTGTGGGGGTAGTGAGGTCAGAGAGATCAGATGAGTCCTTCAGGACTGTAGTGGACACTGAATACACTAGCCTAGCTATCAATTTCCCTATCAAATCAGCAGCAGCTACACTGTCCTCCTCTCACTAAGAATGCAGCTTCACAATGAATGTAAAATGGATGCTGTCCAGGAGGTGGGAGGGTCTGGGAGGGAGGGTCTGCTGCTGATTGGCTGGAATGTGTCTGCTGACTGTGAGGTACAGTGTCAAAGTTTACTCAATGTTGACGAATAGGGCGCGGACCGAACAGCGCATATGTTCGCCATCCGTGGCGAACGCGACCAAGCGATGTTCGCCGGGAACTATTCACCGGCGAACCGTTCGGGACATCACTACTGGGGATTGCTCCCCAGGAATTATAATCACTAGCTCTTATAAGAGCTGTTCCTGTTATGCTCTCTGGGAGTAGGAGAGGTCTGCCCACTGGAAGCTGGATCCTGGTCTTGGGTCCAGGGTGAGTGAAGGATGACGAGAACCCGGCGCAGCTGCATTGCTGGAAGTGGAGTCTGCAGTGCTTATGGTGTCTGGTGGAGTGCTGGAATTCCTCGGTGAGCACTAGGAGCATCGATTGGTGGAGGCACTCGGTCAGAGTGCCAGGAGGTCCATCACAGTAACCAATAGAGAGAAAGAGAGGACGAGCAGTAAAATAAAATCAAATCTATATTTTCATGTTTATTAGATATACATTATAAAACTTCACTACATGGGCAAAAGCATTGAAACACCTGATCATTACAACATCAGCAACTTGTTGACATTGCATTCTAAATACATAGACATTATTATGTAGTTAGTCCATCCTTTGCAGCTCTAACAGCTTCCACTTTTACGGGAAGATTTCTGAGTGTTTCTATGGGAATCTTTGTCCATACATCCTGTAGAGCATTTGTGAGGTCAGGCACTAATGTTGGACAAATAGGCTGGCTTGCAACACAAAGGTGTTGGATGAGGTTTAGGTCAGGGCTATTAGTGGCCCAGTCAAGTTATTTTACACCAAATTCATCCAACCATGTCTTTATGGACCTTGTTTTGTGCATGGGGCACAGTCATGATGGAATAGAATGGCCTTCCCAAACTGTTCCCACAAAGTTGAAAGGATAGCATTGTTTAAAATGACTTGGTATGCTGAAGCATTAAAATTTCCCTTCACTAGAAGTAAGGGGGCCTAGCCCAACCATTGAAAAACAGCCCCATACCATTATCTCTCCTCCACTGAACTTTACAGTTGCCATAATACATTCTCCTGTCATCCACTAAAACCAGATTCACCCAACAGTGAAGTATGATTCATCACTCCACAGAACATGTT
Source organism: Pelobates cultripes (assembly GCA_933207985.1). Lineage (NCBI taxonomy): Eukaryota > Metazoa > Chordata > Amphibia > Anura > Pelobatidae > Pelobates > Pelobates cultripes. Next base: position 112,081,100 of record OW240914.1, read on the forward strand.
TCCACTGCTCTAGAGTATCCTGGTGGTGTGTCTTACACCACTCAATCCCATGCTTGGCACTGTACTTGGTGATGTGAGGCTTCCATGCAACTGCTCGACCATGAGGTTCCCAACCAATTACGTTTGTGTGCCGATATTAAGGCCAGTGGAAGTTTGGAGCTCTTCAGCTGTGGAATCAGCAGAGCATTGGCAACATAAATGCACCATGAGCCTCAGTACTCAATGGCCCCGCTCTGTGACTTTATATGGTCTTCCACTGCTGCTGTTCCTAAATGCTTCCACTTTCCAATAATACCACTAGCAGTTGACTGTGGAATATCTAGTAGGGATGAAATTTCATATAATGACATATCACATTACAATGCTTGAATTCACTGAGCTCTTCAGAAAGGTCCATTTTTTACACAAATGTTTGCAAATGCAGACTGCATGGCTAGGTGCTTGATTTTATACACCTGTGGCAATGGGTCTGATTAAAACACCTGAGTTCAATATTTAAAGGGACCGTTTTACTGGCACTGCAGGTCCCCTCTCCCTCCCACCTCCCATCCCCGGTTGCTGAAGGGGATAAAACCCCTTCAGTGACTTACCTGTATCCAGCGCTGATGTCCCTCGGCGCTGGTTCAGGGTCCGCCCACACTTCTCCCCTGCTGACGTCATCCGGTGGAGAGACCTATTGTGCATGCACGGCCGCCACCGGGTGAGACCTAATGCGCATGCGCGCCAATGCAGCCCACGCGCATTAGACCTCCCCATAGGAAAGCATTGAAAAATGCTTTTAATGCTTTCCTATGGGGATTTTAGCAATGCTAGCGTGAGGACGTCCAGCGACGCTATAGCACACGGAATGTGTGCTATACACACGGAAGTGCCCTCTAGTGGCTGTCTAATAGCCAGCCACTACAGGAGGAGTTAACCCTGCAAGGTAATTATTGCAGTTTATGAAAACTGCAATATTTACAGTTGCAGTGTTAAGAGTAGTGGGAGTTGGCACCCAGACCACTCCAATGGGCAGAAGTTGTCTGGGTGCCTGGAGTGTCCCTTTAAGATGTATGTCCAAATACTTTTATTTACTGTGTATAGTGTACATAAATATAGCATTTTTCTACTGCTTATCCTTTTTTCCTCTCTGTTCTTCACTTATTACTTGATCTGTGCTTGGTCATTGCACGTTTCAGCGGGTTCTTGATTCGGATGCATTTCGGCTCAGAGTTTGGGAATACACCTGATTGGGTCATATTCAGACATATTGCAGTTAGGACCAAAACAAATCTCAAAATATAATAACCACTACAAAGTGTCTGTTTGAAAACACGGTTTGGATTGGCATGTACCATGTTAAGTCAGGATCCTGCAGTCCTTCTGGTCTGAGCTGGTCTGATAAAGTGGAAGGTCATATTTCTTTTCACATTAGATCTACTATCCTTACACACCTAGCACTGTCTGTGTTCTTTTTTTCTGTGACAGTGCATACTATCTACACTGATACCTACCTTACAAAAAAAAAAAAAGAACTTTAGCTACTCCTATGCTACAGCTAATTCATAAACCAAGCTACACAGAAAATGAACTCCTCACCTGTCAAAAGTTATGCAAATGAGACAAAATGGGTTAAAAAGGGGTGGCAAGGTTTAATGGGTTGATGACATAAGATGGGAGCATGCCTGAATTAGGGAAGGGTATGCGATATGTAGAGTAAGGATTATAATAGTGATAAAGCAGTGTAATCACTAGGAGTGTGAGGGGTGCAGACCCCACTGTGGGATGTCATTATAGGGGGTTACACATGATGGGGTTCTTCCAGGCCCAGACTGAGCTTCAGGCAAACCATGCAGATTCCCAGATGGGCTGTAATGGACAACAATGGAGAACAAAGCATCTCCCTTGCCATCTCATGCATGAGAGCATAGGCTTTAACTGTCCTCTCTATCTCTTAATGGGCCAGTGGACCTTAATGTTGCAGAAGGCTCTAATGCTGAGGAGATGGGGCACACACACTGGCCCATACTCTGACCCATATAGACACATACTGAGCCATGCAGACACACACATACAGACACACACACACACAACAGACCTATACAGGCACACATATACAGACACACACTGACCCATACAGACACACACTGACAAATACAGACACACACAGATCCATACAGACACACATTGACCCATACACACACACACACACAGTGACCTATACAGACATATCCATACAGACACAAATTCTCTGAAACACACACATTAACCCTCTTACCCTAATTTCACATATCAGTGCTCTTCATGTGTTTCTGGCATCTTCAGTGTGCTTGGCTGCCTGGCAGTGCTTCAGTCTCTTTGTCCCCACTGCTATGCTCCCACCCATTTCTCTCTATGTCAGGGATGGGGGCAGGAGCAAGCAAATAATGCACCCTTGCTGCTGCCATGGCTGTCTGGGGGCTGTCAGCAGCCATGGAAGAGCTACCTAGCACCCTGGCAACATGACCGCTTGACAGAGGGGCGGCCGAACTAGCAGTAATGTCACTGCTAGCAACCCCCCTTAAGCAGCGCCCAAGGCATCTGCTTAGTTCGCCTATACACATATATTATACCCCCTACACACACTATACACCTATACAGGGGTACATAAAAGACAGGCAAACATTTCTGGCACAATCTCCTTTTCAATGCAAATGTCCTTAGGACATTTGAATTATAAAAGGAATTGTGCCCGAAATGTTTGCCTTTCTTTTACGTCCTTCAAAGAAATGCTTGGTAGAACATTGGTGCACGCTACAACTGGAAGCGCAGACCTAATTTTTTTCTATGTCCTAATAAATACAATTGAAGCTACTTGGAGTGCCTGGATCCTCTTTCTACCACTCTTATAAACCTAATAGGCAAATGAACTGATGGGTTTTCATTTTGCTTGGTGGAAACTGTTCTTCCTATTCTAATGTTCACCAGCATACAGCAAAAGATTGTCATTGCATCATCTGCAAATCATGTGTTGATCTCATTGAGAGTGTCCCAAGTGCATACATTTTCACCAAAGAATTATCACATTTAAAAGGATTATAAAAAGCATGTAAACAGTCTTAACTTACTAAAGCAGTTTTGGTGTTTGAATTATACCCCTGCTGTCTCTCTGCTCAATTCTCTACTACTTAGGAGTTATATCACTTTGTTTATACAGCCCACCTTGTTTACAGTATACACACCTCCCGGCATGTGACTTTCTTAGCCTTCCAAAACACTTCCTATAAAGAGAGATCTGATCTTTAAACTTACTTTATTGTAAACTCTGTTTAATTTAAACTTTCATATCCTCTGTTCTGCTAATAGACCCTGCAAGAGCCTCCTTTGTGTGATTTTTAAGTTCAATTTACAGAGCAGGAGATAAAAACTTCTAAAGCAAGTTAACATTGGATTAAAACAAAAATCATGTAGATTGTGTGAGTCACAGCCAGGGAAGGTATGGCTAGAGCTGTGTAAAAAGAAACAAAATGATTTAACTACTAAATGGCAGAGAATTGAGCAGTGAGACTGCGGGGCCTGACCTGTACACTTAAACATCCTATAGTTCAGGGGTAGGCAAGCTTCGGCACTCCAGATGTTGTGGACTACATCCCCCATGAAGTTTATAAACCATGTTAAATGGTTTGCACTAGATTTACATCAAGTGATTTTACTAAATATATCCTCATATTTCACACCTTGCATCAAACAATAAGTGTATGGCTACTCTTTATTTTTTTCTCCAGTATGTTTATAAAGCATTTAACAATAAGCATGTTCAGACACATCTTTGACTGACAATGAAAATATTAGGAAGAAAGCATGATTGTTCATCATGACTACTTTCAGTCTACATAAGAAATTTGAATTATATGATTTGAGCAATTTTAATGATTCAGTAAACAAGTGCATGATGATTTAAGATGCATTTGCAAATGACAAACCTCTCTGCATGTCATTTTTTATTTTACATTGAGGGCCAAATCCTAAGGTTTTTATTAGAAACAAATGAAATAATGAAGGAACGTGTGACATTATGCATACACCTGCTGCTGTAAAGTTTAAATAAAATAACTTTGCTGAACTTTGGACATCTCTGACAGTTCCACAAAAAGTTAAAGGTACAGATATCATGAGTCAGAAATCTGAGCCACCTCCAACATTCAAAGTAAAGCTCTGAATGTAGATTTCTTTTTTTTTTTTTTTAATTGTCAACAACCGTTTTTTATTTCGAGAGAACAGCTCATATATTTCTCCTAATCAGTCCACAAAATATTAAATTATGGATATAGATTGCGAATTAATTCCACTAAAAGAGACAAAGCAGGAGAGTAGTCAAAGGTTCTGTAATGCATTAATATGACAAAATAGCAAAAAAAAAACGGTACTGAAATGGCATGTACAAAGTCACAAGACTCATAGGTTGCAAGTAAAACTAATCTCGGTCACAGAATGTTTTTAAAACTCTCTTTAAGACTGTAATTTACAGAAAGAAAACTGATGTAATTATACAGTTCAGTCCCTTATATATATTAATTTATAGTCCAATGGAGGCCTGTCCATGGGGGCCTCTGGGGAAGCTCCCCACCAGTTTTTATATGGCAAAATAATTATCTGCAATAGTTTACAAACACTAAGTATTTTTTTTTCTGGAGGAATGGTGGTAATCTAAAAAAATGGAGGGGAAAAAAAAGAATAACATACTCCAGCCATTGTCAAAATAAAATAAAATAAAAAAATCTATATCTCTTAAATTATGAAAAAGGGTTCAGTTCTCCACGGCCACTCCACCCATTGGTGGCTGTGTAGTGAAGCATTCTTGAGAGCAATTGGCAAACAGATTTCAAATCTATCCTGCTTTAGCAGGTTTTGCACATGCCTAGTCTCCTTTAAGAAGGAATTTCAGGGTGCTCCCATTGAGTTGCTCTTTGGACAGCAGAGTCGAGTCGGCTGCCCATGAGTGGAGGCAGTATTTGTGCATTTGAATGTAATCATGTTTTTGTATAGAGTATGTGTGTGCATATAGGGCTGTAGCAGCTGTTTAACACGGGCGGTGTTTGTATGTAATGTTTGGATTTGCGTGCAGGGGTGTGTTTGGATGTAGTGATGGCTTTGAAATGGGGATGTACATTTGTGTGTAGTATTGGTGTTTGATTGAAGGGTTTGTGTTTGAATAAAATTTTAGAGTATGAATTCAGGGGTATATTTGTATGTAATGTTTGTGTTTGCAGTGTTATGTTTGCATGTCGTGTTGGTGTTCGATTGCTGGGATACATGCACATACAGTGCCACATATATACATACTTACACAGATATAAATGTGCATTAACACACAGATACACACATATAAACACACTGACACATACACACACATTCAGATATGCACACTGACACACAGATACACACATTGACACACTGCTACACATACTGGCACATAAACTCACAGAAACACACACTGGCACATGCATACACAGATGCACACAATGTCACATACACACAAACACACACACAGATAAACACACACACACAGATACAGCACTGGCATATACACACACACAAATACACAGTGGCACATACACACACATTCAGATATACACATTGACAGACATATACACTCACTGGCAAATACGCACACTGATGCATAAACACTGGCACATACATACAATGGCACACACACACAGACACACATCATGGGAATAACAAGGATTATACCTCCTGCACTGCAGAAAGGTAAGGAGAAGGGGAATAAAGCCAATATTTTTATGTTATTATACACGCAAACACACTCAGCCAACTCCACACAATATCACACAGAGCCAGTCCTCACATCTTATTACATTCATAAAGCCATACACAATCACCCTCAGCCACCACACACTTCCCACTCAGATGAATTGCTTAGGGAGAGAGATGAGGAGGGTCTTTTATTTTTGCACTAGACCCTCTACCCCTATCTTTACATCAGAGAATATTCAAAACAATATGGCAATTGTAATCAACACCATGTGGAGTAACAGAGTATGCCAGTATTTGTCTAACATCAACATCAAAGGAGCTGATCAGTGCATCCTTTCTTTGACAGATGATTGTTCTGTGTAGATCTGGATTCAAGTTTGAGCAGAATATAATTAGTTGAGCTATACTTAAGGTAACAATCCCAAATCAAAAGCTCTGTGAAACCCTGGTTCTACATACTGAGTCCTGTTAGTTCCCCGCTCCAGGAAGTAATAGCAATGTTTCTGTGCGGTCATCATCATGAGCTGTGTGTCAAATGCACCAAAAGGAGCATTAGTAGAGCAGTGCAAATGATTACATAGATCTATCTAGACTATGTATATGAAACCAGCCTTTCTCTAGTGAGGCTCTGACTCTCATTATACTCAGTCAGACCAGCTCTGGTAATTGAGGTGCCATAGGTCACCCAAACATGGTATTTTGCATGTCCGACTAATGCATAAGCCTTCTGTGCTGTTTCTCATGACAATCATTTTTGATTTGCACCCATTAATAGTTTTAGCAGACTTTAAAGAGTTAATGGAAGCACCAGCTTCCAAAAGAAACACAGCCATCCCTGGATACTGTGTCTCATAAATAATGTTTATTCATGACAATGTATCACAGCATTGTCAATGTATATTTGGTGTGTCCTGCCAGCTTCTTGTTCTGACCTCTCGTTCCTACTCACAATGCACACCCCCAGGTCTTCCGCTTCCAGCAGTTGTTTATTTTTGCTTCTTCTTAAATACATTTTAAATGTCTGTTTTTCCAGAATTCCATCTGGCCAACACACATGGATGCGCAGGATGTGGGCGTTGGAATGGTAATACTGAAAATGGTAAGAAAAGAAAAATACAATATAACAGAAAATAAAGTTAAAAAAAGAAGAAGAAAAATATAGACAAGTACAAATCAAAATAATAACTTTGCATTTAGATGGCAAATCAGTTTGCAGATACACATTATGCATCACAAAAGGTATCATTACTCAATTACAATACCTAAGATGTGATTACTAGAATGCAGTTTGTCACTGTGATAATCTCGGCACAGAACAATTGTATCCTAAACTTTGATGAACTGAGTCACGCTAGTGACATAGTCAATCATATTTCCTAGGGAAGAATAATTGAAATGCAGCCATCGTCTACAAAGATCTTCATTTGTGAACGCTCTAGCTAACGGACTGGAGGATCTGGATTGATTTTTATTTTTTGGGTGCACTCTTTTGCCAAGCTGATTTTGGTTATTTCATTTTAGTTCCACCTGGGAGTGACTGTTTTTAAATCAAGACTTTATTGGGTAAATATTTAACAGCTTTTATTCATGTATTTATTTATTTTTCCTTATTTCTAATAGGACCACCTAGTACGTACCAAAAGAAGAGAAAGAAGTGACATTTTATTATAGGTTGGTGGGTGCTATGGGGAATCGCATGACTTGGGACTTGGGGATAATAACTCACTGCTGGGTATACTTTAACTATCTTTACTAACAAGGACATTTTGAGTCTATTCAATCTATTTAAAGGGACACTATAATCACTAGAACAACTACAGCTGTATGTATTTGTTCTGGTGAGTATAATTATTCCCTGCAGGGCTTTTCATGTAAACACTATCTTTTCAGATAAAAGGCTGTGTTTACATTGCCCCCTAGGGACACCACCTCAGATGGCCACTGGAGGTGCTTCCTGGGGCAGTGCTGCATAGTGATACATCTCTATGAGGAGTGATGCATCTCTATAAGGAGCTGTTGATTGGCCAAGCCGGCTTTGGCCGCGCCCCATCACACCTCCTTGCCGATTTTAGCCTATACAATGCTTTACCTAAGGCATATATATATATATATATATATGAAACCAGGTGGATGCACTCACCTGGACATGCATAAATAGGGTGCTGCTGGGGCCAATTCATTCAATACACTAAATCCAGCATACTCACTCATCCACTAAACAGCAACTTCAATGCTCACAGATTTTATTACGTTTAAAAAAAAAACCAAAAAAACACTTAATCTAGGCAAAAATAATGGGGGTTTAGTTACATTATATGATCATAAATTGCATAAGCCTGCCACAACATTAATGTACCGCATTTTTGGCAGGTCCTACTCCAACCTAATGTCTGCTATTATGAGATTAACCCACTTACTTGGGGAAAATTCCATCTGGGCTAAATAGGGCACTTGAATGCGGCACCAGGGACAGGGAGGGGTGAAAAACCAAGGAGTTGGCCTAGACTCCCAAATATATATATGAAACCAGGTAACCAAGTATGTGGGTTAATTAACAGTATCATTACAATTTTTTATTTATTACATAAAAATGTAAGATTTGAAACATGGGACATATACCAAACATATGACACACTATAGTGCATAGATTGCTGTTCCAGAATTCCTTATAAATACAGTATTTCAAACTTTGCTGAAATATGTAGCACATACTCCTGAATTGATAAGACAAATATAGTATGTTCAGAAATGCAGGAATATTCATTCAAAACTAAAATATAAATGTTCAGATATCCTTCTATTGTAAAACCCTTTTTGTAGTTTATTTCAAAGCAGATTCCCTACGTGCCATCATAATATAAACATCATAATTGCATGTGGGCTCAATGCCTGGTTAAAATCTGGCATCTGCATCTGCATTTTCATTTATTTATTTTTTATATTCGGACTTCAAACAGATACACGGCCATAAGGTCATAGATAAAGGCAACAATACATTTAGCAATATGAAACAGAGAAAAATGGAAAGACAAAAGAGACAAAAATAAAAGCTCTATAATTCCAGTAACTCATTATTACCTCCCACAGAGAAATAGACTTACATTTCCTCCTTCAGAAATCATAATCTAGTCAGTCTTTCTGATATGAAGATACTGGGCCTCCAGCCCTACCGAGATAATCCACAAGGGCCAGGAAGGAACATCCTGGTGTTGCCACCCCTACATTATAGCTCTCCTAGCTGCAAGGGTAGATTTTGCAATACATTTTATTTCAAGAGGTCAGTTAGTCAACTGGTTTCATAACAGAAGGTCCAAGGAGACAAAAGCAACAGGTTTTGGAAAGGACATCACTCAGAACAGGTTTTATATATACCCGAAACAATTTGCCTTGGGACACTCTCATCACAAAAACAGAGAATTTAGCCTGGGCCTGTTTTATGTTGCTATGTAGGAGCCTCAACTTATTAGGGAAATTAAGTCCTTTCACATTCAGTGATAATATATGAAGTGTGTTAGCCATTGGGAGTAAAGTAGAAAACTGTCTTTAGAACTAGAAGTGAAGAGGAGCATTAGAGCATTCCAAAATTAAAGCAAAAGGAGAAAAAAAAACTAAAAGGAAAATAGGCCAAAAAAGTAGAAGTAGAACAAAATAAAATGAAAAGAAAAACCAAATAACAAAAGAAAATAGAAAAATAAAAGGCAAACATGAACAGTAATCTAAAGTTCTTGTCCAACTATATGTATATACAAGTGCTACAAGTGAAAAACCCCACACACCAGAAAGTCACCACTGAATTTAAGCCCACATAAACATAACTTGACTTTGAGCATCATTATAGGTACACATGTGCAGCTCAAACATCCCATACAACCCCCTTCCAAACCTTTCCTGCAAGTCTAATTTAGGAAAGTGGTAGAGAGAAGTGTACAGCAGACCAGTCATATAATGGATGCCAAGATGTTCCTAGAAAAATTACACAAGCAGAATGACAGCCTACAATGGGAAAAAAAATATGATAACAGGGCCCCCATTTAATAACGATTAGGTCTCATGGCAAAGGTACCCACCTCCCCCAAAAAATACAAAAAAAATGTGTAAGGAAAAGTGACATGAACCAGCCATCCAAACATCCCTCAGGATGTGGGAACACAGATCAGCAGCATATCAGTGCCCACACTGGGGAAATCCTTCCATGAGCAAAATGGTAACCAGTCATAAACTGAAAACTTTTTTTACTGAGAATCCAAGCCACTGTATCTGCCATTGATTTAACAGTAACCATGTCAAAAAGGTCCTGTTCAAAGGATCTTAGCTGGTATCTACCATGGTAGAGAAATGTATCCTCAAAGTATCTATGAATTACGTGTCAGCATTATGTTTTGGGATTGTAACAAACCACTGGGATCGTGTTCAGTCCTGGAACTCAGGTGCAGTAACATCTCTCCCTTACAAGCCTGATCCACAGAGATCCTGAGGTTGAGATCAGGATTCTGTTGGTTCAATGATGGCATGGGGGCTTTAATAAAAATAACAGAAAAAAATCCAAGGCAGAGGTATCCAAAAGTCAGATGGTCCAGAGGTCAGGGGTGGCGGCAATCAGCAAAATCCAGAGAGCAGGCAAAGTCAGGAAACCAGCAAGAACAGGAAACACAGGGAAACAAACACCAGGAGTTCTGAGGCAGGCAACAAAACAACCAAGCACTGACTGAAAGGTGTGATCTGCTTCTAAAGGAGTGTCTCAATCACATAACCTGGCCTCACCTGTAGGAGGGGTTACCTGAGGTCAATGTGACTGACTGTGTTAGTCAGCCCCATCTTGGATGCATCATTGTCCTCCCTCCGCACCTCAGTCACACCTCCTTCAACCTCTGACCTGCAGACTAGTTTCCTCATGCAGACACTGCCATCTTGGAATGCTGGAGCAATCACTCTGAATTTCCTGGCTGTGAATCGACGTACAGAGTATGCAGACTGGGGTGCAGCAGCCACAGGCACTATAACCACTGCATAGTGACCCCAGGGCATTGTGAATGCCTTGGGACAGGTCAGTACCATCGGCGAATGTGACAGGGATGACTATAAGAAGCATCTAATCACCAACAAACATTTTCCACCAATTACTTGGTGCACAGTGACTGATGTAACCAAGCAGGTCACAAACATCAATAACAGTCAAATAAAGAAATAATGCTGCAGCTTTGTGTCCACGGCCTTATGGAGTGATGGGTCAGATGCTGTGGACAGGTAGGTGTTAGGATGACCATGATAATCTGAAGAGTGCACCAAGAGAGAGGGGAGCATTCCAGAAACACATCTTTCCCCATTACCAGTCAGGCCTCAGTCACATTAATTTTAAATAATTTTCAGTTGCTGTTGGAACTTGCAAACATAGCCTTGTAGGAGCTTATCTAACTTAACTTTCCATCCTGGCAGCTGTTTAGCAGCACTTTACAGATGGAGCCAAACTGGCCTCTGCAGAAAAGGTTGCTATCATAAGTTAAAGAAACTCTGCATAAGAGACAGCATGTGACCAGGTGGATTACCTAATTTGGGCCAATGTGGTGGAGGGTGTACATGCACTACACTTTATTTCATTTCATTGCATTACAATCCAAAATAAATTCAAGTAGACATATAGACATCATTGGCAGCAAAGGGATTAAACTGGAATACCGTAGACAAATGTATTTATTTATCGGTATCAGGCATACAATAATCTACAAGGCTGTTGTACAGAAATCATAACACTGATTAATTTATATTTTCCATGTTGCTCTACACATAACTTTCTTTAGAGCCATTTCACACTTTTCTCGTGCATGTGAGTTAAATTATTCTAGTACATATATAATGATGCTCTGTTAGTATAAATGCTAACAAGAACCTACTGTCAAGTGCTTGGATGGCTTTCTCTATTCTTATCCCTACTAATCATGGACTCAACTAAAGGGCAGAACGTGTGATCATGGTAAGGATCAATGTCTGTTCAAGTTGAATATTTCCAATTTAAATGATTCCAGTTTTAATGTGGCCAATAGCTATTTGCATGCATATTTATCATTTCCTTAATTACTCTGCTTGCATTTGATGTACAGAGGTACAGACATCACCTTTGTGTACGGATGATTAAAGTCATAATATACTATACTATTACATTTTTATATATATATATATATATATATATATATATAAAAATATATAAACATGCAAAACTCAGTATGTCTGGCACTCATCCTAAATATAATAAGCCAAAAAGTATAAGTGTACCAAGGTGCTGCATAGCACAGAAAATATATTCAAATACAAAAATGAGAGCACTCAATGGATTCCAAATTTAAAGAAGTGTATTAAATGTTGCAAAGATGATCAACGTTTCAACCTTTTGGTCTTATCAAGATAACATACAGTGCAATCAATGTTATATACAGGAATTCATTGCACTGTATGTGTGTGTGTGTATATATATATATATATATATATATATACATATATATATATATATATATATATATATGACATAAGAATAAAAAATATAGTCATTTTTTTTTACTTTGTATCTTTCATCCATGAATAATAGCTGACATAGAGATTGTCTGTCTAGTTTGTGAACTCCTGTCTCTGAAAGGAATCCCAGCCAACAGCTTAAAGGAATAGGATTTACAGATTGAGCTTGATGGACTTAATCTCAGAGTATCAATGCATTGCCAACTCTTTTTTTTTTTTTAGCACAACATTTTAATTCATTTTCATGTAATGGGTAATGTTTTATTTAGTCACAATAAGATCCCAGTGAAGCAGGATTGAAATCCTTAAACATTCATTTTCCAGAGTTTAATCTTGAGTTTGTTCTACCCTAAACATCTCTTGTATTCCTGTACCATCTCTAGATTTTACCTTAGAATCCCATTTAACCAATATTGATATGAATTTTTAAATAATGTGCAGAGGTTCTTTTTGTTCTTCTTATACTTGTATTGATTTTTCAAGGGTGCAATATGATAACATGGGATAGAGCACAGGTAAAATAAAATTAAATGGAAGCAACATTTAATTATTAGAAACAGAGGAGTGGTCAATTGACATTTCATGACCTGGATCAATTAAGCAACACTGACTAATACTTTATTTGCACATTAAATCTTTTGTATGCTAAAGAGCTAAACAATGTTTATCTAATTAGAATAATGGTTATGTTCAGAATATCAGTCTATTAGACTTGGAGATTTGTTTTGTGGCTGGACTGAAATTCGACCGAATATAGTCCAATCACACGACCAGGCAAAATTAGGATTGTCTGAGCCACCACATCCCCGAATCTTGGGGAAACCGACTTGCACATATTAGTTTGAGTTTGTGATTGGAATGCTATTTCTGGCACCAGAAAGAAAGGAGGGTGGAATAGAGAAAAGACTATTTTTGCTCCTTGTGTTTTGCTGGAGGTTACATAGTTACATAGTTACATAGCTGAAAAGAGACTTGTGTTCAGCCTTCCTCACATATGTTGTTGCTGTTGATCCAAAAGAAGGCAAAAAACCTAGTCTGAAGCACTTCCAATTTTGCCACAAACTAGGAAAAAAATTACTTCTTGACCCCAAAATAGCAGTCAGATGTCTCCTTGGATCAAGCAGCTATTACACCACTAATTAGAATTTATATCCCTGTATGTTATGTTTTTTGCAAGTATTTATCCAATTGCAGTTTAAACCTCTGTAGTGACTCTGACAAAACCACCTCTTCAGGCAGAGAATTCCATATCCTTATTGCTCTTACTGTAAAAAAACATTTTCTATGCCTTAGATGGAATCTCCTTTCTTCCAGCCTAAATGTGTGACCTCATGTCCTATGTATAGCCCTGTTTATGAATAGATTTCCAGATAAAGGTTTGTACTGGCCCTGAATATATTTGTATAAAGTTCTCATATCCCCTCTCAAGCTCCGTTTTTTCAAACTAAACAGATTTAATTTTTTTAACCTTTCTTCATAACTAAAATGCTCCATTCCTTTTATCAATTTTGTAGCTCGTCTCTGGACTTTTTCTTGTGCCATGATATCTTTCTTTAGAACAAGTGCCCAAAATTTCACAGCATATTCAAGGTGTGGTCTTACCAGCGATTTATAAAAAGGAATTTATGAGAATTTATGCCCCTATTTATACATGACAAAACCTTACTGGCCTTAGCAACTGCAGATTGACATTGCATATTGCTGCCTAATTTGTTATCTATAACAATTCCCAAATCCTTCTCGTGTGTGGTTATCCCTAAGTTACTACCATTTAGTGTGTAAGTTGCTTGTGCATTCTTAACCCCGAAGTGCATAACTTTGCATTTCTCTACGTTAAATTTAATCTGCCATTTTAGTGTCCAGTCCCCCAATCTATCCAAATCCCTCTGCAGCAAGGCAATATCCTGCTCACATTTTATTACTTTACAAAGTTTTGTGTCATCTGCAAACACTGATACATGGCTTTCAGTGCCTATTTCATGATCATTTATAAATAGTAGTGGTCCCAAAACAGAACTCTGAGGGACACTACTTACCACTTTTGTCCAGCCTGAAAATTTACCATTAATTACAACTCGTTGTACTCTCTCCTTAAGCCAATGTTCTACCGAAGAACAAGAATATTCATCTAGACCAATTTCTTTTAGTTTGAAGACTAACCTATTGTGAGGAACCGTATCAAATGCCTTGGCAAAATCCAAGTAGATCACATCCACTGCAACACCCTGATCTATACTTCTACTTACTTCTTCATAGAATGCAATTAGGTTAGTTTGACATGACCTATGTTTCATAAAACCATGCTGATTATTGCTAATAACAAAGTTCTTCCCAATGAATTCCTGAATATTATCCCTTAATAGCCATTCAAATATTTTCCCAGTTACAGAAGTTAAGCTCACAGGTCTATAATGTCCAGACAAGGATTTTGAACCCTTTTTAAATATAGGAACAACATCTGCCTTCCTCCAATCCTCCGGTACAACACCTGAAACAAAAGAATCTTGAAAAATTTAATACAGAGGTTCACTTATTTCCCCACTTAGCTCCTTAAGTACTCGTGGATGAATACCGTCAGGCCCCAGAGCTTTATTTACAGTAATTTTCTTTAATAGCTGTAGCACCTTGTCTCGAGTTATCCAATCACAAGTTATTTGCAAGTTTTTTGCAGCAATCATTTGCATATCTCTTGCCATAGGATTCTCATTAATATATACTGAAGAAAAATAGTCATTTAAAATTTCTGCTTTTTCCTGGTCTTCATTAGCTAATAAACCCAGCTCTGTTTCCAGTGTACCTACACTTTCATTTTTTGTTTTTTTAGAATTGATATACTTGAAAAAAAAATTGTGGTTGGTTTTGCATTCTTTAGCTATCAATGTCTCATTTTCTAGTTTAGCCACTTTAATTGCCTTTTTGCAAGTGTTATTGGCTTCCTTATATCTTAAATAGGATGCCTCTGATTTGTCTGATTTAAATGCTTTAAATGCCCTTTTCTTATTTTTAATCTCTTGTTTTACTTCTCTACTAAGCCACATTGGTTTTAATTTGTTTCTTTTATATTTATTACCCAATGGTACATACTGAGAAATGTACCTTTCTAATATTTGTTTGAATAGTTTCCATTTATCCTCAGTGTTTTTATCACTAAGGAGTTTATGCCAGTCGATATGTTGTAGAGCTGCCCTAATCTTATTGAAATTGGCTTTTTTTAAATTACCAGTTGTACCAGTTGTGACAAAAAGGTGTCATTTAACACATTCAAAAACCTGATTCCCCTTGCTGAAGTACTAGTCCCTCTATCCCAATTTATGTCTGGGTAATTAAAATCTCCAATAATTAACGTGTTACCTCGATTTGCAGCTTTCTCAATTTGCTCTAAATGCTGTTCTTCCTCAATAATATTTACATTGGGTGATTTATAACATATCCCAACCAATAATTGATTTCCCTTTGTTTGCCCCAAGCAGATATCTACCCATGTATCTCTCGTGCAGAGAGAACTTGCTGGCATTTCGGATCTGGACTGCCCGTATGGGTGGGACCAGTCTGATATGCTTCAGATATGTTCTCTCTGTAATGGCACAAGATGAGCTAAAACCAGCTTGAGTTCTGAGCGGCGACTCACCGAAGGGCAGGTTATTTCAGCTGCTGTCCGTTATCAGAATACTCTTGCGATCCGTTTTTTGCTCTCCATGAGTTTAAAGGGTAATCCAGACGTGGACCCCTTGCTCACGGTGCCTAGAGAGATATCAGCAATGCCTCACTGATGATGCCTAACAAGGCTGAAACGATCGTCTGGGGTTGCTGCATCTCTCGTGCAAAGAGAACTTGCTGGCATTTCGGATCTGGACTGCCCGTATGGGTGGGACCAGTCTGATATGCTTCAGATATGTTCTCTCTGTAATGGCACAAGATGAGCTAAAACCAGCTTGAGTTCTGAGCGGGGACTCACCGAAGGGCAGGCTATTTCAGCTGCTGTCCGTTCTCAGAATACTCTTGCGACCCTTTTTTGGCTCTCCATAAAGCCTCCACATTTTTCTCGTCACACTCCACATGCCTAAGATTTGACTTTAACTCATGGTTGACATATAAACATACCCCACCACCCTTCTTGTTTATCCTATCCTTCCTAAATAATGTGTAACCATTTAAATTAACTGCCCAGTCATGTGTCTCATCCCACCATGTTTCTGTTATGCCTATTATATCATATTGTTTACTGTATGCTATTGCCTCTAGTTCCCCCATTTTGTTATATAGGCTCATTGCATTAGTAAGCATACATTTAATATTATAAGTCTTTTGTACTTTTTGTGAATTATCAATATTACATACCTCCTCTGTTCTGAGCTTTCCCCTCCCCCCATCTCCACACCCTTTGTTCTGAGCTAAAGCCCATCTCCTTTCCATCCTATCTCCATTTTCTATATTGCTTTGACCCTCCCCACCTACCACAAGTTTAAAATCTCCTCCAACCTTCTTGGAGAGCGCTTTTTGGAGGGAAGGTGCTGGAGACTAAGGGACACAAACGCTATCTAAGAGCCAGACAGAGTACCCTATATTTTGGATGCAGGAGCTCCCGAAAGTTGAACAGCCAAAGCACACCAAATGCCCTGGAACTGTTTTGGGCATAGGGCCACGTATGCGACTGGTCAGAACTTTAACAAGGTGGCATTTCCTCTACAGTGCATGGATCTGAGTGCTATTGGAGAACTTGGGCACTCAGATTAGGGCTACTTAAATATGTATTATATGTGGGGTTATTATTTATTTTTCTGATGTTTTGGGGTATTTTTATGTTTTATATTTTTGTGTTTGCCTCTCCTTTCCTGGGAGATAAATAGCTTACCGGCCTTTAATGCAATTATCTCCCAGGCACAGAGATTTATCGAAGGGGCTTGTCTTGCATTGAATGGAAACCCCATGCTGGGAGCTGTGTATAAAAGAAGACAGCTTGCCCATAACAAACTAGTTCCTTTTCACTTTTCACTCAGACTAATGTTTGGGTGTACCAGAAAAACAGCTATACTCTCTGCAGGAGAGTTTTAATCACTAGAAGCTGGATCCAGGAGCCTGTTCCAGGGTGGGAAGCAACATCGAGGCCCTGGCCAAGCTGCAGCGGTTAGGGGTTGGAGCGCTGATGGTGTCCCGGCATTAGCTAGGGAGCGTGCTTGGCAGAGGTACCCAGTCGGGGTACCAGGCTATCTGCCACATTAATGTAATTGCATATTACATAAATAGACCATTTCAAAAGAAAATAGAAAATGATTACTAAACAAACTCATGCACTAGGATCAGGGGACGGTCCACCCAGTTGACAGTGGGGAGGGGGTGCACAGAGTATACCCCTCCTGCCTGTCACATTGTGCATTATTGCTTCACAGACTGCCGCAGAGGAGCTGTTCTTGGAGAAAGTACTTCTCAGCAGGTGATTTCTCAGTCTGGGTATAGATTACTGAAGCTTCTTTACTGCAGTTCACAAGGCTATACTACAAAAAATAAACAGACAGGGGAAAGAAAAAAGACACAAGAAGGAGTGGAGAAGAGGCACATGGAGGTAAGAGCCACAGCAGGGGAAACAAGGGAGAGGTATAAAAGACACAGTTGAGTATAAGAGACACAGAATGGGGAGATAGGGCACAAAATTGGAGCATAACAGGAACAACATAGAGGTAAGGGGCATAAAAGACATAACGGGAGCATAAGAGACACACAATTGGGGTAAGCAATACAAGGGATGCAACATACAGATTTACTACAGGTGCCAAGTTAAAAATAACTTGTACTCCGCCACAAATAAAGTGATGGAGTGGGGAAGGCCAATTTACTGTGCCAAAACTTTGCAAATTTAATTCTCAGATGTTGGAATTTCTATGTAATGCAGTGCTCAGTAAATGTCAGAATCCCTGTCCTAATTCCTAATCACTGAATTGCTTCAAAGTATATTTGCAAATTTGGAGTCGACCTCCAAATTCCTAATTGCAATCAAATTATCTTTAGTCGATGTCCAAATAAAGTTTCCTCATCCAGTCTTGCCATCTTATCTTATCCAAATTATCGAAGCTTAGTAGTTAACATTCATAGTTTGAATATCAAGGTTTATTTAATGTGACATGACATATAAAAATGTAAAATGTACAGTTAAGATGATAAAAATCCATGTGTATCTAACATATGGCCTTTCCCTGCATTATAAAAGGCATAATATTTCAAAGAAATATTGCATAACGAACTAAAGGTGAGATCAAGGGTTTAGTACAGATAATAGAATTGATCCCAGTTCTCCTGTCACACATTCTTGTGCTGATATAACACAAAATGCAAAGTAATCTCAGGGTTTAAATTAATATTTTACCAACCTTACACCCAAACGTGTAGGATT
>OW240914.1:112103102-112118748 GCA_933207985.1 Pelobates cultripes
CGTATGGGTGGGACCAGTCTGATATGCTTCAGATATATTCTCTCTGTAATGGCACAAGATGAGCTAAAACCAGCTTGAGTTCTGAGCCGGGACTCACCGAAGGGCAGGCTATTTCAGCTGCTGTCCGTTCTCAGAATACTCTTGCGATCCGTTTTTTGCTCTCCATAAGTTTAAAGGGTAATCCAGACATGGACCCCTTGCTCACGGTGCCTAGAGAGATATCAGCAATGCCTCACTGATGACGCCTAACAAGGCTGAAACGATCGTCTGGGGTTGCTGTATCTCTCGTGCAGAGAGAACTTGCTGGCATTTCGGATCTGGACTGCCCGTACGGGTGGGACCAGTCTGATATGCTTCAGATATGTTCTCTCTGTAATGGCACAAGATGAGCTAAAGCCAGTTTGAGTTCTGAGCGGGGACTCACTGAAGGGCAGGCTATTTCAGCTGCTGTCCGTTCTCAGAATACTCTTGCGACCCATTTTTTGCTCTCCATAAAGCCTCCACGTTTTTCTCGTCACACTCCACATGCCTAAGATTTGACTTTAACTCATGGTTGACATATAAACATACCCCACCACCCTTCTTGTTTATCCTATCCTTCCTAAATAATGTGTACCCATTTAAATTAACTGCCCAGTCATGTGTCTCATCCCACCATGTTTCTGTTATGCCTATTATATCATATTGTTTACTGTATGTTATTGCCTGTAGTTCCCCCATTTTGTTATATAGGCTCCTTGCATTAGTAAGCATACATTTAATATTATCAGTCTTTTGTACGTTTTGTGAATTATCAATATTACATACCTCCTTTATTCTGAGCTTTCACCTCCCCCCATCTCCACACCCTTTGTTCTGAGCTAAAGCCCATCTCCTTTCCATCCTATCTCCATTTTCTAGATTGCTTTGACCCTCCCCCCTATCACAAGTTTAAAATCTCCTCCAACCTTCTTGGAGAGCGCTTTTTGGAGGGAAGGTGCTAGAGACAAAGGGACACAAACGCTACCTAAGAGCCAGACAGAGTACCTGTCACATATTCATCCGCTTATAGAAATGTGGTTAATGACATTTACTGTCCACACAGGAAAAGTTGTGCCGAGCAGCAACCTAATCCACAGAAGGGTTAATGCTGAGCAGTAATTGTTCAAATGAAACCTGGTGTCATGTATTCATCCGCTTAGAGAAAAGTGATTAATGACATTTACTGTCCACACAGGAAAAGTTGTGCCGAGCAGCAACATAATCCACAGAAGGGTTAATACTGAGCAGCAATTATGCAAATGAAACCTGGTAACTGACTTTGGGGTCAAAGGCCGGTTACAGCCTATCAGAACTAAAGGAGGGTATTTAGGCCCAGTTCTCAGCCTGCTCAGTGCCCTGTCGTGGTTTCCCTTGTGGTTGTCTGAGAGCGCGTTCTTGTTTATAGTTTTTCCTGTTATTAGTTTTCCACCTGGTTTTTGACTTTGGCTGTTTATTGACTTCTCTATATTCTGGTATCCTGACTCCTGGCTTTCCTCATCGCTGCATCCCTTTCTGTGTTCCCTGACCTCGGCTAGTATTTTTGACTATTCTATGTATGTTAAATCCGGCCATTCTAAGGACCGGTAATACGTTACTTATTTGTCATCCGTGCTGTACAGTTCTACCTGCTGGATCAAACAGTAATCCTGACATTACGACATGGCCATAGATCCTGTAGAACTGTGTCAGCACATAGCTGCTTGCGAGAGGAAATTAGAGGAGAATGATCACCGCATAGATCAATTCACTCAGGCTTTAAGTACGCTTCTCGCTAGAACGGAGCATCTGCAGCCTGCAGCGTCTCCTCCTATAGCACCTCTACCCTGTGTACCTCCACCCACTGTTAATAGGACTCCTTGCATCTCCTTATCACCATCCCTACAGTTTGATGGCAATATCCAGGAATGCAGGGTTTTCTTAATCAGGTGGAGTACCATTTTGAGGCCTCACCAGGGTCATTCCCCACGGACAGAGCAAGAATTGGTTATCTAATGAATCAATTAAAGGGCAAGGCCCTTGCCTGGGCTAATCCGTTGTGGGAGAGTAATCGGAGCATAGCTCATAATTACCAGGAATTCCTTGCCGAATTCAAGCTCACGTTTGAGCCATTGGGTAGAGAGGATGACGCCTCCACTGCCCTAATGCACATCAGACAAGGTAACCGGTCTATCTCGGATTATGCTATTGAATTCCGTACCTTAGCTTCCGAGGTAGACTGGACTAACAATGGGTTAATCTCAGCATTCAAAAAGGGTCTCTCAGAGACTATACTAGATGAGATAGCCGCTAAAGAATTACCTAAGAGTCTTAACGAATTTATTACGTTTGTCATGCATATTGATAATAGGTTAAGACTCAGAGAAGTCACCAGAAGCAAGACCAGACGTACGGCTATGTCCCTAGCACCTCGATTCTCTAAACCTGTTTTGTCTAACCTCCCTGTACAGTCCGAACCCGAACCTATGCAGTTGGGGGTCACTAGACTGTCAGAGGCCGAAAAACAGTATAGGAGAAGGGAGGGGTTATGCCTATATTGCGGTAGAAAGGGACATATGATAACTAATTGTCCAGTGCGTCCGGAAAACTTCCGCACCTAAGAACCTTAAGGGGACAGATCTTAGGTGTGATGGAGTTGTCCTCTAACAAAAACAAAAGTAGATTCCTCCTTGAGGTATCTATTTCCCTTGATAACAAGAAGTTTTCTTGCAGTGCCCTAATGGACTCAGGTGCTGCTGGAAATTTTATTGATGTCCAGTTTATTAGGGGTAATGAGATACCGGTCAGGGAGAGACCTACGCCGCTAGCTGTAGAGGCTATTGATGGTAGACCACTCACACAACCGCTTATAACCCACGAAACTGTCCCTATTACGATCTCCATTGGGGCCTCCCATAGGGAGGAGATGACGTTTCAGGTTATTACTTCTCCATCATGTCCTATCATATTAGGGTTTCCGTGGCTGAGTAAGCACAATCCCTATATTGACTGGGCTAATGGGGAGATATTAGAATGGGGTAAAGAGTGTATGGGGAGATGTATAAAACCAGTACTAAAGAGATTGGATACTATTGACCTTCCCACTACCACTCCCCAAACTCCTGGAGTTCCCATACAATACCGAGAACTTCAGGAGGTGTTTAACAAGGCTCAATCCGATGTATTGCCTCCCCACAGAGCATATGACTGTGCCATTAACCTGTTTCCAGGTGCTATGCCACCTAAGGGGGCAGTTTATGCCTTATCTCCCCAGGAGAGTAAAATAATGGAGGAATACATCAAAGAATCCTTGAGCAAAGGGCACATAAGAAAGTCATCCTCACCAGCTGGTGCAGGATTCTTTTTTGTTGAGAAAAGGGGTGGTGAGTTACGCCCTTGCATAGACTACAGGGCACTTAATAAAATCACTGTAAAAAATGCATACCCTATTCCACTCATTTCCGAATTGTTCGATAGACTTCAGGGAGCTAAAGTATTTACTAAGCTTGACCTTAGGAGCGCTTACAATTTGGTTAGAATTAAAGAGAATCATGAGTGGAAGACGGCATTTAATACCCGTAGTGGACACTATGAATATCTGGTAATGCCATTTGGGTTATGCAACGCCCCGGCCGTATTCCAAGACTTTATAAATGATGTACTCAGGGAATTCATTTACTCATTTGTCTTGGTTTATTTGGACGATATTTTGGTGTATTCCCCTGATCTTCAGACTCACCACTCCCATGTGAAACAGGTTCTGCAGACGTTGTTGAAAAATAAACTTTATTGTAAATTAGAAAAGTGCATATTTGACCAGCCTGAAGTCCACTTTTTGGGTTACAACATCTCTGCATCGGGATTTCAAATGGATCCTAAAAAACTAGAGGCTGTACTACACTGGCCATTACCCTCTGGTTTAAAAGCCATTCAAAGGTTTATTGGTTTTGCCAACTATTACAGAAGATTCATCAAGGGATTTTCTTCTGTAATAGCCCTAATCACAAATATGACTCGCAAAGGGGTTAGTAGCACGGTATGGTCCAAAGAGGCTGTGAATGCTTTTGAGACTCTTAAACAAAGATTTGCCTCTGCGGACATACTAAAACATCCTGACACCAGTAAACCTTTTATATTGGAGGTTGATGCATCCGAGACAGGGGTAGGGGCTGTTCTCTCTCAGAGAGAAAGCCAGGGAACACCATTGCATCCTTGTGGCTACTTCTCCAGAAAGATGTCTCCTGCTGAGCGCAACTATGATATTGGCAATAGAGAACTGTTGGCTATTATTCTTGCCCTCAAGGAGTGGCGACATCTTTTGGAGGGTTCCAAGGACCCCCTGTTGATCATAACCGACCACAAAAATCTGGCATATATAGTGGATGCCAAACGTTTGTCTTCCAGACAGGCTAGATGGTCACTGTTCCTTTCACGTTTTAACTTTCTCATTACTTATAGACCTGGTTCTAAAAATACCAAGGCTGATGCCTTGTCCAGGCAATTTGATAATGAGTCAGCTCCGGAACAGATGACATCTCCTATTATTCCAGCAGAGTGTATTATTGCTACTACTGTCCTCTCACTGTCTTCTCCACTGCTTGGCACCATACTGGAGGCCCAGCCTCAGGCGCCCAGTGGTAAACCGTGTGATAAACTGTTCGTTCCCCTATGTGAAAGGGTTAATATCATGAAAGTGTTCCATGACAATATAACTGCTGGACACCCGGGCATCAATAAGTCCACTGCCGCGATCACTAGATCATTTTGGTGGGATTCACTCAGGAAAGATGTAAAGGAGTATGTGCAGGCATGTTCTGTGTGTGCAGTTTCTAAGGTGACTCATGCACTTCCTTGTGGCCTGTTGCAGCCTCTTCCTGTTCCTGAGATTCCATGGTCCCACCTATCCATGGACTTTATTGTTGAGCTTCCTAGCTCTGCTGGGTTCACTACTATTCTCATGGTTGTAGACCGATTTTCTAAGATGGCTCACTTCATTCCTCTCAAGAAGTTGCCATCTTCGCAAGATTTGGTCCTAATTTTCATACGTGAAATTGTCCGTTTGCATGGCATCCCCACAATATTGTGTCTGATAGGGGCTCTCAGTTTGTGTCCAGGTTCTGGAGGGCGTTCAGTAAACAATTGGGGATTGATCTCTCCTTCTCCTCCTCCTCCTACCATCCACAGACCAATGGTACAGCTGAGAGGGCTAACCAGTCATTAGAAGTTTATTTGCGTTGTTTTATTAATAGCACACAAGACAATTGGTCCGAACTACTCCCGTGGGCCGAGTTCGCTAGAAACAATGCTGTTCATGACTCCTCTGGGCACAGTCCATTTTTTGTCAATAATGGTAGGCATCCTACGGTTCTCCCTGCGGTATTTTCTGATACTGCCATTCCTGCTCTGGATGAGTGTCTGGCCTCCATTCGGGATACCTGGGTTAAGGTTCAAACTGCTCTAGGGGCTGCTGCTGAATGCTTCAAACATTTTGCTGATAAGCGTAGGAGTGCCAACCCGGTGTACCAAGTGGGGGACCGGGTTTGGTTGTCATCTCGCAACATCAAGCTTAAGGTCCCTAGCATGAAGTTTGCCCCCAGATTCCTTGGTCCCTATAGAGTGCTTCGTAGGATCAATCCAGTGTCTTACTCTCTGGCTCTTCCTGCATCTTTAGGGATTCCCAACACTTTTCATGTGTCCTTACTCAAACCTCTTGTCTGCAATAGATATACTGTTCCTTGTGTTCCTCCCCCTCCGGTGGTGGTGGGTGGTCAGGAAGAGTATGAGGTATCTTCTATCGTGGATTCTAGGTTTTCTCGGGGCACTTTACAGTACTTGGTTGTTTGGAAAGGTTACGGTCCTGCTGATCGTTCTTGGGTTTCGGCTCCTGACCTGCATGCGGGCCGTAAGATCCGCGCTTTTCACGCTAAATTTCCTCTCAAGCCTGGTCCTGTCCGCCCGGTGGGCGTTCTTCAGGTGGGGGGTAATGTCACATATTCATCCGCTTATAGAAATGTGGTTAATGACATTTACTGTCCACACAGGAAAAGTTGTGCCGAGCAGCAACCTAATCCACAGAAGGGTTAATGCTGAGCAGCAATTATGCAAATGAAACCTGGTAACTGACTTTGGGGTCAAAGGCCAGTTACAGCCTATCAGAACTAAAGGAGGGGTATTTAGGCCCAGTTCTCAGCCTGCTCAGTGCCCTGTCGTGGTTTCCCTTGTGGTTGTCTGAGAGCGCGTTCCTGTTTATAGTTTTCTACCTGGTTTTTGACTTTGGCTTTGTTTATTGACTTCTCTATATTCTGGTATCCTGACTCCTGGCTTTCCTCATCGCTGTGTCCCTTTCTGTGTTCCCTGACCTCGGCTAGTATTTTTGACTATTCTTTGTACGTTAAATCCGGCCATTCTAAGGACCGGTAATACGTTACTTATTTGTCATCCGTGCTGTACAGTTCTACGTGCTGGATCAAACAGTAATCCTGACACAGGGGAGTCGAATGTTACCGCAGATTGGTACTCCCGACATTGGAGAGACGCCAGCGATTGGCAATTGAATCCGCAGATATTCGCTTGCCTGAACGAATTGAGAGGGCCATTCCTATTGGATCTGTTTGCCTCGCGCAACAATCATCAACTACCAAGGTTTTACAAATGGCTCCTGGACTCGGATTGCATGATGGTGGATGCCTTCACCCAACACTGTCTGAAACAAGGGGCTTATGCCTTTTCCCCCATTCGCAATGATTGCGAGAGTACTTCACCACATACGGAGACGGGAATTGATGATAACTCTTCTGACACCACTATGGCCGAGCCAACCCTGGTTCCCAGACCTCCTCGACATGTCTTGCAAGGATCCAATTCTCCTGCCGGACGACTCAACCCTACTCCAGGACCCAGTGGGGAACCCACACCCTATGCTGCTGGACAGACGCCTGTACTTAGTGGCCTGGATTCTTTCAGGGGAGCATGGTGTACCAACGACTTATCGTCAACGACTAAAGACCTACGAAAAAGAGTTACCTATCTGCCTGGCGATCTTGGGCCAGTTGGTGTGTGGGACAGGACCTTGATCCCTTTACAGCTCCTGTTTCTGAGATCATGAACTTCCTCTCTTCAATCTTCGAGGAAGGTAAGTCATATCACACCATCAATGTCATCAGGTGCACTATATAGGCAGCCCATGTATCGTCCCAGGGGAGAGTGGTTGGTCAAGACCCCCTGATATGTCGACTATTATGAGGCATCAAACTGAGATGGCCTCCAGCTCCCAAGTATCAACATCTATGGGATGTGTACGCGGTACTCTGATTCCTGAGAAGATGACTAACAAGCTTCTATCCTTACGACAATTGACAGCCAAATTTACTTCCTATTGTGCTTCCTATTGTGCTTCCTATTGTGCTTTCACGACTGACTAAATCTGATTCATCATCAGTCTTCTACACGTTCTTCGCCTCGGACCCTCAACTATGTGTAGTTGAGGATTTGCGGGCATATGTGACGGCAATGGAGACGTTACGCTCATCAACATCCCGGCAACTACTGGTGTCATATGTTAGCCCTCACGGTCCAGTTTCGGTCACCACACTGTCCAGATGGATTAGATGGCTCCTCACTCTAGCCGGAATAGACCCGTCTTTCGATGCTCACTCCATGCGAGGAGCAGCGGCATCGTCTGCGTTTATGGCAGGAACGTCTCTGTCGGATATCTTACAAGCGGCGGACTGGTCTTGTGAATCTACGTTTCAGGCATTCTACCTCGGTCTGTCAACTAACGCCACATTTTCTTTTCTGTCTAAGCGTAAAAATTGCAAAATATGAAGCCTCCTGTCATGTTGTAAAATTGTGTACTAATAATCTTAATTTTAATAATGACAGGAGGTGAGTATTCCCCTTTTTATGGATGTTCCCAACCCTGGTTTGAGGTAATTTACAAAGTCTGAGGATGTTGAAGAATTCTAGATCTGGTTTATGTCTATTTACTGGTATGATAATTATTATGGGTTGAGTATTGTTATTGCAATTGGGATTGCCTCTTTTATGATAACACCTTATGTTTAGATAACTTAGTTACTAACATCGGCTTAAGTATGCTCATAGTTATATATTCATATGGTCGGTTCCGTATCACGAAAACTAGTCTCTTTTCTTTCAGCTTAACAAGTCATCAACATGAATGGAAGGAATTTGTTTCCCTTACCGGTTTCAAGTGGGATCTCTTACAAAGTTAATGTTTATTTATGGACTTGTGATGTCGCATTTGACCAGCGGAAGTGATCTGGATATGCTTTCACTTATATACACTCTGACCATGTTCTGATTGGTTCTTTATTTCAACAGTTTTTTCTTTGCTGCTATGGAGTTAGTAAAGAAAGTTAATGCAAAATATGACGCCTCCTGTCATGTTGTAAAATTACCAGTCATAACAACTAAAAATGAGGACTTTGTTTAAATAATGGAATATGTCTGTAGATAGGATGCTGAAAGGCTTAAAATCAAAGTAAATGAAGCAATTTGATTGACAAATATTATGAAGTTGAAATACACAAATCCCAAAAGAGACTGCTTATCTGCTTATTGGGAATGAATAGTAAGACGGACAGCAGTGGGCCAATCAGGATAGAGAAATAGGACTGGCAGGCTATTTACCCTATATCAATTACAGGTCAAACAAGCTTTTGATAAAATGGTGTTAATGCTGGGGTAATAGAATCCCTGGGACAGCTGAATAGCATTGGGGTGTAAGTCCCTAAATGATGTTGCACTTCACCTCTTACACGCCCAGTCCCATCTCAGCACTCATCTTCACTCCTGCTCATCTATACAGACCTCATGATCATCATACTGCTCTGTGTGTATCAATCACATTACATTTCTACCTAGCATTGAAACACCATATCATGGTCTTTGGCGCCCTCTTCTGGCCCTCTGTAATTAGCAACTCCATTCCATCACAATTGCTGAAACATATTGTATATTACTGAATTTTTTTTTATTTTGCCATTTCAAGAAATAATCTTTCTCTTTATTCAGTACTGGTAGGAAGATTTTATGCACATGATTGCTCAGCACATAATTGTGATCTACCCAACAGGATGCCACATAGCATTAGCATACATTTATGCTGCATGCATCATATCTTATAAACTGTACAGGAATGCCAACATCTTGGAGAAACAGAAGAACAGATATCTGGATAGATTTTTTCATTTGCTATCAAGGGAAACCACAATCACTGGCAAAAACTAAATTAATTTGAAGCAACATTTGCAGAAGAGCCATTCTAAAATTCATGCAAAGGTAAGCATTGCTATTTTGTTCAACCCCTTAAGTCCGTCATGATCTTCCATGCCATTCTGAACAGACAGGGCTTTAACAAGTTAGAGCTATTATTGCATGCTGCTATGTAGCATTCAGTAATAGTTTGGTACATGATGGAATCTCACTTATCCCTGCAACGTGTATAATGACTGCCTCAGAGTGATAAGTGAAGTGAAATTGCGGCTAACAATCACACTTCTATCACTCAGACAACCTGTACATGCTGGGATTTATGAGATCTCAGCATGCCTCTACATAGTGGCATTTAGCAACGGTTCTAACTAGCTGCACAGGGCTTCTGATGACTGTGACAACTAGTCACAGACATCAAAAGTCCTAGGTGTTAGCTGATCCCAGTGATGTTGAGATCAACTATCAGTAGACTATTACTGGTTGCCCCTGAAATGCAACAGCTAGTAATAACCATAGATCAGGTAGTGATAATGGCTAAATGTCATAATCACCATCTCATATGAATGGTAAGCAAATGATAGTATAGACGAGAGAGACAACGTGGAGTTAAAGATGTGTGGAGAGGACTCTGTGTATTCCCCCACTCCACCCCCTTCCCCTTCATTATAACAGATACAGAAAACCTCCAATGACAAGGATGGGCAGTGAATGCAAATAAAGATAATGCATCACAACAGAAAATTTCATGGAGGAGGCCATAACAAAATGAATTACCAGTCACAACAACTGAACATGAGGACTTTGTTCAAATGATGGAGACTATCTGTAGATAGGACACTGACTGTTCTAAACAAAAGTAAAATAAGCAATCTGACTGACAAATACTATGACGATAAAAGACAAAAGTTCAAAAAGAGACTGACTGCTGCCTGGAGGGCCGGGACATATTAAGAGCACAGTGGGCCTGGTGCTGACAGTTATGAGGGGCCTAATTACAGAATCTTATCAACCAAAAACACTAAAACAGTCATACCTCTCAAGCGTTATGTATCTGGTGGAGATGTTGCTGGAGGGACACTCATAGGATGCAGCTATAAGAAAACTCAGAATCTCTTAAAATATGCTAATCTCTCTCTAATTTCATCTTTCAAGTAAATCCATACCCCCTAACAGCAGTGTCCAGTGAAGCAGGAAGTCAATGGGCGGTGTAAAAGGATGGGCCACTGACGCTGTCATGTAACCAGAACTCGCGAAAGGGAGGAACATGCCCAAAACGAGGCATGTCTGCTTAAAGAATTGGAAGGCTAGCCTGGCATGAATGCATGTCACACTGCCTGCCAATCATGCATGCTGGCCAACGGCATCTTGAGCTTGTCATAAATGCATCCAATAATGCGCTCGCTCCATGCATTCTAAGGACTGTCCCCTAGCACTCACATGTCCACTTGTCTCATTACATTCTTACTAGCAGGCAGAAGCTCCTGGTATACAGCCTGAGATAGAGAAAAGGTGGATGTGAGTGTAGAAGAAAGGGAACATGCCACATGCCACGGTGTTAGAGAGACCAAAGTCAGCATTACCTTAACTAATTTAATTTCAGCTAGTCCACACAAGTTTTGTTCCCATATATCCCTCTTAAGATTCCATACTTAGACCGTTAATGGTGATAGGGCATTCTATACCATCCCCATTATAATGGGCTTTAAAGCCGCTACGGCGGCATAGAACGTCCTAACCTCTTTGAGCCCCCGCGACCTCCTACAACTCACCTCCGCCGCGATTCTCTTCAGGGGGAAAGCCTGACAGCCCAGGTAGTCCCCCTCAGCAATTAAGGCCCCCGGGGGCCATGTGATTGCTCTGAAAGACAGGCAGGCAGTCAGGCAGTCCTCCTGCTGGTGGAAAATGAAAAATAAAATGTTAATAAAGCAATCAAGACAATTAAAAAAAAAAAAAATATATATATATATATATATATATATATATATAAAACAAAATTAAGAATACGTTTGGCACTCTACCTTCCAATGGAAAAATTATAGATACATACCAAGGTGCAAAACCAGCGAGAAAATATACAATGCGAATAACAAGACACACTCCTGAATTTGAAATAGTATTCAGTTTACTGTGTCCAAATATTAAGAGTTCAGAACAATGTGTGTAACAATAAGTGCATATTTGTAAGAAAAAAGCATACTTGCTTACCAGGTGCATGCATAGAACCTCCCCAAACAATCGAAACCCGGAAGTGTGAAAGAGCCGCGGGTGACGTCATTACGTTACGTCCCATGGTGATTACAGCGGTTGCTTGGCAACCTAAGTGATAATGAGTAAGTGAGTAGGGATAGCCGTAAAACTATCATTCTAACACCGGAGGATTTTAAGAAATACAGAAGAGACACAAAAAAAAAAATACAATCTGTGAATGTGCAAAAAAACAATCTAGTGTATAGAGTGTGAAATTAAGGTGATAAAATAAACACGACGTATGTCTCTTCTGAAAAAAGAAAGAAAATACTATATCTGTACGGGACAAAGTTCTGTGAATTAGAAGGATTCCAAAGAGATATACTCAAATATGTATGTGTAAACCATCTACACTAGGCTAGAGACCGTCTAAGCTACAGACACTAAGGGCTAAACGTTACCCAAATTAAAGGGCCAGTACCGAACTATTTATTGGAGAAATATTAAGGCTAGCCAATAGGAACATTTAAACTACATCATGTATGTTAAACGATTAAAGGAACATTGATAGAACTATGTTCAACCCATTAGGGACCATGGTGTTCAAATGATGTATTCAAAATGCTTCACGTTGTAATAATTGACGTGATCTATCTCCTCCACGGGACAAGGGTGGTATATGTTCGATGGTAATAAATTGAAGTGCTGGCAGACGGTGTCCAACTTCCAGGAAATGCTTCGCCACGGGTTTATCAGATTTTTGGTCTCGATATGCGGTATTGATAGTAGATCGGTGCCCCCGAATCCGGTCCCTTAATGTAAGGTCAGTTTTCCCGACGTATACGAGACTACACGTGCAAGTAATAAGGTAAACTATATGGTCCGTAGTGCATGTAATATATTGTTTTATTGGGTATCTCTTGCCACTATGCGGGTATACAAAAGATGTCCCTGCTATCATGTGGCTGCAGCTCACGCAGCCCGTACATTTGTAACATCCTCCTTTAATTTTGGTCATAGTTTTACTGTAGCAATGAGTGGGGTCTCCTTTGACTAACAGGTCTCGTAGATTTTTATTACTTTTAAAACTAATAACCGTTTTTTGATGAAATTTTGCAGGTAGATTTTTATCCGAGTCTAGAATGTCCCAATGTTTATTAATAGAACTGCGGATTTTAAAGGTTTCGGAATGACACGTGAGTGGTAAGTATATTTTATTAATGTGCTTCGGTTTTTGAACATTCAAATTTGGAGATTTTTGAAAACGTGCAAGTGCTTTATCCTTAGCCTGCATCAAGATCCTCAGATGATACCCTCTTTCTAGGAAACGGTCCCACATTTGTTGTAATTGTTGTTCCCTTGCATCCTCATCGCTATTATATCGCAGCACATGTAGAAATTGTGATATTGGCAGGAAATCTTTTAGCTGTTAAAGGGTGAAAGCTGGTCAGTAGTGTGTTGCGATCGGTCTCTTTCCTGAATAACTTATTGGCAATCGAATTACCTTTTCTGAAAATAGTGACGTCTAAATATTCAATGGACTCATGGTGCCAAGATGATGACAATATGACTGGTAGTGGAGAAGAATTGACGTCCTGTATAATTGAGTTAAGTTCATCGGGTGTCCCTTTCCAGATAATGAGGATATCATCCACAAAACGTACGTATTTAATAATGTGATGTTGATGTTTAGATAATATAAATTCTTGTTCGAAGCAGAACATAAAAGCATTTGCATATGAGGGCACCATTGCTGCCCCCATAGCTGTTCCGGAAATTTGAAGATAAAAATTTTCTTCAAATTTGAAATAATTGCAAGTTAATGCTATCTTAAGAAATTCAAATAAGTATTCTATTGGTGGGCCTTGGTACGAAGATGACTTGCTAAGTACTTCTCGGACTGATTTTATTCCCTTTTGATATGGTATGATGGTGTATAAACTTTGTACATCAAGCGTAACAAATAATGTTTCCATATCATCCAGTGTCACTGTAGCAATCTGTTGAAGAAGAACCTGTGTGTCTTTCAAACAGGTATGTAAAGACTGTACACTTGTGTTGATGTAGTAATCAACATACTTAGCTATGGGTTAAATCAACCCATCTCTGGCCGACACTATAGGTCTTCCAGGGGGGTTGACTATATCTTTGTGTAATTTCGGCAAAGTATACAGGACAGGGTGTTTAGGGTGCTTAATGAAGAGACTTTTAGCTGTCCGTTCATCCAAGTAAACAGCAGTGGTTCCCAAAGCAATATGTTGCATGACAATTTTTTTAAATTTACTCACAGGGTCAAAAGTGATTTTCCGATATACGGTCTCATCATTTAACTGTTGTAATATTTCTTTCCTGTAATTACTGTATGTTTGAATTACTATAGCGCCCCCCTTATCTGCTGGGTGGATAACGATCGATGGGTTTGCATAAGATCCTTTAGTGCATTGCATTCTATTTTGGTAAGATTTTGTTTAGGATGAGTAGGAGTTATTATTATTATTATGATATTTATATAACGCCATCAAATTCCACAGTGCTTTACAATGGGTGGACGAACAAACATGTAGTTGTAACCAGACAAGTTGGACACACAGGAACAGAGGGGTTGAGGGCCCTGCTCAATGAGCTTACATGCTCAAAGGAGTGGGGTAAAATGACACAAAAAGGTAAGGATAGTATTAGACTAGTGACAGTTGCAGAAGAGGAATCAGTCAGGAGCTATTAACAGTTTAATTGATACGCTTTTATGAAGAGGTGTTTTTTGTTTTTTTAATGATTTTTTGAAGGAGTGGAGACTGGAGTGCTCAAGATCTGTTTGACATCATATTGTACAGCCTGTACAAACGACCTGATTGACGGATTCATGGTATGGATATCTCTCTTGTCTTTGGATGATAATGGTATTACTGGTTTAGTTAAAGGTTCTTTCATAATTTCATTACAGTATAGATTTCTCTGTATTTTGCACAATTCAATTTCCATATCAAACAAGGGAGGTTTACTCACTGGTACAAAAGTTATTCCCTTATTTAGTACTGAATGAACATAGTTCTATCAATGTTCTTTTAATCGTTTGCCATACATGATGTGGTTTGTATATTCCTATTGGCTAGCCTTAATATTTCTTCAATAAATAGTTCCGTACTGGCCCTTTAATGTGGGTAAAGTTTATCCCTTAGTGTCTGTAGCTTAGACAGTCTCTAGCCTAGTGTAGATGGTTTATGTAAAGTCCTACAACATAGGTAATTAACTTATGTTATTTCTTTATTATCTAGTCTTTTGTTTCCAAACAAAAAACATATAGATAGGTTTTTGCAGTTCTTTTGATTTACAATAGGTTCTGTTATAAACAGTTGGACAGCCTGTTGCCATAGATAGAATTCTCTAGGGATGTAAATATGTACAGTTTATGTGTAAATAGAGTTTTTCTTTATATAATTATGACCTATCTAGTCAGTACAGGGTATTGACCAGTATACATATTTTTTTGCGAAACAGTATATATGTCTTTTCTCATAGTCCAACATTATACATTACTATTAAAAGTTTATAAATTGACTGCACTTAGTTATTATAATTTACTGCATTTAGTTATTATTAGTCATTGTTAATTTTGATCATGTATTAATTATTATTTTAATTATTATTTTATTAAATTGTAAGGAGATACATAATCTATATAAGCTCATATAATATATCAGCATCCTGCTTATTATTAGATGATTTAACCAATTATTATTATTATAAATGTATGTGTAAAATGTTGTACCTGTGGGCTTTGGTTCCCGCTCCCCACCTTTCATAACACACTCAGCTCTCTGTATGTGGACATTTATGTCTGTGTTACTTTAAAAAGTAAACAGTGATTTAAGTTATTAAGGGTTAATCCCTACTAGGAACAAACATACATATTTGAGTATATCTCTTTGGAATCCTTCTAATTCACAGAACTTTGTCCCGTACAGATATAGTATTTTCTTTCTTTTTTCAGAAGAGACATACGTCGTGTTTATTTTATCACCTTAGTTTCACACTCTATCCACTAGATTGTTTTTTGCACATTCACAGATTGTATTTATTTTTTTTGTGTCTCTTCTGTATTTCTTAAAATCCTCCGGTGTTAGAATGATAGTTTTACGGCTATCCCTACTCACTTACTCATTCTCACTTAGGTTGCCGAGCAAACGCTGTAATCACCATGGGACGTAACGTAATGACGTCACCCGCG